>LR824625.2:4802500-6002500 GCA_902829305.4 Spodoptera exigua | reverse complement strand
CAACCCTATCGAGGTTTCACTGCATCTAGACAACTTTATTATTGGTAAGTAAACCTACTTTTTAATAATAATTGGCTGGGAAAAAGATAAATGTGTGGGAGAACCATGCCAATGCAATGGCCTTACAGAAAACAGGCGTAAACCAAAGCGTTGTTCGCCATTTGAATGAGGTTATTAAAGCCCCAAGCCTTCTCAGTCCCTAAATCTAAACGAAACCCTAATCTCCAAAAGGCCGGCGACATACTTCTTAGTCTTACTCCTCTGGTGTTGAGGACGCCCATGTACGGCACCGATTGCTTACTATCAGGTAATCCGTCTGCTCGTCCCGCCCAAAACTAAGTTACACGTCTGTTCCCGGCTTTTACAGATTTGGGAGATTTTGGGATTGAGTGTTCGAATCTTGATGAAAACAATATTATCTTCAGTCAATCCGAATACATAACATTTGGTTTAAGCAATGGATTAAATATTTGAAATATTTTTTACATTTCTCTAAAGATTTTTACCCAGAAATATTGTCAAAATTTAGTTATATGAAACCTACATTCAAAGCAATAAAGCTCAATTTCCCTTAAATAAACAAAAATAACCTAAATCAGGGTCTTCAAATATCAAACTTGTGCACAAGATAATAAAGTAAAATTTCGCTTGCAGACAAAGCGGACTTGGTTCGCGGTAATCGCACTAGAAAAGCGGACATGTTCGCTGCACTAAGCTTCGCCACTCAGCTTCCGTTCCGCGCCGCTGTACCGAAGACATTTATACTGATGCCCTGCTCCAAGTGTGATTCTACATTTATGAGGGTAAGTCGTATGTCTATTATTAAATTCAAACATATTAAAATAGCTTAGACATTTTAAGCTATAGTAAACTAGCTTGCGCACGTGGCTCCGCCCGCGTGGTTTATTGATAAAAAGCAGTACATGTGTTTATCCAGAATAAGACCTATCTACATACATTTGTATGTTAGAATAACTAACATACACCCATACATTCTAACTAACTTCAATATTTATAATATTGTAGTAGGATAGTAGGATTTAGTAGAATAGTAGGATATATGTAGTAGAATATTAGGATATTAGCGCGACTTAATATTTTTATTATTATTTGCAATTATCCACCGTTGACCACTATCTCTCCTAGTGATAAGCGATAATGAAATCAACAATGAAGCGAGCCAGTTCACTTGAATAATCAAAGGAATAAGTATTTTATATCGCTCTTCAGCTTTTTAAATATATTCAGACGCAAATATCGTATTGTATAAGTGTGGGAGAGCAATGCTTCGGCACGAATGAGTCGGCTCGACTGGAGTGATACCACGGCCTCACAGAAAACCGGCGTGAAACAACCATAGCGTTGTGTTTCGCCGTGTGAGTGAGGTTAGCGGAAGCCCAATCCTTCCCCTCCCCCAATCCCTCATCAATCCCTAAATCTCCAAATCCCTAATCCCTAAAAGGTCGGCAACGCACTCGTAACTCCTCCGTTGCGGGTGTCCATGGGCGGCGCTGATGGCTTACCATCAGGTAATCCGTCTGCTCGTTTGCCGACCTATTACATAAAAAAAAATGTATAGAACTAGCAACACGCCCCGGCTTCGCACGGGAACAAATCTAATATTAAATTCCTCCACTGTTTATTGAATGTTATTATACATACTATAAACTTTCCTCTTCAATCACTCTATGTATTAAAAAACTCGCATCAAAAACCGTTTCGTAGTTTTAAAGATTTTATACTATTCAGTGAAGTTATGTTTATATAAGTTAACTAGCGGGTCGCTCCCGCTTCGCACGGGTGCAACTATCTATCTCGCTATCAAAGGTTCACTTTTTCCTAATCTTCCCCTCTACTTTTCTAACATTTTCTTTGATAAGAACCTTCTACTAAAAATAACAAACAAAAAAAGAATTAGCAAAATTGGTCCAGGCGTTGTTGAGTTATGCCTTTACCAACATATTTTGCGATTCATTTTTATATATAAGATATATATATATATATAGATATGTGAGAATTAGTTGTCAGGTATTTTATATTGTTTTATTAATTGTTATTCAGCTGGACTACTCGACGATTTACCACAACCTGATGGAGAGCTCGGTGACCCTCCACATACTCATGGACGATGATTTCATGCTGTCCAAGAAGAGGGCGGCTAAGTACTTGTTCGGTGAGTACAGAATACACAGGAACAAATTATTCATTTTTGACCCTAGGAACCAACCAATGCTCCCTAGGGGCAAAAATGAATTTGTCTTTTGAAGTGTGGGAGAGCCCAACTTCGGCACGAATGCGTGAAACAATTACAGCGTTGTATTTCGCCGTGTGAGTAAGGTCCGGAGCCCCAACTCGATCTAAGAGAAAATACTGATTTGTCACAGTTCAAAAGTTCTATAGGAAAAAAATATTTTTCTGTAAACTATTAAAAAATTGACACAATTCCCGACTGAATATTATACCACTATAAATGTAAATAAACATTGCGACGAGCTGCCACCATTTCTTGTAAGCTTTTGAAAATGAAATAAATTGTTAAACTGATTGACAAAAGAGTAACCATGGAATTTCTTGCTCGCACTTCTCCATAGAGGACAGACCGACAGAATGACACACACAAAGTTGAACTTTTTGATATTTATTTTTTGTTTGACATTCAAAAGTGCCCCATATTAGAATTTTCTCCTGCGTCGTGGGTGCCTTTACAAACAAACAAATACCAAATTTCATACAAATCGGTTCAGTAGTTTAGGCTTGAAGAAAAGACAGACAGACAGAGTTACTTTCACATTTATAATATTATTTCGGATTTTGGATAATCTCCATTTATATTTAACTTATTCCTCCCAGGTGTGGACAATACTCTAGCGTACACGAACAAAGATTACGAGCGGCTAGTAGGCGACTCCGCGCTAAGGAAGCAAGTCAAGCTACCCAAGGAGAAGCTTGGACTGTGCACCTCACTCGCTATGGAGACTAATGGTAATTTATTACTGTTTTTTTAATAATGACTATCGTGGGACCTACCTACATATAATGCATACATATAAATTAATTGAGGTGCTGGTACAAAATCTGGCAGACACCAACACTAATTTTCTTACGTTACACATACAGGGTGTAAAAAGACGCTTAAACAAGCCGTTAACTACGCATACTGCAGTTCTAACTAAGTAGTTTTGCGCTAAAATTATCACTGGGAAACTACTTTTATTTTTAGGTATCAAAAAAATAATTTTATTGCGCGCAATGTAAAGCAAACGGGCTTCGTGTCATTGTGTGCGAAGGTTCACAGCTTAGCATTAAAACGCTGTGATAAGTACGTAGGTCGACGTTTTACTTCGCAACAACAAAACAATTCTGTAAAATAAAAATCCTACTGAGATGCACGATGATTTTTGGGCGGGTCTGCATTTATTTATTACGTACATTACTGTTCGTAACTTCAAATGCGTAATTTATTTAGAAAAATCGAAAATTCAGGTAATGTTTGTTTGGAAAAAAGTTTTGTAATAATACTTAGAATCCGATTGCGCAAAAAATATATTTAAAAATGCATCTTTGACCTTCAATATCTCGTGAATCCGTGGAGTCCCAGATATGGTCTTAAAGAAAAAAATTATCCAAATAATGGGTAGAATACGTGGCTTTCGGCTTCGTTAAGTGTCTTTTTACACCCTGTATATTATATTATGTCGAAGAAAATATAATTGTAACTAAGTTAAAATTCGCAAACCGCTTATTAAAGAGACCTTGGCTCAGCAGTAAGCATTTATAGGCTGATGATGATAATGATACCCAAGCTGCGCGGCAAATGTACGATACGACGACAAGCGGTTCTTTTCCTATTTTGCTATTTCATAATTGCATGTAATGTTTCGTTTATACAATTCCTAGTTGTAACCAGTAATATGTATATCCAGGTACAATATTCGCGGGCGCGAAGCTACAAGGCGACCGTCCGACGGCGCGCCGGTTCAGCAGCGTACTGGGCGCGCGCGCCGCCGCGGCCGCCCCGCGCTGCGGCGCCGCGCCGCGCTGCGAGTGCAGCGACGGCAGGCTGCTCTGCAGGCCCTGCGCAGACACGCAGCGACTCGTACGTACTAAGCTTATTAAATAATAAAATAAAATAAAGTTATTTAAGCATTCGACTGCCGACAAAAACTGTTGACGGCTAACCCTCCGCTAGCGTTGGACAGCATTATCCGACATGGCGTTCTAAGTGTTCAATATTTACATTCCTTGTGTGGAAGAGCCAAGCTTCGGCACGAATGAGTCGACTCAACCGGAGTGATACCACGGCTTCACAGAAAACTATCATAAAACAACCACAGCGTTGTTTCGCCGTGTGAGTAAGGTTACCTTAGGTCCAATCTCTCCCCCTTCCCCCATCCCTTCCTTTAATACTCCCAATCCTTTAATATTCGAAACCCTTACCCTTAAAAGACCCGTAACGCACTCGTAACTCCTTTGGTGCTTTGGTGTTGCGGGTGTCCATGGGTGGCGCCGATGGCTTACCATCAGGCAATCTGTATGCTCGCATCCTAAGATAGATTTGAGTTAATTAAATGAAATTTATTTCTTTTACGTAGTCTGTATATTTATAATCGTGTAATGTAACAATAAGGAATGGTCGGCAATAAAGACAAGTTATTTTACTTGTTTTAATCAAATAAAGTTACGTAAAACCCTAATAATGAGTACGACCTCTTCTTACCAAAATCAAAATCGCACCTTGAATCCTTCTGGACATGTTTTTCACAATGTTTTTAATAAGGTTTGAGAAATACACTTGCCACAATCCTGCGATGACTGTTTTAGCTCCCTGAAAAAGAGATGGCGCTAGTGCCACGTACAACATTAGCTCCGCATAAAAAAAATCAAATTTTTTAACTTTGACGCAGTGGCGATTTATGTTCTCAAAACTATAGTCAGAATTTATTTATTTAATTTATTTGACATGACCTACTGTCATTTTGTGAAATAATGATACCACACATAACAGTGTAGTGATGAACACAAAAATCGATAAACAATCAGTGAATCAGTTTCAGGAAGGCATTCAAAAAATTACGGCTACCGAATGGTCTAAATGCGTATCAAAAAATATGCGTATTAAAAAAATCAAATTTTTTTTAAGGAAAATTTGATTTTTTTGGGCTTCGCCCGCATGGTATGTTGATAAAAAGTAGCCTATGTCCTATTCCGGAGTGTTTGTGCCAAATTTCATCCAGATCCGTCCAGCTGTTTTGGCGTGATCGAGTAACAAACATTCCAAATATAAAAAAATCGCAATTTTCGCATTTATAAGATAAGTAAGAAGTCAATATGTGTTATATATAGATGTCCACCTAATTCTAAACGTGGTACACAAACACAATTCTGATAACGGAGGTCAGGTCAAATAAACATTCTACAATTTGCTATCTAATACTAACTTTGTCCAATTGATAATGGTTTAGGCTGAACTTTGTAATTTATGTAGATAATATTAGCTTCTGGTCAGCCAGTGGTCTGTCTAAATATGTTGTCCTTGAGGTTCACTTCTTTTTCGTACTTTTTGCCTGAACATTAGTGTTACATTGTTCTCACATATCAGAACCGACTAAATGATGTAACAAAGAAATGTATTGTAAAACTGATTGAAAAAGAGTAACCATGGAGTTCCTTGCTCGTTCTTCTCCATAGGAATCTACACTTTGGAACGAGCAAATAGCTTCACTAGAGGACAGACTGACACGCTTAATTTTAAAGCTCTTTTTATATACTTTTTTGCTTGCTTGACGTTCAAAAGTGCCTACTGTGGTCTAATTGAAATAAATGATTTTTGACTTTTGACTTTGACTTTCTTTTTTAAAATACTATTACTTAACATACTTGATTAAATACTATTACTTAAGTAACCAACTATTTATATCGTATCATCACTTACCACAAAGGCCAGATGCTTATGTAGTGGACAAACAAAAAAAGGAAATGACTGATGATATTTTTTTTTAAATCTTTTTTCAATCCCTTGCTCTCTGTTTCGGCGTGTGAGATAATTTAGGCTAGATCCCCAATTCCCCAACACTAGAATCCTCACCCCCCCCCCCCCCCCCCCCTAAACAACGCATTTGCTGCAAGTTCAGTGACGGCCAACGAGCAGACAGATCACCTGTTGGCTAGCAATCGGCGCCGCCCATAGGCATACGCAAAAACTAAAAGTTTTAAGCACGTTGCCGGGTTTTTGAGTTTAATTAGTTTGGTCCTAGGGATTTTGTAAGTGCAATTAGTCACCACGGTCTCGGCCCAGAGCAGGAGAAGAGAGAGGGGAAGGATTGGGCCTCCGGTAACCTCACTCACACGGCGAAACACAACGCTGTGGTTGTTTCACGCTGGTAATCCGACCCATTCGTGCCGAAGCATGGCTCTCCCACAGTTGAAGGTGACACCAAATTGTATTAAAATTTATAAAAATTTTCTTCACAGTTGGAGTTATCATTCTTCAATTCAGATGACATCGATGAGCTGATCGACATGGCGATGGAACCCCCCACGCTACCTTCCTTCAGATGATAAGTAGCATAGTACTATAGAATAATATCAGGATCTTAATCTAAATTGTACTCTAAGTAAACCAATGTAAGGTAGACATTTCAATAAGCTTGGTTTGTATTTGTCAACCAATGTTGAACTTTATTGCTTAGGTACTCAAAATTTAAACTATTGGAACATTATTCCTTTTTGTGTAATATGTTATTTAATTATTAAAATTATTCTTATGTCACTTGCAATAATAGTCAAAATCGGTTGACGCAAAACGCATATGGCTTCAGAAATTGTCTATAAATATTTTAGTGTGGAGTTATAGTTCCTGCGTTTTGACAATAAAGTATATTTTCCATTAAATGTAATTTATTCTCAAGCAAATTGTCGTAAGTACAAAATTGGATTAAATAGTATAATGAATAGGGCTCAAAATTGTATGTGTACCTATATTTAATGGTAGTTAGTGAATTGTGATATTTTTTATCTAAAAAGTATCTATATTTAATAAACTTAATATTATTTTATTAAATAAATTAAATGATAAACAAATTTAACTCAAATATCTATTTGTATTCATAAAAATGATTTCACATAAGTATATTTAGAATATAAAAGATATTATCAACCTTATTCACTTAAAAAAATAGTTTATTATACAGTGACCATGTAGAGGTATAGAAAGAGTTCCCTGTGTACATATTTGATTGTAATAAGTTTGATATATTTAATAAAATATTTTTATAAATTTATTTTTTCTTGTTTTATTTCCTACGTATTGGTAACTGACTTCAAAATAATATATTATGATGTATTTGATTATAGGTAACTGCTTACCTATATTTCTCATAATATAAGGCGATGGACCCTTCTAGGGTTGCGGGTCAATGCCTCCCCAATTCCAAAATGTTTAAATCCTTAATCCCCAAAAGGTCGGCAACGCGCTCGTAACTCCTCCTTGTGTCAAGTTCGTCCCGCGGTCCCGCCGTCTTCTTTTGGACCTGCCTCGGTGTCTATTAGCGTTGTGTAGGGTCAATTCGGTAATAAATTTTGCCTAACGTTCGTCTGACATACGGCAAACATGTCCAGCCCAGTTCCAGTGACCAACGTCAGCGATTTGAGTTTTGGAGCGCAGTCGGTATTCTTTATTTTGTCCGTTAATCGAACTCCTAAGATGCTGCTCTCCATGGCTCGCTGACAAACCTTGAATGTGGACTTCTGATGTTTTGTCAAAGACCAGGTCTGAGCACCGTAGGTGAGGATGGGCAAAATGCACACGTCCATTAGCTTTCTTTTAAGCGCCAAGGGAAGATTACCTTTCATTAGGTATCCCATGGACCATATAGCCTTTCCAAGCGTTCTCGGTACGTCGAGTAACTTCTTTTTCTTGTCTCACCTAGAAAGAAACTAGTTGGCCCAGATAGATATTTCCTGGACGTATGCAATTTCTGCTCCACCTACTTCCAACCTGTGTTTTGGACCATTTGTCATTACTTTGGTCTTCGGCTCGCTCTGCTAAGTTTGTTGATCATGTTGCCTAGTTCTGATGCTGAAGAAGAGAAGAGCACGCTGTCATCGGCGAAACGAAGGTTTGTTAACCTCTTCTGCCCGATGGCCAAACCCCGCGTGCTCCAGCACTGCTCAACCTTTTTAAAACCTCTTCTAAGGTCGCTGTGAAGAATTTCGGAGATAGCGGGTCGCCCTGTTTGACTCCTTTACGGGTAATGAATGAAATGGCCAGGATTGGCTTATGTAGCTTGATTGCTGATTTGCTGCAGTACTTTTATAATTATGTTACTATTCTCTTTCTTATTATGATTAACGACCTCATTAAGGTAGTAAAGTATGCGAAATGCCTTCTATATGCTGATGATTTAAAGTTAGTTCAAGTGATTGACGGGAATGTAACTCCAGAACTTCTTCAAAGTGACATAGACCGAATCCATAAGTGGAGTATAGATAACAAAATGATGTTTAATACTAATAAATGTTACGTCATGACCTTTAGCCGCGCCGTGTATACCTTGGCTGATGTGGAAATAAAACGCGTGTCAACCATTATAGATCTGGGCGTGACATTTGACTGTGGTTTGACATTCCATGCACATGTGTCTGCCCTGGCTTCTGAATCTTACAGACGCCTAGGTTTTGTCTTGCGCAATGCCCAGGAGTTCAACAATCCTATTGTCATCAAATTATTGTTTAACTGTCTGGTTAGAAGTAAATTGGAATTTGCTGCAGCCGTCTGGAATCCCCATGAATCCACATATGAATTATTGTTCGAAAAGGTTCAGAAAGCCTTTCTGCGTTTTTTATATAAGAAGATATAGGTACGGATATTACCCTTTTATGTACCCTACTCATTTTTTGCTGGGAATGTTAGGATATAATTCCCTTTCAGTGCGTAGAGCCAGGGATCAGATTCTAATAGCAGTCAAGGTCTTGAGGAGTATGGTGGATTCTCCGGAGATACATAACACTTTGTGTACACTTTATGTGCCTGAAAACTATCTGCGTCACAGGCCTTCTCGGCGACATCGACTGTTTGCCACATCCCATTGCCGCACTGTGTCGCGCGCGCAATCCCCGTTGTGTCGCATGCATGGTGCCCTAAACTCTGGAACGAGCAAATAGCTTCACTAGAGGACAGACTGACACGCTTAATTTTAAAGCTCTTTTTATATACTTTTTTCCTTTTTTGCTTGCTTGACGTTCAAAAGTGCCTACTGTGGTCTAATTGAAATAAATGATTTTTGACTTTTGACTTTGACTTTCTTTTTTAAAATACTATTACTTAACATACTTGATTAAATACTATTACTTAAGTAACCAACTATTTATATCGTATCATCACTTACTACAAAGGCCAGATGCTTATGTAGTGGACAAACAAAAAAAAGGAAATGACTGATGATGTTTTTTTTTAAATCTTTTTCCATCTCTTGCTCTCTGTTTCGGCGTGTGAGATAGTTTAGGCTAGATCCCCAATTCCCCAACACTAAAATCCTCACCCCCCCTAAACAACGCATTTGCTGCAAGTTCAGTGACGGCCAACGAGCAGACAGATCACGTGATGGCTAGCAATCGGCGCCGCCCATAGACATACGCAAAAACTAAAAGTTTTAAGCACGTTGCCGGGTTTTTGAGTTTAATTAGTTTGGTCCTAGGGATTTTGTAAGTGCAATGAGTCACCACGGTCTCGGTCCAGAGCAGGAGAAGGAAGAGGGGAAGGATTGGGCCTCCGGTAACCTCACTCACACGGCGAAACACAACGCTGTGGTTGTTTCACGCTGGTGATCCGACCCATTCGTGCCGAAGTATGGCTCTTAAACACTTAAAGGTGACACCAAATTATATTAAAATGTATAAATTTTCTTCACAGTTGGAGTTATCATTCTTCAATTCCGATGACATCGATGAGCTGATCGACATGGCGATGGAACCCCCCACGCTACCTTCCTTCAGATGATAAGTAGCATAGCACTATAGAATAATATCAGGATCTTAATCTAAATTGTACTCTAAGTAAACCAATGTAAGGTAGACATTTCAATAAGCTTGTTTTGTATTTGTTAACCAATGTTGAATTTTATTGCTTAGGTACTCAAAATTTAAACTATTGGTACATTATTCCTTTTTGTGTAATATGTTATTTAATTATTAAAATTATTCCTTATGTTTCGTGCAATAAAAGTCAAAATCGGTTGACGCAAAACAGAAATGGTTTCAGAAATTGTCTATAAATATTTTAGTGTGGAGTTATAGTTCCTGCGTTTTGACAATAAAGTATATTTTCCATTAAATGTAATTTATTCTCAAGCAAATTGTCGTAAGTACAAAATTGGATTAAATAGTATAATGAATAGGGCTCAAATTTGTATGTGTAGGTACCTATCTTTAATGGTAGTTAGTGAATTGTGATATTTTTTAACTAAAAAGTATCTATATTTAATAAACTTAATATTATTTTATTAAATAAATTAAATGATGAATAAATTTAACTCAAATATCTATTTGTATTCATAAAAATGAGTTCACATAAGTATATGTAGAATATTATCAACCTTATTCACTTAAAAATTGAGTTTATTATACAGTGACCATATAGAGGTATAGAAAGAGTTCCCTGTGTACATATTTGATTGTAATAAGTTTGATATATTTAATAAAATATTTTTATAAATTTATTTTTTGTTTTATTATTTCCGTTGTATTTATATCTGACTTCAAAATAATATATTATGATGTATGTGATTGTAGGCTTACCTATATTTCTCAAAATATAAGGCCATGGACCCTTCTAGGGTTGCGGGTCAAGCCCAATGAGGCCCAATCCTTGCCCTCTCCCAATGCCTCCCCAATTCCTAAATTTCCAAATCACTAATCCCCAAAAGGTCGGCAACGCGCTCGTAACTTCTCTGTTGTTACGGGTGTCCATGGGCGGCACTGATAGCTTTCCATCAGGTAATCCCTGCACCGTGGTCTGGAGAAGGCGAAGGAACAGGGTGGTATCCAGATAGTAAGAGTCTGACTCTATATCTCGTGACGGGAGAAGTCGTTTGACGAATTCCCCACACAAATGGGTGAAAACAAAATAATTGTCATTTTGCTGTAATCGAGATATTTCCAAACATATTTATACAACTATAAAAAACTAATTAATTATATCTTAAGCTTGGGCAAAACATTAAAAGATAGTAAAAAACAAAGAACAGTTCTCTTGTGAGGATTGAAATCTCCGAAGGACTCCTGGTTGGAGTGTCAGACTTACTGACTTAAACACCACCATGTTCCAATTCCTGCTTTAAGGCAAACCCGCGTGGTTCGCCGCGGAAAAGAGACATCCATCGTACACATCATCTACCTTTAAGTGCCCACTGGTGAGTAAAGGCCTATTCCCACACGAAGAAGTTTTGAGCATTAATCGCCATGCTTGCTCAGAGCGGATTGGCGATTTCAAACTTATTAGAAATTATAAGGCCAGGTTTCCTCACGATGAAGACCGTGCGTTTAGGCATTTTTGCCATACCTATTACTGGAAACAACTATAGCAGCTTACCCATAGGTCCCATTACCGTAACAGTACAAAATTTTCCGTGGTGTTTGGTGACTGGGCTTGTCCCAGTTGTATAGTCTTTTCTGTGCCTTTAAAGCCCAAGTCATTCTGGATAGAAGGAAGTGGATGGTATTCTGGAGGGATGTGGAAACTATTTAGTTTTTCAAATCTTATCTCAAATAATATCTTCTGATTTATTTCGTTGCGGGATCCAAACAGTCATTCATGTCCCTGGGACGCACCGGACTTCAGTGTTCCGGTGTTTTCATGGTTGTATCTATTGTAGATACTGGCTAACAGGAGTTGCAGCGATTTTGGGAGGTTGAAGCAGGCTTCTCCCATTAAAAAAAACTCACAGGGGACCGGTAACGCACTTGTAGTAACTCCTTTTGGTATCATGGGCTGCGCTGATTACTTACCATCAGGTAATCTGTCTGCTCGCTTGCCGAAATTGTGACATTAGAATAATAACAATAAAAACAGAATTGGCTAAAATAAAATTATTATGGCATTGTAGCACCTTGCCTAAAATAAAAAAAAACAAATGCTATACTAAGAACAGCTTTATTTATAACTACATAAGTCTTAAAATCTTGGGAATAGGATATGTGTGATCGGTATCATACTAAGTACAATATAATTATTTTCATTGAGCTTTAGACTAATAACTCTTTAAAACGAATTTAAATATTATTTATTTCTTAGTTATACATAAAACATTGGCAGAAGAGAAGATTTTTACTGACAAATAAGTGCGTTAGTTCAATTTTTAACATTTTCTACCTACATTATTAGGCTAGCCAGACGAAAATTAATTATTAAACATTTATTTTCACAAAATTGCTTTTATAAGTTGCTTTTACATGCTGAACTTGGGCTAGAAGCCTCATAGTGAGAAACGAACAGCGATCAGTCGCTAAGTCGTAAACATATTTCACCTCTTTTCATAGAAGCATAAAGTTGAAAGTCAATTAAACCAATATTCACTACCTACTTGACGACCGATAGCAATCCAATAATTATTATTTAACAATACATTTCTTACCCTTATTAAAAATATAATCGTCATAATAATTAGACTTTAAAATAAATAACAACAAGAAATATTCGCTATAACAACAAAACTGAAAGTACGTAATTTATCATAATGAGAGTTACCATTTCTGTGTACTAGATGGCGTTAACGTTTGACACAAGGAGACGCAAATTCAGCGTATTTTCTATGTTTATTTCGTCCTTATTATTGTGTTGTTGTTGTTGTTGTTGTTGTTTTTGCGTCGTTTGTGTGAAATGAATGTTTTTCGTTCTTTGTTTTGTCGTTTAAGGTTCACATTGACCAATCATTGTCACTGATAAAATCGATATATTGTATCTGTTATTATAAATTGGAGTTTGAGAAGAAACCTTAGTTCTCATTGCACTGCAATTAGCAAGATCAGGCTTGGTAACCCTCATTGTTACACTATATAAGATCCTATAAAATTATCTGCTACGGCTGCCATGGAAGATAGTATTGAGCCATAGCAGGTATTTTTATAGCTTCTTATATATATTTTTTTTAATCTTTGGCACAGTTCATTTATACATTTTATAAGCTGTAACAACGCCAGCTACAACGAGTACAACAGCTGAGAATTTATACAACAGATTATAAAGAACTTTGTTCTGTCCCCCAACGGAATTAACGATCAAATTATTCATTACAAACACTTGATTACTCTCCTCAATGAACGCTTCCTTTTCCTCCTCAGACATTTTTTCTGCTATCTCATTCATGGCTTGTCTGAAATCTTTTTTTAATTGAGAGATGTCTGTCCCAGAGAAGTCTGTTACTTTGTCTATGTATAATTCCGTTTTGGCGTTTTCTGCAAAAATCCAAAATTATTTTTTGAATAGCAACTATCGTGAGACATCTAAATATATTGAAAATAACGAATTGCTCAAGTGAATTAATTGAGAGAGTTTAAAAAAAAACTAAGAGAGATGTAGAGTGTAAGTAAAACAACCAAAGCGTTGTTTCGCCATGTGAGTGAGGTTTCCGGAGGCCCAATCCTTCCCCTCCCCCAATCCCTCCTCAAACCCTTAATCACCAAAACCCTAAAACCTAAAAGGTCGGCAACGCATCTTAACTCCTCCGTTGCGGGTGTCCGTGGGCGGCGCTGATTGCTTACCATCATGTAATCCGTCTGCTCATTTGCCGACCTATTACATAAAAAAGTTTTTGCCGCGAACTTCATTTAAATCAAAATTAACATCAAAGCATCCGCTTTGATAAAAATGTTGATTTTAGTATTAAGTTAACTGCAACTAAAGACTTAGTCAAGTTAATCAACGCGAGAGTCCGTTGTGACTTGAAACTAGTAAGTCTAAGTAAAGACTACTTAGTAAGTTAGTATTTACAGAACAAATAATTTCACTAAAGAACTAGCCATCATTTAGGGTTTGTAAACAAAACTGCGATACGACGCGATGCGAATTCGCAACGCAGAAAATTACGATACGAATTGCTGCGGTGCGATTTTGTGCGGCAAGGCGTCTTCCCAGGGTGACCATTCCTTCGACGACCGTTAACAGTACTAAACGTATTTTGAATTGAAAACTAGGTCGTGATATGGATCGTTAAAAGAAATCTGTAAAAAGAAACGAAGAAGATTTTGTTTCATCCATTAATTACTATTATGAATCCCGGTGGAATGCGCGATGTGAATCAATTCGCAGGTTCTTGCGATGCGTAGAGGGAGCTCGCAGTTTTGTGTACAAGCCCTTAGACATACATACATATAGTGTAAGTATGACTCGTCATTTTACTAAATATTAGTTTGGTAGAGTTTGAATAGAATGACAGCCAAGTTATAATTTTCACTGCTGATGGAATAAGCATTATTGGATTTTGAACCATATATTCGCCCCCTCCCTCCCCCACCATAGAAGTCATTTGATGACAATCCCTTCAAAAGACAAAAAAGGAGGCTACATCGTATAAAAAAAATATATTTACCATCGCCAAACATCTTCCGTTTCTTGGCCAGAATCTGTCCACCACTGAGAAGCCCCAAGTACAAGTGATAGACATATGCCATCAATAACCTAGGGTTAGACCTCTCCAGCTCTTGTAGGTGTTCTATGTAGTTCTCTAGAGCCATCGCTTTTGGTATAGACCTCCAGTTCTCACCCAAGTAATGTGTTAGGTCATCTTCGAAAGCTTTCTTTCTGAAATTTTTATATTATGTATTTTCTTTTAAGTACAATGTACTAACTAGTCCTTTACGATTTCACACGATGCTTGGTTCCTTTTGGTCGAAGAGTGATGTTTATTAGCCTACAGCATTCCGCGATAAATGGCTTACTTGACACAAATAGAATTGTTTTATTCAAACTAGCAGTTCCTGAGATTAGCGCATTCAAACAAACAAATTTCTCTAAATAGTTTAGTTTAGTATATGGTCAAGTCTATTAACTCCATAAGACCAAATAAAATAATTAAATCTTTGACTGCCAACAGTCCTCAGTCAACATTGACAGCACTGACAATGAATGGGTTTAACTTTCAGATTGATTACATGTGTAGACATGAAACCTTCTTTCCCCTTTCTCCCCATTTTCAGATAACAAGATTTATCTTTAGTCTAGCTTTAAACCATTCCAGTCAGGTTTTGTATTTTGAATCTTATTCTCACCTACTTTCAATTTAAAATACAAAAACAGGCTATAATAAATATCCATGTGCTACTCAGCTACTAATGGTTGTAGCATAATGTTTTATATTTATAGCCTAACCTTTCTCAACCATTGGGTTATCCAACAGAAAAAGTATTATTAAACTTGAACCAGTAGTTTCAGAGTATAATGTTAATGTAGATTATATCCCGCCAAAATTGGAAACAACTAATCACTGACATCCATTTAGAGAATAATTAAGTATAATATAATTTGACTAACCTGTATAAAACTTTATTGACAAACAGCTTATCAAAGTCTGGTATATTCAGCCTGGCTTTAGCATCCTCAAGGAAACCAAATACATGGTAGAATATGAACAGACCGCCACCCCATACTTCTTCATCTCTTAATGCTGGAACAAATACAATAGAAGTCTTAAAAGAATTAAGGCTTATTTCACAATATATGGAAAGCTAATGTGTACCAGATAAATTTGAATAGGGAACATGGAACATTTTCCATTAAGTAGTAGACACAGAAACATATTTAGTAATTATATTTGACTCAACAATACTAAATGTACTTTAAATTAAAATAAGTTTCATAATACAATGTCACAATTTTAAACTCTCGAAACTGTAGGTGATAGAACAAATGGACATTGTTAGCATTGCTACTATTTTCAAAATAAGAACACAACTATGACTACCTACCTACATCATTTCATCTTATGCAATATTTTTGTTTATTTCATTATACACTACAATCATTTATCACATAAGTATATGGATAAAGTTTTGAACAAATAAATTAATATGGCTCATCATTCAAACATTATTTATATGGGCAAATAATAAAAAAAGATACTTTTGCCGGCACTGAACAAACATTAATACAGACTTTCAAACAAAGAAATAATGACGTGACAAAATTTTTGCACACAAATATTGTACAAAGCATACAATGTTAAACCATTCCGAGCTTTGTTAAGTTACTAAGAATAAACTAAAATAGAAATTTTATAACTTACAAAGAGCGAACTTCGCGTTCACCAAGGCATCACTAATATTGTGTATTTTTCTGGTCGCCTTCCTCATGCGGGTCGTAAATAAATCACCGCTCTCTTCCATTTTCACTATAGATTATATATTTTATCAATAAAATGTGACCGCTTCTACGAACTGCTGAACCCGGACAACCACGGGAAATCAAAATCAACGTGATGACAAAAAACAACGACGATTATAAAGATAACTTTTTGACTTTTGCTTTTGAGTTAACCCTTTCACTGCTAATACCTATCTAACAAAAATGAACAACAAGTTCCAAATCCTTTTTCGTAGATAGAGCATTATAATATATTTTGAAATACTGAGCTGTTTACTTTTCTTTTCTTTTTCAGTAGCACAAGATTTGTTAACCGATTTATACTTGTATCTTACATGTTAAACTTTAAAAATCTACTTAGTT
Organism: Spodoptera exigua; assembly: GCA_902829305.4. Lineage (NCBI taxonomy): Eukaryota > Metazoa > Arthropoda > Insecta > Lepidoptera > Noctuidae > Spodoptera > Spodoptera exigua. The sequence goes on along the minus strand of LR824625.2, from coordinate 5,985,786 downwards.
TTTCACGTCACCCAGTTCACCACTGCCGTTTACGGGTTAAGTTATCAGCTGTTCATGAGGCCTAAATTTTGACAGTTGTAGCGTTTAATAATTTCTTAGGCAAAATTGTTTCAGGCTAATAACACTAATCCAAGCTCGTCATTAATATAATCAATATCATAAATAGTACGTGAATAAAGCAATACTGGCAAGTATAAAAAAGTTAAATTTATAAATAACATTAAGTTTATCTATTTAGTGCAAACAGTAAAAAGTTTCAAATCAGTACCGTCAGCTGGTGAGTAAAAAATTATACACCTGGCAAAACATACAAAGGAATCTCACACGTCGTTAGTATACAGAAGGAACATAATCGTGCGCGTCGCTATCAGTGACGCATACAAAGGCCCGTGTACCACAGAGTAGGTGACGCAGACCTGTCGACATTTTATGTGATGTATGCGCTGCCTCAGGGAGGCTAGACGATATTAACAAATACATTTTATTGTTACTCAAGACTACATACTTACCTAGAAATATGAATAGTGCGGAAATGGATAACATTACGTTTCGGAAAACACCAAGGTCCAATTCGATGGATAACATTTTTAACGTAGACTCAAGTACAAACTCGACATTACTGGATACAACAATGCTAAGTTTACCGAATACATCACTAAATGACAGCGATTCCATACTAAATCTTAAAGAAACAATTAATAAACTAACTATGGACTTAAAAAGTGCACACCTTGAAATCGAAAATTTAAATAGTGAAAATTTTCGCCTAAAAATGGATATAGGTCAATACCAAAAAGTAATTGAAAGTTATAAAAAAATTAATATTTTGGAAACCAAGAGATTCTCACCGAAGTCTGCACGTAAAAGAAATGCCCTAAGAATGAGTAACTATTCTACTCCGACAAAATTTAATATGCCTTCACTTGTAAATATGACTCATGATCAATATGATAATGACAAAATAGTGACACAGACACCAAATAGTGATGCGGCTGACGCTTCGTTCAACACTGCCGGATCAATATGCGAACAGGGTGAAACTGTATTTCACACAAAAATCGCCTCTCAAGATACTCAAAAAAAAAACAAGCACGAGCCGGGTAAAAAACAAGCTCCGTTACCTAATGGATCCAAAAACTACACAAATGAACAACACAATCAAAATAAAATATGTATCCTGAGTACCAACAAACACAACAAAGTGCTTGCGATAGCAGAGGAAACAATTGGGAAAGAGTTCACTCTCTGTCATTACCTAACACCAGGAGGCGCGATATGTAACCTCCTTGAGGGTATGCATACAAAAATAAGTGACTACACAAAAAATGACTTCTGTGTGATTCTTATCGGTGAAGAAGACTTCACCGTTAGCAAAAATTACTACAAGATTATATCAGACATAAGAAATACCCTCAGTGGCATTACTCACACAAATATTATTATTTGTTTACCCACGTATAAGTGCAATGTTAATTCAAATATGTTTAACTGGCGTATAATGAACTTTAATCAGTCTCTGTATAAAGATGTTGGAAGATATAAATATGCACGTATTGTAGACTCGAATTCAAGTGTAGAATATGACTATTATTCATTCTTTAGGCAATCAGGACAACTAAATAATTACGGACTGCGTAAAGTTTTTGCTAACCTTTTCACAATGATTATGGGCTTAAAATACTTTAACACTCACGAAACAAGATGCTTAATTACCCTAACGACACATGAACCTACCCATGTGCGGGAAACTGAAAATCAGTTATTTCGGTAATAATTGTATATGCGTTATGCATCAGAATATAGCAGGGCTTTTAAAAAAAATGAATGCGTTGACTGTTTGCCTACAAGAATTGGAGGAAAAAAATACTAGAGTTGATGTACTTTGTGTAACTGAACATTTTATGATGTCTGGTTATGAGGTCTACCTGCAAATTCCTAACTTCACTTTAGCATCATATTTCTGTAGGATGAACAGTAAAAGAGGCGGAACTTGCATTTTAATAAAAAACGGGCATCAATGGAGAGATGTGCCGCATATAGCCAATTCATCGATAACTGGTGTAATTGAATGTTGTGGTGTAGAACTTTTACAGTGTAAAACTATTATTTTATGTGTCTACAGAGTACCCAATCTAAATAACGTACACATGTTCTTTAAATTAATAGATAACATATTACAACAATTGTGTAAAAAGAAATATGAGCATATCATAATGGCAGGAGACTTCAACATAGACATAATTAAAAAAAATAATATTGTATCGGAATTTGAATGTCTGTTACTAAATTTCGATCTTGCATTAGCTTTTAACCAACCAACTAGATTATGCAGTCAAACATGTATAGACAATATCGCACATAACTTTAAAGGCAAATGTAAAGCTGAAGTAATAGAATTTGCGCTTTCAGACCATACAGCTCAAATAATCCGGTGCCCCGTGGGAAATAATAATATTTTAAAATACTGGCGGATAAAGAGACGTGACTTTAGTGTATACAATCTCCTAAAATTTAAAGAATGTATGGATAAATTGACTTTTGCCGACATTTATCAATTAAATAATGTTAATGACGCATATGACATATTCATTGACACTTTTAAACTATTTTATGACCTCTGTTTCCCATACAAATGGATCAAAATAAATGTAAGACGTAAACCAAAGTGGGTATCACGCGGTATAAAAATATGCAGCAAAAATAAAAGAAAACTTTTATGGCGTTATAGATTAAAACCAGATTTGACAAACAAATTAAATTTTCTAAAATACAATAAAGTGTTTAAAAAAATCATAAATTTAACTCGACGAGCACAAAACAACTATTCAATAAAAGTGTCAGCAAATAAATCGAAAACCACTTGGAATATAATTAACCAATCCAAATCAAGTATCCTTAAACACTCTGTAAGCAAAATTCATATAGAAAATAAAATAATAAATGACCCCCAGGAAATAGCTACAGCTTTTAACAATTTTTTTATTAAAAAAATAGAACCAATCCCAGGTTCAATAACTAATGTGACAACAAATATCGTACCATACCCTCATTCCATTTACGTTTCGCCCAGTATTCCTCAGGATATAAAAAACATTATAAAATCGCTTAAGACAACCAATAGCACTGGTTATGACGAAATATCGACGACGGTAATAAAATATGTAGCAGACATTGTATGTACGCCCTTAAGCTATCTTATAAATTTAAGTATTTGCTCAGGTGTTTATCCAGAGTCACTCAAACTTTCTATAGTGAAACCCTTACTTAAAAAAGGCGATAATACACAAATGGCTAACTTCAGGCCCATAACCCTAATCCCAATAATATCAAAAATTTTTGAAAAATACATTTATAATGAATTATACTCATTTTTGGAAAAAAAACACATATTAGTAGATGAACAAAAGGGATTTAGAAAAAATAAGACGACAAATTTGGCTATATACGACTTCTTAAAGAAAGTCACAGTTAGTATGGACAAGAGAAACCCTGTGTGCGCCATTTATTGTGATATGACGCAGGCGTTTGACTATGTGGACCATAAACTGCTTTTAAATAAATTAGACGCAAGTGGGGTAAGGGGAAACATATTAAGTCTTATACAGTCCTACCTAACTAAAAGAAGACAATACACTGAAATAACAAAAATTAATATTAAAACAAAAAAAGAGGAAACCTTTTCATCAAATGAATTAACACCAGTATACGGTGTCCCACAAGGCAGCGTACTAGGATCTCTATTATTTATACTATATATAAATGACTTTCCCAGAGCAATTGACCACCCAATGACCTTATTTGCTGATGACAGTACAGTGACTATAACAAGTAATAACAAGGATAGATACCAAATTGATATTAATAGCTCTTTAACATCAATTATAACATGGTTAAATCAAAACCACCTTAAAATAAACATAGATAAAACGACTATTATGCACTTTACACAACGAACACTTATAGATAACCCAATTCAAGCTACATACAATGATTCCATTTTAAAGAAAGTCGACAGTGCCAAATTTCTAGGCATAATAATTGATTCAAATCTGAACTGGAAATCACACATTGAGCAGGTGACTAAAAGATTAAGCTCAGCAGCGTATGCACTTTTCAAACTCTCTCCAGATCTCAACCCAGACAGCTTAGTTATGGCGTATCATGGATTAGTAGCATCCGTGCTTCGTTATGGTTTAATTTTTTGGGGAAACTCGTCAGACAAAGAAATAGCCTTCAAAGCCCAAAAAAGATGCCTGCGTTCCATGTTTAATTTAAAACCAACCAATAGTTGCAAACCTTTGTTTAAAAAATACAAAATACTGACTCTGCCGTCCCTCTATATTTTTGAAGTATTGTCATTTGTTAAAAGTAATCCCCACTTATTTCCTTTATTATCAGACACGAACCCCCGCAACCGACGCAATAATAGTAAATTATGTTTGCATTCGTCAAGGACTGCGCTAATGTCGAAAAGCTTATTTTGTATGGCACCCAAGATTTACAACAAAATACCCCAGTCTTATAAGGTGCTGAGTATTAATTCATTTAAAAAGAAGATCCGAAATTTATTAACAGACAAATGTTATTACAGTATTTATGACTTTTTGATGGACGTATTTTGACATGTGATACCTATATCTGACAAAGTTTGTATTATTTGACATGTTTTCATTTTTTTCGACATAAGTATTGTTTGTGTTACGTGATACATTTTTGACATACTTTTACTTCTAGACCTTTTTTGTAACAATGAAACAATGACATATTTTAGCCTTGGATATAGTTGTTCTTTGACATTTTTATTATTATTATTATTATTTTTCTTCATTTTAACCTAACTATTGACAATTTAACTAATTGTGAGACCAAACGTGAATGTGACAAACTTATATTATTGGCAATTTTTACATAAGTATAACTTATGTTAGTCATAGCACTGCTTCTTTTATGTTAAAAATGGATTGGTAATACAATTATACAAACATACTTAGACAAAAAGAGTAATGTCCAGTTTAAAAAAAAAAAAAACAAAAACCTAATTGTAAAAATAATATTTGTACACCTTATCAGGTAAAACATGTACGGACTGACTGATTCTTATAAGATCTTGCATGCTCAATTTTGTATGTAAACACATGTTATCTGACAAATAAACGTATCTTATCTTATCTTATCTTATCTTATCTTTAGTTAGCGTTTAGTTTTACTTCGAACTTTTTAGTGTAGTAATAATCTTTGTCGTCAGTAGAAGTTGTAGTAGGTACAGTGTTATTTACATTAATCGTAGTGGTTACATACTCTTTGCCCCCGTGTCGCTACATGCTAGCGGCCGTTTCCGGGGGCCCATTAATTGAGTTTGCCAGTCACCCCCTGCCTGTTTATCCGTATGTATCAATATTGGTCAGGGGCAGGGGCCATAATATTTCCATAGTTATCATATGCACCAGTCCACAGCAACCCATATTCATAACCCTATCAATTTTTACCACATTTCACAATAGTCTTGCATCAACCGGGGATTGTCCTTGGGTGCACTTATATAGTGCAAACAGGGATAATTGCCGGCTGATGTCCCATCAAATTTAGAATAAAACTGTTCAACGGGCCTCTGCGAGTTGGCTTCGGCTCCTCGTACGCCTTCCAAAGGTCCGGGACCCTGTGGTGCCGTGAAAGGATAGAACAAACAAATAATAATAATAAATCCGCAAGGCAGCTTGTGGCGAGCTGTTGGGCAGTGGCGACCCCACGGACCTGACTCCCGGGAGGTGTCTTGTTCTTCTCTCTCCGGTTAGTCCTCGTGACGAGCTGGAGTGAACACTGATGAAGAACAAGCCCTCCTACCTCATTCTAGCCTTAATTGGCTGGCTTGAGTGGAGATTCGCAAGAGTAGGAGTTGAAGGAGACTCGGGGGAAGGATGTATCTCAGTAAGGTGCTGGTAGGGGTCTTGACCGTACTTCCGGGATTGCTCTGAGAGCCGTGGGATGCCTCTCCTTCCCCAAGCAGCTCAACGTATGTTGCCCCCGTGTCGCTACATGCTAGCGGCCGTTTCCGGGGGCCCATTAATTGAGTTTGCCAGTCACCCCCTGCCTGTTTATCCGTATGTATCAATATTGGTCAGGGGCAGGGGCCATAGTATTTCCATAGTTATCATATCCACCAGTCCATAGCAACCCATATTCATAACCCTATCAATTTTTACCACATTTCACAATAGTCTTGCATCAACCGGGGATTGTCCTTGGGTGCACTTATATGGTGCATACAAGGATAATTGCCAGCTGATGTCCCATCACATTTAGATTAAAACTGTTCAACGGGCCTCTGCGAGTTAGCTTCGGCTCCTCGTACGCCTTCCAAAGGTCCGGGACCCTGTGGTGCCGTGAAAGGATAGAACAAACAAAGAAAAACGGAAAGAATCTTAAACTTTATTGTAACATATTTGATTTAACTAATAGATCCAAATGAATGGTTGATAGATACAGTAATTTCAATAACAGAACCGATTGATAATAGAAAATAAATGTCAGTCATATTGCTAGAATATGTGAATTTTAAGGATTAATCAGTAAGTATCACACAGTTTGTTTGCAATTACATATGATACGGAGGATATGTGTAAGAGATAAATGAAAACTTTTAACGGATATAATAATATAGCTACTTTATTAGATAGAATTTTGAATAACTTTTAGTGTTTAATACTGGAATTGGACATATTTGAGCAACATGATGAAAGAATATGAAAGTGAGTAAAATACATTAGATGACAAACTTATTTGTCCGTTAGGTTTGGTGTGCTTGTTTGCATATGCTTCTCTCTCCTCATAACGTAGTGTCGTACTTTCTATAATATGTGAGCTTGAGTCAGAATCATAATTGGTAGATGATGAATTTCCTTGACTGTCGGATGTATTCTGCTCCACAGAACCTCCTTGGCTCTCTGTGTTATTTTTTGTGTTCCTTCCAGCTTCTGAGTCATTACTGGAGGGATAAAAGTTTCCGCTTTGATGGATGATTGGCTTCAATGCGTCTTTGTTATTTTCTATCGATTCCGGATAAGTATTGTCAGATTGATTAACATTAATTGCAAACGAAGTTTTATTTCCGGGATTTACTGAGTAGGTGTTACCATTCTGAACGACTACGCCAGTATAGATATCATTTTTCCCAGGATGCTCAGGATATCTGTTACCAATTTGCGTAATACTAGCTCCGTATTGAGCGTTTTTATTCTTTCCTCGATAGTTATTATTCTTTTGTACGAGAATAGGTCCATACACATTCGTTCCATTAGGATTGTCAGAATAAGTATTGCCAATTTGCACGTCTCGGGATCCATACACGTCGTTTTTTCCCTCATTTTCGGGAAAAGTGAAGTTTTCTTGGTAAAGTCGGGAAGCAAAATAATTTACTAGTCCAGTTCTGTTTGAGGTAATATAATGGGAACTCAATTTTTTTTCAAGGCCACTAAGAAAATTATCAAATTTCGGCAAGCCTCGTCGCAGCCTTTTACCTCTTTGTGATTCATCAACATGATTTGTCTGCTCTACGTATGATTTTGGAACAATCTTGAGAGTGTCTCTTTTCTGTCTCATTAAGGCTTCCATTACACGATCGTTTATATATGCAGGTGTCCGCATTCCACTGAGTTCCGCTTTTAGTTCTTCATGCTCCTCTGCTTGTATCCCTTTAACGAAAAAGAATACAAATAAGATTTTTTATAAGCAAAAAAGGACCAAAATTTCGGAAAACAAACAATGTTAAGTACTTACTCGAAATAATAATACCAGTAATAAGCAACGTTAGTATGGTAATAGGCAACATGCCGGCTACACTATGCTTTCAACTCGCACGTCATGCGCGTGTGGTAACACTCCTAAGACTGTTTCATGAAATTTACAGTTAAATAAATTAGTTTCATGATTCATTATCCTTATTGCGTGCTAAAATTTAATCATAATAATTGAAATCACGTGATCCGATACAGCGCAGTAACAAGTCATTGACCTTGAATTCAACTGGCCCTTGATTTGGTAGGGACGTACCAAATAACAACGAGCAAATACCTATTGGTAGTTATTATTCGAACACGCGTTAGCTTAGTGAACACACAAGAACGAACACGGGACGGCTTTAGACCGTTAAATACAATTGTGTAGGTATTTGCAGTACAGACGCACTGAAGAAGTCAAAAGGAAAAGACTATTGCTGACGAAGACATTAGTAAAACTAAGATTTGTAGCTTACTATATTCCAGGAACTCGGTTGCTTGAGCTATGAACTTTCTGACTTTGATTTGCGTCAGTAATTTAGTCAAATTTGTATCGACCAATCACAGTACACCTGTAGCCTGTCTACACAATTCGCGTTTAATATAAGTTTTAAATTTTCGTTCATTAAGATTTAATACACTTCTTGGAATTTTATTGTAACAATTTACACAGAACCCCATAAAGGATTTCTGTACTTTGGACAGACGGAATCGTGGCACAGCCAGCCTATCTTGTATTAAAATTATGTCTATCGCTTCTTTTTTCAAATAATCGCAAATTTTTCCTTACATGCATAATATTTTCATATATAAACTGACAAGGCACCGTCAGGATATTTATCGTTTTAAATAGTTCTCTCAGAGGGGAGGGGGAGGTCTCGAGGGGACAAGTTATATACCGCTCGGATAGCCAGCTTTTGTAGAATAAATATTGATTCTACTTCCGCAGCTCGACCCCACAGCAAAATTCCGTACGACATAATGCTGTGAAAATAGCTAAAATAGACAAGCCTTGCTGTGTTCACGTCTGTGAGCTGTCTTATCTGTCTAACTGCAAAAACAGCAGAGCTTAGTCTCCCCGAAAGCGTCTTTATGTGGGAACCCCATTGAAGTCTATTGTCTAGTGTGATACCTAGAAACACTGTCTCGTTTACAAATTCTAACTTTTGCCCATTTAAAATTATGCTACAATCATTACTGTGTACGTTGGGCAAGCTAAATATAATACATAAAGTTTTTTTCTCGTTAAGTTCTAAATTATTGACTGTAAACCAATTATGAACTTGATGAATGGAGCTGTTTACTTCGTCAAAACTATTAGAACGTCGACCTATTTTAAAAATTAATGATGTACCTATCATCAGCAAACTGCACCATACTTGGCTTAGCTTTAAATAGAAATGGCAAGTCATTAACTTACACTAAAAAGAGAAACGGACCCAATATTGAACCCTGTGGAACGCCCATTCTTATCTCAGAGCCCTGTGAGTTATAACCACCTACATGAACTCTCAGCTGCCTATCCTCTAAATATGATTTTAGTAGACGGAGTGCAGTATGTCTAATCCCGTAATGATCTAATTTCAGCAAGAGTGTTTCATGATCAACGCAATCGAACGCTTTTGAGAGGTCGCAAAAGACACCAACAGCATCCTGTGCTTCCTCCCAAGCACCGAGTACTTCCTTTATCAACGTGACACCGGCATCAGTTGTACAACGACCTTTAGTGAAACCGTATTGTTGGTGATGGAAGATGGCATGTTTATCAAAGTGATGAAGCATCCGAAATAGCATTAACTTTTCGAACACTTTTGTACAAATCCCATAGAAAATGCTTTCAATCTCGATACGAATACTTTCTCGATAATGTTCGTGCTAGGCACACCTGGTTCACCACTGCCGTTTACGGGTTAAGTCATCAGCTGTTCATGAGGCCAAAATTTTGACAGTTGTAGCGTTTAATAATTTCTTAGGCAAAATTGTTTCAGGCTAATAACAATAATCCACGCTCGGCTTTAATATAATCAATATCATACCTAAATAGTACTTGAATAAAGCAATACTGACAAGTATAAAAAAGTTAAATTTATAAATAAGATTAAGTTATAAAAAGCGTTTAGTTTTACTTCGAACTTTTTAGTGTAGTAATAATCTTTGTCGTCAGAAGGAAGTTGTAGTACAGTGATATTTACATCAATAAAATTAATTGGACGTCATATCGCCGGCTCTGTGCTACGCTACACTTTATAATAGCTACACAAATTCTTATTATTAACCCGAATTAAACTCCGTAGCTATGGGCGATTCCCGTAAAATTAAGGTAAATAAATGAACAACATATTATTCTAATTAAAAACGGTTTCTTTATTTGTTCAAAAATAAAGTATTATTTCTCTCAAAAAATTTTAAATAATTATTTTAACGTGCCTACAAAAAACCAATACTTTAAATTAATAAATTATATTAAAAGTAAGTTGATAATTTGTTTATAAATTGATAAACTAATCAGTTTGACTTTGACATTTCCCGAATTGTTATCTAACCTAACTTGCTCGTCTCGTATGTCGATATCGTAAATTACGAAACTTAACGAAATTGCGATGGCTTATGACTTAAAGCAAGAAGAAGAAGTGAAGGAGTACATAGAAAATCTCGGCATTGAATATCGGTTCGGGTGTTATAAAGAGCAAAAGCCGGAAGTGTGTCATCTTTTAGGAGATTACTTAGAGGCTATAAAAAAGGATTTTGATAAGGCAGCGAAAGTGTTTAAGAGCAATTGTTTGGATTATAAATTTGGGAAATCATGTCTGAAGATTGGAAACTATACGCTTGTGGGTCGAGGGAGGGAGAAAGGTGATCATGCAGAGGCATTGAAGTACTTTGAAAAAGGATGTGAATATGGAGAGCCTGGAGCGTGTCTCCACGCCGGTTTGCTGCTTACGGCCACAGGACCCGGCGTGACCATACAACGGGACGTGCCCAAAGGTAATTATAACCTTTCATTTTATTGTATTCATAAAAAAATCATGATTTTCCCCTGGAACACCTACAAAGATAGCAAGATTTATAAAAACACTGATTGTTATTGAAGTGATGTAATTTTCCTATTGATGACATAGTTTAATCACCTGTTATTCATTATACAAATTAGAATACATCATCATTTAAAAAAAAAGTTAAAAATTTTATGAAGAACATTTCTATGTTACACAACCTTAAAAATAATTTGTTAAGTATTACAAAGTAAATGTAGTGTAGAAAAGAAATAAAAAACCCTTATTTAATTTTAGGTTACAACTACCTCAAGAAAAGCTGTGACCAGAATGATCCAATGGCGTGCCACTACCTCTTCGGAATGTACCTGACTGGTGTACCAAAGAATGTAGCAGAATTCAACCCTCACAATCCGGAGAAAAACAAAAACATAGAATACTTAATAAAATCAGATAAAAAACAAGCGTTCCAATTCGCAAAGAAAGCGTGTGAACTCGGTCACATGTATGCCTGTGCAAATGTCAGTATGATGTATAAAAGAGGCGACGGAGTAGAACAAAATGCTGAGGAATCAAAGAAATTCTTTGAAATCGCACAAGCGTTACAGAAAGCCCATGAAACAACGAAAGAGGTTAAATTCCAGCAAGGATTAGATGACAAATAGTTTTAAATGGATTTGAAATTTCGCATTTATTTTAACCTTCCAACCACTTTCAACATTTCTCAGTGCCCCTAGAACTTGCTTAAGGAAATGTGAATGAAATAAAATTATGAAATATCACTGAACTTTAACTATTTTTTACATTTATTTACATAGATGTACTGTTAAAATTAATATTGTTGAAGTTTTACTAATAAGTAAATAGAATGAGAAACAAAAATCTGAATATTTTGTGACGCAGGAAATGGGGTACAGAAATGTTTGTTTGTTAAAAAGTAAAATATGTATAGTATTGTTGAGTGTAGATGTATAAATAAATTATTACAGCACAACTATGACTTTATTTATCAATTAAAACTAATTCCACAATCCCCAATTCCCAATCCTCAATTACCAATACCCAATTCCCAATCCTCAATTCCCAATCCCCAATTCCCAATCCCCTAATCCGGAGCCCCAAAAGGTTGGAAATTCACTTGCAACTCCTCTGGTTTTGTAAGCGTTCGTAGGCGTCACCGACTGGTTACGATCAGTAGGCCTACCATGACTTCTTGTCGCAGTTTTCCGGGCGAGAAAGAGGGATGGGGCTATACACCTTTTATAGCTCCATCCCTCTTTCTCGCCCGGAAGATTCACGCTTTAACACGTCATGGTAAGATGATACGCCGGATAGTTTGACGTCCTTTCCCATTACAAAAAGAACTGGTAAAAATAACAGACTGTCTTGGAGAGTTATTTATTAAATAGTTAGCTTTCTCACGCGTTGATAAATAGCAGCCTGTGTTAATCCAGTGCAGCAGTCTAATTACTTAAGTGATTAAGATCCTTCTGAAGGGTCCTACAATCATCGTAGGTATGAACTTAATTTACAGAATATTTTTTATGTCTTCAGCATACATTAAATAAGGTATGGTATTTATGGTAATAATCAAAGGCATCAGTGATGTCAAATAGATTTGCGTTGTAAAACAAAGGTCCCAAATAACAACCCTGGGGAACTCCGCTAGGGATTTCAATAAAGTTGGAACGGTAACCTCCTTATACTACACAGCTTGTGAACACTTAAACAAATATAACTGTATCCATCGTAAAAGATGCGTAGGCGTATTCCCAGTCTGTACAGTTTACTGATCAAGATGACGTAATCTACACGATCGAAAGCTTTTTCAAAATTTGTGTAGATCATATATTTCATGTACACAATTGACCTCTTTACAGATTTATTATAAGTATAATAATAAGTAGATAGATAATTAGACACTTATATTAAAGTTGTCCAACGGGCCTCTGCGAGTTGGCTTGGCTCCTTAACGCACCGTACGCCTTCCAACGGTCCATGGATCCTGTGATCCCACAGAAATATAAAAATCTATGTGTGATCCCGTGAAAGTAAACGAACACAGTAGATAGATTATCATATGTGTGTTCATAATCAGCATATAAGGTAAATATATTCACTATTTGAAAATTAATAAATTCGGATTGGTAGGAGCCTAGAGACACTGCAATTTATATGAAAATAACAACACAAGTCACTGACTTTATATCTGTATACCTATAATAGTAGCCATAAATTAATTTGACACAGATCGGAATAATTGGCGGGTCAGGATTCGATGACCCTACCCTGTTCGAGAATCAAGTTGAGAAGGAAGTGACGACACCGTTTGGCAACCCGTCAGATGTGTTGATTGAGGGGCAAATCAAAGGGATCCCTTGTGTGCTACTAGCTAGACATGGAAGAAAACATCAGTTTCAACCGAGGTAAGGATAGACTCAGTTTAGAGTTCAGAAAGTCCATATTTAAAATTAAACTTTATAACAAAAAGAGAAAAGGTTGAAAATCTATTAGAAATTCACGAATCACCATTACCAAATATAATCGTTTTTTATATTAAGTAGTATATTTGAAATAAAATCGAAAATGAATTATCACAACTAAGATTCCACCGAAGACAGCAACAAAGCAGATACAAGTGCAGTAATATACCGTAGCCTCGGCCCGGATCAGCAGAGAAGAAGCAATTTGATTAGGTATCCCCTAAAAAACAGCATAGATAAATTATTGTATAAAAAGCGGGCTGTCCCTCTCCCAGATAAGTATATTTCTTCTCTCTGAGTACTTCTGAGGAATTCTTCATTATTAGTACCTAAATATTAACTTACTCATATATATCTAAGTACGTAAGTAGGGGTATTATAGGTATATTTTACAAATTGACCTACCTATACTTTCTTCCAGTGATGTCAACTACCGTGCAAACATCTGGGCCCTAAAGCAGGTCGGGTGCACACACATCCTGGCGACCACTGCCACCGGCTCGCTCGTCGAAGAGTACAAACCTGGCGACCTCGTCATATTGAACGATTTTATTGATAGGTGAGGCAAATAGATAGGTACTCTATTTTAATTATACTCTCGCGCAGATTCGCTCGTTGCTCGGCTTCTACAGATCGTAGCGTAATGTTTTATAGCCTAAAGTCTTCCTCGATAAATGTACTTACAAACACAAAAAGAATATTTAAATTTGAACAAGTAACTGCAATTATTTCCTCTGGAGTGGAAGGTCGCACAAATTATTATGCTGTTGAAACCAGAAAAATTACCTGAAGAAGCGAAATCGTACAGGCCCATAAGTCTGTTACCTATTCCATTGCATTTCACAGTAAGCATGCCACCATCGATCAAGTGCACAGACTAACAAAAACAAAAAATATCATGGATTCACTGGAAAGTAAATCCATATCATAATTACTGTATCAGTGCATTCTTGGACATATCTCAGGCGTTTGATCGCGTGTGGCATGAGGGATTGTTATTCAAAATGAAAAATACCAAATCACCTTTACGGAATATTAAAATAATTTCTCCAGCAGCGTCATTTTACAGTACAACAAAGGGCAGCAATGTCTGATCTCTGCCCTATAAAAGCAGGTGCTCACAGGGTAGCGTTCTGGGCCCCATACTCTATTTACTCTTCACAGCGGATCTGCCGATATCAGAATCCTTAATCACTGGGACCTTTGCTGACGATACCGCTATACTAGCTTCACATAGCGACCCAAAAATAGCCTCACAAATACTCCAAAAAGGGCTAAATAGGCTATCCGACTGGCTCAAAAAATGCGAGAATTCCACTCCTTAGCGGTTCTTATTATAAAACTGGAGGCGAACTGTTGCGTGTGTGTAGGTGGGATGTCCACTATGAAGCGATGACATCACTAAAAATAGAAAGAAGGTTCACATTAATAAAACCTGCGTCAAATAAAGTTTACCGTTTGAGGTTACCGGAACGTTTCTCCCTTTCATTATAATTACCTTTACCTACGCCTTTGTCTACCACTGGGAAGTGCCCACTGCCGAGCAAAGTCCTCTTCTCTTTTTAAGATGCAAACGATACTCTTTATGATACGCTACGCGATATGGCGTACTCATCTTTGATAGGTACAGAAGATACGCCATCCAAACGCATTAAAAAACTTTGATATTTACCATCTGAAAAGTATCGCCCTGTATTAAATAACATCATTTTTACTTTGCAGAACTTGGGGTCGTAAGTGCACGTTCTACGATCGCACTGAAGGCGGTCCTAAAGGAGTATGCCACTTACCAATGCGGCCTGCCTTCTGTGAGCGTGCTAGGAACGCCATGATTGTCGCAGCTAGAGCCAGAGGGTATAGGCATCATGAAACTGGCACTGCCGTCGTTATACAGGGACCTAGGTATGAAGAACTATAAATTTATTGTAGGTACAAATGTGTCGGCTCGACACGAGTTATACCACGGCCTCACAGAAAACCGCCGTGAAGCAATCACAGCGTTGTGTTTAGCCATGTGAGTGAAGTTATCAGAGGTCCAATCCTTGCCCTCCGCCCTTCCCACCATAACCTAAATATGGGATTCCATAACCCCTAAATATGGGATTCCTCAACCCCTTAAGGGGCCGTTTGCCGACGTATCTATAAAAAATGTCATTTTTATATGATTAATTTAAAGTTTTAACAGGCTATACGCGAGGCATTTAAAACTGAATCTTGATAATACTCAGTGCGAATCATTCAATTATTTAGTAACTATAGCTTCTTGCCTGCGGCTTCGCCCGCGTAGTTTGTTGATATGCCTATGTATAGCCTATGTCCTATTCCGGAATGTATCCTATCCTAGCCTGTGCCAAATTTCATCCAGATCCTTCCAACCGTATTGGCTTGATTGAGTAACAAACATCAAAACATCGTAACTTTCGCATTTATAATATTAGTAAGATAAGCCAGTCAAATATAAGCCTAAGTATCATTTCTTTTGCAGATTTTCGAGCAGAGCTGAGAGCCTGATGCACCGACAATGGGGCGGCCATCTTGTCAACATGACCACAGTCCCAGAGGTAACAAAATGGCCTTAGATGACAAAACTAATTTTAACCTAAAAATAAACTTATATAATGTATGCTACTAGATAAAAATTTAGTGAATATTTCCAACTTTCCAAAATTCTATTATACAAAAATCTTTTCAAGTTAACCTACGGTACTAATAACTTACCTACCTACGTATCCGAGCGGACGGCGCGTAGCATTCCGCGCGCGCCTCAAAGGGCTGATGTTCAGCCAGGGTTGCGGGGTAAATCCAGAGGTGTCCAGAACTGACCAGAAGGAACGGGGTGGTTTTTAGTCAGTAAGACTCTCTGTCTCAGTCCTCGTCCCTGGGCGGAAGAAATCATTTAAACATTTTCCCCTCACAAAACTTCAATTACCTTAAAAAAAACTATCAAAACTATTAAATTTCCAGGTCGTACTTGCGAAGGAAGCAGGTCTAAGCTACGCTGCGGTTGCTCTAGTCACAGACTACGATTGCTGGAGGGAGAATGAAACATCAGTGAGTACCTAAGTATACTTATATACTATTCAATTACAAGTACGCCTCTTTTATGCAATGTTCAAATAGATGCCATTTTATATAAGCCAAATTCCAAACTGCTATGAATTTTGAATTGTATTCAGGACCTTTTATGGTAAGAGTGAAATATTGCGAGAGTTGAAAATCCGAAAAAATACTTTACCAAAGACGAAGAGAATTGTTTGGTAAAACTAATCTAAGAAGACGAATACTTAGAATTAGTTTGGTAAAACTAATTTTCTTAACTACAAACAAACCCATGAGATCCCTTGCGTGTGTCATTCCATTCTTTTTTTATGTGATAGGTCGTCAAACAAGCGGGCGCATTACCTGATGGTAAGCAATCAGCGCCGCCCATGGACACCCGCAACAACAGAGCAGTTACGAGTGTGTTGCCGACCTTTTGCGGATTAGGGATTTGGAGATTTAGGGATTGACACCGGTAACCTCACTCACACGGCGAAACCCAACGCTGTGGTTGTTTGACGCCGGTTTTCTGTAAGGCTGTGGTATCACTCCGGTCGAACCGACCGATTCGTGCCGAAGCATGGCTTTCCCACACTAATTCTTATCCGATTATGTTTAGCTAGCAAGTAATTAATTAATTATGTGTAGGTGTCAGTAAGCGAGGTTCTAGCAATGTTTGCTAAGAACGTGAAGAAGGCGGCTGACGTCATCATTGACGCAGTGCAAGTGCTCGCCGCTGAGACGGACCTCGAATATCTTGGTGCTCACAAAGTAAGTAGCCACTGTGTGCAACTTAAAACATCACAACATAAAAAGGATAGTAGATTTGCGTGTGAGATTTATTTTGTAAGGGGAAATCATCAAATGACTTCTTCTGCCCAAGATCGGGCGGGAGGGAGTGTCAGACTCTTACTGACTAAAAACCCCCTCGTTCCTTCAGCTGCTCTGGGCCGAGGCCGCGGTGACTCATTGCTCTTGCTCCGCAACCCCGGCTGAACATCAGCCCTATCCCCTATAGGGCCCCGTCAGTGGTGGTCTATTGGCTCTTGCAGGCGCACGCGGAACACGGCAACGCGTGTTATGGGGAGGGTCTTAGATCGGTTTTAAAAAACAATTAATTAGACACTGGAATGACTTTTCATTAACTTTTAGGAAAATTACAATAGATAGTAGGTATGTATCCGCGATGACGTTCAAATCTACACTTTTGACTCTAGAAAAGTCGCAATGTGGCGGAAACCGCTGACATTGCAATAGACGACTCCACGTGTGAGGACCAGCGTGGTCATTGTTTCTTTTATCTTTTATAAAGATTCGCGTGTTTTAAGTTATAACAGTACGCTTGGGTCTGGTTCTGGTCAGGCGGCGAGTTACCTTTATTAGGTACTCGCCGCGTGCGTGTGTTATTTTAATTAGATAAGGCTTAAGGGTTTTTTTGCTCACCAGATAGCGTGAGTGTAGCGCGATGTAGAATTCTGCCAATCAAATATCGTCCAACAGTTTACTAGGAAATTTTATAGCGGTCAAACATTAGCATCGGGGTTACGGGTGCAGGAGCAGAAATGCACCGCTGGATGGTTTTGAGAGAGAGTCTGATACTCCCTCTCTCCGCACTAAGAGCGGATGAAGTCATTAGATGATTTTCACACAGCAAAAAAAGTCATATCAGCACAATAACTCACTCTCACTTGCTAGCTACAATAAAATGAATAGCATAAATACTACTTCATATGATGTTTAACGAAAAATTATTTTGATTTCAGGAACTGGTTTCATCTGCAATTATGCTGAAGGAATAAGTGAAACATGTACCTTATATACAGAGTTATTTTCTAACGGAATTTCGATCTTATTACAAGTACATACAAACCTCTATTCTTTGACAGTATTTTGTAACACATTTCCAATTAAAATAAGTACACATTATTGTAATAAGTACTGTAAATCGATAAGTAAAAATAAAGCCAAGTTAATTGTTATACAAGTAGGATAATTAATATTGATTAAGTACAGACTTAGTCGCTATTTTTATAAATAACTAAGCGACCCGGTTTTCGCACGGATGCAATACTGATACTAAATTCTTTCACTATTTCAAAGATATTATTATACATATAAATAAACCTTCCTCTTCACTTCATCTATTAAGCGTACATAGGGACAGAGAAAGCGTTGTCTTGTATTATATAGAGAAAAGCAGCGGCCCGCCCCTTGCAGAATTGTCCAAATACGTAGCGAGACTCGAGTTAGTTAGCAAATCGCCCCGGAACCAATACGTCTGCTATGTCCCGACTTATTCCTCAACATTTCTAAAATTATCTCTCTTCAAAAGCTTCTGACAATAACAAACGACAGCAAATTAAGTAAAAATCAAATCAAAAACTGTTCTAGAGATTTCCAATTTTTATAATAGAGGTTGTATGCTGTCCAAGAAAGCCGTGGGTACGTAATTTTCTTTATATCTACTTATATCTTTGGTACCTTTGGTTCACATAATAGCCATCCAATGGTTATCGTTGTTTCTGTGCTGAATCAATTTTTGTTTCCTTACCTGAATAACTAACTTGGCAGCTATAAATATACATGTTTTATATAATATTTTACTTTGTATAATATTTTGACGAACGAAAGTGTGGGAACGAGGCTGTATAAATAAAATTTGAAATAAAAATCATTTTCCTTAGCAGTATCCATTTATTCGTAGCCTAGTTAAAACACATCATATAAAATGATTGAATCACTTATTTACTAATTCTTCACACATAACCGTTTTGACCCTCAGAGTGCTATCATCGCGAACATTGCTGGACAAGTACATAACAAGCAACATTTATAATAAATAAATAATAAAAATTCATATAAATAAACAACAATATTACAGTATATTGAAGTCAAAATCCAGGTTAAAACTTAGAATGTTAATGATAGGGTACAAAAATATATGGCCGTTTTTTGTCAAACATTTTTAATGAGTTTTTTTAATACAAGTGGTAGTGCATAGAAAATATCAGACAGAATTGCGATAAAAAAGAAAAAACATATAAAAAGGGAATAATTTCGACTTGAAAAAAACCACAAAACTTAATTATCGGTTTAAAAAAATCCAGTCCAATATTTTTAATAATAATTTCTATCATGATACATAAACACACACCAATGTTTTTCATTCTATAAAAATAAGCCATAAATGTATGCACATTTCATTTTTGCTAATGATACCAAAACGTTGAAGGAAGATCGACCTTCACCGAATCAATATAAGAGTCAGTCAAGATAAAGCTTCAGTTTAAAATTAGTTATAAAAAATGATAATCTCTTTAATGGCGTTATATGAGACATAATTGAAAAAAAAAATACTATTTTTGTGTTATAACGCTAGACACATTAAAACGAGATTTGGCCCTCTTGGACGCGGAATCGTATTAAGTAATGCTGCTCATGCATATCTTTTTACTTGTGAGAACCTTCAAAACACGCCTTTATTTTAAAGGAAAAGGACTAGAGTTTCTCGTCAAATGTTATGCGAGTAAGCATAATAATTAATTATTAGGTCCCGCTTGTTTAAATGTTCTGCCAAATAATGTGTTAATACAAAAATTAGTCCATACATAAATAATTATGTTAATTCCTCATGCAATCAGGATATTTTATAACTTTGAAAAAGGTCTTATTAGCGTTTGATTTTAATAGAGATATCATATTTATAAGGCCATGACATACAGGTTAATAAAAAAACTCTCTCAATAATTATAAAACAGCTTTAAAATGCACATGAAATTGATCAATTAGAAAAAATATAGAGTTAAAAAGTTTCAGACAGACGACGATAAAAAAATTGCGAAAATAGATTAAAAAATCATTACAAATACATTTTAAAAATTCAACGGTTTGCCCAGCAATGCCATCTATTGAGATCTTATTAAAGTTATTAGCACAAAACTGTTTATCGTTGATATTTTTATTTTAACCTAATCTAAGCCATTTACGTATTTAAAAACTTGTGCATCGCTTTGAAAGACGTTGAAAAATTATCCTTAGTTCCTAATTATATACTATTTAAATCTAGATTCTCTTAGAAATGCATTCTTACGGTGTGATTCTCAAAGAATGTATGAAATCTAGCTATTTTTTTTTCATCCTTAAACCAATTTGTTATTAGTAAATTATTTATTTATTTTGACCGCTGTGCTGTGAACATTTTGGAGACGTTTTAATACAAATATTTGCAAGCCTGTGTCACAGTTTTAATCATATTTACGTATGATATTTAGTTAAAAAACACCATCCGATAAACTAAATAGTTCATAACCATTAATGATTAGTTTTCACTTTTAGTACACACATGGCGGTCAAAAACTGAACACAATTTGTTTAAAATTTTAAAACAATTAAAATAAAACTATAATTCCCAATAATTTCTTTTAAAATCCAAAAATTCAAAACTTTTGTTGTCCATTAAATTTCACATTTGCCGAATACCGTACATATAATTATGTACAAAGAAATCATAACATTTAATAGTTATAGCTATTATTTTGAAAGTGTAAAAGAGACGGGAACACTCTGTTCTGTCTCTCTCACACTGTCGTAAAACGTCATAATGACATGTACGAAACACAATCAACTTCACCGCTCTGAAGTTTGGTGGTAGCTGTCTTTGTTGCTCTTAGGAATTTGTGCTGTTTATGTCTCGCTCACTCTTTGTGCCTGACTTCAGGGCGGTGGTTGGTGTGAGATTTACGTTGTATTTATTGTTACGATATCACTGCGCCGTCAATCGTCTACTTTCACTTGAATTCATTGTTGATCTTCATAAAGCTGTAAATAAAAATATTGATTATAGAAATATTATGGAATGACTTGTAGCATACTTCAGTGGTTTTCGCGTAGCATCTTATTCTTACCCTATATAGACATGGCAAGGATCGAGCAAAAACCGAGATGTTAGCAAGATATAAGGAAGGCACTAAAAAGTTTAACTAACAATACAATTAATCTAGAATACATATATTTTTTACTAATCAGCCGGATAGATCGGTAGCCTTCCTTCTCATGAAATAATAATAAATAGGTCAACCAAACTATTGAAAAAAAACCTTGTTCCACATTAGGATTTTCCCCTGTGGTGTAGGCGCGCTTACAAATATAATTTTATATGCACATCGCACCCAGACAACCGAAAACAACAATTTATGGATTACCCAAAGTACTGGCAGCCGGTTGCCCAGACACCAATAAACTACAACTCAATACATACTTGTTAATTCTTGGTCCAGGGATTCCTAGTATGTTGTCCGGGTATCATGTCTAGTAGATACTGCCTCTGTGCCTCGGCGACGCGTTGCATTTCCGCGGCCATGGCGGCGCCCCCGCCAGAGTTACTGCCTCCCTTACCGGCTGCAACAAAATATAGTATGAGCAGAATTGATGCTCACTATGTCTGCTCGTGAAGCGGTTACACTATGTTTAAATAATATTATAAAACTAAAGAGTTTAACTACTGGTTCCAATTGAACAATTCTTTTTTTGTTTGTTAGTCCATTTATCGAGGTAGGCTATAGGCTATATAACATTACGCTACGATATGTAAGATCAGAGCAGCGGATGTAACCGCACGACATTAGCTAGTGTTTAAATGTTTGTGACCAGCCCCGGCTATCACGGATGGAATACTAATGCTAAATTCCTCCACTATTAAAGTCTTCCACTACCGACAATAACTGTTATAGGGTTAAAGGTAACCATTGACCGACATGGCGTTCTAAAAGTATCTTAGATTTATTTAATTTTCATGAGAATTTAAGAGTGTTTTGTAGTCGTTGTGTTTAAAAAAATAAAATCCGTCTTAGCAAAAATACGTAAACATTAACAATACTTCAAATTAAACCTTTGTAAAATATATATAAAACATGTGTAAGTGCAATAGTAAAGAATGCTGAAAAAATAAGTTGCAACAATTAATTACAACAATAAGCGACATTGATTTGGAGAATCTAAACTTAATAAATAGACTTAAACTTAAAGAATAGTTCATTAATCGAGGAGGGCTATAAATTATCACGCTTCGACCTATAGGAGCCAAGCATTCCTAGTAAAATAAATAAAGAAAAAGCAAGCTGAGGTGACTTTAATAATGTAATACTCTCTTCATATAAATTACATTACGAAATAGAAATTAAAGCTATTGGTATAAACCGGACATAATTCTAAACTCCATGTTAATACTGACAAATTCACGAAAATTAAAAATAATTCTAATTCCACACATTTTACTTGGTAGTCGCATTTCTGACTATTCTAACCACAATGTGGAATTTGTTACTATTTAAAACCTTAAACAAGCAACACCCCATTTACAGAGGAAGCACAAGCAAAACTAATAACTAAAAAGTAAATAATAATAAAAAGAAAATGTGTGTGTGAATACGTACAACGCTTACCTAGCGCGGAGGCCTGCGCCATGGCCAGCTGGTACGTATAGAGCAGCGGGGAGAACTGCATCATGGCCGCCGCCGCCGCCGCCGGGGACATGCCCGACGTACCGCCCGCGCCCGACAGACCTGACAAACACACGCCTTGCTTACCGCGACACATACACTGTCTCTACATTACTGGTCAAAAGGCACGAATGGGAATACCACGCTCTCACACATAACCGCCGTGAAACAACCACAACGTTGTGTTTCGCCGTGTGAGTGCGGCCCAATTCCTCCACTCCCCCAATCCCAAACGACCCAAAAGGTCGACAACGCACTCGTAACTCCTCTGTTGTTGCGGGTATCCATGGGCGGCGCTGATTGCTTACCATCAGGTAATCCATCTGCTCGTTTACGGACCTACTTAAATAAATTAAAAACGAACATACATATTACATTATAATAAGTGATGAAAGCCTCTCGCAACTCTGTCACACTCCACCCAGGAACACAGAATGTCATTTCATGATTATCGGTGTGCTGCCTACGTTTAGAAGCCAAATCGGATTCCAAAATGGAATGATAATTCAATAAATAAGGAATATTCAGGGGCAAAGAGCATAATGATTCAAAACACTCAGAAATCCCATGTTATTACACGATTAAAAACTTATTACCTGAAGGGCTGATTTTCAATAGTCAGATAAATGTTATCTGAAGGATAAAATTGTTGCTGTCACTGTCTTTAGAAATATTGTGACGCGACAGTATCATAATTGTTACCCAGATAACTTTTATCTAACGATTGAAAAATCAGCCCTAAAACATGACTAAATATAACATTTTATTCCTTTCTCTCCTATGTAGGTCACTGCTACGTTCCGTTTTCCACATGTGTACCGTAGTAAAATGTATAAAATCGTTACCCCTGAGCAGTTGATGCTGCAGCGCCTGCATGGCGGCGGCGCTATGTTGCTCGAAGGCCATCTGCGCCGCCGCTACGGCCGCCAGCTGGAACACAAACGTCAGCAAACAAAATGGAGCCACGCAAAGACTGGCCGTAGGTACACTCAATGGTCAAAAGTACAATTACACAACAAATACGCAAATGTATAATATTTTTTAACAGACTTCAAAAAAAAGAGGAGGTTCTCAATTCGACCGAATAAATGCTTTTTTGTAATACAAGTTCAATAAAAAAAAATCAGTTGTCAATTGCTGAAAACTCTGCATCTTTTTTCTCTTTACTTAAACGTTGCCCCATATAAACATACAAATTCCAGACCCGAAACAACAATTTGCGGATAACACGAAAGTGTTGTTCAGTGCGGTAGTTAAACCCGCGACACTTTGTACGGCAGACCCAGCCACTGCGCCAACCGTGCAAGCAAAGCAGATTGACTATGTCGATATTGATCTATTGAGTTTGAGTAATATGTTAAGGATTTCAAAACCCGACTTTTCACTAAAATTACCTGGTGCTGTTTACTGCTACTGCTATTCTGACTGGTGCTGCTCGATGATGAGCCTAGAAACGGAAAACATTGTTTATTATTTCAGTTCGAATCTGAAATTCAGGTTTTTTATGTCATAAGATCGGCAAACGAGCAGACGGATTACCTAATGGCGAGCAATCAGCACTGCTCTCGAAAACTCGTAGTAATAAAAAAGTTACTACAAGTGCGTTGCCGGCCCTCTTGTGAGTTATAAGGGACAGGGGATTTGAGGATGATGAGGATGGGAGGGAAGAATTCAGCCTCCGGTATTCTCACTAATACGGCGAAACAACGTCAGGGTTGTTATAAGGTTCTGTAAGGCCGTGTTATCTCTCCGGTCAAGCCGAAGCATGGCTCTCCCACACTTAATCAGCTATTGAGAATTCGCTACATGATTTAGTCATTTTTTTTTGCATGCCGAATGGTGAAATATAGCAGAACCCTATGTAAATTTAATACTACCCACTTTGTAATACCCATATTTGCAAATAAATGATATTCTGATTGTGATTAAAAAATTAACTACCTATATAGATTTGTCAATGCAATTGCGAATATTTGTCGTTCATTAATTTTAACATATACTTAAGATTCGTATTTTCCAAGATTAATTTAAAAAAATTAATATGAAGGGAATAATAATGACACAAATAAACAAAGCATCACACAATACAGAATAAATACTATAAATTTTTACAACTTCAAAAGGGTATTGAATATAAACTAGTTGTAAATAAAGTACAGTGGAATTTGACCTTTTTGTACGGGACTTGGGGACCACAAGCTACCTTAGCAGCTAAGTTTGCAGCAATTTCATTTACTGAGTCTTATTATAGTCTATGAGTTAACTTAAGGAAAACAATCTTGGTAAATATGTCTATTTATATCTGAAATGCCAAGATTGTTTATCTAGACCAAAAGATTGAAGTAGGCACATTCAGCAGTGGAAATCCATCAAGGGAATGTCTGTTATATACAATTGTACATCAAGTTTTAAAGGCATACCTTTTCCTTTCTTGGCTGGCACCTCACTGGGTTCTCTGGAGCGGTCAGAGTGGTGGCTGCGAAGCGAATCCGAGGATGACATCGTTCTGAAATAAATCACATATTATATTCATTAATTACCATAAACTTTTATTAATAACAAGCTTCCGTACGCGGCTTCTCCCGCGAGGTACGTTGATAAAAAGTAGCCTATGTCCTATTCCGGAGTGTAACCTATGAAAAATAAACTAAAACATCAATTTTCTCTCCCATACAAACTGATGTACAAATAAGATTAGCTATATGACAAGGGGCAAAGCTGATATTATTAATATTTTTGAGGCAGTACGGAAATCCCCAGGGCCACTAGACGCATAAATAAATAAGTCATTCATCAATAAATAATAATTAGAGCGTACCTAGGCGCGGGCGGTGGGGCGGGAGTCTTGCTGGGCGCCGGAGATGACGTGGATCCACCGCGAGACGTACTGCGGGATACTGACATCTGGAAATACATACATAATATACCATGATAGATAATAATGTTATTGATTCATATGTGTTAAGAAACTGCAGTACATTTTTACGAAATGTTGAAATGTTGAACCAATATTGACTCCCGACAATAAAGGACTGTATTTAAGAAAGAGTTAAATCAATGTATTCAAATACTATTTTATTTGTAAGTTAGGGTGAATTTCGAAATTAAAAATGTTAGTAGTTATGATTAAAATATCGACAAATTTATTGTAACAATATTAAAATGCCCAGATTAATAAGTATAAAATCTTACACATTTTATAACACGATTATATTATAACCAAACTTTACAATATGAGTGAAAAAATGAAAAATGGGGATAAAAAGTTGTTTTTGAAAAACTTTAATTTTTTACTCGGACGAACCGAAGCATATTAAGTTTATGAAGATTGTGTAGTATGTACCTGCAGCGGGCGATGCGCGTGCGCATGCGCGGGCGGGGGCGCGGGCGCGGCGTGGGCGTGGGCGGGCGCGGCGTGGTGGGAGGGCGGGGGCGCGGGCGGCGGGGAGGCGGCGGGCGCGGCCAGGCGCCGCTCGATCTCCTGCTCCTGCTGCAGCGCGCGGACGAACGCTGTCTTCAGCCGCGCCGTGTGCTCCGCCTGTACACCGACATTATCAAACTTTACTTTACACTAGTGATGTTCCGAATATCCGTATCCGTATCCGTATCCGCGGATATCCGAGGAAAAATAAAAATCCGTATCCGTATCCGTATCCGTTACTTTACACGCGGATCTTTTAAGGATCTTTTTCAGTTAATCATCAGGTAGAAATAAAAAAAATCCAGCTAGTTTTTTTAAATAATCATTTATTTTGCACCTATATATTGCAAACATTTAGATACATAGATTTTTATAATAAGAACAAGTTAAAACTTTACTTTTAGGACAGTGAAATAACTAAAACATAATTATTGTTTTCTATAATTAAATGAGGTCAATATCAAATCAAGTTATAATATCCTTTTATAACAATCATGGTCAAAACAAAACTTAAACTGAAAACTTCTTTCATATATAATTAGGTTCAGGAATATAATAGCAAGTTATAACATACCAAAATGATATTTTTTATGTCAATAAAAAAACTAAAACTTAAACCTTCTGTTTATAATTATGAGATCAATACGATAGAAAGTAATAAATCACTTTTATAAGAATGAGATCACGAGGAAACCAAAAATAAATGAAATTAAATGTTAATTCTAATAAAATAAATTAATGCTATGTGTCACATAAAGTTTAACAATTAGCTTACATGAGCAAGTAATCACAGACAAAATTAGAGCAGCTTTAAAAAAATATTAATCATAATTAAAATTAAGTAAGGGTAAATTGTATTTCAAAAATAGCAACTTCGCAGCTTTTTCCCCCGAAAGTCTGTTACGATGAGGATCATAAACAATTCCTGCTGCACTGAAAAATTGTTCACTTGGAACGGGTTTGGGTACATATTTATCTACACCTGAGATAAATATGTACCCAAACCCGCGCAATGCAAGTCAAAACATGTCGTGTCTGACGTTGCGGCGAGCGAGACTCTATCTTTTTAAGGCCGCGCGCGGCCGGCGACACTAATCTTATGAGAAATTGAAGATCCGTATCCGTATCCGTATCCGCGGATCTTGACACTAAATATCCGTATTCAGATCCGTATCCGCGGATCTTCATTTTTAGCGATCCGGCACATCACTACTTTACACTATTAATTTTAACCCGAAACGCATATCTACGCGAGACACAATGTGTTTTGTATTGCGTCTCATAATATACCGGCAAACGAGAGGTTAATGAGTTACTCGTATTTGACGCTTCGGCTTTTAAATGACAATAGACGAAAAAAATATTAGATTTCGCACAAAGTATTTATGAACAAATTAGCCATCATATTCGCTACATACGAGTCCAGCCGACTAATACTATCTTTATTTTTAAACTCAAACTGTTGACTCTCGTTTTTAATCTATAAAAGATATACAAGAAGAATTTGCAGCGAGAACTAAACTCAATTTCGGAGAATAATTAAAAAAAGAAATGTTTTCCTAATTAGATTATTCATTGGCGTAAGTGTATCGTTTTTGAAGTGGCATACTTTGACAATAATAATAATTTGGATAAATAAGAAACATTTTGTGTATATTCTTTTCCCGGTACTTTGATATCTGATATCACTTTTTCAGGCAGTAATATTATCTGGTAAATATTAAATAATATAATCCATTTCGCCTGCTTAGCGTAAAATAATGTTACACCTCTTTCATATAATAGAAACTTAATTTAATTTAAAAGGTATTAATGATAATTATTGTTAACTAAAGATGACTCACGTTAATCTGTTCTTAAAATACATAGAGGTTTGATTTTTCAATAATCAGATAAATGTTATCTGAGGCATAAAATTGTTGCTTTCACTGTCTTTTATACAATTAATCTGATGCGACAGCATCATAATTATTTCCTCGATAACTTTATCTAACCATTGAAAATACAGCCATTAAACAAATATGTTCACTGAAATAAAAAAATGGTACTTCATGATTATAGTAATGTATACCTTGAGCGCCCGCTTGACGTTCCCGCTGACGCAGAGCTCGCAGAGCCTGCGCGCGGAGGGCGGCGGGGGCGCGGGCGTGAACGTGGCGTCGTGGCGGCGCGCGCCCCCCGCGCCCCCGCGCTCCCAGCGCCACACCGGCGTGAAGTCGCATCCGCACTGCGCGCAGACCGCAGGCACCGACGACCGCGGCATGCTGGGGGACAGGGACCATTCTTACTCATACATCTTACTACTCGCTTCTGCTTTACACGGTAAGGTAAAGAGTAGTCTTTTCTTGTGAGAGGAAAATCATCAAAAAAAACTTCTCCCGCCCAAGATCGGGCGGGAGGGTAGGCCCGAGGTAATCTACTAAATCTCTGTGCAAAATTTTATTATAACCCATTCAATAGTCAGAGTAATCAACATAACTAGGCAATTGGCTACTATGCAATGTGTCGCAGGTTCGATTCCCATACGAAACACAGGACAAAAATCCAATGTTGAATGTGGGGCAACCTTTTATTAAAAAAAATAACCATACTAACAAGCATTCGCGCTTATAATATTAATGAGATTAATTAACAATATACAAAAAGCATATATACGGTCGAATTGAGAACCATCCTCCTTTTTGGAAGTCGTTTAAAAATACAATACTTTTTGATATGAATCTTACAAATTAAAAATAAACAAATAAATAACTCACCGGTCTTCATTAGTAAGATAGTCAACGACATGTTCCAGCCCAACCAAGTAGACAAAGTCGGTGTTGCTGGGCGAGGGGATGAAGTTCATTTCTGGTGGTGGGGGTTTGGGTGGGGGGATCTAGAAACAAACACAACATTTCTCAGACTACAATCGGTAAGAACTATAGCCACTTCGCACGAAATATACATCTTTCCGTGTAGAAAATAAGGTTGTATTTTGATGGCTTTCTACGTCCCGGTGTGGACTGATTTGAAGATTATTTTCAAAGCCAGTAGTATCACAAATGCGCTGTTTACCTGCAATACTGTGTAGTTGTAATCAGTAAATGCAAGTATTGCAAGTCTGCTTTTCATTGACGTAATCAATATTTTATAAGAGGTTGTACTTTTGAGGTCGAGCTATTAAGAAGATAGCCTATTTTCTCTTCTCTATCACGAAATATTTCAGAAATAGCCGAATAGCAAAGCGTACTTTATTAAAACTACTCACATAGTAGCTAATTAAAAGAATACCATTTCTATTGAACAATCTGCCAGAATTATGGAGTAAAACGAAACTTATATGTAATAATTAGGAATGTGTTCAGTTTTATTTAAAAGTATATGCTACAATATCTATATAATATTTAATTTTGACTGATATCTATAGATACATTGAGCCCACAGTCAAAACTTTGCACCGGTTTTGTAGGTATTACCGGCATATAAGATACCCAACTCTTTGGACTGAAATAATAATAAGTTGTACATGTCCATACAATAATCATAAACAAACGAGAATATTTCCCATACCTGCAGTAAGGTCTTCTCGAGTTGTTTCCGCAGCGCAAGTTTAGCGGCGGCCTGTCGCTGCGCCGGAGTCTGCGTGTCCTCAGAGCTACGGGAACTTGCCTATAACATAAGTATTTTATTCGTATTATATGTTCCTAAATAATATTTTAATAAGGGCGTTAGCAAGAAAGCATTTTGAACTACAAGTCTAAGTAGGATGTCAAGTATTGATTTCAAATGGTAGGTAATAAAGATTAGGCATCGAAAATTCACTACTAGTGAAAAGAAAACTTTGGAAACATTTTTAGGTAATATAGTATTAAATAAAAATAATACCGTAGTAATCCGAACAGACAGATCAATGTACTATATGATCTGTGCAAATGTCATAATGTTGCTGGCCAATTTTTCTTGTCACTTAAACCTGGTCCCAAAATCTTTTATATACACGTAATTAACGCGCGGTTTTATCCGTTGCTCGGGTCCTATTGGACGATGTTTTAAAGCCTATAGCACTAAGGAACATTGGTGCTATCTATCAGTGAAAGAATTTTAGAATTCCGACCAGCGGTTTCAGAGATTACTCCCTACATACATACAAACTAACAAATTTTACCTCTTTCTAATTTTACGGAAAATACAAAGAAACTATGTTAGAATAGTTCTACAGTAGTATATATAGGTATATATGGTGAAATGACATCACATTTCCATACTCACTGCATCACTCGTGCTACTGGTCACTGACGAATTGTCCTGGGGTTGCTTGCAATGGATAATGTATCGTAAGCACTAAAGTATAGATTCTATTTTCGAGCCATAGTGGATTCAAAATATACTATTAGCTACATACATATAATATATTTGATATTGTTCATAAGTTTTTGATCAACTTTATTTGTTTTTACAGGCATATTTTACTATTAGTAATTGGGTAGTTTCCTAGGTCAAAAATAAATTAATTCGACGTTTTAATACAATAAAATATTGACAAATAATTATACTTTTATTCATCGATCGATCGATACACTAAGTTATAGATATAATTTTTTTTAAAATAAGTAAGCTATTTGACGCAAAAATGCTATGACGTCATAATTCAATGTTACATACAATTTTCATAGAAAAGCATCGTTTTTGACATTTAGATAAAAGTATTGAATTTGACTAGTTGGAAACAACCGTATTGGTAAGATCTGTGATAGCATGAACATTAAAAAAACAAAAATATGTTTATGCCTCTTTTTCAAGTTCGGTTACGCATTAGAAAACGTGACAATGATTAGAATTTTGATTATATTTGTCAGCTTATGTTGATAATTAATATTATATTAGACTTCATGGCGTTTCACATATTAAAAGTTATAATTATCGAACAGAATATGGACAACTCGGCCTGAAATAAAATGCCGACATGGGGGTACGAGCGCAATAATGTACCGTGGTTCCCGCCCGGAGGGGGAGAAAGAGCGGATAACTTTTTAAGTCTCCCTTTCTCCCCACAGAGCGGTAGCCAGACATTAGACGACCTACCCTTTTCAAAAAAAGCTTGTAATAAAATACAAATGCAATTACCTTATTAGAAGACGCATGCTGACTGCTGGGCGGAGGGGCCGGCGTGATCGTCACTGACGGCGTTATGCTTGCACCACCACTTGTCGAAGACTGCAAAACAATATTCACAATGTTAGAAGGCAAGCACATCAGAACCAATTCTTGTAGGAAGGAAAAAAAATATATGATTGCTCTCACTTATCAGATTATAACTATTTAATATCAATGTTCAATATTCTTGCAAAACCAGTAGACGTAATTAAAAAAAAACAAGCAATATTGCTTCGGCCGAGCCGCAAAACGAACTCGAGTCTTAGTTTGGAGGTAACTAATGTAGAGAATCATTGATAACTACTTAAAATCTTGGCGTGAAAAATTTAAACAATACACAGCAGCTGCTTATGATTATAAGCCCCTAGTCTAACTTGAAATTAAGCGAGACATCGCGTCAAATAGCCACGTAAGCCAACACAAAACAATAATATAAAATACACTTATTGAAAATAATATACAGGGTGTAAAAAGACACTTAACGAAGCCGAAAGCCACGTATTCTACCTATTATTTGGATCATTTTTTTCTGTAAGACCATAGCTGGGACTCCACGGGTTCTCGAAATATTGAAGGTCAAAAATGCATTTTTATTTTTTTTTTGCGCAATCGATTTCTAAGTATTATTACAAATTTTCTTTTCCAAACAAACATTACCTGAATTTTCGATTTTTCTAAATAAATTACACATTTGAAGTTACGAACAGTAATGTACGTAATAAATAAATGCAGACCCGCACAAAAAACATCGTGCATTCAGTAGGATTTTTATTTTACAGAATTGTTTTGTTGTTGCGAAGTAAAACGTCGACCTACGTACTTATCACAGCGTTTTCATGCTAAGCTGTGAACCTAAGCACACAATGACACGAAGCCCGTTTGCTTTACATTGCGCGCAATAAAATTATTATTTTTTTTGATACCTAAAAATAAAAGTCGTTTCCCAGTGATAATTTTAGCGTAAAACTACTTAGTTAGAACTGCAGTATGCATAGTTAACGGCTTCGTTAAGTGTCTTTTTACACCCTGTATAATATAAATACTTTTTCAAGATAGTAATGTAAATAACACACTTTCACAAAAAGTGGACTTCATACCTGAGAGCGATAAGGTCCGGGCGTAAGAGTGGCTCCGCCGGGCAGGCTCGACGTACGTCGGGACGAGTTACTGCTGCCTCCCGCCGCCGCTGGGGTACTGCTACTTGTACGCTGCGAAGGAAATATTACACTTTGGTCACCACTAAGCCGATTTTGATAAAGCTGAACATATTTGAAACGAGTTCTAAAAGATTGAGAGAGATAATTAAACACCAGAGGCTCCTCTGCTGTTGAGGGTGTCCATGGGCACGAACCAGTTGATGATAGGCGACAAATAGGCCTATCGCTTTGGGGGCCTATAGTTAATCTCAGCCGCACTAACCAACAACACATAACATATCATATGATAAAGTCAGACTGGAGACTTTTACCCCGTTTTACTATATTTGATAAAGTCTACAAGTGTACGAGTACAAATAATGTTTTACCTTAGTCTGTTGGTGAGCTGGTGGAGGCGCGGGCGTGACCGTTACTCCGGGGGGTACCACACACCCACTGCCTGCCAGCGCCGTGCCAGTCGCAGAGTCCTGTAAAAAATGAACTATGTTATGATACCACGGCCTCACAGAAAACCGGCGTGAAACAACCACAGCGTTGTGTTTCGCCGTGTAAGTGAGGTTAAAGGAGTCCCAATCCTTCCCCTCCCCCAATCCCTTCTCAATCCCTAAATCTCCAAATCCGTAATCCCTAAAAGGTTGGCAACGCATTCGTAACTCCTCCATTGCGGGTGTCCATGGGCGGCGCTGATTGCTTACCATCAGGTGATCCGTCTGCTCGTTTGCCGACCAATTACATAAAAAAAAAATACGCGGACGAAGTCGTATAAGCTCGTCAATACATATATTATAAAGCTAAAAAGGCTCGTTCGTATAGTCTTATAGTCTCCATTACCTTAGCAGGCGGCAGGCCGGTAGCTTGCTGCGACTGCCGCAGCTTCCTGAGCAGGACGAGGCGCGTCTCCTCGGCGCGCAGTTTCTCCCGCAGCGTGCGCAGGCGCCGCTCGCGCTCCCATATCTCCGCGCTAGACAGCTCCTGTACGCATAAACATTATATTATTTGAGAAATATTAATTTTACATTATCAGACAAACTCACTTATCTTAAAGTAAAAATGGGTATAACAGACTATTTTACAATTTCGGGATGATATCAGAAGTAGCATATAAATGTAAATATATTCCTAATTTATATTTAAAATGTTTGCAACAACAGTTTATCAGTGATGAGAAAGACCCTTAACATGCTAGTTTGTGTTTGAGGCTATGAAATGCGTGAAATCTAAACGAAGACACTTTCGATTCCCTGAAACTCTATGACATTTTTATGCTTAAGCTTGCACATCTCACTTAGCCACTGCGCCAATCGTGCAGTCAGTATTACAGTAAGTATTTATGGGACTTTACGATTAGTTTATTTATTATGATTAGCGGCTAGGTCACGTAACAATTTGATGAGGAACGCGACTAGTTTTATTTCCCGCTAGGGGTTCATATTCATGAGCTGCATTGCGCGACAAACTGATTACTTAGCTGCGCGACGTTTGCCACAAACATATTGTCAGTTATCACAGTATAGTATAAAACAAAGTTGCTTTCTTTGACCCCATATCCTATGTAGGTATTTACGCTTCAAAACTACATAACGGACAACTACAAGTATCTCGCTATAAAAAGGTCACTTTTTCCTAATCTTTCCCTCTTTTCTAAAATTTTCTTTGATAAAAACCTTCTCCTGACAATAACAAACACAGCAAAAAAAGAATTAGCAAAATTAGTCCAGGCGTTGTCGAGTTATGCGCTTACCAACACATGTTGCGATTTATTTTTATATATAAAGATTCTGCTGTATGTGTGTATGTCATTGAACTCCTCCTAAACGGCTTGACCGATTAAGATGAGCTTTTCTGGATTCTGGATGGTTTAGATTCACAAATCAGACTGGCAGTTCGGATGAAGCCCAACGATTTTGGTGTTTTATATGTGGTGGTTTTCAGAGAGGCCCGCTAGTATAATATATAAAAGCTACTCACTCGGTGTCCAGCGACCGGTAGGGGTGGTTCATTCTCATCTTCTTCCGAGTCCTCATCGTCGCGCGGGTCGCGGGGCGACTCCGGCGCGGGCGCGGGCAGCGTGCTCGGCGTTATAGACACGTTCACACCGCCCGAGTTCAGCTTGCTGCTTACATCTGTTGAGGAAGTTAGATAGTTAATATTTATAATTGGAAAACGTAACGTGTGTTAGTTTTACATTGATATGTTAAGTAGTCGATATACTCATGGTTTTTCTCCAATCCTTAAATCCCTAATAACCCACAAGAGGCCTGAAAGTCACTTGTAGTAACTCCTTTGGTATTACGAGTATCAATGGGCGGCGCTGATTGCTCACTATCAGGTAATCCGTCAACTCGTTTGACGATCTATGATTTAAAAAAATCAGTTTAAAAAAAATTCAACTGATGTTTCACTTGCAAGAGCAATAATAAAAGTAACAATAATGTACCGCGGGTCTGGAATGGGGCAAGAGAAGAAACGGGTTGGGGTTTAGTCTGCAAGAGTTTGACTCCCTCTCGCCCAACCCGGGGCGGAAAAAGTGACTAAATACTGGTTTATGGCTAAATTCCTACCAATTAAGGATTCTATGATATGAGAAGAGAGATTACTACTATTCAATATTTAAACAATTACAAAAGGCATCAGCAATTATCCGCGAAAAAAAATGACATATTATTATTTACATCAAAATCTATGATCAAATTTTATCTCACATCTTAATGAATCATATTATAATTAGGCATACAGTGTTGAGTTTGCTTTGAGATAATGAGTGATAGCGCTTGATTAGGCAGCACACACATTTATGTTATATAATAACGCTAGTTATTAAATATAAGACCAAATTCATAGAAACTGGGTCAACATCTCTTTGTAATTATTTCAAGATTTGTTACTTTTTGTTTTATAAAATATGGTCCTAGAGTAACAATTTCTTCTATGTCATCTTTACAAACATACAAATTCGTTACATCATATCCAAAGCCGAATACCTATCACCGTAGTGATACCACAGTCTCAAAAGTCAAAAGAAATTTATTTCAATAAGATCCTTACAGGCATTTTTCAACGCCAAACTAAATTTAAAGATATAAAGTGTCAGTCTGTCGGTCAATCCTCTTAGTAAAGCTATTTGCTTGTTCCAAAGTATAGATTCCAATGGAGAAGAACGAGCAAGAAACTCCATGGTTACTCTTTTTAAATCAGTTTCACATACATATTCCTTATAAAAACAGTTGGTTCAATTATGTGAGAATGCCGGCGTAAAACAAAGCTTTTTCTTTATGTTGGTTGTTTGAATGAGGTTCCCGGAGGCCGAAACTCAACACTCAACTGGTAACGCATTTGTAGGTAACTTCTCGATGTTGCGGGTGTCCATGGGCCAAGCTTACCATCGGATAAACCTTCTACGCGTTTACCAAAGAATACCATTACATATACAATATTTGGATCACACGAAGATTGTTTCGGTGTGGAAATCAAAAACAGGGCAATTCTGCTCAATAGTAGGTCATTTGCTATGGCGATGGCAACTATTTATATTTTCATAGTTCTTTTTTTAAAGGTAAAGATAAGAAAGATAGTTTTGCAAGTATGGGTAATACCAAAACCTATGGTGTTTAGTAAGATACATAGGAAACTCGACGATATATTTTTGTGTTACAACTGACATGCATATTGCCACATCCTATTTTAAAAATAAAACTATACATACCTGTGAATGGCGCAGGACTAGGC
Organism: Spodoptera exigua; assembly: GCA_902829305.4. Lineage (NCBI taxonomy): Eukaryota > Metazoa > Arthropoda > Insecta > Lepidoptera > Noctuidae > Spodoptera > Spodoptera exigua. The sequence continues at coordinate 5,949,565 of LR824625.2, read as the reverse complement.
ATAGATGGTTTGCGGTGCGGTGGTGCAGCCGGCAGCAAAACAATATCAGGGCTCTCCGCATAGCTACGCTGTTCCGAACGAGGGCGAAGCACCCGCTTGCCGCTCGAGCCCTAAACAAAACACATGTTACTATATCATCAAACTACAAAGAAATAATGAATAAATGCGTGTTCATAAAAATTAGGTGCATTGAATTACTATATTATTATAAAAGATCGAATTAAATTAACTACGAAAACAATTGTAATAAAAAAATGTTCAGCAATTTTAAATGTTTGCTAAAGTTTGAATCAAGATGAAATTAATAATAAAATCATTTGATTAATAATTAAATTACTATTTTAAGGAGACATACATTAAATAAATACGTATGCTTCTTCTTCTTCAAACAAAGAACCAGGTTGAAAAAGACAACGTTTCTAATATTAATGTGCGAAAAAGCGCCAGATCTTTAGACCAACCAGTTGCCATATCTCTTTCATATATCAATTCAAACACAAAAAAGGTTGAATCAATTTAACAGCTAGACTATTATGAATTTATTACACTACTAATGTAGGGGATAGCAGTTTAGTTTGGTCAGTAAAGAAATTAGCAATCACAGCCGAAATAAAGATCTTAATTCAAAATATACTTTTTTAATTGCCATAGAACTTAGCAATGGTAAAATAGATCTTAATACAAAAAGTTTGAATTGAGATTGATTTGTTTGCAGCTGTGAATATTATAAAATTGTAAATAAAACTAGGCATAACTAATATCATATGAAGCAATCTACTCACAATCCTTAGTTGTTGTACCTGAGTAACATCATTATAATTTGAGTTTACCTTTCAACCAGAGACAAAATAGGTCGCTTAGCATATATTTTTTAAAAGTTTAATTACCTAGTATTTTTCTTTGTAAAATTTTAAAATATAGTTTACAGCTTCTATTCACTTTTATAGTACTACTATTTGATATAATTATCAGCTTAGCTTAGCTTTAGAATTTTAAGTATGATATTGGATGCAAAATTAAATCCATAACATATTGTATCAGTCCCTTAGTTTAGTACAACCTTACAAAAACCAGATGGAATTAATAAATTAATGATAACTTTCAATAATGACAATGTTACTAGTATTGTATAATATTATATGTGAGACATTGAATCCCTTCAATTATGTCATAATTTAACTTTTATCTACTGAAGGAAGAAACTTGTAAAGTAAAATAATAATCTCATTGGTATACACAATAATTCAATTATTCATTATGTTGGATAAAAAGAGTTTAAAATTTAAATAATATGTACTCAAAGTTTAGATTTTTAAGTAACCTAAATGAGGTATATTGAAAGATACTCTTAGTAGTTATCCCAATATGTGGTAATTAATTATCTATGGCTATTTTTAATAATCTTTCTATCCATAGATTTGCTAGCTAGGGATAAATTTGTAATTTTTATATACAGCTTATGTATAATTTATTAGTAAGCATAAAAAGGCTATACTGTAAAAATGTGACCTATGCCAATTTCTTTGGGGAAATATAAGGTCTAATAATACTTATGTTATGTACACATGGTAAATTAAAATGAAGATCAAATATTATTTTAACAAAAAATGTTATTTTTTTTATAAACCTATACAATCTCACTGTATTTCAAACAAAGTCTCTATAATTCCTATGTGTAAATGAGTTTTTAATGTATCTTAATTCTGACACAATATAAATTACTTTTCATGATTAATTAGGAGAATTATATCATTAACATCAATAAATTAATATATTAATTTATATGTTTTGTTGTATTTACAAATGGTTTAATGATTTATTCTCTAATGATACAACCTTGATGGCTTATGTGTTGCTCAAGTACTTACCCTGTCAATCTTTTTAGGAAGCAAAAAAGAAACAAAATAAAGTTAATATTTTTAACATTAAAATAAAGTCTTTTCACAAAAATAAACCCTCACAGTTTAAAAGTAAGGTGTTTTCTACTTGTCAAGTTTAATTATGCCAATTTTCTATATTATATTATTCACTTACATTTCCTTAAACTAGATTAGGTATCTATAAATGTTATTAAAATTAATTTTATATTAACCTCTTTCTTATGTAGATAGAACTAAAATTATCTGTGTTTCGACCTCCAGCAATGATTAATGCATGTGGTATTTATAAACAAAGTTACATACAATGAATGTAAGAACAGAGGAAATACTGACCACTGTATTACACATTTTTAAGACTGTAAACAATAAATATGAAATTTGTGATTTTAATGAATTAATATGAAGGTAATTGGTTTTTACTTACATGTGGTGGTGGTTGTGCAGGCGTAATAGTCAGCCCACTAGCCGTCAGAGCCCTCAACTCGCTCAATTCGGGTGGCAATGCCCTGAATTCATAAATAAATTACATAATTCCACAACATCACAAAATGTAAACAAAAATATCAAATTGAATAATAACTTACCTGACGCTCAGGTCGACCGCCGAATCGTCTACGTCCATAATGGTTACCTAGTCACTTCTGAAACAATTACGTATTACAATTAAACACAAATAATTTGGGACATCAATCAATATAAACAATACAAATTTTAATTATCACCGCGTTCATACGTTGTTATAAATAGAGATTGTATTAAACACCACTTTTAGCTATAGATTATGTCGACATTACAAACAAATTGGTAATCATTTAGATCGATTTTTTGTCCAGCAAATGTAATGCACACGCACGCATCACCGGGATCACTATTGACAAGACAACGATCAATGCGCGCGAGTATTAAAATCCACTCTTAATTTCACTAAAATATACCTAATTTCTATCACCAGGATCTAGTCACATATCTTCTCGGTTAACAAAATGTAAACGAATGTTTTTATGAGAATTAAACGAATTTTAATTTGCAATCTAGCAGTCACAACAGCATTCCTCTCGCGGCCATTGACGACAGATTAAACAGAACAATAGTTGTTATCATAGATTATCTAACTATTGTAACTTGTATTGTCTTTGCATATCGCTAATTCAATTAAATGACTCAGAAACTCTGAATAGTCGATTAGGATGATTAGGCTTACTTTACTCATTTTGGCCTATTTCTTACTCACAATCCTAATGAGAAAGTAAAAAATAAATAAATAAAAGGGTTTTTACTTTTCAGGAGGGGTAAAATTCTAAAAGCTGATTGAAAACATTCATAATTTAAAAGTATTTTCTGTGTTGATAAGTCATTTTGCTAGTCTATGATGTACTTACTGACAGTGATAGTGTCAGTGTCACTGTCAAATAATTCTTATTTCGTGCATGTTGCGCCGTGTTTACAACACAAAGTTTGAGGCTAAATACACGTGAATTATATTATTTAAAATGAGTTCAGATTTTAATGTTAAAAGGCCAGGCTTGGAACTATTATCAAGTCAAGGATTACGGCTTGACGGCCGCAGACCCAATGAACTTCGTCGTATTCAGTGCAAACTTGGTGTTTTTACACAGCCTGACGGAAGTGCATATATTGAGCAAGGAAATACTAAAGTTTTAGCTGCAGTTTATGGGCCTCATCAGGTTTGTAAAATATCGGTAGAACTAGACGTCACGAAGCAATGTCAAATCGCAAGTAAAGTTAAAAATAAATACATTTTTTTATTATTTACTTAATGAAAATTTCAGGTACATAGTATAATTGTTAGAACAAACAAATAAAGGAATCGCATTCAATTATCAGTCAATATTTGAAATATATTCGCCCCTAAGACTACCCACTGATCATATCTTTATTACTGCTGTTATTGTTACAGGCTTCAAAATCAAAATCTTTACAAGACTCTGTCGTCATAAACTGTCAGTACAGCATGGCTACATTCTCCACAGGTATATCTTAAAATACTATCTAAGCACACACTCTCTGGCCTAGAAGATCTTTAAATACAAATATCACAAATTCACGCAATTAAGATTTGAAATAACAATGGTTTGTGAAAAGCTAAGTATTTGTACTGATGTACAAATACTTTAAAAAATTAATTAAAGTGTGAAATGTTGCTTGTGTTAAGGAAAAGTTGCTGGGATAAAGACTCTTAGGTTAAGAATGCATTGAAATCAAGTGAGGCAGGAGTTAGTAAAATTTAAAAGGATCTAAGTTATATCAATGTTGCAAAGTGCATATCAAGCCAAGTTCAAGTAACAGAATAAAAGATTAACAACAAAATACTTAACTGACCTTCATGGTGTTAGAACATTTAAAAAAAACAAGATATTTAACCACTGAACTCTCAACTCACATAAAACACAACAGAGGTTGCCTTACTTACACTAAACAATGAACAAATTAATTCAAAAAAATAGAAAACACACTATGACACTCCCTTTGACTCATTATCTATTGTCCCAATATTTGTAATATCAATGAAAGTTGAATCTCATTGAATTTCAATGATTACATCATTGTGATAAGAGGTTACTCATTATTATTGTAGTTATTTGGAATTTTTCAAAGCCACACTGTATGGTGCATTCAATCTGCATCAATAACATTAATGTTACCTATATGAATAAGTCCTAGATCCAGAATAGAAAAAAGTATAGGAGCACCCACTTTTAAGTATAGTCACATTCCAGGCTGTGCTATTACTAAAATTTTCTTAAAAATCAACAAAATTCTGTAATACTTTAGGCGAAAATCTAAACCTCTTGCTTGGCAGTCGCGTGAGTAATGCTACTATGTTGAAACAATGCTGTCGACCTAGTGTCATTTAACCAGGGTAGGGTCAAGCGCAATAAGGTACCGCAACTTCGGCCGGAGCAGGAATAGGAATGGGGGTTTTTAGTCAGTCTGAGTAAGAGTTTGGCACTCCCACTTGCCATACTCTAGGCATGAAAAGTAGTTTGATGAATTTCCCTCCTCAAAAAAACCTAGTATTATTAAGATGGACATCTTAACAATACTAGGTTTTTTTTAAGACGCGTTTATACTTCATATCTCCGCCGACTTTGTTGATGTTTATGAGTTTATTATTTGCAATATGTTGAATATTTTTTAGGCGAAAGAAAAAAACGAAGTGGAGGTCGCAAGTCGGAGGCGATATCTATGCAACTAACTCAGGCGATCACAACTGCAATCAAGAAGGAGCTGTACCCTCGCTCGCAGATCGACGTGTACCTTGAAGTTTTGCAGGTAGGCTAGTTTATCAAGAAAGGTTTTCTTTGTGGGGTAGAGGAAAACATGGGAAGCAACCAACGCCGCTCGTAAACAGTCGCATCATTAGTTAAACAGAAGTACTGCCCTTCTTCAAACGCCTAGCGATGTACAAATTAGCTGGTACCTGCAGATATATGAGTAGTCCAAACCATGGGTAAAAGAAACAAAAAGGCAAAAACATGATCTTCCGGCGGCGGTATTCCCGAACCGATACGACCTTCAAACCTTCAAGAAACGAGCGTACTCCTTCTTAAAAGGCCGGCAACGCAAAGGGCGGCGCCGATCGCTTACCATCAAATGAGCCGTCTGCTCGTTTGCCTCCTATTCCATAACAAACATTTCTTTAGACGTTTTAGTATCATTATTTTTTAAACCTAGTAGTCTGCGAACCTCTCCTACAGACACATAAGTTAAGAGACTACAGAAAAAATATTATATTGATTTCAAACACTTTTAAATTTACGGCCAAATAAATAAAAAAGCTGTTCACTTATTTCAGGCAGACGGCGGTGCGTACTCAGCGAGTGTAAACGCAGCAACCCTCGCGTTGATTGACGCTGGTATTCCAATGAAAGCTTACCTCTGTAGCTGTACTGCTTCCATTGCGTGGAAGGACGGCAAACCGGAGCCTTTGGTAGACGTCAGTCATGTCGAAGAGTCTGCTGGAGGTTCCGTGTTGACAGTGTCTAGTTTGCCCAGTATAAGTAAGTGAGAATTAATTACGTTTATTTTCAAATACGTAGGTTTTTTTTTGAACAAAAATATAAGGTCTAATATGCACATGTCTGCGAAAACCCAATAAGTGCTCTTTTTTGTATGGGGGAAAATCATCAAACGACTTTTTTAGCTCTGGTTAGGTAGAGGACTGAGGAGTGTCAGACTCTACTTAAAACCACCACGTGCCTCTACTGACCCAGGCCAGGTGTTTGAGCTTGCGACCGCGGTATATTTTTGATATCAGCATGAATATCAGCCTTATTGTGCCTTATCCATGGTGGTATGTTGGTTCACTTTGATGTTCAGTAATGGCAGTGACAAAGTTGACAGTGGATAAGCCATTTTAAATTTCTTACTACACAATTACTTTTTTTTACCCTTTTAGAAACCAAAGTTGTAGAAAAATATGACCAAAGTGTAGGCAATTATTAATCTACAGTAACAGATAACATTATCTTTTATAACTTTTTGTTACAGACAGTGTAGCATGGGTAGACATGTCACAGAGACTCCATGCAGATTATCTAAGCGTAGTCATGAAGCGGGCCATGCAGGGTTGTAGGGATATTGAGGTAAATTAACTTTAACCTTTTTGTTTGTCTATTTATTATCCTTCCAATAGTTGGTATTCGTTTGAGGCACAAGCACGAGACAATATTTTGTCTTGAATTAAGATTAATTTTGTCGTGAAAAGCCTTATGCTTCGACACGGATCACCACGGAGTGTTACTTTTTCATTCTTTTATGTAAGCCACGCCCCCCAAAAGGCAACCCTTCTGGAGAAAACTTTGTAATTGTAATTATTTATTTCAGGTAATTTTGGACAAGGCAGTGAGAGAACACTTAGGCGAAAGTTGGACCATGTCAGATGATGCAGTTGCTATATAAAATAAATATTATATTTATACATTCAGGTTATTAACTCTGTTGCCCACACAACTGTTCCCTGTTTGAAAAAAGGTTAGGCAATCATTTCTTATTGGTGACCATACCGAGAAAAGAGAATTTCATAAAGAAAACAGCAAACAATTAGACTTACATATTTATTAGAGATCTGAACAAAATAAGAAATTAAATTATATGTACAGTCTATGTTAAAACTAACTAAATTAGAGGTAAGTTAATTGGTACACACTTTTTCCATTACTTTGCTTATTGTATGGTGAACAAAAAAAACTTATCGAAACATTCTATGGCAAATGAAAAAGTGACGTAACTCAGCAAAAGAAATGTTACAGCAATATCCAGCATAACTAATAAAAAAAGAAAAACAAAAAAATAATAAAACCTTGTTTTAAATATCGGATGTAAATATCAGTCCATCCGTTCCTGTGATTGCACACACGAAATAAATAAAATGCATCTTTGAATAAATAAATAAAAAGTACTATATTGTACTCAAGTTGTCCTCATTGTACAAAATTACACATTATTGCACATTATGGCAAGGACCTAATCAAAATAAATACTGCTTCGTCCGAAGCCTTTGTTAAAACGGCTAATATTTATTATTATTTAAAAATGTATAAAAGTTTTTTTTCGTCTTTACCGCGTAACATAATTGCAATATTTTAAAATAACTTGACCGTATAAAATATGCGTATATGAACATTGCGAACAACAATGTAAATGTAAGGCCAAAATATAATGGGATATATTTTATCTTATTACACTGAGTTGCTAAGGCACTCATCTACATTATCAACTATATATAGAAAAAATCTTTATGCGTAAGCAAAAGAGAAAAAAAAAAGTGGGCGTTGAAAAAAAATCTCGTCCATCGCGTTACATGCAAAACAATATATCTCTCAATTCCAAAGGAGACTTATAACCTAGTTGTATAATACGAATAAATGTTTTGTCACATCTCTATGGCTCCGATGTAGAGCTCCCGGGTTAGCGACGGGTGTCCTCACACAGCCGACACAGTACATGACCAGTTTGGATATAATATATGGATCACGAGTGCACTGCGGCGACTCTATAAGGACACTAATATGACAATACAGAACATTATGCCATTTCTTTTCTAGTATGTAAATAATTTGACGAAAAAATTGCACAGAAATTACTAAATTGCATATTCCATAGGCCGCTTTTCCACCGCAATTTTGTAGATAATTTTATTTCATTTCATAAGAATTAATGCGTCATATTTCATCATTCATTTCATATGTAATAATGTATGACAGTGGAATAGCTACCTTACGCAGCAGCAAAAGCTTGCAGCATGATCAAAATTTCTTTTATATTGCAAACATCCATACAAATATCACGGATTAGAGTATGAGCATTAAAATGCTACGAGAAATAGTCTTACAGACGGTGTTATACATTTCATATTGGTTTCCGCGATTATAAAGAGGCCACGTAACAAAGCTGACATCAGACTATTGAACTATATGACAACACTTGATATCAAGGACATAGATTGCATTCTTCAATACAACATTTAAGATTACTGATAAGTACACCGATTATGACAATCTACAAGCACGTAAGTTATAATATCGATCTATATCTACGGTGTATGCAGCTTTGAAACAAGGCCTGTTAGTGTAAAATATTGAAAAGAACGTTTAGTTCTTTGTCGTCGCTAATCCGAGAGCGGCTTACGACACTTAACGACAGCTATGGTAGAAAAGTCTAAGCTTTAATTGTGAAGATGTACGCCTTAGTTGGCCGCCACCGGTTCAGGCGCCGGCACTTTTTGACTAGAATCTCCCGCCGCCACATCTGTAAACAATAGACACGAATGTAAGAGAACTGAAGTCATGATGGAATTTTAGGGATTTGTAACATTGGATAGGTTTATGTTCAGTAGGGGGCAGAGATATGTTGAAATAATAAAACGATCAGTATATCTTTCTGCATATTTGAGGGTCAGTTTATACTGTTTTAACTTAATGTCTAGTGGAGTCAAGTATCAAAGAAATTAACATTAGAAATGTACATAGGATAGTAATAATACGCACCATTGTTAGTCTTGTTAGGTGAATTGTGTGGCGAGCTGTTCTGCGACTCACTGGTGCTGCCCTCTGCCTCACCAGTCTCGCCGGCTGACGATGTGGCCTGAAATAATCATACAAAATAGGGATGAGACTTCTGCAGAATAAAAACTATTTATGAATAATTTTTACTGAGTAATAAGTAATCTCATCATATCTATACCTATATGGATAAATAATATGTACTAGTTACTCTCGCGCGGTTTTACCCGCTCTGTTCGGCTCTTACTGATCATAGCGTATTGTTTTAGAGCCTAGTCTTCCTTGATGAATAGACTAACAAACACAAAAAGAATATTGTTCAATTTGGACCAGTAGTTCCGTAGATAAGAGTGTTTAAACAAATAAATGCACAGCTTCATAATATTAGTATAGATAATATAAATACCTAAAATAATTCTAATATTTAAAAAAGATGTAACTGATAAAGTAATAATTGTAACAGTCCATTTGCTCGACACTGAGTTCACCCCATCCACCAACTAAGTGACAACCTAAAAAAAACTTCCTTCCTAATTTATGGAACTTACCCTATTTTTATTCCTTGGAATCCTTGGTTTAGGTCCCTTCGGCTCCTTAGCGGGGTCGAAGTGGCAGTCAAATATCTCAATCAGTTCTTTTATATCTTCCTCCTTTGCAGACAGAGATAGGGATGACATCTGCTTCTCCAATCCTGAAGCAATTACAAAAAAATCCATTGAAGAATTGATCAAATGTAATAAAGGATTCACTATTGAAAGTGAGTGTGAGTGTTTATCACCAGTATTTAAGATTGATTGTCTTTATGCGTAAATAAGGAACGTTTTTTTATACAATTGAATCTTTAAGTGCCAGATTTTTTTTGGAGGTAAGGTAAAATCTTTAGAATACTTCTTGCCCTGGGTGGAGCGTAAGGGAGTGTTAGTCTCTTACTGACGAACAACTACACCATTAGTCCTCCAGGCCTCGATACACAAGTATGAATATGATTTACGATAACGTAGTCGACGTGGTATGACGTCTGGCACTCTGATTGGCTTGCTCCAAGTTAACCAACCAATCAGAGACACAGTATAATTGCAACGCCTTTGCACTAAGCTTTCAGGTTGCATGATAGTAATAACTTTACTAACTATAGGATTTAAAAACTTACCATCAAGCTTCTGTTCTTGCCAGGCCTCTTTAAGCTGGTCGTAGAGCAGGCCAGCGTCGGCCAGTATGCGGCGCAGCTGTGTCACTCGTTTGCGTTCCGGTCGAGCTGACCGGAGGAGTGGAGCGAATACTGGCCGGAACGTGTTCTGTCTGATAGGATAAACGTACCATTATTAGCTTTCAAGTTCCCAACTAGTTTTAAACTTGCACTGTTGTGTGTACACAAATCTATATAAGAAAATGGCAGCGCGTCTTTTCTAATACTAACGCTCATTTATATCTGGATTGGCTCTTTTAAATTTTAGGTTCATTTAGAGATGATGTATTTAGAGCTTCTGAAGAGTGCTGATTGTGATACCAGTCTCTCAAGTCTACTCGCTCAAAACATAGGCGAAGTTCCAAAATTCATACAAATCGAGTATAGGAGAGCCATACTTCGGCGCGAATGGTTCGGATCGACCGGAGTGACCCCACGGCCTCGCAGAAAACCGACGTGATACTACCAGTGTTGTGTTTCGCAGAGTGAGTGATGTTACCGTATATCAAAACCTCCCCCCTCCCCCCTTTCCTCATATCCCTAAATCCTAATTCCAAAAGGTCGCCAACGAACTCGTAACTCCTCCGTTGTTGCGGGTGTCCATGGGCGGCACTGATTGCTTACCATCGGGTAATCCGTATGCCGTACTATCACGTAAAAACGATCTGATGGTACAGTAGTTCGTTATTTCTAGGTAGAGAGATTGTAACTTACCTCTCGAGCAACTTCTTAAGGCTGGCGAGTGCATCAAGCTCGGTGTGTACGGGACGTGCCCAAGCACGCGCGGTTTCTACCATGTCCTTACTGGCTGAGACACCTTCGCCTCCTGCACCTACTTCTTGTTGTTCACCTGGTGACAAAGAATGTTAGTGTTATTTTAACAGATTCCGCTTTACAGTGGGCAGTTTAAAAAAAAACATGGATGACTAGCTAATTATGCATGATATTAATAGCGCACATGTGTGTGAGAAGAAACCAGGGAAGCTTTTGCCCCATTCAATTGGATGGTGAACCTGTACGATCAAGAAATTTACCCCTGCGTCGTGGGTAAGTTTATAAACACACAATTGCACATACACATCACACCCAGATCCGGAACAACAATTTGTGGAACAACAACGTTGCGCGGCAAACTGTAGGATCCTTTTATTTCTAAACAATTTCAGAAAAATAGTAGCACCCGTTACCTTCTAGTAACAGAAAGCTTTTAAGGTCTTTAATTATTGATCATACACAGGTTGTATAACTACAAATAGCTATAGGAAGCATCTGGAGTAGCCCTACGTTTTCAGCCACGTCAAACGTCAAAAGAACATGGTATAAAACTTTTTTTGCAAATTAGATATCTTATTTTGGACTTACCCTGTGCAAGATGTTCAACAATTCTATACGCTGCTGTAGCACGTTCCAGCGCGCTATCGACAGCGAGTGAGTCAGCGTCGAGTAAAACTCGCGCCAAAACACGCAGCGACACAGACTTCACCGTCGCTTTGCATTTGTCTGCGGCCAGCGCGTAGCTATCCGCAAACCCGGCTACTATAGATTTGAAGCGGTCCAAAAGCTTGTACCTGGGGATTAAAAGATTAGTTTTTAATAAAAAAGATAGGAAAAATACAAACGATGAATTGATTCTTGAATCAGATAAGACATAATTGCTTGATCCTATTATTTAATCATAATTTTATTTTATAACAAAAAGAAAATTTGGAATTCATTTTAATTACCAGTTTAAAAAAGTACTCTCAAATTATTTACGTAGCTTAAAATATTAAAACTTTATTTTATGAGGATAACATGCTGGATGACTACCACTACAAGATATTTTAGTATTAAAGAAAGAAATAAGTCAACTGTTCTGTTATAAAATAAGAAAATTGAAAGTAGAATGATTGGATTGTTGTCACTCTTTCGCGTCATTTCAAAAACGGACAACTAACGCACATATGAATAACTACTAAACATTGCAATAATCACACTACAGTATGATTAGACATCAAAGTGTGATGGCATATATCAATAATCGCTTGTGAAGAGACAAATATAAAAAAGTGTGGCTAGTTAGTCACATTTTAATGTATCATTTGCTAAGTGCTTACAACCCATCTAGAACTTTTTACTTATAATATCATTGGTTTCACGTAAAACTACTGAACGTTCGGATGTATGGATTATAGTTTGGAATAGCATAAGGGCTATTTACCCTATATTACGGGCGGAGCCGCTGAGAGAAGCTAAGATCTTAAAAAAGTGTGTGTAAGATGTGCATTGATTCGTTCAACTCAACAGGTGTTTCTTTGTCTTTATAACCCTTTTTATATTTTTTATGGCGATCTATCGAAAGTATATTAACTACCAATATTTATTTATAAAATCATTTCATAATAAAATTATATCGTTTAATAATTTTAATATTTTAAATGATCAAACAACTGAATGAAGTCCATACCTGAACCCACGAAAACACGAGATAATCTAACAAAGGTGTAATCTCGCCAAAACGTACACTTTCAATATAATAATAAGTATTCTCATATACACAGAAACTGAAGAAAAAACTGAACTCGTATCTATAATAAACTTAATAATAAACAGTGCGAATATTACTCTAATTAAATACTTCATGTCTCAAATTAATTTTTTCACAAAGAAATCTGTGTGACGGTATACCGGCGTAATTAAGGAGGTCCACGCGACGTAAGTGCATTACCCGGCTATCTATCGATCGAATATGAACGAGACATAGTCTATACGTTGTGTATTTAGGCATCCTAGATGCGATGTCCTTTAACTCTCTCATCACGCCATCTACCTTCCGAAATTGGAATGTTTTGCGTGTACATTTATAGGACCGGAACAAACTACCCGTTTGATGTAGGTGCGCTAGTGTTATTTATCGCTGTCCCTAGATGTCGTTATGTCGCCATTAATAGCTTTGAGATGAGTGGAATATTTTTTTCATTTGGTGACACATTCAATAAATACGTTCGCAATCAAGCATAAGAAGGTATAGTTTTTGGGCTTTGTAAACTACAGTATCAAGAATGCCCATCACAGCAATGAAAAGAGACCTTTATTCGGTTAATCAACGCTCAGGGCTCTAAAAGCGCGAGCTTTATTATATTTTTTTAGCATGGTGACTAAAAGCGAAATCATGTTATTAAAGGTTTCTCACCTAGTAAGGGCTTCCAAAAGCATGGTAGGGCTAAGGCGACGAGGCTCGTGGTAAATAAGGATCACACTGCCATCTCCCTTCTCTTTCTCCAACCAGTCCAGGAAATCAGTTAAGGCGGATATCTCAGACTTTGTTTTCAATATCTGTGGACAAACACAATATTATTATTTATATTCAATCCCACCAAAATGATAAAATAGAATGATTAGAATATTGAAAAAACGCATAAGAACACTGAATTCTGTTAGACTGGTCTTCTCGATAAGAACCATGTTTTGAAAGTTTCAAAATCCTCATCGCCGATGGAGCAACTAAGGAAAAGTATATTATGTCTAACGGTTTACTTACGTAACAATATTACGAGGAAGTTCGACTAATTTCAAGCCACGCTTGAGGCTCATAATCATTATTAACACTGCGCAACCAATGAGAACGCCGAGACCGTCGGGCAATTAAAAGGAGGATTTTCGAGAAAAGATGAGGATTCTTACCTTATGAGTATTAGTGTCTTTGAGCATGCGGTATCGTCCGACAGTGACGACGCGGACATTGTGACGGCGGCGAGCTCCTGGGTTCAGGTCCCCATAAGGCATAATGTACTGAGAGTATGACTGTTTCGGAGTATACGCTGCTATTTGGCATATCTGAAACAAAATAAACATAAGGAATTCATTTATTTATATTCCTCACACAACAGGTGTTACGGTTGGCATTCTTTGTCTTTCAGACGAATGGATCTCTGAAAAGAAATTGTGCTAGTGCAAAGGCGAGGCGATTTGATAGAGTTTATGCACAGTAAACAAATGGTTTAACATGTACTAGTTTTCTAGTCTAAGTTTTCATATTTATAAGTAATTATTGTGGGTGAAAAAATCGAGGCCTAACTTGTTCGAGTAATAAAATAACATTAATTTACCCTAATGAATCATATTCAAATGGCGTGTTCTTAAGAAGAATTTATAAACTTTCCTCTGACAATTGAGCCACTAAATTGGACGAAAAGTTTCATGTATGCCAAGCTAATCTGTTTTCTCGAATCAAGGACATTCATTTCGGAAACTTTTGAGAGACTCATTATAGAAGAACAACTCCATCTATCCATCGATGTTATTCCATACAAACTTTTGCAAAAACAGGTCATAAAGGTGTAATCTAGTGCTCCCGCCATCTATAAACTGCGTTCGAAAACTGTACAACCCTTAAACAAGTTCATTTGGATGACATAGATGTCTGGCTTGGACCTACTTATACGAGAAAGTAATAAAATTATTACATACGTTTTTCATCTTTTGTGATTTTACAAACATCTGTGTTGAGTCCTAAGGATTATTTGTATGTTCTTTTATTACGACAAAATGAGAACAATGAATAATTATGAATTGGATCTTTTTAGTTATACATACGAATTTATAACATCTATAATTGTACAAAATTTGTACTTAGAAATATTGATTAAAATTAAATACGGATTTCATCATAGGAAAATGACATTTTCATGAATTTTCTATACTGATATTGTAGACAGAATGAAAAATACAGCTCGGGGTTGGATTTACTGCAAATAACATGAAAAAAACCAACGATAAAAGGTGGACAATGTTAAAAATTCAGTTTTCGGGGGTAAAAGGTGTGAAATTAGTCATTTTTGGCATAAAGTCAGTGGTAGGGCCAGAACTAGCCACCTAACGGTACCTTTAAACCCCTTAGGTAACCATTCAGCCACACTGACTTTGATGAATGGCTGCAAATTTGCGATCTCTATCGAATCTAAAAGGTGAATTATGCATTGGAATGTAATTTTAGAGTGTTTCGTATAGTACCTAAATATATCATACTTTTCGAGGCAAAGAGCACTTAACAGAAGTACTGATATATATCATTGAGTTGTGATTATTTAATACGCAAAGCTCCGATAAGTTAACAAGTTGTGCTGCTAACTATAAGAAGTAAACTATTATTCCATAAACGCATATAGCCTTTGAAAGATTAAAAATATTAAACAATTAAAACCAAGAGATCTCAATAACTGACTTTAAGGAATAAAATCGAATATGGAAAACAATAAATTAAATAAGAAACTTAACTTGAAAATCTGTATAACTTTTAACTACCCACCTCCCTAAAAACAAATCAACTAATCAAATTGGGAAAACAAAGAGAAAACATGTTCAGAAACTTGCAAATTACAAGTTTCCTCCCTTACATTTACATGAACGTCTTTCATTGAATTAATCGTGATTACATCAATGACAAAATGCCCAATTATAATTTTATCCTCCCACGTGTAGAGACCATATGGTAGATTAGTCGACAGATCAATCGCCCGATTCTAGCGAGGGACGAGACGCGAAATGAATCTGTCTATGACCTAGATGCAGATATAGTCAACAATAGAATAACTTCTAGATTCGAAGTCTGTCTAACCTTTTAAACAAACACGTGGGATTTGAAATGTGGGCGATTAACATTTTTACACCTTCCCAAGTGGTAGGCGTAAGTGCACACAAATGGATAATTGTCAGTTACATCTCTAATGTTACCTTAAGTTGTTACTTAAAATTTCAATATTTGAAATACTCAAGCTAGGCTATTAACCTTTTATTAGGGTCTAGTCGGGCTTGCCACTTGCGATCACTGAACGATACAGTCGAGTTCCTCACTTAAGTATGGAACGTGGGTCCGAGATGATCGTTGGAATATTTGCAAACACACCCACACATACACAACATAAGCATACGTCTCATGTAACCATGTCAATCCATGTCGTAAGCCACGAAACGCGTAAAAAAGCTTGCGTGGGATCCCGAAATAACTAACCAGAAAATAAATAGATTGGAATTAAGTTTTCAGTATCAAAATAGATATAGTCAGACATCAATTGCCATTTTTTTATTTCATACACTTATACTGTTGGAATTTTCTGCCCAATCTACAATATTCGCTATGCATAAGTATCATAGCAAAAATACATACTTACAACTTAGGACAGAGAAGTTTTTAAAGGAAAATAAAGGCATGGAAAGTTAATTAACCTTAAAAACTAACGATACTATCCCCTTTGCAGTCTTAAAAACAACTTTGTTATAAACTTGATAAGTACATAAGCTTATAATACAAGTATCTGTATTAGATAGGTTCCGTCTACTGCTGAGCTAGGTCCTTCCTCCATAATTTTCCATAATTTGCTAATCTGCAGACTTACCTCGTCAATTAGTCTACGCCCAGTGGTATCCATGTCCCATCCGACGAGCGCGTACTTGCCAGGGGGCAAGCCCGCGGGCTTTTCAGCAAGTGCTGGGGGCAACTCATTGGTCGCCTCCATCTCACCACCATTCGCCTTCGCTTCGGACACCATTGCCATGTAAATCTACGGCGGGCTGGTGACAAAAAAAAAACATTAGGCACATAAACGAGGCAGTATTAATAACAAGACTGAAAAATACAATCACTAAATAAATTACCTATGGTTAAGTTAAGCTCTCTTCATAATAAAAAAAAACGTAAGTATTTACGTCTGTAAAGACATTTTCTCTTTGAGAATACACCTAAGTGCTATAATGGATGATGTTGATGGAAAAGTAACTGAAACTTTTGATTTGACATCCCCAAAAAGGGTCATAGAAGAAAAAAATATTGTACTCATACATGAGATGGGTCATATAACTTTAAATATACTGATTCAGTAATTAATAGGTCATCCCGTACTTGTCATCGGTCTCATTAGGTCCCATGTTAGTCATAAGTCTAAATTGTATAAGTTTGCCTTAAACTTTTGTTAAGTTACGATAATAAACTGGAAACGCTGCTGCATTTTTAAAATTTCCATGTTCACTTTATGCATGAAATAGGAGAATATATTTGTATATTTTTACAAAACTTTAGATCACTATCTACGATGGGGAAAACCCATGACCACCGTCATCCACAACACATTTTTGAGAAGACCGTTCGCACTCCGTGCCGGTTCGCGCCGCTGTGCCGGCGCGAGGTGGTACTCTGTATTTATAGCCAGCAGTTTATAAAGGAGCCCCCAGAACACAGCCCTCCCCTCCCCGAAAAACTTTCACGTTTTTACAGTCCGTACTCCGTGCCGGCTTGCGCGTCAATGCCGGCGCAAGGGCGAAATTTGTATTTATAATGGTCCCCATACCACAGTGCGAGGGGTTGGCTGACCAACCACCCTCAAGCCACCCTAACCGCTCGGTATCGAGCACATCACAGAATAGGGTGCAGTTTCCGTTGGCATAATATAACAGTACCTACACATAGGCAGTTCGCAAATATTTCATGCAAGTAAAATTGAACCTAATGATCGTTTGCAAAAGGGTTTTTGTGACTTATAACTAGGAATGTTTAGAACTGCAGCTACGTAGAAGGGCAGATGAGTGTACTAGAGTTGCATGCAGAATTACTGATGATTCTTCCATAATGACGTGCGTTTTGCAGCTTTCAGATGCAAATGAGATGTTTTCACTTTAGGAGAACTCTCGCAAATATCTGTACCCAGAATAATAACGATCTGCTGTCGATAAGTTTTGATTTAATTAATGTTGCAATATTAATAACCTCATTGAATAAGAAATATAGAAAATAATATAAAACAAGCTAGAAATCTCGCCGTCAAGGAGCTCTTAGCTCTGTAAGGAGATGATTTGGCGCAACATTATTTCCAGTTTTTTGAAAACTATAAATGATAGAAGCTTAAGCATTAGAAACAGAATACTAACACTCCTAAAGAAGTATAACATTGATTGCGAAGTCGAAAATACTAAAAGTGATTAAGCAATTACACGCCAATTAGTCTTCGACCAATAGGGGTTAGGCTTATATGTAAAAAAATATTTGTATATGCAAGCTTTTCTTGCGAAAAAGGGATGGTATACTCTTGTATAGCTTCGCCTCGCTCTCGCAGTAAAACAAGTGTTCAACTGACGTTACAATGCACCACCTGTACCTTGTATTGAAAGTTTTGCAGCAATTCTTAGGTCGATACACGACGAAAGGGGGACTTATTGTCGCCCTTCAAAAGGCTAATAGCGTTTTCGCTTTCTGAAGAAAACAAGGGAGTGTAATTTGTAAGATTTGTTTGGATTCGTTGGCGAATGGTTTTCACGTGGCTTCAATTTTGTCTAAACGCGTTAACCCTACATGACGGTCACCGGAGCCTACTTTCAATAGTTTTCTGTCGCCAGTCAAAAATTTAAACAACTATATTTTGGAGATCATTTTAGAAATATAAGTTTTATATATCCTATTGTTTAGTTTTATAAACTTCACTATATGTTTTTTTGCTATGGCTGGGCTACCAGTTGCTATGCAACGTGTCCAGTTTGATCCTGGTACGGAACTATTTTGTGTGATCTCAAAATCGCTGTTCTAGGCCTGGTGTCTGATTGCATGACTATGTAGGACAATAATATACAATGTGTTTGTAAACCATCAGCTACCACGCGACATTTAATATCGGAAAATTGTATCTTGTTTTTATATTTATAACCTAAATGGGTATTACAAGTTAATATGCTCAAAACAGAATTGGTCTAAGATGTTAAGAAAATACTAAAGCTCCTCTTAACTTCTCTAATTTCCATAACCCGTATGTAGATACCATGTTTTCAATTTACCCTAAACCCTAAACTTTAATAGATCCAACTATACATATACTTTCGTATTAATGTCGAAAACCCATAGAATGTGGCAGTTTGGTTTTAGCTTGAAATCTTGGGTTGTACGAAATTAATCACGAAATTAATACTGCCAATTTCAGAAGACACAAGCAGCTTATAATGAAGTATGTAAATGCTGTTAGTTTGTGTAAGTTCTAGATGCTCTTGCTATTCCTTATAACCTTAGCGTTTTGTTTATAACATAGATTTATCATGTAATATACCTCAAATGTGATGCCAAACAAAAACATTTTTAAGTTTTATTTTACATAGCATGTTTACAGTTAGGTAAGAAGGTATAGGACCGCGGAGAATTTTTTATATGATAAGACGGATGAGCAGATTTTGTGTGATTGGTAAGCAATCAATGCCGCTCATATACACAAAACATACACATACCACACACCAAATAACACCAAAGGAGTTAAAATTTTGTTGCCTGCCTTTTGCGGGTAGTTAGGGATTCGAGTGTGGAGATTTTGGGATTGCGTCAAGAGAATACTCAACTGAGTTCAGGCGTCGCGAAGAACTAGACAATCCGACAAAGTAACTTTAAAACATAATTGTAACATGAAGTATATTGAAAACACATACTGATCTCAAAAAAAATGATCTCAATATTAAAATAAAGTAAGATTTCAGTCGGAGAGCTGTCTATGAAAAACTGTTAGTACAAGCTACATTGGCATATCTTAGAAGATTTTTCTTTTCCTATCACGGGACCACAGGATCCCGGACCTTTGGAAGGCGTACAAGGTACCGAAGCCAACTCGCAGCAGCCCGATGAAAAATATTAAATTATTATTGATAGTATTAGTGTTTAAAATGAAAAATACCTATCAAAAAACCTAAAGAAATAATATTTCAAAAATTAAACTATATCAGCTTGATATTAATAATTAATATAATTAAATGATGGGAATTAAAATTAATAACTTTACTAACTGGAAATTCCACTGGAATTCTAATTAGACAGAAAAGACAACCCTTTCTAGAACATTCACTAAGGGGTTTCCATAAAATATGCATTAGCTGCAAAAATCATTAACATATAAGGGGATTCCCTCTTTATCATGTGTGCATAACATTAGTCTGACTTAAAATACTAAGATAAAACTTCTAGTTGGATGATTATTGATTAGGAATATAATTATAACAATTCATGCATATTTCATATTGGCTAAATGTTTTATAGATGTCAGACTGAGAATAATTGTGGAGCTTTTCACAACTAGTTTATGTGAACAAGTCATTATCAATACATGGTATAAGACAAATGCACTTTCTCTGTCCCTATATCCCTATGCATGATTTTAGATAAAATGTGAACAGCATATTCAGTTTTCAAAAGTCAATATGTATCCTGAATATATTGATTTGATTCATTTTAAATCAAATCAAATCAAAATGAGGAACTTAAATATTGATACTTCAGACCCACATTGAGCAAGTGTGTTGATTAATGCTCTAACCTCAGAGAAAAGGCCTTTGCTCAGCAGTGGGCACTTACAGGCCGATGATGATGATGACCACTTTTTGTCATAATATTCCTAGCAGATGCTCCATTTTTACTATAGAATATGTCAACTAACTAGCAAGCAAATCATCCGATAGTAATTAGCACCACCCTTTACAACCGCAATATCAATATAAGGGATTTGAGGATTGGAAAGTATGTTTTTTTTGTTAGTGGAAAATCCATCAAATGTCTGGGGCGACGCTGTGGTGACAACATCCCAATGATACATTATAAGCTACTAGCTACTCTCGCGCGGTTTCACCCGCTGCTCGGCTCCATTTAATCATAGCGTAATGTTTTATAGCCTATAGCACTCAGGAACTTTGTAGCTATCAATCAGTGAAAGAATTTTGGAAATAGACCAGCGGTTCCAAAGATTACCCCCTACATACAAACTTACAAATTTGACCTCTTTATAGTATTAGCATAGAAGAAAAGCTATTTTATAATGATCACTTTATTACTTGCATATAGGACTGGACTGTGGATACCTACATAAACAAGTCAAAAATAATGTATAGAAATATTATCAGATCCAAAAATAATCTACCCACAACTTATAACTTTTTGAGTATCAAAATTAACCTTACAATCATGGCAATTCAAGACACAACGGGGTTTAATGTATTAAATGTAATTATGATGCATTTATGCTTACCTCATAATAAGAAAATTAAGAAACGGCTTAGTATCCACAACCTAATAGCCAACAGGAAACAACTATCTTTAACACAATTAGATAAACAATGTAAATATGTATGTTCTATTCATATTTATATTTTAAGTAGATGACAATGACTGAATCACGGACAATACATATTCTAACAAGTAGCTAATAAGATCCGTTCATGACACACAAGGGTTATGAGATAACAAAATTGAGTTGCATGTCCTTTAAATACTTTCTTGATGATGTTATCTAGATATTAAAAAGTACAGATATATATACCATTTTAAGATATTTATGACATTGGTAACGGAAAGCAAAAGTACAATATGATAATAAAACTTGTAAGTTTTAAGTGTAAAATGTTTCTGTAAGAAAACTTTATGTGCACCATGGACACTATAATCAAAGCAAATATTTACTTTTTATTATCTGTAAACCTGTTATTTTGGTGTTTTTTTTTTGTTTTGAATAATCAATTACATATGTACTGTTATCTAACTTTAAAAAAATCTTAGCCTGCGTTTGTGCAATAAATAATAGCCATTATCTGCTATTCCTACCTACATACTGATAATTTTTTTCTACATTATTATTTTATTAATAAAAATATGCAAAATATTATATGGTTCTAGTTTAAAGAATTACAGAATCAGATCAGAATAAATATTTCTTATAAGAATAACACACAAAATACAGAACGAATCGCGTTCAAAAATTCACACTTGAAAGGTTATAAAAGTTTGAAGGTACTAAAACAAATGTTGTGCTAATGTATATTTAACTTATTGGAAAATACAATGATACTACTGTACGCTTATGTTCACAAAACGTTATTGTTTAAAAACAGAAACAGTAGATTCTGCTCGATAAGCTAAAAATTTGACGCTCAAAATAATCATCATGTGAAAACAAAATAATTACGCCGAACATAGACGAAGACTCCCACGACCTCGAACCGAAATATTTAGTTCCAGGAGCTCAATATACTTTGGGAAAAATTCTGAATACACGATAAGACTTATCATAAACGTAAAATAAAGGAAATTTATAATTTAGGACACGTGGCGGTCTTTTTCTAGAGACATTTTGCCCCACCCCAGCATGTCAAAATAATTTCAATGTGATACTTACAACCTAAATGCAGTGATGATTGGATGAATTCAAACAATATCTGTTTACAGGAGATCTTTGCGATGTCCCGCTTACGCTGCAAAGTAAAATAATTTGGTAAAAATATCACAAAATCTAAGCACGTGTGCGGCAAATGGCAAACCGCAAATTGTGAGTGATGTGAACAAAAAAATCATATCTATCGATAAGATTTCGATTACTCATATTCACATTTCATCATTAAATTTATTATTTAGAGATGTATTTTACTAAATACAAAATTTATTTTTATACGCAATCCAATGAAATGAAAGATATATTCGAATCATCGTTTTCGTTTACATAACTTATCCAATGTTAGTAAATAACACCTTACATCAATTTATCACTTATTCATTTAGAACGATTAGAACGATTATTAACAATATTTTCTGTGTCCAAACTAAAACTTACTGAGATATCTAAACGATTCACGAATTTTATTAGCACCTAATGTAAATACATCACTAGTAGGCCACTACTAAAGTCGGGAAAAAACTTGAAAAAAAACATTGACGCGTTCGAAAATCAACAAGTCTATGGCATAAAGGTTTTATATTAAATAGGTATTGCTAAAGCATCTTAGTCACGGTTCGAAGATAAAAAGGCAAATGTTTACTATTTTAACAAAATAATATTAAAGCTTTGTAATTACTATTGAAACTGAAAACTAAAAAAAAAAGAGTAGCCTGCCCTCTATCCATGATGAAAAAAATTATACTCTCTAGACTATTTATAGGAATAGGAGGAACCCTATAAATACATTTTTTCAGCAGCGCGCTGTCCGCTCGGGTCTCATATCGGGTGGCGAGCTACCCTTACTCATTCATATTCAGATAATCATTCGCCTCACTGCTCCTTACATAGACATAATTCCTGCGCCGCCATACTGATAAGGAAGCTTTTTAACTACGACAAAACTCTCAGCAATGTCAATCACGTTTTATAGAGAAAATATATCATTGTTATAAGTAATTCAGAATGTTGTATACTCCTGCTCCTCCTGTGGCCTATGTTTTGTCTGCTATTGTTTTATAGGTCGATCCCACCACCGAATTTCTTTTTTGGTGTCGGGTTGGAAAATCCTCGTGAAGACCCACCACCTATGCATGTGTCGGAGGGGCGGGTATCGCCGAAGCATTCGGCGCATCCCCCGACAGCCAGATAGCTGGGTCCCGTCACCCACTTCGGCCATCACCCAAGAATATTATAAAGTACACTGGATGTTGCACCAAGAAAAAAGAACTGAGGACTAATAAAATGACCTTGATACACGTCATTTATGTTTTGCATCTCTTTCATCAGGGTGACAACTATTTTTACTAGCTTTAGGATATTTTGTACATATTTATGATTGTTTAAATTCAACATTTCTATTTTAGTGTGGTTTTCGATCGTATTAGTTTTGGTTTAGTAATCTATACATACATATAATTGTAAATCTGTAGAGAACTCAATTCTGTACATTAAATATATTTTCAAAATAACTATCAGGGGTTGGTAGTCGATAACTCGATACTGATGCTAAAAATACAATGGCTAAAATGTTTGTCTGTCTGTCGTATGTTCCTTATCCCATTCGTTGCTACCAACGCACCATTTGCGTTGATCGAGAAAACTACGTCATGCCACCAACATACCGTATGCGTTGAGGGTACCTTAGGACGTTTATTGGCATTACATAAAAATTATAAAAAATATTTAAATATTTGTCAACATTTCATGGCCAGAAACATTTTTTAAATGTAGAAATACTGTTGGGTTTTGCTTTGAACTGTGTTCTTGTGCTGATAAGGAAACAACGGTTGGTGCCTTGAAGATCGATTTTGATTTTGGAATAACAGATGTTTTAATGAGTGTTTACCGCATGTTTGTGAATTGTCCAACGCCTGCGCTGCGCCGGCCCCATGCCTTTGCTTTACGTCGCTTGCGTATGTTTTAGGTCTAAGGCGAGCGCAAAGCGTGCGCGGATGCTGTGCGTGTTCAGCGCATGTTATCTTAATACACCCTTAAGAGTACTTACGTATACACACAACCGTTAACACTTAACAGTAATACTGCTATATCTAGATATCATTTCTTTAGATATTAAACTTGACACAAATATTTTAGCAGGTAAGCAACACAAATTAAAAAGATATACTACGTATGTAAACAATAAGAATTATAATGATAGGTATTCTTTCAAAAACACCCCTTGAAAACAAGTCAAGCTGATAAGTTCCCATTTAAGCTTAAAAATTACTTGCAGCTAAAAGCCAATACCTATTTGATTTCATAAGTCCTTACCAGTCCACGATATCAACCATCATCATCTTCCTGCCCTTGTCCCGTTTTATTTGGGGTCGGTGCAATATGTTTTTTTCTTCCATTCTGTCCTGTCACTCGTCACGCTATCGCTAACTCCTCTGTCTTCCATATCACTTCTCACACGATATCAACCATTCAATAAATTTCCTTAAACAGTTACAAGTCCTCGTTTTTATTCCAAATCATAAAGCCTAGTATCAAGTCCTTTTTATTTAAATAATAACAATGTCTATACATATTGAAAGAGGGCGAATGTAAGATCATGTGTGTTGACGATAGGATCCCGATCTCGATTTTCAGCCACCATAGGCACGGGCTAGCGGATGGTGAATAATTGGTAGGTTGCCGTCAGACCGTACCGGGGATATTTAAAAAAAGTCATTACAGTGCAAAATCATTTTTATTAATAAAAATCACAAGTTTATATCACACGTGTGAAAATAAAACAGTTTTATGCAATTTTTGCCTTGTCACCCAAAAGCTTTTGAGTATAAGTTTTCAGATAAGAATGAATTCTTATTTAAAAAAAACTATTCGAAATATATTTTATTATTTTTAAGTGTGGGAGAGCCATGCTTCGGCACGAATGGGTCGGCTCGACCGGAGTGATACCACGGCCTCACAGAAAACCAGCGTGAAACAACCACAGCGTTGTGTTTCGCCGTGTGAGTGAGGTTACCGGAGGCCCAATCCTTCCCCTCCCTCAATCCCTAGATCTCCAAATCCCAAATCCCTAAAAGGTCGGCAACGCACTCGTAACTCCTCCGTTGCGGGTGTCCCTGGGCGGCGCTGATTGCTTACCATCAGGTAATCCGTCTGCTCGTTTGCCGACCGATTACATAAAAAAAATAAAGTTTCGTGTAAATCCATACAAGTATCAGTGATTGGATGTTTAGGCACAAATAATTCCTGCAACAATGGATAAAATTTTTCCAGGACCGCTAACACTAATTTCGATTGTACATTATACCTTTGGATACCGAGTGCTTAAACAAACTATCTGAGTAGCGCACTACCTCGAACGCTGCATCAGATGCGAAACATAATTTACCCCTATTTACAAAGGTCGTAAACGCAGAATGTCTATTAATATTAACAAAATAATCATGATCATATTTTTTATTTCATTTTCGGTAGTTAATAATTGATGACAAAAGTTACAAGTGTTTTTTTGTAAAATTTTATGAACTATGAATTCTGTTATATTCTGTAATTACGAACAATGTTAAACTAACGACTTCAAATCTTTTATTTTTGTTCATTTCGCGCAACTTTTTGTTGTAATTTTTTTTTCGTTTTTTCCAAACACTTTTCCCGAGTGACTTTATTTTACATTGAACATTAAAATCTTTTAAGCGGCGTCGTTTCGCTGGCGGTTCATTTTCATCAACTACCTGTGGAACAAACATTATAATCAGTAACAACTAAGATGATCAAAAGGACTCAATGTCTATCATGAGCTTATTACATCGTGAAAAAACCAAAAAAAACCTAACCTGGATGTTGAAGGTTTGGTTTGACTTCTATGCCATAAGTACAAGCTAATACTACACAATAAATTAAATACTTACAATATTTTCACTGTGTGTTGTGCGTTGGTATTGTTTCATTTGATGAAGCCGAGCACTTGCATGGCGTTGTACTTGCCTGTAATTTGAAATATTATTGTTAACATGATTGCTAGGTATGTAAGCAGCAAATTTTGAAAAGGATAAAAACATACCTAAATACTAGACAATAAGTTAAATACTTACAATATTTTCATTTTGTATGATGTGTATGTCCTTTTCGCAACAGCTGTGTTCTTTTCCTGACACTGGAACAAGTATCAGTTTCTGTCGGTATCATTGCATTAGGTGAAACCAAGCATTTGAATGGCGTTTTACATGCCTGTAATTTGAAATATTATTCTCAACATGGTTGTTGGATGGGTAAGCAGCACATTGTGAAATGTAAAAAATGCTTACCATAACGTTATTACCACAGGAGCATAATTGTACAGAATCAACCGGAACAGCACTATTTAAAAGCCTTTTTGGTCTTAATGGATCATAATTCTCCGGCTTAAAGTGTAAGCTACAAATCTTTGCTGATTCATAAAACTTCCCTTTTAATGGTATAACAGACCACCATTTCTGCCTTTTTTCCGAGTCCTTGGGAAAACTGAAACATAAAATTAATTGTATATTAACCAAGTTGACTGATTTAATTTACTGTAATTAGAGCAAAATAGCAGGACCTCTCTAACCTTAGTTTCAACACTCTTTTAATTATTAAAATTTGAAGACCTTTCTGTTTTACCCTCAGATATAATACGTTAGTCTCATTATAAGAGCAACGAAGCCTACATAAAATTCAACCATTCCACAAACCAAAAAGTATCTACCTAACTTAAAAAATATGGTCACTCTTTAGCTCTTTGTTTACAAACATACAATTTTGACGTCTAAGACTAAACGTACCTGTTTTTTAATAATTAAATGCGATTTACACATATAAATTTCTAAACGATGACAAAGATTACTAGATAAATGTTTGTGACACCGTTTCGAACGTAAATATTTACAGATTTTTTAAATATTGGCATAAAATAGGTAACGATAATGTATAACTTAAAATATGGTATTTCTGGACTTACCTGTGAAAGATGACATTTCATGTTGTGTTCCATACACTTGTACAATCTTTGACTACGCAATACATAATAAGGCACTTTAAATTAATTCACAAATCCTCGAAATACTTCAGTCAAACACTTCGAGTAGTCGAAAAGTAATTGACAGAGTAGCCATTTTGGATAATACTACCCCAACAGTGTTACAAGTTTTGAACTCCACGTTAAAAGTTTAAAAGTGGGTAAACTTAAAAGTAATTTTAATAAAAAAACAACTTTAAAATAGCTTGAATAAACTATGAATAACTTTTAAATTGTTTAAATTTTTAAGGCTGATATTTGGATTTCAAAATAAACATAAAATATGTGTGCCTCTCTTTTGGTCATATATTTATGATCAGTTACCAAGGTAAAAAGTCATTTTATTATGGCAACATTTTATTCAAGTGTGAGCGAGATAAAAAACATACGAAAGGTGAATAAACTTGGATTCAATAATTTCTTATAGGGGCAACATCCAGTGTTCTATATAATATTCTTGCCATCACCCCACGCGGAACACGGCGCCGCCGCCTCGGAATTGCTGCTAGTCGGACAACACGATGCCCCGAGTCTGTTGTCCGCAAGCCGCGCCCTGCAGTGGCCGTAGGTTGGCCTTTCTACTAGTCCGGTGCGTCTGCTGCAGGAGGGGAGAGACGAGGCAGCTTCTCTCTCCCTTTCCCCCGCCTCATTTGCGAGCAACACGGCCTTTAAAAAGGTAACGACGCCACAACACCCTGATGCGCTTCCGACCTTAGTAGACACTACAGTCAGAACCGAAAGATTTCCCGCAGCACCTAGGGGAACGACCAAGTCACCGCGCTAGTCGGCTCAAGCTGGGCACTCCGCCAACGTATGCAGTAACTGTACCTTATCAAATATCTCTGTATTGTCTCCACAATTTTTTAGCACATGTTTCGTAATTTCGTTTGTGAATTTTTAAGTTTCATCACAGGTAAGATATTTTAGGACACTACTATGGCATAGACACTGGTTTTTTACAGCCGTATAGAGTGGTTCTTTTCGAGGAACAGTCTTTTGAATGAATCGTTTTTTACGTCAATGTCAAAGTGACGCTTGTTATAACCGTCAACTCTGCACTCAGCAGGTCTGATTCTAACCAAATAAATGGTATTTTTACTATTTAATTGTTGATATTTACTGTTTAAAATGACAGAAAATGGAGATTATTACCGTAATCAAATAGCTATTGCTAGAACTGAAATAAAGAACTTAAGGTAAGACAGTGATAAGTTGATAAACAATGTTAAAGGCCCTCACTTAAATTCCAAGTTTAATTCGATTTATTCTTGTAGGCAGCAAATTTCTTCGCTTAAACAGGAACATGCAAAAGAAGTAAGGCATATTAAGAGTCATCTGAACACACTGCGCTGTGCAAACTGTGGCGATAATGGTAATTGTGGAATTTTGAGATTATTTATTATTAACACTGAAATTTTACGCACCCATGCATTTGTAGAACGTATTCGTCTCTGTAAAACATTGTCTAAGTGATTCATTAAGGATGAAGTAGACATTTAGAGACTTTCGGTCTGATTCAGACATTCCAGTTCACACGAAAATCTTGGTTTCTAGATTGCTGTGTAATAACTTATAGTCACTACTTATATTTTTTAACAACTCCCCGCAAATCTATCAACATGGATTAGATTACACAGTAAGAAGTTTTAACGTAATGTTTTTATCAAAGTTACCATTATGTTAAAATCTGTTATGGTATCTACATCTGTTATGATAGATGTAATCTATTTCACATGATTTTGAAACTTCAGTCTTTAAAGAAAGACTACAGATAGCAAGTATTGCAACCTGTAGTTTTTCTTAAAATTATTTTTACTCTAGTTAGCACTCAAAATGTTTGGTCTTAAGCCTAATTTCTATCGTTATAGAATGAACCATGGTTCAAGGAGACCAATTATTTTATAATTCTCTATTTTTCAGCAACAACAGTTATACCAACTCATAATGGAGGGGATATGTCACAGCTTGATCCTGAAGATCTCGTTTATAAACCAATTGGTGTGATTGAGACTGCGTTCCACAATAAACGGGGAGTTCCTCGTCAACCTTCGGTAATGGCAAATGCTAGAGGAACCGTGGTGATCAATACTTCTGTGTTTAATAATCCAGATCATGCGTTGATTGGACTTGAGGAGTTTTCACATATCTGGTAAGTTAATTCTAAAGTGATAGGTCATAAAAACATTCTACATAGCCAAAAAAATGTCTTCATCAACTTTGGAAATATGTATGTACGTAGATCAATTATTTATAATGTATTTTGTAAAATTGTGCCTCTTTTCTATATTCTATACCTACCCAGTCTTTTTCTATTGAAACACACCATGGTATCCTTGATCATCACTCACCTTCCACAGCATTCTAGATGGTTGGGAACTTGGGAGCAAGGCTTTACACATCAACTTAATATTGAGATGAAGGTTGACAGCTAGTCTCAACCATCTTATACATCTTTTCATGATGCTGGTGGAAGCCAATGTCTAATTATAATCATTTCCTTGTACACTTTCAGGATATTATTCCATTTCCACATGACAGAGAGTACGAATTCACCAGCGAAAGTGGCGCCACCTAGGCTACGTGGCGAAAGAAGGGGCGTTTTCTCAACTCGATCACCCCACCGCCCTTGTCCTATCGGCCTTTCTCTTGTCAAGATAGACAGGATTGAAGGTATGATGATTAAAGACATAAGGACAATTTCCATTTTGTGTCGTAAAAAAAAAATCTCTTTCTCTAAAGTGAAATACTTTATTATGTTATAATCACAGCTTGGTCAAT
The DNA here is from genome assembly GCA_902829305.4 of Spodoptera exigua. NCBI lineage: Eukaryota > Metazoa > Arthropoda > Insecta > Lepidoptera > Noctuidae > Spodoptera > Spodoptera exigua. Next base: position 5,919,515 of record LR824625.2, on the reverse strand, counting down.
AACTGATCAATTTGGGCCGAGGTATGTCGACTTTTTTATGTAGCCCGTGCGACGCATATGGCTCATACGACAGGGTCCTGGCGTGGTTCGAAACTAATCAAGTGAGCTCGTCAAACAGCTACACTTATTTGTGCCAGACTAATATTTCATCATTCATTTGTTTCTACAGTGCTATAATATTCATTTTACTCTTTTGATCAGACACACCAATCATCACCAGATCACTTTAAAAATGGCTATTGCATTCTTACAGGAAACAAAATACATTTCTTTGGTGTGGACATGGTGAATGGGACCCCAGTATTGGATGTGAAGCCGTATATCCCCCAATATGACTACCCTGTGCCTGCTTTCGGAGAAAACATGTCGGCACTAGTAAGGCCTCCCACAGAAGGAATTAGCGATGTAATTGATACACTTGCCAATCTACCAATTAATGATGAAAATTTTGATGCAAGGAGGTGGGTTATGTTTATTTTTTTAAATAAAGTTTGCCATTTAAAAATCATATACTTTTTTGTATATCATTCGATTATCGTATTTTCAAGACCATTTGTGGATTACAGTAAGCAATATATGAGACTATTTATTTGAACTTCGCCAGTTGTGTTTTTAGTTGCAGAAAATGTAGTTAGTTGCGCCAGGCATTTCATATTTCGAAAGTCGAAAAATTTACTAAAAAAAAAACTATGTCTGACGAATGAGGCATGTACCCAACTCGACTATCTTCTCGATTAATCGCCTAGTAGAGGCATTTAGATCGATGTCATCATATTATATCTCAACATTTTTTATGTTGGTTTTTCAGTTTCGATAAAATGCTAAAATTAATAATTAATGCTTCATCAAGTAAGTTTTGAATCCACATAGTAATAAATGTAGATAGAATTTATATCTTACGACGTTTTTATTACAAACCTTATTATGAAATCAGTAGATGTCGCTTGTAGTGTGTAGGCGAATAATGTAAAATGTAGGTACAAAACAAACTTCTTCATTTCGTAAATTGTACATAAAAAGAGGTTTTCTTATTTCAGTCTCAGCCCGCGGGTAACGAATCCAATCGGCATAGATACGACTACATCTCGTTCATTTGGAGAGCCGTCATCCGAACAGCCGAGTAATGGAACTACTCCAGTATCTCCGTCATCAGAGTCACCATCAAGTGTTGACGTACTTGATGGCAGCTACCGATCGCCTACCGCCCGAAGACCAGAAACTGAGAGGGGAGCGCCTGATGGTCAAGAAAGGTATACCCCACCACAATCAGCTCATGTCACAAACATAACTCATGATGGTATAAGGGTAGCTCCATGGATCGCGAATCCGCCAGCACAGACTTACGACGTACGATTCACTGATGATGCGCTCGCACGGTTAAATGAGTTGATCGGGGACAGAGCGCAGGGTTTCAAAGCTAATTTGGAATGCTTGCTTTCCGAAGACCCAAGGTCCCAATACGTAAGAAATAGATATCCAGGTCATGAGTACAGTTGTGTACTTGAAGATATTTCTATAAGCTGTGTCTTCGATGCCAGTTCCTCTGTCTGCACGATCATAGCTATACGTAACGCAGAAGATTTACAAACTTGATATGTTGCATAATAATTCTACAAGCACATTACAATAAGTCATCGGCACCATGTTTTTGTTAAAGATTTTATTATTACTATTGTGAAAAAAATAAAAATATTAAATCATATTGAATTTAGAAAAATAATGTCTTTTATTTTATTTTAAAATTGTTGACCAAAATTTTATGTATACATACAAAATAAATGCCACTACACAGTCCATAAATGAGTACTTGACGAAAACATATAATATAAAAATACAATCTCAAATTTATAACAAAATATAAACTAGGAATACTTAGAATTTATAGTAAAAAAGACAATACAATACTGTAGGTAATCTTCAGACATGTCCATCCATTCAGACATGTCCATCAACACATACATGAATTAACTGAGTACCTAAGTCGCTAGTTTCAATAATTTTGCATATCACACGATAGTTACTGTTCAAAAAATATGAGCATATCACATTTAAACTTTTTTATAGAACAAAATCTGTTTGCCAGAACCAAACCCGCCAATAGTGTCTAAAATATTAAGCTCTACGTATTTAATTTTAGTGCCATTTAATGGAATGCTTTTAACAGTTTCATCGTGATCCCAATTTATTTTGCTGGACATCGAGCTCCAAGTCTTACCATCGGTCGAATGTCTGTATTGCACTTGTAGTATGGTCCCGTTGCCAGCATCTTCGCGAGGTGTGTATTCTAATCGATCTATCTCATGTATGCCATCCAGGTCGAAATTGAGCGTGATTACTTTACCTTTCTGCGGGTTTGCTTGATCTGGTTTCGCCCAATGAGTATGCCACAGCGAACATGCGTCCCCATCAGTCAACTTACAAACTTCTTGGGACGGCTGGCATGGAATGTTGCAAGTAACTTTGACTACTTTAATTGCATGCTTCTGCGGATTTTCCTTCGTCGATACAACTATAGTGTAACTCCATTTTGACACGCCTTCAGAGTGAGCTGAACGAATTTTGAACTTATGTTCCGAATCAAATGCGAAACCTTCAAACGTGAAATTAGAACCTGAAATGTTTGTAAATACTACTCCGTCTCTTTCTATTTCAACGTAAGCTCCCGTCACTGGCTCCCAATGAAGAGTAATAGACGTAGGTGTCACATCTTCGTCGCGTACTGTAAAGTTAGAGGGATACCGTAACGCGTTATTCAGAGTTGTGTTGTTTCCGTGAATACTGTCTTTGTTTTGATAGTCATTGATTTTAATATGTATATCGCTTGTCGTGACATCTGTTTTACGTATTTTAATAAATAAGAACTTTTTTTCTAATGCCTCCCCACCAAAGCCTTGAAGGTATGGGTTAACAATATAATCTTCTTTGAAGTAGAATGCATCGTCTGCTGTGTTGAATTCTTCTTCAGTTCTAACTTTCATCATATTTATTGGTTCATTATTTATTGCAACTTTAACGTAGTCAACTGGTTTCGATATCATTATCCTAAGTAAAGTTGTTCTTTCTCTTACCATGTTCTTGTATTTTCCAATCGTCTTGCGAATATGTATATGCAAATTACCACATTCATTTGTTGAGGGGCCTGAGACTGACAAATGAGTGTAAGCATGAAAACCATCTAAATAATCAGAAGTATGACCATCGTCTTCATATACTTTAAGATCTGTTTCACCATTCGGATAAATATTGTACACTCTTAGGTCTCTTTCAATTTCATTAGGATTGTTATTTGGATTAACCATAGGTATGATAGCACCATCTTTTACAAAAACTGGTATGCGCCATAGTGGAGTTTTCAAATGATTCCATATTTTACCTCCTTGGTATTTTGCTCCTGTGAATAAATCTATCCACACTTGTTTGTGGTCTGGAAGGAAAACACCATTACGGACCCAGGGTCCATCAGAGTTTTTTTCTTTATACACTGGCGCTACTAATATTTTGGGACCCCACATAAACTGGTACTGAGAGTCTTTCGTGTAAGCGCAGGGTTCTTTTGGAAATTCCAGAAACATTGCCCTAATCATCGGTAGACCGTTAACTGATTCATGAGCTATGGTATAATTGTATGGCAAAAGCATAGCTTTTAATTTCAAATACGCTCTGTTAATTCGCTTGGCTTCATCATCAAAGCTAAAAGGAGTTTTTTGCACTTTACCCCAACCGTCCATATTTAATTGTAGTGGTGTGAAAGTCTTCCATTGATAATCTCGCACATTAACTGCTTTGCCTTGTCCCCCGTAAATACCGTCCATATCAGAACCAACTATTGGAATTCCGGAGAGGCCAGATCCAATATACGTCGGTATGTGGAAGCGTATGTATTCCCACTGTCCTCCAGTCTGATCTCCGCTCCATACCCCTGCGTGCCTTTGGGTTCCTGCCCAACCGTCCACTGTTATGACCATGGTTCTAGCTTTGTGTTTAGCGCCTTTATGAAAGAGTTCATTAGCGTGTTCTAAGGCGTTAAGGCCGAAAGAGTATCCAGATCCAATCCACGCCACATCACACTTGAGCGCTACAACACCAGCTACACCTACTTCCTTTTTTAAGTCGCGCTCTCCTTTCTTTGGGTTTTTCGGATCTGCCGGTTCTAAATTAGATTCAGTCCAAAGTGCAACTTCCACACCTTTTCCTCTGGCGTAGTCTGCAAACTGTTTCAAATTTTCGATATCACCATCTAAGGAGTCAGACTGTCCGTAGCCACAACCATAGCCATCATTGGGCACGAACCAGCCTAATGGCATGTCATGTCTTTGGTACCTACCAATCATAGCTCTTGCTGAAAATTGGTAATTATTTTTCTCTCCATTTAAAGACTCTAATATACCATCTTTCCCATTCATATCTTTGGGTTGATAACATTTGTAATAAAATCCGTCTTCAAACAAAATCGCGCCAGGCGTATCCTGCATCACTTTGACCCAGTAATCACGGTTAAACGCGTTAAGGTGTGCTTCATAAAACGCGTATTCAGGCATGAAAATCGGGTTTCCGGTCAATTCATAGTAGTCGGTCAGAATATCTTTAGGATTTGAATTTATAAAGAAAAATGCGTCAAAGTCTTCTCCTTTGTGGGAGGTAACGACCACGCTAGGGTTTTTAGTACCAAAATCATAGACGCCTGGTTGCCAAGTATTGCGTAAGATTCCATAACCGTAAGTGGACCAGAAGAAAGGGCATGGCGATGTGACTCCTCCATCGACCCAATTATTTGAGTTAACGATATCTATTTTTTCTCCTTTGTGTGTAAATCTGCCGTTCTGCATTCCGCCTCCAAAGAAATACTCGTCCTCATTTTGATGTAGCGTATGTTTCACTTCGTTACCAGAATAAGAGAGTGGTTCAGATTCCTTTATTATTTCATTGTTCGTCCTCATATCTCGTACGATCATAGTCCCTTTTCGTTTGTCGAAACGTATTGTAATTTTATTGGTATAAACATTGTAGCATTTATCCGTAGTTTCAAGAACGGAATATTCAAACGATTTGGGATCGTAATCAGTGATAGCTTTAACGTTTATTTTTGCTTTGTCTGTCGGGTGGTTTGGTTCAGGATAGTCCAAGAAAATGCCGTTGGGCGACATGTAGTATTTGAAAACATGGCTATTTAAGATATATAGGCGAGCGAGCTCTCCTGTATCATAACTTATTAGATAATACGCTTCCTTTTTCACTATGGTAGATATGCCCCCTAGGGTTTCCATGTTTAGGTACGTTCTTATTCGTAGTTACTACTAGTTTTTAAAGTGACCTGACCTGGAACAAGGAAAATATAAATTAGTACGTACCTACACAGCTGAAGTTCTCTAAATCTCCTGCAAACTTCCTACTTCGCTATGGGTTTGTCATACTACCACCGAAAGTTAAGTACTTCTTTGTATATTTATTTTACGGAGGCACCCACCACTGCGCACGTCTCGCCAATCATTACGCATGAATTTCCTGTTTTATACCTGAGCTTATTAAAATAAATCACAATGGCTGTTAATCGTTGCATAGGTAGATAGGTAAGGTAAAAGGAAAAAAATTAAAATAACACTAAAATGTAACTTTGTTGTAGAGCTAATGATTTCGTTACTAGAATAGGGATGAAATGCAAATTACCTTTTTTGGTTGATACGGTCGGCCAAAAAAAAGGTTATAACCCTGGAAGAAGCTAGTAAATTTTATAAACCAGTCTGTACTTCACAGATGAAATGGTACTTATACTGCATTCCTGTTTACTTTTGCGATTTAATTTTCGCGCCAAAATATTTAGTAGATAAGCTTGTTTGTAGCAATAGGATAAAACTAGGAGTAAAGGGAAAGATACTTTTAATTAAATTTTAATTGGGGAAATGTATTATTTTTTAAGAACAAATATTAATTATTAAATGGCAGTATAATGGTAAATTTGGTGAGAAAATAGATTTTATGTACTTATATGATTTTAATGATTTGGTACTATGGTACCGTAAAGAAAGCTGATGTTAGTTGTCAAAATTGTAAAACTTTATGTAGGTACTTACGTGGACAAAACAGCCTCGGTTCAATACTAATGAGTGGCTACGTACTTAGTTTGCAATTATATAGATAACAAGTATTAGGACGACCTTATAGAACACAAAAGAATATTATTTACATTGAATAAATATGTAATTTTGTAATAATAACTAATTTGGCGAGACATTAATTACGTACTATGTACACTGATGATAACAATATTAAACAGTTGTATACAATACATCACGTAAATATAAATAAAGAAAACAACAAAACAATCAATTTTAACCTAGAAATGAGTACTGATGTGTACAAAAGTACACCAAAGAGTAAAGTTGGTACCTATCACAATGTGTCAAATTTAGCTAAAAAACATAATCATAAATCTATTAATCGACTAAACTAACTAACTTACTATTTTATTGACGAAACTACAAAGCTGACGTTTCATTTTCGCTTGTTTGAGTTTGACATTTAGAGATTTTTGTTTGGTTGCTTGACGGCCGGACTCAGCGAAAAATTTGATTACTCATTTTGTACGAAAACCTGTGAAACTTTCATTTATTCGTTTTATTCTAAAAGAAATCTATTCAAGGTATGTATAAATAAGTTTAAGAACAACGAGCAGTTTGTTGAACTTTAGGAAATTTATCAAAACGCTTTGTCATGGTGCCCAAGTTCTAACCTATCCCGGTGAAACTAATTTGTTTTCTTTGCAGATGTTTCTTACACGTTCTGAGTACGACCGTGGTGTAAACACATTCAGCCCTGAAGGAAGGCTGTTCCAAGTGGAATATGCCATTGAAGCGATCAAACTTGGTTCGACGGCGATTGGTATCTGCACTTCTGAAGGTGTAGTTCTGGCTGTAGAAAAGAGGATTACTTCGCCACTAATGGAGCCTACTACGATTGAGAAGATTGTAGAGGTGGACAGACATATTGCGTGCGCTGTTTCTGGATTGATGGCTGATTCTAGGTACTAAGATTAATGTCATATAAAAGTAGAGTAGTTTTCAATGGTATACATTCATTTCAGAGGCGTTTTCTTGGCTTAATCGGTTAAAAATCAAATATAATTATGAATTAACAGATCACTTTATAATTTACCATTTTAACATAGAATAGTAATAACAAATTATGTTACCAATATATTGATCAAATTACTAACTTTCAGAACTTTAGTGGAGCGTGCTCGTGTGGAGTGCCAGAACCACTGGTTTGTGTACAATGAGCGCATGAGTGTGGAGTCTTGTGCTCAGGCTGTATCCAACTTGGCCATCCAGTTTGGAGACAGTGATGATGATAGTGGAACAGCCATGTCTAGACCTTTTGGTGTTGCTGTCATGTTTGCAGGTAATTTTGGATTAAAACTTACTGTGGCTTAGAAATAGTTTAACATAAATCTTCTGCTCATAATTTTGGGTTACTAGTACTGTTGTGCATTAAAAGTATTACATATCATGCTATGCTTAAAAGTCTCAAAATACAATTTTGTAGGAAGAAAGTAAATATAACTATACATATAAGACACAGAACATTGACTATGCTTGCAAGTCATTTAGACCATTTTATCTTTCAATCATGGTAATATGAGACACAAGTAAGACAATAGGTGTGTGAATGCTGAGGTTTGAACAATAAATTAATTTGAAGATATAGTAAAGGAGTTCAAAGATCTTATTCTACTAATTAATATTAACGCATCCAGTGCCCCCGACGCGTATGTGCATTTCCTTACGCTACTCTGTGTGCCCTCGACGCACTGGGCACTAATAACACTTTTGTCTTATACTAATTTCTGGTTATTCTTTACTTCCAGGTATTGATGAGAAAGGACCGCAGCTGTTCCATATGGATCCCAGCGGTACATTTGTGCAGTATGATGCTAAGGCCATTGGCTCTGGTAGTGAAGGTGCTCAGCAGAGTTTGAAGGTTAGTTCTATGAAGCTTTTGTTTAATATTCTTATTTAAATTATAAAAGTAGGATACTATTGAAGCTCTTTGTGTATTCCAGATTAAAAAATAATTTATAAGTAAAGTCTGTCTAACAATAGTTATTAAAAGTGCCCATTGTTGCCTATTAGCTAGATATACTTATGAATAGATATTGTGGAGTTCATTATAACTCATCAACCTATGGTTGTAAGATTTTAAAAAGAAATAAACTTTCTTTAATCTTTCAATTAGACACAATAGAATATTAATAGGTGTGCGAACTCCAGTGTTTGCTTGGGATTTGATCAATTAAAGTGCAACATGGTTAATTAATTTTTTTTCTGCCTTCTTAGGAAGTATACCACAAATCGATGACTCTCAAGGAAGCTATTAAGTCAGCGCTCACTATCCTCAAGCAAGTTATGGAGGAGAAGCTTTCAGAGAACAATGTGGAGGTTGTGACCATGACTCCTGGATCCATGTTCCACATGTTTACCCGAGAACAGCTGGCTGAGGTTATTAAAGACATACCTTGAGTACTCATAGTAATTAGCAGTTTGTTTGTGTAATTATATCATTGATTTCTAGCTTTTTAAAAGGAATCTTTTTCTGAAGTTGATAACCAAACTCATAACAAAAACTTTAGAGGTTTTGACACTAGTTCTATTGAATTTTTGTCAAAAATCTAGGGATTTTTTAAGAATGGTTATTTATTTTGGTTCTCAGTGATATAGTTACACAGTAAACGCGTATTCGTCGCTTGAATGTAAATTAAAAGTAATATTTGAAGTAAATTGTATTTATTTTGAAAGCAGTTGTAGTTTTTGTATCGTATTTCGTGTTATAATGAAATGAACCCCTTCCATAGTTAAATAAGGTCTACTTTGAATTGAAATTGGATTTATATATTAAATTCCGTTATTTTTTATTGTTGAAATATTTTTTGGCTTTTGTGATGTAATGGAAAAAAGAATCAGATTGTTTCATAGTGGATCTTTTTAGCTTGGTAATTAAAAATAATATTTAGTTACATATAGTAAAATAAAGTACTTATCTATTTTATTAATAAATAGTTTACCATAACTACTACAGATTTTGGATGAAAACCATAAACAAGTATGTGGTTTTTTATTGACTTTATTGTAACCCTAATGTATTTATTTCTATCTATGTAAAATGTGTATAATTTATTTCAAATATGACTGCGGTGGCCGGCGATTTTGAATCTTACAGTAAGTAAATCAATAAAACATAATCGATTTTTAAGGTGTATTTTATTTAGCCCTATTATTAGATACTTATTTAGTTACTTATGTAGGTAATGTAGAATGGACACAATGTTGGAATCAAAGTACAAAATGAAACACTAAAGTATGTATGTCAGAAAATTTTACATATTTTTTTTCATCCAAGGTATGTATACATTGAATTTTCTAAGATATTTTGTCTAACATAACTTTTTTTAAAAGAACCACGTCAGTTGCCTCCTTCGTTACAACAAACTCCTTGCTATTTCCTATGATTTCGAAATTAGAATCCTAAAAATAATCAACTAACATCATACTAACACACAGATAATAGCGGCGATCCCAGAACTGCAATGGACGGATTCTGCAAGCTCTCGAAACACCATACAAGACTTGTCGAAGCTTCGTCTCGGACGACAAACCGTTTGATGTTAAAATTGTTTTATTATATTATTTTTGAGATGTATTATTATGTTTTAGTGTAGTTAAACCGAGCACACACGTGTAGACAACGTACTCGACAGTATATTGCCGCGGTAGAGAAGTTATCTGCTACTATGGCAGTATAGACTTCGGGGGTAAGCGCAACAACATAGAACGGGCCTAGCTGGGTGAAGCAACTAGGTGAATTTTAGTCAGTAAGAGTGAGATTTCTTCTCGATCAAACCAGGGCGATAGAAGAAAATATATAATCGGGGGATTATATATTTTCTTCTATTGCACAAGAAAAATATAAATATCTTAGAAGGGGCGGTTCGTTGTTCAGAGTTCCTAGAACAAGTTTGTTTTAGGATAACGCGTTTGAAGAATCGATACCGCGTTTAGCCCTCTGATCGGTAACTTGGAGCAGGCGAATCAGGGCACCCAACGTCATAAACTTGTCGATCGCCCTGAAGTAATTTAAACTCTTACGTACTCAAGATATACAATATACCTACATATTATTGTGAGAATCTAGTTTTACTATAAGTACAGTATGTGTATAGAAAGTACGCTATCGTGGTAGCCAGGTAGTGATGATATACGCTAAGGGACTGGCAGTGGTTAAATACAGCCATGGGTCGGCGCGTTAGGGAGTGATACCACGGCCTCATAGAAAACCGGCGTGAAACAATCACAGCGTTGTTTCGCCGCGTGAGTGAGGTTACCGGAGGCCCAATCCCTAATCCTCAAAAGGTCGACAATGCACTAGTAACTCCTCCATCATTGCGGTGTATCTATGGGCGGCGCTGATTGCTTACCATCAGGTAATCTGTCTGTTCGTTTACCGGTCTATCACAAAGCAGCTGACGGCCTCGAGCTGTTGATAAAGAGTAAGAATATATATAAATTAGTAAATAAAAAAATCGATTTAGGACTGCTTCTTTATTTATTAAACAAAAAATAAATATCAAAAAATTAAATGCTTTGTTACACTTTGGTAACTAAGGAATATCTTAAATCTAATTACATAATATTATGTATTTTGAGCTTAAATATATTGAAATCTTATTATGGAAGAACTACTACAATTAATTATTAAAATGTTTGAGGATTGGGAATCTTATGACATTTTTACATCAAAAATTTCTTTGGAAACACTACAGTTTGATTATGCGGAGGAGTTAATATTATACGAATTATCATGTACCGCCAAATCAGGCATTTAAGGGTTACTTAAATGCCTTTACTTAGCAATCGTTTTAAGAAATCTTAAAGTGTCTCTGAGTAAGACAGGCAAAGTCAAAGACTAGAATGTAAAGTTACACTGTATTTATCTGTTCCATATAATATAACATTTTAACAATTTTCAACCATTTATACTCGCTTCACCAAAATCGCAAACATCATAAAAATCAGTCTAGCCATTTTTGAGTTAGAAATGGCATTACTAACACGACCTTGTCTTAATTTGTTCATAGATTTTAAATCCAAAAATTCGTTTCGGTTCCATACCTATCCAAGAAAATGTTACATAATCTGGATGCACCACCTTTAAAGTCAATATATTACGATAAATATTCGTATAAGTCAAGTATGTATGTATTTAAGTCATGCTTATCATGGTATGAAAAAAATGATATGAAATAATAAATGGTACATTGGTACCTAAATATCAACTAGATACCTAATTATATATTCAAAAAACCTTGACAAGAAGGTTGTTTTCATTAACTTACATACTTTGGCATGACAGTTTATAATATATTCTACCCATGGACCATCTACATAAATATTAGGTACCTACCTTAATTCTAATAAAATGTATGAAACATGACAAATTATTTGAAAGAACCTACTATTTTATTATAGTGAATTTTAACATGCAACTTACTGAAAAATCTTTAAAAAATCTTGTTTTATTGAATTGGAATCTACCATTACTTTTGAATAGGGATAACGTTATTTCAATCCATTGATTATATTAATAAAAGTTAGCTGTGTATTTTTTCTTCCATGTATAATCAGTGACGTCACATTTAATATTCTTTAAATAAGTAGCCTGACTCTCCAATTTTGAATTTGCTTACAGACCCATAACTTGACATATACATCGCATCTAGAATCCACCCTGAACAGTACATAATTTGTGGATTAGGAGGTACCCAGAGAATTGTATGGTTCTGTGCCAGAATCAGTCAGTCAGCCTTTTCGCTAACCGTCGTACATTCGTTAAAGTCGAATATTCGTTATTATGACGTCACAATATTTCTTAAACATCAGCTAAATTGATTTGTTACTTTATATTACGCCCCAGCAAACGTCTACTGATCGAAAAGTTTCTCCAAATAAGGAACCAACTCCAAAGGATCCGTGTTAGGTCCAAACCTTTCAACGGGGACCCCATTCTTATCCACAATAAACTTAGAAAAGTTCCATTTTACAAAATCACCTAATGTACCTCCCTGCATTCTCTTCAAGAAGTTCCAAAGTGGATGAGCATCTTCCCCATTGACCGCGACCTTCTCAAACAAATCGAATTTTACTTGTTTAGCCTTAGTGAATTTGAGGATTTCTTCAGGGCTCCCTGGTTCTTGGTAAGCGAACTGATTGCAAGGGAAGGCCAGTATACGTAGACCTTTACCGCTATACTTTTCGTATAGTTCGTTCAGTTGTTTGTAATGTACGTTGGTGTAGCCGCAATTGGAGGCCACATTGACGATTATAAGTACTTGCCCTTTATACCTGTCGAGTTTTACCTCATTACCGTGGATGTCTTTGACAGTAAACTCGTGAACCGATTTCGCTTTCATGTAGTCTACTTCTGTTGGCTTTTTGGCTGGTTCTGTCTTCTTAACAGGTTCAGTTGACTTCTTGGCTGATACAGTTTCAGCGGTTTTTGATTCAGCTGGTTCAGGTTGTGGTTCGTTTTTTCTGTAAAAACAAATTGAAATTGGTACGTAATATACCTACTCATTTTAATTATTAACTTGCCTTTGACTGGGATAGAATGTCATATGGTATTAAGTCCCATGCTTATCATGTATTCTGTGTATTAAATTATATAAATAAATAAGTAAGGACTTACTTCTTTTCCTCATGGAATCGGATGAAAGTATCAACAGCATCAAAAATATCATCGGCCAGTACATCAGGCATCTCCATGGCGGCAAAATGACCTCCATCCTCTACTATAGAGCTATGCAAGTAGTTCTTATACTTCAGTCTAAGAATACTGTCCGGTTGGAAGCAGAGGTTGTATTTGAATTTGATACCCCATGTTGGTACGTCTGTCGGGATTCTGGAGAAGAAAATTGCGACTTTTAGGCGTGTATTTAATTTCTTATAATATCTGTTTTTGTTTCGGACTGCCTCGCCGTGTAGTAAGTGCTCAGCTCAGAGCAGTAAGATGTATAGCAAATTTTAATAGTCTATTGATTTTAGAATTGGGCAAAGTGTAATTAGGTTTTCTATTGCTTAAATGACTCATTAGATAGGTTTATTGTCAATTAGCTTTGGCCCGCGACTTCGCCCACGTGGTATGTTGATAAACAGAGGCCTGTGTGATCACCTTATACATACCAAATTCCAACCGAATCGATTCAACTGTTTTTGCGTTAAAGAATAATAAACATAGGTACATCCATACATTCTCACAAACATTTCACATACATAATATTGTAGTAGGATTAACATGGCTATTGAGAAAATTAGGCGAAATTTTTTATATCTCAGAAGAAACTTAAGCGAGATCTGGCTAAGGAGTGTGATATTGACAAAATACAATGCCAAGTTTTACACTCCAAACACAAGGAACAATTCTAAAAGGAGTTCTAAAATGTTCTAGAAAATTCCATACATCAAAACTCACCGATCCAAAACCCACAACTGTTTATACTCAGTGTAATGCCTCATGCTGCTGGTAATTGAATTAGTCGTCCAGTAAATCATTACATTATCCAGGAGATGTGTCAATGAGAATTTATGCAGTAAAGCTCCATCGATGGCCTGTTTATTATCCACATCCGTCCACGCTGAGAATTTTTCTAAGATATACGCTGCTAATCCGGCTGGAGAATCGGAGAGTGCTATGCCTGAAAAAATGAATATTACATTACGAATAAGCCAGTTCGACCGAAGCGATACAACGGCCTCAAAGGACACCGGCGTGATACTGCGTTTCGCTGTATCACTACATATTATAAAGCAGGCGCTTTCTTTGTTCCTATATACCTATGTATGGTTAAAACTTTAAAACTACGCAACATATTTTGATAAAGTTATTTTTTGTATATATAGAGTCGCTAATTGTGTATCATATCATCAGCCTACAAGTGCCCACTGCTGAGCAAAGCCCTCCTCTCACACGGAGAAGGTTTGAACATTAAACGCTTGCTGAAGCCGGAATGGCGATTTCAAACTACAAGTTTCCTCACGATGTTTGCCACCACCATAATTATGTCAGTGGTGTCTAAATAATAGATACATTTAACCTGGAAAAGTCATATTTGTACTTGCCAGGTTTTGAACCCATGCATAGCGGGCGGGCCTTAACCTACGGGCCACCGCGACAACTAGTAAGTTGTGTATGTCATTAATTTCTTACCGACAGTATCAGGTTTAGTGGCTTGCAAGTGGAAGTGGCCGGTCTCCTGTATAATGGTTCGGAGGTACTGCGACAGAGGGTACATACGGTCTGCCAGGGTAGGCTCAACTATGAAGCTTGGCCATATTGTTCCTGAAAACAGAAAATATGTTAATTATTCATAAAATTATTTCGTTATATAAATAAGACGTGGCCTAAAAGTGATTACTGAGAGTTCTGGTATGTAAGGTCTTTGTACCTAGTCGTATTCAAACGAATTTACTTGTAGTTTGTATCATATGAGTGAAATTAAAGTCTATCTAATTTTTTTTTAAGTGGATTACATGTATTATTATATTAATTTAAGAAAGTTTTGGTCACTAAGGAAGGGTCTAATATTATAAATGCGAAAGTAACTCTGTCTGTCTGTCTGTTTGTCTGTCTTTTCTTTACGCCAAAACTACTGAACCGATTTCTGTGAAATTTGGTACAGACATAGTTTGGAACTCGAGAAAGAACATAGAATATTTTTTATACCAAAAATCTGCAGAAAGTCAATATACTAGCAAAAGCTAGTGGGAAAATATACTTTGATAATCTTACCGAATAAAGTGTAAAATATGGCCATGGGACTCCACATAATAGTTGGTGTATTAGTATGGAATCCTAGCACAGTATCAGGGAACAGAGTGGCCATAACGGATCCAATCTTGGCGCCATAGTTCCCGCCTTGAACGTAATATTTGGTGAAACCAAGGCGCTTCATTAGGTTGTAGAATACTACCGCTACTTCTTGCGGTCCCATGCCTTGCTGCACTGGAGCCTGTCGATCAGGTGGTAAAGAAATTATGTACATATAGAAATAAGTTTCTAGGAGTTATGTTTTTCAGTCGGAGATGCGGGTTCAGCCGGTCAAGCGGGCAAGAAGGCACGGAATTGTTTTTTAGACAGTAAGAATCTGACACTCAATATCGCGCAACCCAGGCGGGAGAAGTAAATTGATGAGACTTCCGCTCAAAAAGAGTTTTTCTTAGATTTAAAATCTTTATTTATAAATGTTGGACCATGCCGATCTCAACGTAGCTCGTCCATAATATGGCATTTCTTATTTAACTTATTTATGTGAAATTGGGAATAGGTAAAAAACAAATCAATATCAATAATTTATGGCTCAAGTGTAAGTAGGGTCATAAGTCCCTATTAGGCCCTTGTCCCGTTTTATTTGGGGTCGGCGCAATATGCTTTTTTCTTCCATTCTGTCCTGTCACCCGTCACGCTATCACTAACTCTGTCTTCCATATCACTTCTCACACAATCCATCCATATTTTCTTTGGTCTCCCTCTCCTTCTCCATCCCTATAGATTTATACTCATGGCTTGTTTTGTAACATGTGTTTTATCCCTCCTTTTTACATGGCCATACCAAGACAAACGGTTCCCTTTCAAATTTTCAGTCACTGGCACCACATTCAAACTTCCTCTAATATACTCATTTCTCATTTTATTCATTCTCGTGACACCACACATCCACCTCAACATTCTCATCTCGGCTACATTCTTGCGTGACTTATACTTGTCATTATTTAATTGGTTACCTAAAAGACTTAAAGGTGCTCTGCCTAAGCGTTTATTGAAATGAATACAATTTACTATCTCATCAATTTAAAAGCTAAGTACAATATAATAAAGATACAGTAACTAACATTGAAAACTAAATAAGCTCTTGAAACAAGCAATTTCTGAGAAACTAAAAATATTATCCACTTACTTGAGAGTACCCAAATCCTGGAATGCTAGGCGCGATAACTTCGAAAACGAACTTCTGATTCGGACGAGGAGTAACCAGCTTCGGTATCAGTTCGTAAAATTCTCGAATAGAGCCAGGCCAGCCATGGATCAAGAGTATTGGTAAAACCTGAAACAAATATAGAGAATTGAGAATTATTTATTTATTTATTTTTATGTGTAGATTTACATAGAACATAAAACCTATGTAAATCAACAAATTATATATTCAATGGTTGCAAAGAACACTGTTTTGGTGATATGGGCTTGAGTTATTTTCATTATTATAGACATGGATGAAGTATCTCCTAGAACTAGAGTGCTATAAATGGCCTTAGTTGATTCATAGCAGGTCTCATTTGAAGCTACATAGTATTGGATATTAGATTAAAATTCTCTGCAGTAAAACAAACTTCAGAATAAAGTTTGTAATTAACCAGTAAGCTCACTATTTATTACTAAGCCCTTGTCATAACTACATGGGGGATTGTAGGTGTTATCTTCTTTCATACAAATAAAAGCATATGTATACTTATAACTTACAGTAATATCATCTCCAACACCTAAGTCTGGCTTCACATGCATATAATGTACATCTAAACCTTGTATGCCAGTTACAAAATGGTTGTATTTGTTCAAGAACCGTTCTCGTTCCTCAAAATTGTACTCTTTCTGCCAGAAATCCAGTACTTTAGGCAGGAATAGACTGTTGAAACCATATGAGAAGCCCGCACTGTCTAAAGGAGGTGCGAATTGAGCTCTGTGCAGTAACCGCTCTTTGAGATCGTTTACTTTCTGGAAAATTAATTATTGTTTTTATAGGATGGGGTCATCAAGAGCAGGCATATAATCCAATGGGTAGCGATCAGTTCGTCCATGGACATCCACATGTTACAGAATTACAATTAGGTATCAGGTTTCTCAATAAACATTGTTTCATAATACAAAATACAATTCAACGTAATTACTTATTTTATGCTCAGCATTGGACCATTATTTACTAGACTGATTACTTGATGGTAAGTGGTTAGGGCCACTATTCAGACAGCAAAAAAGAAATAAATAATAATACTTACTATATCCGAGAATTCAATCATGAATGGTCTTATGGAAGTATCAATCTCAGTCTTTGGGTATGAACCCCACCATTGTTCGAAGTCCACATTTGGAATCACACAATCCGTTTTGAAGAAATACAATTTAGAACTGGCCGCTAATAAAAAGATAATGGCAATAACAAAGTATTTTTTTGGTATCTGTGGACAGAAATTATGAGTAAATAAATGTACTTATATAAAAATTCAAGGAAAAAAAAATGAAAAAGTATTCTTTAACGAATTCCTTGTGTTTTAAATAACAAAATAGAATCTTACATATAGAGATCTTTTTTCATATTTCTTTTCATACTGCTGCTTCTGCGCTTTAGTCAAAGGCCTCTTGGAACTCATGGTCTTAACCGTTCGATATCTGAAAATAAATGAACAAAACCTGATTGTTTTTTGCCTATAGATCTAATAAATAATACCGGCACTTGGGCAGTGACGATTCAAAACAAACAAGTCATCGAGAAAACTTTTTTAAACTTACCACGTAAGCTGTAATTTTGTTATTTTTGAGCGGTTTTTGTTTTGATCTATTAAAGTTCTATTTTATTTCAATATTACTACATATATGATACTTTGATTCAAAGAAGCCAATGGCTGGCAATTAGAATTCAAGGAGATAAAATCAATAACTATTTAACTAATGACAGAATTGACAAATACAAATGACAGCTGATGTTAACAATTCGTAAATTCAGCAATCAACTTGAAGTAATTTAAAAAATCTTAATTTCACCTTATTTGTAAGTTGAATTTAGCAGTGTTTCAATATTTTTATTATAATCAGGGGCACAACACTTTTTCGTGTTTGAAAATACAGGAAACACTGTTAGTTTACGCTTCCTTCTGATAGATGGCAGTACTAGTTTTAAATATACCTACCTACCTAACGTTTATCGGATCGTGTGATAGTCCTATTCGTAGTAAGGGGTAAATCCTAATTAAATCAAATAGCCTGCTTGTAAAATGGTTCTTTTAACATAGGTATCTTGTTTATCTTAGTCTTATTTAAGCCTTAATTTACATTTCATCTGGATTATTTTTTTTGTAATCATACATTATTTTCAATTGTGGCTGAGCTGTACCTAGGTATCTATTATATTACCTTGAGATCAATTGTTTATGTCTACCTATAGTTGCAAAAATATTCTATTCTATAAAACAGCTAAATAACAATAATTACTGAAATGTAGGTAGGTATAGGCAAATCTTTGTCAATTCCTTCAGGGCATGACAAACATGATGACGTTATGCAAACAATTTTCTTCCATAATATTATACGAGTACAATTGCATAACACAATTTATCGAGTGCGTTGCATCGAGTCACTTGATCATTTGGTCGCGTAAAAGTGATCTCGTTTCAAGTTCCGTGGAGTGGGACCCTTTCACGCGTTTTATTTTAGTTCTACTTACCTACTCAAGTTACATCTGAGTGTGAAGTAATTAGTTTTATAATCATTAATATGTTCTCTATTTCAAGAGGCCTTGTATTGAACTATTATGCCCAATAACTAATACGAGAAACTATGTAGGTACTTAGACAGGAATAAGTCAAAACATAAGTAGGTACTTAGGTATATGTATGTAGATATAAGTATGGGTATTGCAATTGCGGGTGCATTTAGGTGCTTCGAGCTGCACCACCAAGTACATAGGTCTTAAAGATATCATTAACTAACTTTTGCCCGCGATTGTGTATAATTTGGTACAGACAAACTGTATTCTGGGGTCTGAGGTACAGACATAGTTTGAAACTGTCGAAAGGACATAGTCACTATTCCACGCGAACAAAGGCGTGGAATAGTGACTTCCTGCAGATTTTGGGTTCTGAGGTACAGACATAGTTTGAAACTGTCGAAAGGACATAGTCACTATTCCATGCGAACAAAGGCGTGAAATAGTGACTTCCTGCAGATTTTGGGTTCTGAGGTACAGACATAGTTTGAAACTGTCGAAAGGACATAGTCACTATTCCACGCGAACAAAGGCGTGAAATAGTGACTTCCTGCAGATTTTGGGTTCTGAGGTACAGACATAGTTTGAAACTGTCGAAAGGACATAGTCACTATTCCACGCGAACAAAGGCGTGGAATAGTGACTTCCTGCAGATTTTGGGTTCTGAGGTACAGACATAGTTTGAAACTGTCGAAAGGACATAGTCACTATTCCACGCGAACAAAGGCGTGAAATAGTGACTTCCTGCAGATTTTGGGTTCTGAGGTACAGACATAGTTTGAAACTGTCGAAAGGACATAGTCACTATTCCATGCGAACAAAGGCGTGGAATAGTGACTTCCTGCAGATTTTGGGTTCTGAGGTAGGTACAGACATAGTTTGAAACTGTCGAAAGGACATAGTCACTATTCCACGCGAACAAAGGCGTGAAATAGTGACTTAAGAATTACTTCGTGGATGGAACTGGAAGTAGGTATTAGTAATATTCTAACTGTCACAGGAAGAGAAAGGGCTACTCGGAAATCGCGAACGACCTAGATATCTAAACTATTTTATCTAAATGCTTACATAAGGGCTTTGACAAAACTTAAAAGCTACGAGGTACTTTTAAATGCTTAGGAATAATCTAATTGCGTAAAGTTCTCAAAACCCTTTCATTGATGGAAATTAAGTAACTGGCAATCACGCAAAAAACATTAACAGATGCCATTAAAACAAAAGAATACATACAACTTCGAAATTTAAATGCACGAGCATATCGCGATAAATAATCAAAATGGCGCCCAGGTACACATTATTATGCGAAATAATGAAGAAATTATTGACGTGTGAAACGAATATGCGAAATAAATCCGAATGAATGGGAGCTGTCACAATAGGGGCCGCAAGGCTCGCTTTTAATTGAACTTGCGGGGCCAATATGGAAGGTAGATTTTTTATTTTTTCATTTAACCGCTGCTAGATACAGTACCGTAGGGTTGGCATGCTAAATTTTGGGATCTCATTGTAAATTCAATTACTTTCAGTTATGAGATAAACTAAACTACACATTTCCTTTAAATTAGCTCGTCTATATATTAATTAAAAGCGACAAAAGGCCTCATTAAAGTGTCAAATACGTGAATTACTACAAAACACAAGAGAAATGATACCTACTTCACTTACTTCACTAAAGAATCCATGTCGAGTATATAATAAATATTATCTCAAATAGAACAGTTTGTTTCTCAAATCGTGACTTTGTTATTAACGTTTACATGATTAGAAGCAATTAATTATTCCACTTAATAACAAATTGCTTTGCATGTTTTATTTGAGAATTGTTTAAATGAAAATTTTAATCAAGTCTATATAATTAATATGTATCTAAACGTAAAATAAGAAGTTATACAACAAAAAACATCTAGAATCTAGTTACACATTGTCAATTTGGTATGTGTAACGACAATATAAAATATCACTGAATATGGACACCCCTACTGAACACCCACCACGCTTCCATAGCGCTATCACGGCTCTCAGCCCTGTCACCATTTTCCCATTTTTCCCGCCCACCCGTACAAAACCAAAACGTCGTAAAATCTCTTACATACACTCAACATTCAACCTTATTGACGTACACAAACAAGCAACATCGAGAAAAATCGTTTAAAAATCGAATATAAGTTACGTTGTTTATGGTTCCAGTCACAGCTTAGCGATGCGGTTTTTCGAATGAAAACCTCTTTTCAGGGAATTGACAAGTGAATTTAATATTGGTTTTAACCGATAAGTACTAAATTAAAATCATTGAAAGTTACCGGTTCGATGATGATAGTTGTGGTCGCTGTGTAAATGAGATAATGATTCAAGTAATTATTTCGTTCATTTTCAGTTCAGTGAGTGTAATGTTAATAAAAAAAGAAGACGGGTACAGGTCGTTTTAATTATGTAAGTAAGTAGGTATATTTGGACAATTTATAGTATCTATACTGATTACAAAATTCTCAATAATCCTATTTTATTTTCTCAAAGGAATACCGAATCAAAACAGCAATATGCCAATATTTCGCGGCAAGGAAAATTACCTAAAAATCTTTATTAGTTTTAAGGAAGTCATTTTTTCCACAATAAATGCTTTCAAACCCAGGTGAGGATTAAGCCTGACAAGTGCGCTAAGCAAGCACCTCAGGGCGACCCTAATTTGCGCCCCTAATTTTTTTCTGAGATCCTTACTGCTCTTTTTTCTTTTTTTGCCCCGGAATAAGTTGGAAAACGAGCAGACGGATCACCGTAACACTACAGGAGTTGCAACTTCTTTTCCAGCCTTTTGTGGTTTGTTAGAGATTTGAGGATTGGGGATTTAGGGGTTGGTTGGGTATGAGGGGATGGCTTTTGCTTATCCCCATATGGTTTGGGTTTCCAGTAACCTCACTGTTAATGTGAAACTTAACGCAAGCGGGGTTTCACGCCAATATTCTGTGAGGCCGTGGTATCAATCTGGTCCGTTCATTCGTGCCGAAGCTTTGCCTCCCACACAGTAGTTGGTCTATGACTGTCCACAAAATAACTACTTATAAATCGCGACCTTATTACTAGTTATGCCATTGATTATCCATATCTGGTTGTTCACAAATGCCCCATGGGAGTAAAACGAGGAAGTCTGAGGGTAGTAGGGAACGCCCGGGGTGAGGTGGTCTTGGCGGTGTCGCTCGACATCGCTAACGCTTTCAACACCTTGCCCTGGAGTACCATCCGAGAGGCACTCCGGTATCACGGGGTGCCGCGCTACCTCCAACGCATTGTCGGGGCCTATTTGTCGGACAGGTCGGTGGTGTACCCGGGTCGAGAAGGATGGGGTCGGCGAGAGACGTCGTGCGGCGTTCCGCAGGGTTCGGTGTTGGGGCCGCTCTTGTGGAACGTTGGCTACGACTGGGCTCTGCGCGGTGCGCTACTCCACGGCGTCGGCGTCATTTGTTACGCCGACGATACGCTAGTTACAGCGCGTGGGAAGTCGTACCGGCAGGCGGCCATACGCGCGACGGCTGGTGTCGCGCACGTCGTGGGTAGGATCCGGCGGCTGGGCTTAGAGGTGGCATTGCACAAATCGGAGGCCCTGTGTTTTCATGGGCCGAGGATGAGGCCGCCTCAAGGATCCAGCATTATAGTAGGAGGGGTTTCCATCGCTGTTGAGTCCACGATGAAGTACCTCGGACTCGTTCTCGACAGTCGGTGGAATTTCGGGCCGCACTTTACACGGCTCGCCCCCCGGTTGATGGGCGCCGCTGCTGCGCTGTCGCGCTTGCTGCCCAACCAGGGGGGGCCCATCTCCTCCTGCCGGAGGCTCTACATGGGGGTCGTACGGTCGATGGCGTTATACGCTGCGCCAGTATGGGCGGACGCCCTGACGGCCCGCAACATCGCCGCGCTGCGAAGGCCACAGCGCGCGATGGCCGTCAGGATAATCAGGGGATACCGTACGATCTCCTTTGAGGCAGCGAGCCTCCTAGCCGGATCCCCGCCCTGGGACCTCGACGCAAAACTCCTCGCGTCGCTCTATTGGTGGCGCGGGTCGAGCGGGGCGAGCGCCTGGTGCCTCGACAGGTTGAGGCACGCAGGGCAGAACTCCGCCAGACCTTAATGACGGAGTGACAGACGCGCTTAGCGCAACCCACGGCGGGGCACGCCGCTATAGAGGCGGTAAGGCCCGTTCTAGAGGAGTGGCTCAATAGGAGCCACGGCGCCCTCAGCTTCTGGCTGACGCAGGTGCTTACCGGACACGGGTGTTTCGGGAAGTACCTGTGTCGCATAGGTCGGGAGCCGACGTCTCAGTGCCATCATTGTGGTGATTGCCGCGACGATACGGCGCTGCATACCTTGGCGGAGTGCCCAGCTTGGGCCGAGCAGCGTCGTGATCTGGTCGCGGCCGTAGGTGCTGCGGGAAATCTCTCGTTTCCGGCTGTAGTGTCTACTATGGTCGGGAGCGAGTCAGGGTGGAGTACCGTCGCTACCTTCTGCGAGGCCGTGATGCTCGCAAAGGAGGCGGCGGAAAGGGAGAGAGAGGCTGCCTCCTCTCTCCCCTCCCGCAGCAGACGCACTAGACGTCGTAGGGTGGCCGACCTGCGGCCACCGTAGGGCGCGGCCTGTGGACGACAGACTCGGGGCGTCTTGTCGTCCGCCCAGCAGCAGGCCTCGAGGCGGCGGCGCCGTGTTCCGCGCGCGCCTCATAGTGGAGTCCTGCGGTCGGGGTGACGGCCGCAGTGGGTGACGGGGCCCGCCTTACCATCTGGCGGGCCAACACCCGTCGGGGGGTTGCGACGAATGCTTCGGCGATACCCGCCCCTCCGACACATGGGTAAGTGGAGGAACACCGGGTTGGTTTTTAGTCAGTAACTGACAGTACCCTTCGCCCTTCCCCGAGGGGATGGGTCTCCATAATTTGTTACAAATATACAATCACTATAGGCGCTTTTGAACGTCAGACAAATAAAGGAAACATTAAATAGTTCAATTTCGAGTGTGCCAGTCTGTCGGTCTGTCCTCTAGTTAAGCTATTGCTCTAAAATTAGTACCTAAGTAGGTACTAAAATTTTTTAAGCTAGTGATGGACGAGTGAGAAAGTAAAATGATTCAGAATGAAGCTTCCACGACTAATCTGTACAATACAATGCTATGAAGTGTCAATTTTTTTTTATAAAAACAATTCTGTAAGTAAGTTTTCCTAAAACGTTAAACGAGGACGTTAAACGTTGGCGTGGTAATGCTTGACTTAGTAATAAAATGTAATTATCTCGCTGTTAAAATTTTACATGAAACCCTAACGAAATGAAGTCACTATTGTATATCTTTGACCGGTATGTAGGCTGTTAACGAGATAAAAAAATAATAAATAGAGGTGAGTCTGGCACATTAGGTAACCGTTCTTAATTCTAAAACTTAGATTGATCTAGATATTTTAGATTCAAGTTGGTTTTTAATTCAGTTGATCTACTGGGTACGTACGTTTTAGTTAGACCTGTTATGGCTTTCAAAGTTCTGCTTTGCCTAAGACAGATTTGTTCAGGAACCTGTTTATTTTTTTATACACATTCCTTGACGTTCATACATGTCTTAAGACAGGCTACAGACCAAGTTAATCAAAAGTATCGCAGCCAATCTTCCTGTTATGTCTGTGATCCCCAAGCTCCTCATTATAAAGGATCCACTTCCACTGTTACTCTGAACAATATCCTATAACGTGACGCCTTAAAACGAACCTTAAACGTCTACAAAGTTATCGTTACGTAACACTGTACCCTTGATTATGACCCACAAACTTACTTTTACACTTCAAAAACTGCACATTGACCCTTAATTTCTTAATCATAAGATTGTGTTTGCAATGAGAGAAGGTATGCTGGTAGTATATGTAAGGAATGAAGATGTATAGGGGTGGTTTTAAGTGGGGTGCGATAAAGTCACAGGTTGGGCTTAGCGGTTACTAGAGTCGCGCTTGACGGTACGCTTCAGAGGGATGGGGATTTAGACGTTATTGGCTCACAGATGTAGGGCTGGTACGAGTTTAAGAGTAAGATTTTGAATTTAGAAAGTATAAATATAGTTTTATTTTGGTTGTTAGGAATTAGAAGAAAGTGTATACTGATTGGTTGAATCCGTTTTTACAAATCAGCCAGTGCAGTCATTGTTTGGCGTTTCAGTGTCGTATAAGATACTGGACGAAAAAAGTATCTGGTAAAATCAATGCGTCTGATTGTTTCCAATAGCTCCCATTTCTATTGAAAAAATTTTAGCTCAAAGATACACCATACTAATCAGGTTTAGGTTTTACCCAACCTCAAACAATGTTGAACTTTACTTCAGATATTCCGAATTGCCATTAACTTCAACGCACCAATTCATTTAATTCTCATCGCGTTCTTCTAAACAAAACAGTATAAACATAATTACAGACTTTCTTTAGTTTATCCACACAGATCAGACGATACAGATAGGAATTTCTATACGAATACTGTAAACAGAAAATTTTGCGTGTTAAATTGCATGGCCTGCATTGAATAGGAACGATTTGAAAAATTCTGTCAAAAATAAGAAGCCCACTTTTGAAGGATAAGCAAAAGACACTTTTGCTCCAAATACTGCAGGGCTCGAAGATGGCACTAGCAGGCAGCTTGAAGACTACAATATTGGAATAGATTTAAATATAACA
The DNA here is from genome assembly GCA_902829305.4 of Spodoptera exigua. NCBI lineage: Eukaryota > Metazoa > Arthropoda > Insecta > Lepidoptera > Noctuidae > Spodoptera > Spodoptera exigua. Next base: position 5,894,256 of record LR824625.2, on the reverse strand, counting down.
GGCGAAGACAAAGCCAGAAAGCTAGTGTACAATATTACGCATGGAAGTAACTTAAGATTCACTGTCCATAACACCGAAGATGATAGCCACGTAACTATATACGTAACTGCGTATTATAAGCATACTTACTTACTTGCTGTGTTAAAGATTACGGCTTCACTTGCCTTTGTTTAAACTCGGTCTATTGAATTTGCATTTTTCGTAACTGACATTACGTTCTTCTTTTCTTTAATAATCACTTTGGATTTATTAGTAATTTCTACTATCATATTGCTATCTTTTTTCTCTTTCATATCATCTTCGTTATCAGACAAAGCACCATCGTTTTAAAGACGTCTTTCAATCTTTCACCAACCATTGGCTGCATCACCCAAGGCTCGACTGTTAGAAAATGCCTTAGGCATTAAGTCGGCCTATGTACCCATTGTGCATGAAGTTTAAATAAAAAGAATTAAGATTTCCCTTATTAAAACTGTACGCGTTATTGTTATTGTCAAGGAACAAACATTAATCTATACCGACCCACATACATTATGAGATGCGTCAATAAACATTTTGTGTTGCCACATTAAAATAAAACTATCACGTTTATCTTGCGGTGTTTTCTACACGTAACATAGTTAATGACTGGCGCAGTGGCGTCAGTTCTATCGTGAATGTACGTGGGAATGATCATAACATCCTCAAACATTCTACTTAGTTCAGGAGAAGGGTGTCATTCGCGCTTATGGCTAGTTATGTTATCATCAGTCATATACGAAATAAATTCATCATCATCATCGTTCGTTTTTTTCTGTCCACTGAAGACATCCAGGAACTCTCCACTGAGTTTCACTTTTAACTCTTTTCTAGTTTCCGTACTGCTATTAAGAAAAGTTACTTGGTCCAGTATGGGTATCTTATTTAAGACAACTTGCTCATCAGTGGGTGATCACTCAGCTAACTACACAGTCGTGAGAAATTAAAATTGCTATCTAAATTATTTCTATGTTTACACCGTCATTCTCAGTAATTAAATGGGCAGTGAAATAATGCCGTTATTATGGTAAAAGCTCAAGGTTTCTAATTGTTCGTAATATACAAAGAAGGTGGAATTATGTAATTTTAATATTTGCATGTAATTGTATGGTAAGTAGTGGCTAAGTTTGAGAATTGCTTAACTCAATAGTTTCGTATACAATGCAAAGGAATAATTTTGCTACTGTTTTGGTCATCAACAACATCCTCGTTTATGCCCCACCCTTCACATTGCAGTACTTCTTAAATTATTGGACACTATTTTTATACTTTTGATCTCAAATTAAAAGAATAAGCAAGTTAGACTCAAAGTATAATTTTAAGAGTATTTTGATCGTTTACCTTAATTTTTTTAAGTAATATGAAGACAATTTTAAAAATGACTCCATATAATAAACATTTTCTCAACAACATCATAAGTAACAACCCTACGTTCATCTCGTTACGTACCAGGCCTCTCCACGGAGTAATCAGATAAGAGACGGGCGCTCAAGTTTAATTGAATTTCCTCGCAAAGTTTACGCTGCCACCCCTGGCCGGCACTGCGTTCTGATTGGAGCGGCGTCGACCCGCTCAAAGACATTGTTCCCGGGCGGATAGCTAGGGCTGTGTGCTATATACATGAATGGTTCGGTTGTCTATTGTTTTGCTTATGTATGTGACACTATTAGTTAGATACTAGTTTTATGAAATGGCTGTACATATAGTTCAGTTCAATTACAGTATTGTGGCCAGTGAGTTAGATATTAATCGTATTATGATAGAGATTTTATTGAGTTTACTGAACGTCAGAACTTTATTCTTTGGAAGAGAAGAATCCACAATCCAGAGTTGACTTCTTAATGGTGACCAAACTTAATTAATAAATCATTTATTTATACACAAGAAACAAAATTTGACTAAGGTACTTAAATGAGCTCTTGGAGTGAAAAAATCTAACCAAACTTAGTTTTTTTTTGGTAAGTTTGGTAATCAACCGAAAGTCCGAAGATGTAAGCCATAAGATCGACCAGACAATCAAATAATTACGAAATATCGCAATTACAAATGGAATGTGGACGAAACCACTACATGCTAAAGCGAGTTAAACGCATAAAAATATTCAATTCATGAAACAAAAAGATATGCTCTAATTAAAGCACGGGGCGTGAATACGACTAGGTACCTATTTTCTAATCACAATTATTTTTAAAACGCCTTTGGACACTGATCATCACGCGTAACGAAGAATTCATTGCGTAATTGCAAAATTACGTTTGCACCTCAACATACACTTTTTAAACAGAAATAAGCCCTGTTGTAATCCGCATATGAGTGTTACAATTTTTTTGTTTCGGCAAAATAAAAGTTCCAAGGTTGGTGATGATGACATTCTACGCTGGTGGCGGTTTTCCTAAGAAGCGTGTCGTGCGGAAGTGGGCATTAGAAGTAGTGTAACGTTTAGTAAGATAATAAAACTATTTCGTATGTGTCTTGTTGGTAATTTGAAAGGGAAATGACATTGTTTTCTAGAGTGAGCGAGTCGCGTGCTTGTCACGCGGCCATGTTTGTGTTTAAATAAGTCATTTGAGGTCAGTATGGCAAAATTATTTAATGGACATTTTTAAATGGGTTATATGTATACATAGTGTTAGTGAGGTTTCAAAGGCCATTTCTCCCCATTCGCCAATTTTTCAATCCTCAAATTGGTAACATTCCCTAAGGGGCCGCTTCGCACTGATGTAACGGATTTTATAAGTGTATCATTAAAAGATAAAAACCACAAAAACTTACTTATTGCAATAGTATTATCAGTGGAAAACGTTTGACATAAAATAATATTACTTTTTCTCTGAAAAGCTAAACTTAATACGGAATCAATTTTTTACGACCTTGACGAGCACGTTGCTCTTGAATAAGAGTCCCGTTTTGACTTGAAACTAGTAGAGCTTTTCTCCGTTCACGAGAGTTAGTCATTATCTATACTTACAAATATTATAAAGAGGTAAAATTTGTTAGTTTGTAAGTTTGTATGTTTGTAAGTTTGTATGTTTGTAAGTTTGTATGTTTGTAAGTTTGTATGTAGGGGGTAATCCTTGGAACCGCTGGTCGGATGTCCAAAATTCTTTCACTGATAGGTAGCTACAAAGTTTCAGTCTCACGATAGTTATAATATTAAAAAATAACAGCCAGTATTAATAACCCGGTGGAAACAAAAGACAGAATGTTATTAGTGACCAACGAAGCAAATATTTAAACGCTCCGTCCCAATATTTACAATTACATAGCTAATTACTGGAGTATCAATTAAACACGTAACGGTATGATAACATGTGTATAACTAGGTACCTACGCACCAATAAGCTTCATAACCCAATTATTTAAATAAACACATAATTTGCTTCTGGTATAGAAGAAGCGTGAAAATAAAAATAAAATAAAATACTAGTTCTGTTTTCAACCGCGGTTTCGCTCGCGTTAAATTGTGAGTAAAGCGGTTTTCCTTTGTTGACGGGAAAACTAAAGAAAAACGGACAAACTAACACATATATTTATCACTTTCCTGTATAAAGAATTTTATAGAATTAGTATGCAATTATTTGTATCATAGAATTTGTAGGTAAGTGGGTAATAATTTGCCGAAATCTCACACGTATTTTCATCCCCTATTTTAAGCGGGCGAAAATTCCAAATTTTTCGTAGGTGACAAAGACTCTTTTTTTGTCAATGGAAGATCATCAAATGACTTCTCTCGTCCAGGGCGAGGCGAGAGAAATTGTCAGACTCTTACTGACAAAAAATCCCTGAGTTCCTTATACGGAGTAAGAACAAAGGTTACCTTATTGCGCTCGACCAATAACCCCAGCTTGCCTTGGTTTCATTGATTTATTTATTTATTTATTTATTTATTTATTAAGGTAATTACAACAGGTAACAATCAAAGCATGGTGATTATAATAGTATATAGGTTAAGTACTGATTGATACCCTAACGTAATCACACAACATGATGTATGTTCTAGAGTTAGCTAAATACAATAAAAAATTGAGATTGATGCAGATTTGATGGGTTGCTGCTAAGACTTAAGTCTTATGGGTTTTGTTTCACTATATATATAACTTCTAGTTTCCGCCCAAGGCTTCGCCCGCTTGGTATGTTGATAAAAATTATCCTATGCCTGTGCCAAATTTCATCCAGATCCATCTATCTGTTTTAGCGTAATTGAGTAACAAACATCCAAATATCGTAACTTTCGCATTTATAATATTAGATTAGTAAAATCATCATCAGCAAAGGATACACGGTTTAAAATAATAAAAGTATAATATACCTAAGCTTGTCTCAATATCCATCGATCATAAAAAGGTCGTTTAATTTCATTATAATTCAGTAATTACCTTCACTAATTAGCCAATATTATTACTATATCAAAGTAGATATGATTATTATACAAAGTCGACGGTAACTTTCTACTTACTTGCATTTCATGTGTTCAAATTGGAGCGCAGAAATAACTTTGTCTTATGAAATAACCGACGTACGATCTTGTTATACTTATTTAAAGTAATTATTTTTATTACTTAGATATAATTGTTTAATGCAATAGATTTTTATACCAAGCTTTAGTAATTCTCGTTAAGCACACGTCATCAATCTATAAGTGCCCATTGGTGAGTAAAGCCTCTTCTCACATGGAGAAGGTTTGAGTCTAAGGATTAATATCACCACGCTTGCTCAAGGTGAATTGGCGATTGTAACTTATAATTAGAAATTATAGGTAAGCCCAGTTTTCCTCATGACGTTATCCTTCATCGTACGTCAATGGTGTCCAAATAATCATAGACAGTACTTATAACTTGGAAAATGTCATATCGGTACTTGTCAGGTTTAGAATTCACACCCTCTTTCATAAGAAGCGGGCGTTTTAACTTCTGGGCCACCACGACGTTTATTATTTTTTGTATTAAGTATATATATGTATTTATACACCTGCAACTACCGAGCGAGTATTTGTTTAAGGTGGAAATTCCACCTTAAACAAATACTCCTTTACTTCCTTTTTCCGCCGGGTAAGGCGCGAGGGAGTGTCAGGCTCTTACCCTCTGAAAACTAACCAGTTTGATCACCTACTCCGAGCTGATATGGCTGGCTGGGCGGCTGCATATTTGCGCTTGCACTCAGGACTCTATCCGTTGCAGTGCTACCTGATCTACCTCGTAAATGTGTATGTCTTAATTAGTAACTAGGGAAGTCTCCATTTAAATTGTATTGTGGTCGATTTTATGAAATGTAGTTCTGTACCTAGATTTTTTGTCAAAAAACTCAAATTAATCCAAGGATTTGAGATCGATTATCTATTGATATGATCGTTCCCTAAACCGGTTTGGTAATTTATTTTTTGTTTACATTAATTTGGTACTTGGTCAAGTCAGAATCTGATGATGGGATGTCATTCAAATTGAGGAGAAAAACAATTGCCACAAATATATTTCAGTACCTACATTTCGTTTTGATTTTCGATTTTAATTGGTATTTAAATCTACGTAATAAATTTATAATGATTAAAACAACAGACGAAACAATGATTAGGTGTTATAACATATGCAAGGAGATCGAATCTATCAGCGTTAGTTCCGGCCTTCTCCGTTAGCGCTGGCGTCGACTGCCGGAACTCGAACACTTTCTACGCAATAATGTATAATTATATTTACAGTAAGCACGACTGTTGTTAGTGGTAACTTATTAAATTATATAAAAACGTAATAAATTATTCAATTTACTTCGTATTATTATAATAGAAAATTACTAATGTGCAAGACGTCTACAGAAATGTTAGACAGGTCATAAAGATCGCTGGGAGCCTTTCGATGCAGGATGCTTTTAATCAGACGTCCTGGAAGACAGCAGTGGACATCTTGAGGTTGTTAATATAACAATGACAATACTGACAAGAACAAGACGTGTATAATAAAGTTTAAATAATTTTGACCTTTCCAGCCCTTAGCAAAGTTTAGTAGTAATCAAAAGTTTATTGTTGGTCTTAGGTAGGTATGTTTAGGTACGTAAAATGGGGTGAATAGAATTCGAGGGGTAAATAGACACGGAAGAGGGGTGAATAGATACAAGGAAAATTCGCCTATATCTATTCACCCCTTTCGTGTATCTATTCACCCCGTTTTACCGTTATGTATAATTATACAGTTCTTAAATATTTGAAAATTTTGATAATCGTTATGGCTTTAGAAATGTGACAAATGATGTATGTGAATTACTTTCTTAATGTTATATGTAGTTCGGCAAAAGAGCTGACAGATTATTTAATGGTAAGCAATCGACAGGAGGAAATAATGCATGTGCGGTGCTGGTCTCTAGTCGGTTATTAAGAGAGGGATTTCAGAATAGTGGATTTGAGGATTGGAAATGAGGGCAAAGATTGGGACTTCTTGTAACCTCACTCACATAGCGAAACACAACGTATGTCTTGCTTCACGCCGGGTTTGCTGTGAAGCCATGGTATCACTCAGGTGGGGCAGGTATATTTATGCCGAAGCATGGCTCTGCCACACTGACTTAATTATTTTACCACGTGACTTATCGAAGACCTTTAGATTTCTTCATACTTTAGTTTCTAAGCGATAATGATTATTGTATATTGATACTGGCTAGAGGGACAGAAACCTAAAACCCCACCTAAATTGATGACCGACGAAGCCGTAGATGACCTTTACAAAGCCTAAACGCGTAGTCTTATAAGAACGACATAGTAGGTAAGTGTATTCGGAAACTATTTAATTCATTAAACAATGAATATAATATCACCAGCTTTTCACCGCGATTCCGTTCGCGTGGAATAGTAACTTCCTGCAGATTTTTGATATTAAAACTCTCGAGTCCCAAACTATGTCAGTACCAAAGTTCACAGAAATCGGTTCAGTAGTTTAGGCGTGAAGAAATTGGAAAAGACAGACAGAGTTACTTTCGTTCTATACTCTATCATTCATAATGTTATAAAGTATAGAGTATAGATAGTATAAACAATGATTCTTTTCTCAGTGAGTAAGAAACGGAAACGAGTATCATGCGAAGAAAAAAATTGTGAAGGACGTTCCGCGTGTGTGATATTTAGGTTAAATCAGATGTCATTGACCTACCTATTAATTAAGGTTACAATAAAAATTATAACAAATGGCAAGCACGACTATTAAGATAGGATATTTTTATAGGTAGTACGAAAATCGAGTTAGCTAATCACCTAATACGGCGTCGCCCATGGAAACCATTATCGTCAAGGAGTTACAAGTGCGTTTTAAGTCCTTTGGGGGTTATGGATTAATCGATTGAATGTTTCTCATTAGAAATTAGTATTAGTTTAGATATACCAAAGCATATTGTTATTAGTAGGTATATCACTAAAACTTACACTGGAATGTACTTCTACAATTATTATCATTAATATTTAAATTAAAACTTCATGATATTCAACTACTGTAATCTGTGAGACAATGAAATATTTTTATTTATTTATTTTTATTAGTTCTATTCTAGGATTTATAATGAACTTACACAAAGAGCTGTCGTGTTTTGTAACGAAACACGTTAAATTGCGTCACGTTAAAAACCGTGTTAAAAACATTAACATTTTTGTTAAAAATCGCATCAAAACCAGTCTAGTTTAGGCGTGAAAGTGAAACAAAAAAAGAACTCACTTTCGGATTCACAACACCAAGATTTAGAATCCTAAAATTTTCTTAGACACAGGTTTGGAATAAAAAAGACTTGCTAATAAGCGAATCTGAACTCTGACACTCTTGAAATAAGGTTCAGTAATCGAATATTAAAAGATTGCACTGTTCTTAAGCGCTTTAACAATACGGCTTGCGTATTAAGTATTCCGAATGTAGAATGCCTATAAATCCTATAATTAAAGACCAGTTTATAGAGATAACAACGGTTTTCTTTACTTCAACAGTTTTTGCTAGAACAATCTGTATGTGATTATAATCAGTAAGAAATTAAGTACTTACTGCAAAGCCAGCTACCTAAATAATAATAATTATTAGTCTGAACTAGATTTACTAATTTGAACTATTACGGAGGAGCATTAACAGAAGTAACTTTGCTTTAAACCCGAGTGAACGACTCGGCCCGTTCTGTGCCCGCCTCAAAGAGCCAATAGACTACCACAGATGGAGCCTAACAAGTGTAATGTTCAGCCAGGGTTGCGGGGTAAGAGCAATTAGGCCTAGGCCGCGGCCTCGGCCTAGAGCAGGATAAGGAACGGGGTGGTTTTTAGTTAGAGTATGACACTCCCTCTCGCCTCAAGCCGGGTGAGTGAAGTCGTTGGATGATTTTCCCTCTTCAAAAAGAAGACCTCTATAGGTGGGGCCCATTAAGACTGATGTCCAGTCAGGGTTGTGGGTGTAAGCGCAATAATACATCTACATATGACGTGATTGTTTTTTACCCCCTTAAAAGAATAACATTATCTACTTATACTAATATTGGATGGAACAGCTGGTCGGATTGCCAAAAATTCTTTCACTCATAGCTGCTACAATGTTCCTGAGTGCTATCTATACTAATATTATAAAGAGGTAAAATTTGTAAGTTTGTATGTAGGGGGTAATCTTTGGAACCGCTGGTCGGATTGGAAAAAATCTTTCACTGATAATTAATTGATTACTATTAATTGATTAAATGGAGCCGTGCAGCGGGTGAAACCGTGCGAGAGTAGCTTGTAGGCTATAAACCATCACACTACGATTAAATGGAGTCGAACAGAGGGTGAAACCGCGCGAGAGTAGCTAGTTTTTATGAATTGCAAAATGTGTCACTTAGTGCAATCTCGGAAACGGCTAAACCGATTATACTATTGTTGAGATTGTGATTGCGAGGAGGTTCTTATGAATAAATATTTTAGAAGAGTTGAAAGGAGAAACAGGGAACAGCGATCCTTTCGTCGTTGGACACTCGTGCAAAGCAGGGCGGCCGAGTAACATTTTATTTATACATACATAACATTACGCATATATTTCTAATGTAACTTATATAAATTGCAAGCTTAGTGACTAGGAAAGGAAATTAGAAAGACGAAGATGTATATATGAAACATAATATGATAAATGATTACAATCTGTGACTGAATTTATAAACTTCTGTTCTTATTCTAAGTTATGTCATAGTAAGTATTGGTATTCATTACTATTACGGAGAGAATAATTAGTTGTGTGGATTCTAGTTTACGCCCGCGGCTTCGCTCGCGTCGTGCATAAAAGGTATACACGACGGTGTATAAAGACTTGTATAAAGGTGTTAATCCAGAATATCACCTATCTACTCTACATACCTCAACCAAATCGGTCTATTTGTTTTTCCTTGAAAGAATAACAAATTGGGCATAAGTGTGGAAAGTAGGTAGTTAAATCTTAAAAATGTAATATGTAACTTTGATAAATGAAGACCAATTAAAAGCTAAGATAAATCTGATTAGTATGAATCGAATTTTATTAATTATTGTGTCACGACGGGACAGAATTTCTAGTCTCTCCAGAAAGTACATACAATTTCAAATACACATCAAACCCAGGTCCGGAAAAACAATTTGTGGATCCCACCAAGGGATATTTCGTTCGGCAATCGAACCCGTGACACGTTGTGCTGTAGCCAACGCGCCAACCATGCAGTCAAAGACATTAAAACCCCCCTGTTCCTTTTCCTGCTCCAAGCAGGGATTTTTCACCTTTTTTATGTAATAAGCAAAGTCAGTATTTCAAAACGAAACTGTGAGTATAATATCAACTTTAAAACTGTTACTTAATTAAGAAAGATAATATGAAATGACAAGCTTTTAACTTACTTTCTGTGTTAAATATGATATCGCGATCGCAATATTATGATAAATATGAAGGGAAAGGGGGGATAGCGCTAAAGGGCAAAATGATAATAACCGGAGAAATCAGCAGCAATTATCTCAATATCAGACTGTATATTTGGTTGTGTCGCTTGAAAGACGGACGGCCGTTTGGCCCAGAAAGGTACTCGAGTAGCGACCAAGGACCGGAAAACGTTGCGGGAGCAGAGCAGGCCCCTCGCTAGGTGGACCGACGCCATCGTCAGAGTCGCGGGGAGCTAATGGGCGCAGGTGGCGAGGTGTCGGTAGACGTGGAAGACTAAGGGGGAGGCCTTTGTACAGTAGTGGACGTCTTCCGGCTGATGATGATGATGATGATGACGGTGATGATATTTATTTGGTAACTTGACTGTATACGTTAGGTTTTTTCGTCTTGGTGGTCTAGAGGCTGCTTCTCATGTATCAAAATCAAAGACAAATCATCTATTTCAATTAGACAGTTACAAGCACAACAACAAAGATCGAAGTATAAAAATAACAGTCTGTGGGTCAGTCGTCTTAGTGAAGCTATGTGTGAGAAGAACGGCAAAGTAACCCATGGTGACTCTTTTTCTCAAGATGTTTATTTAATCACCTCTGACGTACGGCGAAGGTTAACATTGTGAGAAAAATTGTCTATAGGTCTAATTATATAGTTTTAAATAGCCAATTCGCCTCGAAAAAGCGTAGGTAGTGGAAAATGTTCAAACTTCTTCTCCTTGTGGAATACTTTGCTCAACATTGGGCACTTATAGGTCATAGATGATGGCTACTTTAGCCACTTCTTTGTCACCTACGGACCACGGCTATTGTTCAACTATTGTGTCTATTTAGTATTGAGTGGACTTATAGTTTCTACTGATAAGTTTAAAATCGCCAATCCGCCTTGAGCAAGCGTGGTAATTAGTGCTCAAACCTTCTCCTTGTGAGAAGAGGCCTTTCTTCAGCAGTAAGCACATATAGGCTGATGATGATGCTGGTTGAAGAATTAGGTCCTGTTTCCTACCGACATATGCACTATACACTTATGAGGCAGATAGTTCATACAAATTAGGTTCTATATTGAAATAATAATGGTATACCAGGTACTTAATATTTTTATTTTTTTTTAAACTTTGCCCCACACCAAGATTTTCTCATGTGTCGTGGGTGCGTTTACAAACATACAATTTCACATGCACATCACACCCAGACCCGGAACAACAATCTGTGAATCACACAAAGAGCTGTTCCGTGCGGGAATCGAACCCGCGACACGTTGCGACTTGCGCGCCAGCCAGTTGCCCAGCCACCGCACCAACCGTGCAGTCGGCTATTCAGACACTGTGCAAAAGGCCCTTAACTTAGTAGTTAGTGGAAAATTATTTGTTATGATTACGTACTTACAATACCTTGTAAATCATGCATAAAATTATTTAGGTACCTATATGAAAGTTTTTGTTACAAGTACTTTGCAATTTGAACCTTATACCAGTGGGATAAAATATGTATAAACGAGTAACGAAATGAAGTAATTAAAGATAATTTATTTTCTTAATAAGTTCTTATGTAAACAGTATCACTACCTAATAAATAAGCGTAGCTCACTTTAATATGTAAATTAAATTATTTTAAGCCTCATTAGTGTGATTTACTGTTTTGTTAAACGCTCTGAACTTTGCTTAAGTTGTCGGAACTAAATATGAACAGCCTTTGAAGAATGTACTGCAGCCTCGGCCTGGATCAGGAGAAGAAGCGGGGTAGTCAATAAGGGTCTGACGCTAGCTCTCGTGCGTCGGGGGGTTGCGACGTATGCTTCGGCGATACCCGCTCCTCCGACACATGGATAAATGGAGGAACACCGGGTTGTTCACTTTATTAGTAAGTAAGAGTCTGACAGTATCCTTCGCCCTTACCCGACCCCACCTGGCGCGGGAAAAATCATAAGTTGATATGAAGATTGAAGCATCCTGAAAACTTGATTCATTTCAGGGAATGAATCAAGTTTCACGGCATCGAGTGAATGCTGTGAAGTACTACATGATGGCAGTAGATTCAAAATGATGTCACCCGGCCGTTTCAATCTGATATATCCGAAAAAAGAGCCTACCAAAGCTTCCGTGTCCAGTAAGCACTTGCGTCAGGCGGAAGGTACAAGCGCCACGGGATCTTTCTAGGCACTCCTCAAAGAGTGGTCTTACCGCTGCTATAAGAGCATGCCCGGCCCTGGGTACGACGGACAATGTTTCCACTCAGCCATGAGATCGCTCCGGAGCTAAGGGGAGTTTTACCGCTGCTATTAAAGCGTACGTGAATCCGCCTTGAGCTAGCGTGATTCTCTGTGCGAAAAAAAGAACTTGCTTAGTGGGTCAAAAAAGTATAAAATTGTTGCACGCTAAATTACAGATAGGTATCCTACCTATTTTGTTACAGAAACAAAACAATATAGTAATAAATTGTTTTATGTATCTAAATGTTACTTCTAAGTATGCTTCGGTACATATGGGCCGGCTCGACCGGAGTGATACCACGGCCTTACATAAAACCGACGTGAAGCAACACTTACGTTGTGTTTCGCTGTGTGAGTGAGGTTACCAGAGCCTCTTCCCTATCCTCAATCCTCAAATCCCTTATCCTTAAAACCTTAATGACCTACAAGAGGCCAGCAATGCACGTTGTAGTAACTCCTTTATATTACGAGTGTCCATTGACGGCGCTGATTGCTTACCATTCAGGTAATCCGTCTGTTTGTTTGGCGATTTATGATATAAAACAAACCTAAATAAAATGATACTTACATGAGGCAGGTTGTTTACCATATAAATGGTATTTACAAGATACATACATAAATATAGGTACATCGGTGACTATATAAAAAAAAAATTTACAAAATAAAAAAACCGCCTTCAAAAAAAGTCAAGCTATAAAAGTTCCTACACTAAAAAGTAAAAAATAACAATTTGAATTACTGTAAAAAACTTAGTTTATAGGTAAACTTATTTGACATTAATATTTTGCAAATATTCAAAATTTATTACTTATTTTTGGAGTCGGTGCCAGCATTTTAATGTTGAAACTTAATGTTAGTTAGCTTTTTAATATCCGGTGCCATTTTTCGTACATAATGCTTAAACATTTTCAATGTACTTAAAATGTTTTTGTAAGTATATATTTTTTATTTAAAAAAAATGTGCAAATCGGACATTTTTTGTAGAGAAGTCTAATCTGTATTTATGTCTTAATTAATATACCTATATTTGAGTATGCAAATAGGTATTAAGTAGTTTTATAATTAAGTAAGAGGTAGTTTTTCAAGGGATTGTTGCCCATTTGTATTTCCTTGCATGGGCTGGCACCGACTCCAAAAATAAGTAATAAATTTTGAATATTTGCAAAATATTAATGTCAAATAAGTTTACCTATAAACTAAGTTTTTTACAGTAATTCAAATTGTTATTTTTTACTTTTTAGTGTAGGAACTTTTATAGCTTGACTTTTTTTGAAGGCGGTTTTTTTATTTTGTAAATTTTTTTTTATTTGTAGCCGTTTAGTGTTTTTTTTTATTATAATGTGTTATGGCAAAGAAGTCAATATCGTTCCTACATTTCTTTTGAAAAAGTTACCAATGTCATACTTATACGTAGAAATACATATCATAGTACATTGTTACTGTGTAATCGTTTTGATCTCGAGGAGAGATGATATGATGCATGAGATACTTATGACTTATAGTTAAAAAATAATAATAATCTTATCATAAATTCATATTAGTTCTCGCCAAATAACAAAAAACTAGATATTTTCATCAACAGACAGATAAAGTTCAAAGATACCAAATGCAATCTAATTTAGTATCTATGATTAAATACATTCGTACATAGAAAAAAGACCGATGCAATTATTGTTTTGTATCAATTGTAACCCATTAAATGAAGAATACTATTTTGTTATTACTAAGAACATTCATATATAGACAAGTTGGTAAAAATACAAAAGACCATCGCTATTGTAAATATACATTTATGAGTCATTCAATGTATGAACCTTTTTTAAGTAAGTATTATCTACATATGTGCACACAAAAGAAACACAATTATTGTTTTGTACGACGCAATTATTGTTTTGTAACCCATTTAAAACGACTGTTTTGTTAAAAATGCCAATGAATTCTCTTAGCCTATTACCAGGAAAACGATAAGAACACAATGACGCATTTCACCACTAATGTGTAAACGCAGTCCACGTGGACTAATGCAAAATAGCCAATACTAGGCCAAACTCCGCCCCCAAAGGTGTGCGGTCCCGCTCTAGAACCTTTCGGCCCCATCGGCCATCTGTTCTACGAGCAATGTGCTGTGCCCACTGTCACTTAAGTTTGGCATTTCTTCGGGCTATGTCGGTGACGCTGGTTCTTCTGCGGATTTCTTCATTTCTGATTCGAACATGCACGGAAACTATGAGCATAGCCCTTTCCATTGCTCTTGACAGCTCTAATAAGCTTACACAATACTAGGCCCCATGCCAACCTTCCAGCTTCATCATCACATCAGTTCAATAGTACCTTACAGCCAAAGTGCATCTTATAACAATTCTAACAAGCCCAAACACGGCTAGGATATATTAATTAGGTACGCAGTTCCAGTGCCTACCTTCCAGCTCCATAATCATCATTAAATCAGTTCGATGATAACATTTCCAACATAATTATTTAAGATCATTGGTTTACAGTGCATTTTCATAGTTGCTCAACTACCTTGATTGTGATATCTATGCGAGTGTCAAGTTTCATCACCCATTTCTGATCTTCTTCACCAGTTCCACCCCATCAAATATTACTTTTTGACTGTAAATGCTTGAGTGCTCTATGAAAATATTAAAATTACTATATAGTTGCCTATAATATTTGAGGAGTTCCCTCGATTTCTCATGGATCCCATCATCAAAACTCAATTTTGAAAAGAATGGGACCAATCTGGAAGCATATCCTTTCAATCATAAAAAAAATTTTGCAAATCCGTCCATAAACGACGGAGTTCTGAGGTAACAAACATAAAAAAAAAAAATAAAAAAAAAAAAAAAAAAAAAAATACAATCGAATTGAGAACCTCCTCCTTTTTTTGAAGTCGGTTAAAAATGTACAGATGTTACAACCTCTGTAGATCCAGTTGGACAAGTTCATCTTGTGCAATAAATAGAAGGCCTGTAACAACCTTTCATTCAACTTTTATATTAAACCTATATTTTTATGCAATATTTTACGACAGTTGAAAAGTACAGAAGTAAAGTGTGGGAGAGTATCAAGCTTCGGTACGAATGGTCAGGTCGGCTCGACCCGACGGTAACAACCACAGCGTTGTGTTTCGCCGTGTAAGTGAGGTTACCAGAGGCCCAATCCCTCCCTTCCCTCAATTCCTTCCTAATCTTTAGATATCCTAAACCTTTATCCCTAAAAGGCCGGCAACGCACTCGTAACTCCTTTGGTGTTGCGGGTGTCTATGGGCGGCGCCGGTTGCTTACCATCAGGTAATCCGTATGCTCGGTTGCCGAGTTATCTCATAAAAAAAGTACTTAAGTATTTGGATTGCCATCTTGTTTTTTGATGAAGATTCTGTTTGTTGGTTTTAGCGCTTTTATTGATTAGAATTCGTGGAATTATCCCACCTCCCCTTCCTACGTCTAGTCGACACTAGATGTAAACGGTTTCAGTTTTCCTTTGTAAATTATTTGAGCCTTATTTATGGATGAGCGAAATTATCTAAGCGAAATAAAAAACAACACCGTGTTTGAAGTTCAAATAATAATAAGAAAGAACTGACAATGAGATTATCATTGTCAGATTCAAACCGTTAATTCTCGGGCACGCTACCATAGCAGCGGTAAGACCCCTCTTTGAGGAGTGGCTTGAGAGACGCCACGGCGTCCTCACCTTCCGTCTGACGCAGGTGCTTACCGGGCACGGCAGCTTCGGTAGGTTCCTGTTTCGGATTCAGCGGGAGGAAACGCCCGAGTGTCGTCATTGTGAGGACCACCTAGAGGATACGGTGGAGCATACGGTAGCGGTATGCCCTGCCTGGGCTGAGCACCGCCGTATCCTCAGGGAAGTGATCGGCGGCGGCGACCTCTCGCGCCCGGCCTTAGTCGAGGCCATGGTGCGGAGTGAGAGGAACTGGGACGCCGTCTCCTCCTTTTGTGAAGCAGTCATGCTCGCAAAGAGAGAGGCGGCCCGCGTGAGGGAGCAATCCTCCTCCTCACGCCCCAGCAGCCGCAACTGGCGACACTACGGGCGTCGGGGATCGAGGGACGATCTCCGGCCACCGTAAGTACGGGCCTGCGGTCGGCGAGTAAGGGCAGCTCGCCGCCCGACCAGAACCAGGCCCGAGCGTACGGCGCGTAGCGTTCCGCGCGCGCCTCAAAGAGCCAATAGACCACCACAGACGGGGCCCTAAAGGGCTGATGTTCAGCCGGGGTTGCGGGGTAAGCGCAATGAGGTACCGCGACCTCGGCACAGAGCAGGAGAAGGAACAGGGGGGTTTTTAGTCAGTAAGAGTCTGACACTCCCTCCTGCCCGGCCCTGGGCGGGAGAAGTCATTTGATGATTTTCCCCTCACAAAAAAAAAAAAAAACCGTTAATTCTCGCATTTATTAAATAAAATTAAAAATATTCGTGCCAAAACCATTTTTTGAGGGAATGATCTTATGTTCTCTCCCGTCCTGCGTGCGAAAGAGAGGTTGTTTTAATGACAAAAAATTTGAGCTTCTGAATACAGATGTATCTACCTTTTAATAAGCGTAAAATCCCCGAAGGTCAGTTATTCAGCAAATGTTTTCCAAAAGAGGATAGCAATAATAATTTTTGAAAACCCAAATTTAATAACACATTTAAAAGTTAGACTCGATTTGGTTTGATTATAAACATTTTCAAAAGAGGTTCTTATTGCTAAACGACCAACCACAAGTTGACCTTAGCTATCCCACAAAGAGCGTTCGATATTTGAATTGTTGCATCTCTTTCGATTGGGCCTTTCCAATAAATATGTCAGCCAGTCACTCTGTTGACCGTGATCGCGGTCTCATTACGAATTAGGCCACACTTTTGACTGTTGAAGAAATGATCGACGGCATGCGAGTGGCTGGTTTTTGAACGGTTCCGTATATTTTTTTAATATTATTAAGGTAGGTAAATAACACCGATTAAGATGGCAAACTCCAAACTTTGGCATTGAAATTCTCAGCATGATAAACGCGTAA
Source organism: Spodoptera exigua (assembly GCA_902829305.4). NCBI lineage: Eukaryota > Metazoa > Arthropoda > Insecta > Lepidoptera > Noctuidae > Spodoptera > Spodoptera exigua. Next base: position 5,877,143 of record LR824625.2, on the reverse strand, counting down.
ATTTGTAAGTATAGATGTATGTTTGAGCCTATCTCATATAAAAACTACCGAATTGATTTTGATAAAAATTGTCACAAAGACAGACTATTGTCTGGATTGACACATAAGCAACCTTAATACCCTGGTACTGTGAGCGAAGCTGCTGGCAAAAACTTATACTCTTTAATAGGTAGAGAGTTTGCGGTCAGAGCATGCGACCAATAATGTCACTTAAAATTTTTAATCACCATTTTTCCTGTAATTGTATATGACCAACTAAGTAACAAGTGCTTTCGTAGTTGTGACCCGATTTCATAACGCAGTCCTTACTATATCTATCATTAGTTGAAGAAATATAATTTAAAAACTAGTCAAGTTCGAAACGTACGTAGCATGAAGGGTTTTGTACAAAATGTAAAAATTTTCGTTGAAATACTGCTAAAGTATTTCACAAAAAGTCATATGCATATAGATCTGCTACATCCCCTTTCCCTGTCCCCTTAGTCTTCTACGTCGAACAACGACTCGCCATCTGTCAAAGACGTCGTCGGTCCACCTAGCGGGAGGCCTGCCCACGCTACGTTTTCCTTGGTCTCGCACCTATAGATTTTTACCTTGGTCGCCATCCTATAGATCTGCTACAACAATCTAACATTTACTGAAAAATGTTTCAATAATGGATTAGTAGTTTTTGAGTTTACCACATTCAAATATACGTCAGCCGATTTTCTTAAGATGTTTTTACCTATTTTATGCAAGGTTAACTACAAACAAACAGTCGGCGTGCAATTTGAAGTTGGATTGCAGTCCGACTGTTTAGCGCTTCATCGGCAATCGACACTCATCACCACCTCTGTACTATAAACAACATAAAGATTTGATACGATTTAAAACATTCTATTCACACATTAAAGTGGCGGAACCCTAAAAAATTCCAATACATACTGAGCTCATATTTCTGATATACTTATGTTCAACTTACATAAGTACTTACATAAACATAATTAGGTGTAGGTACGTATAAGAAAAAGATAAAAACCTCGGTATGTAAAGATAATCACGTAGCGAGAGTGATTGCAATTAATGTGTTGCCAGTTATTGTTTTATTTTTTTATTTTGAGCTAGTAACCCAGAGCGTCGTAATGAGGTTTCTAATGTGCGTTTGCGCTTGATGATCTCTTTGGTGATTGTCGGGCGTTAGAAAACTATACAAATTAATTAATATAAGAATAGAGAGGATTGTTGTGTTGCCAGTTATTGTTTTTTTTAGTTTGAATTGAGAACGTAATAATGAGCGAAAATAATTAGAATAAAGACGTACGGAGGAGATTCTATTGTACTATTTAAAGATAAAGATGGTTAATTTGCAAAATGGGTAATACTAACAATTTTTTAAGTAAATAATCTTTCGTTCGATTTTCAGATCGATCAAAGAACTAGGTATTTAGACTTTTTGTTCTTGCAACTCTTAGTCGATTAACTTGGTATTGTTCATTTTTTTTATAATATGTGTACGAGAGCCATGCCTCGGCACGAATGTGTCGGCTCGACCGGAATGATACCACGGCCTCATAGAAAACCGGCGTGAAACAAACACAGCGTTGTTTTGTCGTGGGAGTGAGGTTACCAAAGGTCCAATCCTTCCCCTCCCTCAAACCCTAAATATCCAGAACACTGCAGTGCATCTGTAACTCCTCCGTTGCTGCGGGTGTCCCATGGGCGGCGCTGATTGCTTACCATCAGGTAATACGTTAGCTACTTTGCCGACTTACATATAAAAAAAAACATGCAAAGCTGGTGAAAAGCGGATGACATTATGCACAAAAATCATGTTATTGAACGCAGTATTACAATTATTAGTACTTTCTGCTTGTGACTAAATATGTGCCCTATTACATAGCCTATTAAAAGATATATAAAATGCCTTTCATCTCATTATAATTCCAATATGTAATCGATACTTACACGAAGATAAGTTCACAATAAGGTGAGTAATCTGGTTCGGTCACTTTTAATCACTTCCTTACTTTACAAAATGAACGAAATTAAACGAAAACTGCAAACAATTAAAATTAATTAAAAGTTTAAGTTGTGATTGCAAGCTGAAATGCTATGAAATTACATAATTCGTCCGTTTCTTTGTGTGTGTTTGTGCTTTTGTACTTTTCTGGGTTTTTTTGCAATGTTAATGGCATCATATCATTTCTCGAGCCCCTAAGGAGGCCCAATCGCTTCCCAATCCATAAATACTATATCTGAAACCCATATCCCCAATAGGTCGGCAACGCAGTCTTAACTCCTTTGGTGTTGCAGGTGTCCATGGGCGGCGCCGATAGCTTACCATCAGGTAACAGGCATGCTCGTTTGTCGACCTAAGCCTAAAAAATAAGGGAGGGAGCGTGCCAGACTCTTACTGAATGAAAACTGCTTCGTCATTTTTTTGCTCCAAGCGGGGCCGCAGAGCTTACAAACCGAAGGACTTGGCGTGGGCTGGCAACCACCTAGGTGATTCGTCGACATCATCAGAAAGGTTGAGAGCCATATGATATCAGATATTGTTGATATTTTACCTAGAGGACTAAGGGTGAGCCCTTGCTAAGCAGAAGACGTCTTTCGACTGATGGTTTTGACTGTAGTCGCTTGAAAGTCACATTGCTTCCTAACGTTTATAGCTAATGCCATAACAAATCTTCCCAAAACAGAGGAAGTTATTAGACAACAGAGTTAAAGACCTTTCTGTTTTATTTTTGACATAGGGTACAAATAGACGCTAAGGAATTAAGCGTGGGAGAGCCATGCTTCAGCACGAATGGGTTGGCTCGACCGGAGTGATACCACGGCCTCACAAAAAACCGGCGTGACGCAACACTTTTGTTGTGTTTCCCCGTAAAAGTAAAATTATCGGAGGCCCAATTCTTCCCCCCTCCCCCTCATCAATCCTCAAATCCCCTACCTATCCTTAAACCCCTAATAACCCACAAGTGGCTGGCAACGCACTTGTAGAACTCCTTTGGTATTACGAGTACAGGTAATCCGTCTGCTCGTTTGCCGAACTATGACAAAAATTACTTGGGAACCTGTTCTTAAACAACAATATAATAATAAAACATTTATATATTTCTCTCAGTAGCTACCAACAATTAATTGTTTTTAATTATTGTTACACCGCACATAATGAGTGCGAAGACAAATTCCCAGGCGAAGTCCGGAGTACAATTTGTAGCAGACTGTTCTGTTACTATAAAGTTACGTCTTAAAGTGAGCGGTTACCAATGTTTCGTAATGGGAGCTTGAGTTTAAATCTGCTATTGATTGTGCATAAACTGGTTCGTCGGATAAGCCTAATTATTTAAAGTGCGTCTGTACGTGCCATATTTTTTATGTGGCAGGACCGCAAACGATTTGACGGATTAGCAACAATGGAGGAGTTACGAGTATGTTGCCGACCTTCTTTTTTTTTGATATGGCCTTTTGGGATTAGGGTTTGGGAGATTTAGGGATATGGAAGGATTGAGCTTTCGGTATGGTATCCCAATGAATACGAAACACATGGTTGTTTTACGCCGGTATTCGGTGAGGTCGTGGTATTACTCCGGTCGAGCCGACCAATTCATGCCGAAGCATGGTTTTTCTTCCTTTAATTTAACTATAATATAACATAACAACCTCAACGTCAAACGTATTAATCCTCAATGAAATGACAGTTCTCATATTCATTAGGTCACATAGTTTTATTCAGTTTTTTTAGGGACAAATCATCGAATTACTTTTTTTTAATCCCGGCTGAACATCAACCCTATTTGGCCTCATTTGTAGTGGTTTGTCGGGGCTCGCACGGATAGCCACGCGCTGCATACTAGGGTCTGGTTCTGGCTATAGGTACTTATTTTGACTAATTCTAAAAACGAGATAGTTTCGGTAGTCACCTTAGCTTAGTGACTACAAAACGATTGATCTATGATTTCGTTTTTATAGGATAGGTCATGACTCATGAAACGAGCACACGAATCGCCTGATAGTAAGCAATCGTTGCCTATAGATACACCAAAGAGGCTTTCCCGGCTTTTTGGGCTTAAAGATTTGAGGATTTTGGAATCGGAGACAAAAGAGAGGGAAGGAAAGGAACCCACTCACATGATGAAACTCAACGCAAGTATTGTTACACGCCAGTAATCTGTTGGACCGTGGTATCACTTCGGTCGACCCACACCCATTCGTGCCGAAGCATGGCTCCCACACCTATCCCACAATAAATTAATTTTTAACAATTGGTTGATCCTAATCCCATCATTTATTGTTTTATGCCAAAATATTCCAATAGTTTCAGCCATACCTATTTGTAGGCACGGCGACCGGATTCCATTCGAATGTCACGGTCCCGTCTCAGCATCAAATCCAAAATCTTTATCAACGTTCAAAAATAAACATATTCGATTAATCGCCATATTTGATACTAGCTCCCACCCGCGGCTTCGCACTCGTATAAGAGTAATGTGTCTCGGCATTTCAAAAACATCAGCGTTTAAATGTTTAGCTTCGTACGCCACCGGGTAAATTAGAAACGGACTTTTAAATAAAATTCGTGTTCAATGTTAAATACTTGTAATCAACTTGTCCTCTTGTCCTTGCCCCAAAAAGTGGCGCCAAAGTTCTTGTGTCAAAATTAAAACCATAGATAGTCAATGGCGACCATAAACAATATCTGGTATTCTATTAACAATACTAATAGTGGGTCCCAGGGACGCCACAAAGCGATAGCTTAAGCAAAAAAACGAAAATCGATTTACAACATAATATACCTAGCATTTAGGAACATAGTAGCTACCTATCTATCAGTGAGAGAATTTTGGAAATCCGACCACGACCAGTGGTTCCTAAGATTACCCCCTACATACATACTTACAATTTTTACGTCTTTGTAATATTAGTTTAGATTTTGATGAATTTTAAATATTGTTACGTAATAATCATATTGTATGTCGCTACAAATTTAAATTTGCAGTTTGATATTGTCGCTAGTGTCTGTGTCAAAAAAAATCTTACTGCCATTTTTCTTTTGCTTAATTTAGTTTTGGTTTTGTCCACCTACACAGATAATTTGGTGGCGCTAAATAATTTTATCTGTTTTATTAATTTCAAGGATTTTTCTGATATGGAGTGTAGAATATAACTAGGATTTGTTTTATTTTGGTCTAACTTTCGGTCTAACTTTAATCCTTGACATATACATATAGTTTAGTAAATGATGAAATCTAAACATTCATTTATTCAGTAGACACTTTGCTTCAGGGCGATGCTGTCTCCTTAGATGGGACAGGTAATGATTGTGGATGGCCTTCGATAGTCTACAAGTTCAAAAAGAGTTTATTTGTTTGTATGTTTTTTAAGATCCGTATGTTAAGAACTATTTTGAATCAGACTAAGAAAACTGCTGTTTGGCACGTAATGGTAGAATATCATCCATATCTGGAATGAACGGTTGTAGGTACTGCTAGCAGCAAAAGTATTATTTTCTGTCAAATTTGTATGTGCTATTATCATCTCTTGATAGAAATGCCTATCAATTAAAACTTCTTGTGTATATACTTTATATTAATTTGCTTCTGCCCGCGTTTATTCTTAAATCATCTTCCTTTTGAATCATTCCATCTATAAAAAATAAACCGCATCAAAATCTATCACGCAGTTTTAAAGATCTAAACATACGTACGACAGCGGGAATCGACTTTGTTATATTAAATGTCACCTCCAAAAAATTTTAGTATAGAGTTCGGGGATGGATGTGAAAAATCAGTCTACATGATAATTAAGTTTCAATGTAAAAATAAAAGCTAACTCTTAATTTATTAATAGAATTTTTCCCTTCAATAGAAATCTTTTCCAATCCGCTTTCCGCTTCATCGTCTACTCAAGTAGCAACCTCAGTTGATTACATAAACACGTACTAGATGTATGAATCAATTACTCAATAATATTTGAAGTGATGACTTAACATACATATGTACATACATATATACATAGATAGAGCGGAATGTGGAGCGAAGCATGATACCTTAACAGTAAATCATGTCACTCATCATTGCTTGATAGATTTATGAGCGTAACTTTAATATTTGAACTTACTTTTACATGTTACACTTAATTATAAATAAGGTCTGTTATAATTATGTGGAACGTTATATCTATAGACCGTTCTTTTGTATATATGTATACATTATTTTGTGATAGATCGGCATCGAGCAATCGGATTACCTGATGGTAAGCAATCAGCGCTACCCGATAGACAACAGAGGAGTTACGAGTGTGTTGCCGACCTTTTGATGATTTGGAATTTGACATTTAGGGATTGGAGGGGAAGATTGGGACTCCAGTAAACTCACTCACATGATGAAACAACGCTGAACGCTGTCGTTTTTCTGTGAAGCCGTGATGTCACTCCAGTCGAGTCGATTCATTCATGCAGAAGCATATGGCTCTTCCACACTTGCGAATCATGGTTCATTTTTTTATTTTATTTTTTAAATTAAATCCTTTATTAATATTAACAAAAACTTTACAATATATAAACCATCTAGTGATCGAAGATATAAACCCACCAAACTGTTACTGTTCTCCCACACTCATTTATAATTTAGGAATTTTAGTTGTTTGAATTTTTCATCGAATAAAATTTCGGACTTGAAAACCTGTATGGAAATTTGTATCGCGTAAAGGCTCTAAATAAACATCAAGTTTGGAATTGTTTCGTTGTAAATGTAATCTCCTATGACAATACAGTTTTATAGCATCAAAAAAAACTCCTGTATTTCATTCTTGGCCACAATTATACTACTTAGTGGTTAAACATCAGGCAACAAAGAAAGGAAGAAAAATTTTATGCTGTGAATTTAAGTATAATAGAAATAATAATAAATAGACGAACAATAACATACAAATAACAGAAAAAAAATAAAGAAGTACGTCACAACGCAAACGGCCGAGGACTAACATCTGAATTTTAATTACTGAAACCGCGAATCAAACCCTTCTTTTTTTAAATTTAAACAACGAACTAATCTAACAAATCAGCTGTCATAACCTACAACTTTCCTAATAAATATGATCATTCAACAAAATCACAGCTTTCGTGTGCAACAGCAGTCATAATCAGCGCCGTACTTAGAAGTTCAAGTTTCTCCGTTATGGGAAGTTCGATGACATTGCCAACATATTTTCATTGCCTATTAGGATTTCCCGTTACCACGGAAGTCCTGTGCGGATTGAGACGCCATGAGTTGTAAAACTAGCTAAGATTGTGTTGGGTTTCGTGTAGGTATAAATAATTCTGAATTGCTGTCGGTGTTGTATAGTTTTACCAAAAGTATTTATGTGATAGCTAAAAAGAAGTAAAAATAGTGTAATAATGAAAATGAAATACTATATTAAAACAGGGTGGGATTTTACATACTCAAGGAGCCGGTGCTCAGCAACAATTAACTATTTCTATGGACTAAACCAAATCTCTACGATTTCCCCATACAAACCGCAGCAGCAGATTGTCGCTTGTTTTTTTAAGCACCAGAATGGGGCCAATTTTTCCAGGCCCTTTAAAGCTGTTTTTCTTCGAGAATTTTATACGTTCTTCAATTTGTTTTGCTAGATTATAAGTGTTTTAATGGAAGTGTTTGTTATTTTCGAAAGATATGATAGTGTGCTTTGTGTGTTTCATTAAGACAGTGTGACTGGTGACCCGTTTGTTTCTTAATTAGTCGGTAGGAGTCTTATATTCTCCCCACTTTGAACGAGTGTAGGTAATATCAATAAGAAACATTTTCTGTCATTATGCTACAATTCTGAGATAAAAATTGTCAGTCATAGGTCTGATTAAAGGATCGGTTAATATTATAGCGACCTGCATACACAGTGCATCTCGCTAGTAAGCAGAACGACTGCAATATATACTAGATTTATCCAATTTTATAATGGAACAGGAATATTGTCCATAATAATTATCATTTATGACCAATTAATATAATCGATTTTATAACAGACTGTCGCCCATTGACAAATGTCCCATACAATTTACTTTCCACCACATAATCTGTGTTAGTTTAAAATATTGCAACACTGCTGTCTCCTGCCAGTCTGTGTTGCAAGATACTCGTCTAGATGCAACTCTATACAGCCAATAACTAGTAGTTAAACGGCGTATTACTGAGCAAGTTAGCTAACAACTTAACAACTATAAAGTCGATATAATAACCTCTTTCCTCTCTACTTCCGTGGGCGTATTATGTATGCATGTGCAGTCATTTTTTTCCTTTAGGCTGAACGTATCGTATCGTATCCTTTGGTTATTGCAGATTGGCGCCTTTTTCTTTTTGACAGGAGCTGTCATTACGCAAATTAGTGTCGATGTTGATACAGTTACTTTCTGAGAGACAACTGGCTTCATTACGGCTGTGATCAAATTAAGCGTAACACTAGATGTTATATGACAGTAGTAACGTAAGTTTCCAAGTATATTCCAAGTTTTGCAGACAACCATATTATTATTATAAGAGAACAAATATTGTGTTTTCTTCTCGACTTCTTTAAATTTTAGATATAAATAAGAATGTAGGTACTTAAACCGAAGTTATAAAATCTGTTACACCATTTGAGATTAATATTCTTCCATATATTTTGATTGATCGTTATCATAATATTACTATCTGTTCTTATCCTAAACTAGAAATCAAGTAGGTAGGTACTAGAGACATTTATGCCAACTAGTTTTTGCTCTTCACAACGTAAATATGGCCAGTTACACAATTTCAAATTTGGAATCTCAGTGCATTCGTCATGGCCGCTCATTCTTTTTATTCAACTGTTTAGTTTTATATTTAAAGCTGGTTAGATTGTACAGAGGATGTTACATGCAATGCATAAAGTTATAACCATATTTTTTTGAGGGAGAAAATCAACTAATAACTTTTCCCGCCTTGGGTGAAGCTAGAAGGATTGTCGGACTCATACACCGTTCCTTCTTCTGGTCCAAATTAGAGCCAAGGTACATTTTTGCGCTTCAGCCCTGGCTGAACTAGTTTGCCTATAATGTAATGCCTATACAAAGTTTTGTATTTCTGTATATAATATTCCTACGGGTCCATTGATCAACCAATCCAACGGTTTTATATATATTTCGATAAATCCACATAAGGCAGTGTTGCCACATTATAAAGCGTTATTTTATTAATAATATTTTTACTGGCAATTTTCAAGGACCACGCTCTTATTGAACAATTCTTTTATTATCTTATTATAAAGCGATTGATTTCGTAATCTTCTTCACTTGAAGTGCATTGTAATGTAGTTCCTGTGTTCTGAGTCATACGTTTTATTATGTTTTTTTCACGCATTACAAATTGAAGGTCGATACGTTTTAATATTTGGTGAAATACCGAAAAATCGGGCGTTGCACCATAGACCATTGACTTTGCGAGTTGCGTGACAGAATCTTTGTTTCCTCGAGTCGTTTTTTTATAGACCTTGTATCGCAATGTTTTATGTATATATTCTTCTGCAGTTGAAAGTCGACTGAAGATGTATAAAATATGATATTGTACCTCTTTTGTTTCTGGAAGCCTAGTGAATTCATTTTATTCTCAGTATGATCGATACCTAGTGATCATTAGGTAACTTCCATACTCAAAAGAGGTGGATAAGTCTACAGATAGCTAAAGAGTTTAATTGGAATGGTTCGAATTGAACAATACACTTTGTGCTCATTAGTCCATTTATCGAAGACGGCTATAGGCATTGAAACATCGTGCTACGATCTGATGGAGCCGAGCAGCGATTAAAACCACGCGAGAGGACCTTGCTAGTGGTACAATTAATTACTTTCAAATCGTAAGTTTTTGTAACTGAGAACTGAACTAGAAACTCTTCCAAGCACAAAGAACAACAGCAGAGAGGATGAGGTGTACTCGTAAACGCAGCATATACCTTGAAGGCCGTAGAAAAGCTCTTCGGTTCTTTAAACGACTACCACAAGTAAAAAATTGGAAACGTGCCCAAAAACTAAAATAGCGACATCTATCGGATTAAGTTATGAAGCTCAAATTCTTAACCTCTAAAACAGAATTAAAATTAAAATAGTGACATCTGTTGGATTAACTAATGAAGCTCGAATTCCTAACCTCTAAAACGGAGTTAGGTAATGATAACGACCCACACTAAAACATTATGTAAACTGCTAGTTTAGTAGCTTAGTTTGATGAGTGTCAAGGCTGCTATGTTCGTTCATATTTCAGCGGGAGATGGGAGATTCTTCATTTATTTGTTTATAAAATAGTAGACTAGCACTTACATATGACTTTGCTCTAGTTACTGGGCTGGAAAGTAATACAATTGAACTGTCTCGTTGTTATGATGGCAAGCAAAGGACGGCTAGAGTCTGAGCCAACCCGGGGTTGCGGGAGCTAGCGCAGTAATAGTCACTTGATGAAATTATCCTTGCCGTTGAGATCAATTCCCGCGTAAAAAATATGACTTTCATAAATTTCATTTTATATTTATTTATTTATGTAACAAATACAATTTGTTCCTGTTAGGTAAACAACAAAAACTCATAAAAAAATAACAACAATATAAGTTCCTATAAGTTCCTCTCGCAGTACCTACCTACCTCATGCATTCCAATACAATTTTCTTTCATCCTCTGCAAACATATTAATAGTTGGATTAAAATTCCACGATATCGTTTATACGATCCAATTTGGATGTTTGGTGTAGAACCAAAAGTCGATATTATTCTATTAAAAAAAAAAACAACTGTGCCGGGTGATGAAAAAACGAAAAGTTCAAAAATTGTTTATCATATCCAAATAAAAGTTACCTAAGTATACTTATTACACAAATGGTTAAATTTTCAACTATAATTCAGCTTAATGTTTTAAATCCTCTAAACAAACATAATATACTACAATTACAAACGTAATAATTGTAGATTTTATTCGATCAACTTATCACACACGTCAATTAACTATTTCATAATCGACTAAACAAAACGATTAATCGAATCATGAAGACGTAATCGATTATGAAAATAGTTTTTATGCAGCTAACACTAGTGTTTTAGATAAGTATGGTAATTTATTTGGTTCTGCATCCATTAATTATTGAGTGTATTTACGAAATAGCGTAAATAAAATTAATCTGTATAATCTATCTTTTTTAAACCAAGTTGTAATTATTAGTAATATAATGTTAGTATAGATAATCGTATAATTGTTTTCTGTGATCTTTGTTTTCGATTTTATATGGGATAGAGCGAGAAACAAAAAGACGAATTCCCTAGTGATGCGGCGCCCAAAAAACCAGACCCAGTCACTGTGGGATTAGGAATAAGGAGATGGAGGGGAAGGATTGAAATCCAATGACCACACTCGCACAAAACACAACGCAATCATTATTTCACGCCATGTCATGTGAGTCTGTAAAGTTTTTTAATAGATCAAAATCAAAAAATCTAAATTATCACGTTAGCTTTTTTAATCTTATACAATGCACTCATTAAAGGTTACGACACTGAAAAACAATTAAAGGGGAGATTAGAAATAACATGAAGAGATAGAATTTTGTAGCATGTGTTTTGTTTTTTTTTTCCTTGTTAATCCAATAGACATGCACCTACCACTCCTATTTCTCCACCACCCAAAAGTAGGCTGGCAGAGAATGCTTAAGGCGTTAAGTCGGCCATTGTACGTTGTGCAAGAAGTATAAATAAATAAATATAAATACATTTTTATTATCAAACAATCGTGGAAATTATAAAAAGTTAAATACTTACTATAAGCCTGATTACAATACTGTCACACGAGCACAAAAATTTTGGTTATTGCATAATTTTACGTGAAACATGAAAACATAAGACTAACGATTTGATTTATTAAGTATTTGAATTATTAATGTCAGTTAGTCTGTTTAAATTTAAAAAAAATGACCTTTGAATGACGAAATTGTAGTTAATAAGTAGTACTTAAAGACATTACTTAACATAATCCTCACCACTCATTTTTGGATAGTACGCGGGTAATTAATTAATTTATAGGTATAATAATTGTACCAATATAGAATTTTGCATAAGTTTTTTAGCTGCAATTTCGTCAAGCGAGGTTTGGGTGTTAGTTTTATACATAAATAGGTTATTTATATACATATAGGACTCTTTGACTACCCCTTCTAAAATAAAATGTTCATATCTGAACTATTATCTCGCAAGTAACAAATTTTTAGTTAACAGTTTACGCAAGATCTTAGTTTTATCATGGGGATCGCATTGTCTTTAATCAAAAGAGCTTTGTAGTTAACAAAATGATTCGTGTTGGTTTCAACATTTAGGCAAATGAGAACTGTATTCAGTTTTGTTATTTTATTATGAATTGTTTCGTTATAATAACATGTATGTGTTTTGGTAATGTAAATTCATTTTCTCATAGTTATTATTTGCTGAATTTACAATAAACGTACCTTAATAAAAAAAAGCCTTTATTTGAACAATTAACAAAAATACCAGTTGAAGATAAAAAATAAAATTATTAAATTAAATTGATTCTAATTGCTAAGGTCCCCAGGTTGGGTAAAGACCTCCAAAGATGCCCACTTTTCTCTGTCCTGTGCTATTTGCCTCCAGTGACTGCTTTAATTTCGTCCTCCCACCTGATAGTAGGTCTCCCTCTTCTTCTTTTTCTATGAGATCCGCTCCATAACGTGGTATGGTTGATTACCAAAAGTAAGAGTCTGACTCCCTGTCACCTCACAATAGTCACAATGGGCGTGAGAAGTTATATGATGATTATTTACCCGCAAAAATAAGGTACTAGTTTCCCAATAGCATATAAAAGTAATCCTTCTCCGTGTAAGAAAAGGCTTTTGTTCAGCAGTGGGCACTTATAGGCTGATGATGACGATGATGATATAGAATTTTTAAACAACTTAAGAATTAGTCAGGTATGGAGTGTCAGGCTGTTACTGATTAAAACCCACTCCTTATCATCTCCTACTCCATGCATTATTGTTACTTTATTTTGCTTTGGCCTACAACTGAAGAGTTTTTTAACACTTATGATAACGGTTTTAGAACACTGACAGACTTTTCAAACAAGGGATGTCTTCTGTTTAACCCATATGTATATTTGTTCGCAATTATAACGCAAACCAATTTGCTGTTGCAATGCAGTGTTTATTTTTAAATTTTACATAGGTATATTTATTTTGAGACTGACCTAGCCAGAGAATCAAAACTAGTACAATTTTTTTTTTCAACTGCAAAGTATTGCTTTAATAGTCAACAACTGTAACTATTAACTATTGTAACGATGGTGTAATTTCACAGTACAATTACGATGATCTAAAATGTAAACAATTAATCCTAAATAAATAATTATTTTAATTATAAATTTTATGTGGACTTATTAAACAAGCAACCGGTTTTGTATGCACATGTACGACATACTTTTCAAAATGCTTGACTAAGTTGAAAAAAATCGACTAAATGATAAAATTCAGTCGATTTACATCACTCAAAAACATTAACAGCAGTGAAACAAAATTTTTAGAGTAGTTTTATGCAGATTTTATTACATAGTAAACATTTCTTTTATGAACATAAAAACTCGATTCTAGAGAGTTCAATGTTAGTAAAACAATTAGATTTCATTTAATCGACTAATTAAAATCGATTGTTAATCATCTCGGTTAAAATTACGTACATCCGACTGCTCTAGTTTTGAATGCAAGATAATAAGTGCAAGTTACAATTAATACATGTCATTATCGGGCCCAAGTGTTCACCCTTCTTCGGGCATATCTTGGCCGTTCAAAAAGTGGGAGGGACAGTATATAATATGATGGTAACATAGTCACTTCACACAACCAGTCTTCGGCGAACGAACGAAGACGCACAGCAACATGAAGTTTTTGGTGAGTTCATACAAAATAGTGCAGTGCCAGTGTTTGTGCCAAAAGTGAATTAAAAAAAAACATTCGTATTTCAAATTCGTTCGATTTCAAAAATAGAAAGTTCGTAAGTGCGGTCGGTTGTTATTTTTTCTTTTATTTCGAGTTGTCTGTTGTTTTTTTTATATTTGCGTAATTTTTTTTAAGAAAAATAAATGACTAAATATTTTTATTTGTTAGAGTTTCGTTAGTTTACAGAAAAAACTAAAGTAACTTAAAAGCTTGCGGTTTGCGTAGTTTAGTGACAAGGACATAGCGGTTGAATTTAATTTTAGCATTAAAAAATTCACATTTAATTGCATTCGTGGATAAATAACATAACAATAACCTTTAAATCTCCGAAGACAAACTGTTAAAGGGGATGAGAATTGAAATTTTTTGAATCGAGTAGTCTCAATAATGCTTTTTGGCTAACGCAGGAATCAAACCTAAGACGAAATTCACTCATGCGACGACTCGACTAACTAGGGTAGCAAATATTAGAGTTGCTAAACAAGATAAAAAAACAAACAAAATAATCTTTTATCAATCTATTTTTATAGAAATCGAAAGTCAATATGTCAACATACGATCACAATGGAGTACACAATGCAAGATTAAAAAAGTCACAAACCAACAAAAAATATTGTTCCCATGAAACGACTGCAGAGAAAACTAAAAAAAAACTATAAACAAAAATATTTTTCCCAACACTAAACGAACAAGGCAAACAGTTCATTGTACTTCCTTAGCTAATTGTCTTTTTCTGATTTACCATTATTACCCGGGATAAAAAGTAGTGTACCTATATATTTTTCCAAACAAATTTCATCAAGACCCGTTTAGTAATTTTACGTAGAAGAACAACAAACAGATTCCCACAAACTTTTGTATTTATTTGAAGTTATATATTAGTGAGGACGAAGGATGTATGTTCGTTACTTTTTAAAATTACTGAACGAATGGGAATTAAATTTTCCATAGAATTAGATTATAATCTATATCTATATCAAAAATGAATCGCAAAATGCGTAAGCACATAACTCAATAACGCACTTACCAATTTTTACTTCTGTTTTCGTTTAATTGATGAAATACGAAAAGGTTTTTATAAAAGAACATTTTAGAAGCTTAGACGGGAAGTTTGGAATTAAGCCTCTTGGAATATAGTCAGATATACGCGCGAAGTAGGGGCGAGCTGCTAGTATGTAATAAAGCATTGACTATATATTCCGATACTACGAGTAAAACCTCTACCAAAGCTTGTACGAACATAATAATACGACATTATAAAAGTAGCTAAACTATCATGTAATCAGTTTTCTTCCTCAAGTAACCGGTTTTGCTATAATTTTCATTTCACTTTCCTTTTCAATGTAGAAAGTCTCGAAAATTGTACGTTCCGCAGGAGATACGGTGTTTAGGTAAGAATTACTCGGATTAACATTGTAATATATGTTATTTTAGTTTTTTTTATTTACATAGCTATAGCATTAACAATCTGCCGAGTATTTTATAGGTACTATTAGTTAATTAGTACATTTACGACTGATAAGAAAATATGTTACCGAATTGCGGATTAGTTAATGTCTGAAATCTTTTAACAACAATAAAGAAAGCTATGCGAGTTTTCCGTATAAACTTGTAGATATAACTAATTCTGGTTTTCAAACCTCAAGACTATGCCAATCCACAGGATAAGTCTGTTCAAATATTAGATTTTTTGGTTAAAAGCTTAAAACCGCCACCGCCAAAAAAAAACTACTAAAGTACTAATCCTAAAAGTAACAATAGGGTTGCGCCACGAACTCGACTATTATTTTTAGTCGATTATTATTAATATATAATTATCTAATTCTGTTACGAATGATTATGCATTTGCATTTCCGTCATAGATATGCAAATCACTGTATTACTGTGATTTACTAAATAATTTCTGCTTGCTAAGTGTGTTTTGAAAGTAGGTTGCAAAGATAAAGCTTTCCGGGTTGTATCGAGTGCAGTGTTAGAAAATAAGTCTGAATTTGAGAACTAAACTGCATTTCGCATAACTTGTAGGTCTTGTAACAGATCGACACAGCTAAGAAAATATGCCTTTATAATTTTATTTTTAAATAATGCTTAAAACAAAGAATTGTCGAGCTTATTAACATTTTAGTATAAAAGTTTTTAATATTTTATAAAACCTATATTCGTTTCTTTACTTCACAGTATTCTTTAATCTAATGAGACGATTAAACTCACACAAGTAGACGAATTCATACCTATAATTTTCTATTAATCATCAGCCTATTTGTTTTCATAATTTGTAGAATTACTTATATACCTATATTTAGATTCCAAATAGCCTCACTCTAAAGAGAAGAAGAATAAGAAGAAAGAAGTGAAAATGCATCAAAATTCATAATTCAACATTAATATCGGAGTCACAGTATCTCAAAATATATTGTGTAATAGTAATTTGAATTTTCGATTTTTGGATTATGTACATACATATGTATGTTTTCTAGGATCAAAAGTCAACTCCGAGTGTTACGTTTTAGCTGTTGTAAAATTAGTTAAAACGATCAATCATTCTAATATTGCATTTATTTCGTACATCTTAAGAAATTATAGGCGTAGGTTGAGGTAAAGTTAAGATTGTGTGCTTTGATGAAGAAAACACAAATATATGTGGGTTACAAAATAACAAAAATATTTGAAGACTATACTACGGAAAGAATACTCTTAACAAAGTTTTCCTATATTATAAATAACGTAATGATAGAATAGAAAAAATATGGTCTATATGATCGTTAGAAAAAATCTATTACTAAAAACATCAAGATCAATCGTTCCACTGGACTACAACACACTAGAGCTGAAATGAGTGCAATAGGCATTACCGATGACACTAATGCATAACACAGATAATCGACTACTGACGCAAGAGTCACGCATCGACTATCCGCTAGTCGCTTATGACACATGCGGATACATCCGACTCATAATCACTCAGCTTAATTACCAACGTAACGATTTATAATCGAGTGATTTCGATGGCATAATGTAATTTTTGTAGTTTCATTCGAGTAAATAATCGTTATATCATAGTTATTAAATTTAACAATATCGATGGCAGATTTTCGTTTCAATGAATGACTCGATATGAATAGTCGATTAAACTATTGATGTTCGGTTTTTGCGGTAAAATTTAATTGATAGGAGAAACAAAACTAACAGAGATTTATTTTCTATAACAAAACATGTTTGTCTAGATAATTGTTTGAGAAGATATTGGAACATGGAATAATTATACTAATTACGTATTCTACACTATGAAAACTTTCAAAACGATGCGCGATTTTTACAATCGGATATTTTGTTTATATGTTGTCGAATAATTTGTATGGAGGCTCGCACGTCGGACCTGTTTTCGCTGTTTCACGGCAAAACTCATGCTTACATGAATTCTGATCACACAAAACTGGTTTAGCGAGCATTGACACTGGATATCTGATCCATATGAACCGCGTTACCAATGGAACTCGCAACGATTTCGCTTCGAAAGTTGCTCTGAGTAATTGGTGCGAAAGTTGATGACTTTATTCACTTGATATGTTGGTTTTTACTCTTAAATGTAAATGTAAGTGTAAAGTAAATAGCAGTGAGATATTTGCCCTTTTTATTATTTGTGTGAAATATATCAATAACGGTGCAATAAAGTTTAGGAAATTTAATAAGTATACAAACCATATATTTCCCTAGAACACATCGAAAGAACTAATTATATACGTTTACAAACTGTAAAGAAAAAAAGACCTCATCTTAACAGCAAAGAAATCTCACTCGATATATTCTACAAACTATAGAAAAAAAAAACTAAAACAAATGGTAGGGTAGCACTTGGCGCGCAGATCTCGAAAAACTTTCACTAGTTTATGTGGTGTAATTAATATAGACCGATGCACAACAATTACGTACCTACTTACCTTGATGGTATACTAGCGTAATTATATACAAAACTGGGTTAAATGTTTGTTAGACAATCATAGAGTTGTGTAAGCATGAAATTAATAGAACGCTTCTTGTTTTTATGAGCATTCGTTAAGGAATCATTATGCGAAGAGTCTATTTTTTTTGTTGAGAAATTGTATGGTTGTTGGATTTTTGGAATGAGCTGTATTAGTTGAGGCAGAGCTCGTAGCAGGAGAAGAAACGGCATGGTCTTAGTTAAATTTAATAAGATACTGACACTCCCACTCGCCGCACCTCGAGCGGGAGAAGTCAATGAACAATTATCCCTCTAAAAAGAGATTTGATAGTTGTATGAATAAATGATCTTATGGCTAGTCTCAATTTCGGTCTACATCATCCCATTCTTTCGGTAAACTAAAAGCAGAATACTTATTGCATGTAGTTAGGTACATTTCCCGTGCATTCCAAGACGATCCGTCTTAAGCATTCGTTTGAATATTAAAACCAACATATAAAGGAGCAATTACAAAGAAAACGAAAGCTTAAGAAATAAGCTTGTAAAATAAAATACCTATTTAAAACTACAGTTTAAAAATTTAATTACAATAATTACTATAAACCAAGAGGAAACTAAGAATCAACAGCAACATTAAAACTCAACACTATGCAATCTTGGTTACGCTAGTAATTCACTTGTACGACAAATGGCGCCACCTACCGGCTCTCGATCATTCATAACAACGTAATAACTTCCTGCTCTCGACGGTAATATGCATTTCTTGGACGTAATGTTATGTTAAAATAGTCTATATACATAGTTATATTTGAGAGCTGTTTTTATATAACATAAAATTTCTTATGGGTCTTATAACTTGAGGGAGATATTTAACTACAGATGTTTATACGATTAGGTAGTAAGGACTGTTACTAGATTTGTCAAAAAAGTTTGGTAAACTTTATTTTATGCGATAGGTCGTCAAACGAGCAGACGTATTATCTGATGGTAAGCAATCGATGCCGCATTGCCCATGGACACCTCTAACACAAGAGGAAATGAGTGCTTTGTCAGCCTTTTGTGATTAGGGTTTTGGAGATTTAGGGACATAACAATGTGTGTTATTTCACGCCGTCTTTCTGTATGGCCCTGCTATCTTTACTACAAGACTGTCGTTTATTTCTTTATTATTAGAAACAAACCTTTTTTTTTTAAGAATTTTTTAAAATAAAAATTCAATAGTACTTGTTTTAACTCTATGATATACCTAACTTATGAGAAAAAAAAGACATAGCCGATCTCGATTCACATGATTTTGGATTGAAATTAGTTTTGCCGCGAGGGCGTTAGATAGCACAATATACCAGCTAATAACAACTGTATCTTTCTAAATAGTTACAGTAATATTTATTACTCTAATACTTAACTTGTATATGAATATTCATCTAACTAATTAAGTGGCCATTCAAATGCATTTTAAACAAACTAATTAGAATAAGTAATAAAAGCGTATAAATAATCGCGTAATGAAATAGAAGAACAACTCTCTACTACTTTGATAGGCAAGTGGTTGTTAGATAAAAGATTCTTATTATCATTGGGTACAATATTATTATGATATTCAAACTCTTCAAGGAATCTTTATCACCTTTATCATAAGCGTTTTCTCGTCTACTGTTTGGCATAGGCCTCCAATAGTACGTGTTTCATTTTAACACTGCGAGCCACTTCCCAGATTTCGTCTCTTTTCTTTATTTTATTTTTAAAGCTGGAAAAAACTTAGGACTGCTCTTGGGTTTTCTGATGTGTCGTGATTGCTTTGATAATCATACAAAGACATAATGCATCACAACCAGACATGGAAAAACAAATTGTGGATCACACTAATAGTTATATCGTACGGGAATTGAAACCGTGACACGTTCAGCAGCTTGTTGTAAAGTTTTTAATCATCTTCTTCTTTTTAATAATTTTTACATACTTTTTGATTAGAATATAGCACTTATGTATCAATCAATACGAAGTATATGATATTTATTTGATTATTGAATTTGTTTTTATAGCGAATGTGATGACTTCATCTGCGGTCAGTCAACATGTTTAAGATCTAGGTCAAAACTGAGACCAAAATAATAAAATAATCTAAACCTGTTTTTGAAGGTCGTATGAAAGTTCAACCGATGTTCATTTGGACACAATGGACATCAACTTTTGAACGTGACTTTGTAACAATTTAAAAAAATCAACTATCTTAATCTTTTTAGTACGTTGTCTTTTTCTGTTTTCCTTTCCTTAAGGAACGAAATGAATTCCAGATTCTAGTTTACTACTTTAGCTTTTCTGTTTCAAAGAAAATGCCTGTCTACATTGATAACTACGTATAGTTAAGAAGTTACTTTTTACTAATGGTTCTAACAAAGTCTTAACCCCTTTGTAGTAAGATCAATGATCAACAAAGCAACGAACATAAAACTACATCAAAATCAGAACAGTCATAACAAAACAAAGAACTTTCTTACAATTAATATTACGTAACTCACGAAAATTAATCTCCTAGATCCGAGAGATAACAACAAAAATAAAAGACAAACGCACGAATTGACTGATCCTATCTTATAATTGTTTCGCGTTGCTCAATATGTGGTGTACAGTGTAATTGTAATTTTAGTGATTTACAAACTTAATTATGAGTAAAGAAAGCTAGCTTAAGGCAATGAAACATAAAAGATTGGGCATTAAAATAGTATAATTGGTATTTAACCATTTATAACTGTTATATATATTTCATTTCCAAATCAGTTCATAAATTACCGACCAATTCTTTATTGTTTCCGATTCCCACAAATCATAGCACGGTTCAACAAATGTGTGAAATTAATAAATCCTAATTGTAACGAGCGTATCATTATGTTTCACGCCTAATTGGTGACTACGCAAGGAAGTGAAACAACGTACATATATAGATGTTTTTATTAAATCAGACAGTAACAATGCTGTTGGGAATCAAGAATCGAGATTATGCGATACAACATTGAGTGAAAGTGTGAATTTTGTATTCCGTCTCGACATGAGTTTAACTAGTTCGTTGCAACTTTTACTTTCTTACGTTCCAAGGCTTAGCTTAGGATTTTAAACCTCTTATATCATTGTTATTTCACTCTAAACGAACTTTCTTGCTTTCCTATAGCTACTACATACATCTGAAAGTATTAAAGACTCAATTACAATCATTTTACAGTCACTATTGGCATAAACTTCACACTCATCGATTAGGTACTTTCTAGCGATGATGTTTCAGAATTACTAATTATTATTTCCTTGTCTCCAGGTTGTATTGGTCGCATCGCTGGCCGTGGTGGCCTTTGCCAGCGAGGAGAAAGGCGCACCGAAACAAGCGGCAGCATCCGAAGATAAGAAGCAGGAGAAGAGAGGAATTTATGACTTTGGTCACTATGGAGGCGGTGGCGGCAGCAGTGAGGGTGGTTATGGAGGACATGGCTTCGGCGGTGGTGAGAGCGTGAGCTTCGGACACGGCGGTGGTGAAAGCTTCGGTCACGGAGGTGGCGACAGCTACGGACATGGCGGCCTTGAGAGCTACGGACATGGTGGCGGCGACTTCGGCGGCTCAAGCGGTGGCTGGAAACCCATCTCTTCTGAGGAGGGCCACGCTCACCATCACCACGAACACGTCAAGACCATCGAAGTCATCAAGAAGGTGCCCGTCCCATACACCGTTGAGAAACACGTTCCCTACACCGTTGAAAAGAAAGTACCTTACGAAGTGAAGGTGCCCGTGCCCCAGCCCTACACCATCGAAAAGAAAGTCCCCGTCACCGTGAAGGAGTACGTGAAGTACCCCGTGTACGTCCCAGAACCCTACACTGTTGAGAAGAAGGTACCTTATGAAGTGAAGGTCCCCGTCGACAAGCCCTACGAAGTCAAGGTTAAGGTGCCCACTCCTTACACCGTCGAAAAGAAGGTGCCTTATGAAGTCAAGGTCCCCGTACCCCAGCCCTACACTGTTGAGAAGAAGGTTCCCGTCCCCGTGAAATACGAAGTCAAAGTACCCCAACCCTACGAAGTCGTCAAGAAGGTACCTTATGAAGTGAAAGTTCCCGTCGACAAGCCTTACAACGTCTACGTGCCCAAACCTTACCCAGTCACTGTTGAGAAGCCCTACCCCGTCACAGTACACAAGCCTGTGCCCTATGAAGTCAAGGTCCCCGTCGACAAGCCCTACAAGGTTGAGGTTGAGAAGCCCTACCCAGTCCACATCAAGGTCCCAGTGCCCAAGCCTTACGACGTGTACAAGAAGATCCCATACACCGTTGAGAAGAAGGTCCCTTACGAAGTGAAGGTCCCAATTGACAAGCCTTACCCAGTGTACAAGGACGTGCCATTCCCATTGGTCAAAGAGGTGCCTTACCCCGTGAAGGTGCATGTTCCCTTCTACATCAAGAAGGAGGAGGAGCACCACGAGCACCACCAGCCCCAGCAACACCACGGTTGGCACTGAGTGACCATAGGCTAAGTCTCACCTTGTACCTTGTAGGTTAAGTTCAGAAATGTGATCAATTAGTATTTTTAGTGTATTGTATATTTTTGCTAAATTTTGTGAATGTTGGTGCTGTCCGTTCGTTCGCAGGCTATGTGATGTGACGGTGGCTATGTTGCGATGAATTATTGAAAGAATTTTGAGTCCTAATCTAAAAAAGTTGAAAAATATCGATCCTTTTATTGTTACCATTTTACGAGAATTGACCAAAAACTGATCTGAAATATACAAACAAAAATTTATTCGTAGTTTTGCAGTCGACGAACAATAGGTTGGCCGCATAGCGTCAGTTCCGGCGCGCGGCCTGCAGTTGTAGATAATTACCTGTTATTATTTTTTTAGCTTTTATATGCTTTGTTATTATGTAACTTGACAAAGTACGTGTACTTTGAGTTGAGGCTGATTTAATAAAAATGTGTGGAATGTTCACTTTGTTTTTTTATTCTATCAGTTCCTTCTTTCTTCTTCTTTTCGATAGAGCTTACGTCATATCATAAAATTTTATCGATACATTAAACACATATTAGAGATGGTGCTAGAATTTGTAGTATTGCATAATTATACAATTTAAGATGATATACAATCAGTAATGTTGGATCCCAAAACTTACAACAATAATGGTACCAAATTATAATCTGATTGGTCTGCAATTACTAGAAGGAAAAAGCTAAAACACAGCAATGAAAGACAAGATTACATACGATAGAAACTACATATAAAAATTGAATTAAAAACGAATACAATAGGATTGATTTCAATGACCAAAATAAAGAATAATAACATTATTATACTTAGTTACGTATAGAAAACAATACAAAAATATCATTAGATAAAATTGCTGTTGATACAATTATTAGAACAATATGTCCAAACGAGAAAGAATTAAGCGAAAGTAGTTTACGAAAGAAAATCAAAGATTGCGACACAATAGCAATGGAAACAAATGAAGGTAATGATAATATGTATGTGATAGTTAACCAAGCTTATATGGACCAAGGACAGAAATTAATAGATGTAATAAATATCGTAATGTTTAAAACAAAGTGTTTAAGTGTGGGAGAGCCATGCTTCGGCACGAATGGGTCGGCTCGACCGGAGTAATACCACGGCCTCACAGAAAACCGGCGTGAAATAATCACTGCGTTGTGTTTCGCCGTGTGAGTGAGGTTACCGGAGGCCCAATCCTTCCCCTTCCCCAATCCCTCCTCAATCTCTAAATCTCCAAATCCCTAATCCCTAAAAGGTCGGCAACGCACTCGTAACTCCTCCGTTGCGAGTGTCCATGGGCGGCGCTGATTGCTTACCATCAGGTAATCCGTCAGCCCGTTTGCCGACATATTACATAAAAAAAAAATATATACTGAACAATAACATATTATATTTGTCTGTAGTTGAAGAGGTAGATAAACTTAACGATTTGGTGTTATAGATAGATAAATTGCATACAAATCATCATGCAGTGGTGAACAATCTTGAAGTCGAGTAGATCACCTAAATACTACATACACATGTCTTGGGTAACCTAGAGTTTTTAAACTAGTAATGAAGATTCATATTACTAACGATGAACAATGAAATAATGAAAGTAATAATTTTACTACATACGTGCCACAAATTTTTGTATCAAAAATGCCAATTGAAAACAATAACTTATAGTACCAAAAGTTCTAATATCTGTTGGTAGATCAACAAAGATTACTTGAACAATTCAGTAATTGTTTAACTTTATTACCTCTGTAGCTTTTTCTTTGTTTAAAATTAGCTGTATGCTGCAATTATCTTTACATTCAAACCTTCAAGAAGTGAATGATGGTAGTTTTTTTACAATTGATTTTAATTAGACATTATAGGCTAACAAAAAATCAACGATAAAAATTGTCAGTCTGTACTTTACTGGAGATAGGCCTATCTCCAGTAAAGCTATTGCCTCGTTATAAAGAGTAGATTTCGTTGGAGAAGAAGGAGCATGAAACTCCAAGATATATTTTTCAATCACTTTCACGATCAAATCCTTTGTAACATTATTTAGTTCTATTGGTAAATTAGATATTTATTTATATAAAATCAATGTAAGTTTAGATAGCGTCGTTTTAAAAGAAATTATTGTATCTCTAGCTACGGCTGGATAATCTAGACATATGCCAACATAAATGATTAGCGTAAGCTTTCCTGTTGATCAAGAGTTTCTGCAATAGTTTACCGCAGCGAGTGTAGGTTCGGTTTCAAAACAGATTATAATCTTAACATTCTAATTGATCACTCTACGGTTGCCCGTTACGTGTTGTTTATTACAACATGAAAAAGCTGGGTTCTAATCTTGACAAGAAAGGCACAAGTCGTGCAAAGAAATATTCTTTACCACGTTTGACTGAGGCTTTGTTTATGTGCTTTTCTTTACTTTTGTTTATATAAACAGTATTATGTTATGAAAAAATCTTAGGGCGATAGTATTTATTTGGGCTAAAAGAAACAATCTTTGCCCCAAACTAAAGTTCTCTCCTGTGGCGTGTGTGCGTTTACAAATATACAAATTCATAATTATACACAAACCATCCAGATCCGAAATACCAATTTGTGGATCCTACAAAGTGTTGTTCCGTGTGGGATTAGAACCCGCGACCTTGCATAGCAGCCAGTATCCCAGCCACTGCGCCAACTGTGCAGTTACTATGCTTGTAATGGTCATATTTATGGCTCGTATTTAACTTGACAGGTACCAATGTGACTTTTCCAAGTTAAATGTACTTTCTAAGATCATTGAGGCATCAGTACCAACACGAAGGAAAACGTCGTGAGGAAAACCGACCTTATGTATTTAATGATCGCAAATTAAATGAATTGGTATAACTGGATGTATTACAAATAATGGCTATTTTTTTGGGAATATGAAATGACATATTTAACGTCACTTATGGAGAGTAAACAGAAAAGTTTAAGTATTGAGCAAATTACATAATTAAAATTTTAAATGATACCCCTTAAGTCAGAAGCCTTAAAACCCGACACGTTACAGGTTCCATACAACCAACGTCCATAAAGACTGGAAAATTTTTATACTTATATTGTTCGCAATAAAATTGCGTTCAACATGGGTGGGATTGCGAAAAAACCTTGCGATACTTAAATAATTGGTGCATTACAAGATCAGATATAGATTTCTGCACCGATGCTCTTAAGGCAATCTGGTCTATACAAAGTTAAGTGGATTACTCCAAGAATAGGGTCAATAGATGAAGATTGTGTTACATTAATGATTGATTTGCTGTGTTTTCCTGTTATGCTTGCGGTAATGCGCAATGTATTGAAAAGTGGAGTTACGTGAGCATGCATAGAATGTGTTCATTTTTTCCTTATAGCGCACATTAATGTTTCGATGAACACAAGTGATAGCAATTATTTATTATTTAAGTGTGGGTGAGCCTAGGCTCTAGTTTCGACTCGATTGCGTCGGTTCGACTGGAGTGATACCACAGCGTTGTGTTTCGCCATGTGAGTTAGATTATCGGAGGCACAATTCCTACTCCTTACCGATTTCTTCACAATCTTTAAATATCCGAAACCCCTATCTCTCTCTCTCAAAAATTTTGTGCAATTACAATTTGTAAAAATATACAAACTGGAGCTGAATAAGATTATGATATTATATCCAAGTACTATAATCCGAAAGCCCCCTCCTTTTCTTAATTACCAAAACGCCCTATCCTCAAATGCCTAACCGACTTAAGGCCGGCAATGCACTTGCAACGATGCGATTTATTTGGTGTTGCGAGTGTCCATGGGCAACGCTAATTGCTTAGGGTTGCATCAAGTTTTCGTCAACTCATTGCGTCTCTGTATTATAAAAAAGAGGTACTTTTCATGTATTTCTTTCATGTTGCCATCGCTAGTAGCTCATATAGTCTTATGTCCAATCACGTGCTTTTTTAAGTTGTGATAACCTAAGAAATCATCTTTCAAAAGTAACTATCGTGAGACATAATGAATTTATTGAAAATAACGACTTACTCACTTGAATTAACCGAGAAAAGCTTTACTAGTTGCAAGTCACAACGGGACATCTAAATTGGGTTGGATAGCGTTGAGGCGACGCGCATGCTGCTCATAAATACAGGGTGTAAAAAGACACTTAACGCAGCTGTTAACTACGCATACTGCAGTTCTAACTAAGTAGCTTTACGCTAAAATTATCACTGGGAAACGACTTTTATTTTGCGTATTGCGCAAAAATAAATAATTAAAAATGCATCTTTAATCTTCAATATCTCGAGAACCAGCGGAGTCCCAGCTATGGTCTTAAAGAAAAAAATGATCCAAATAATGGGTAGAATACGTGGCTTTCGGCTTCGTTAAGTGTCTTTTTACACCCTGTATGTAAGTTCTTTAGAACGAGAGTAAGTCATTATTTTCAACATATCTCCCAAAAGGATTCTTTCAACGGCAAAGAAACCAAATATTTATTTTTATTCATTACTGCGAGTATAGATCTGATCAGACAAGCGGCGAAGTATGACAAATTGCTCAGCAAGTATCCCACTCAACTTACAATTTCAAAACGTATGGTTTCTTCATTATCCGTCTTTGTGTGTTCTTGGGTAACCTTTAGATCTTCATTAATTTCATATAGACATTCATTGTCCACTATATTATCTTTCTTTATTTTATTTTGTGTTACTGATCCTTCTTGTATGTAATACGTGACCTATGAATGTTCTGTTCTGTGATTGTACCTAAAACGTCCTAAGCGTAATTACATCGAGAATGCGTTATCATTTGTTCGCAAATTTATGGCCCGTGCTATCTCCTGTACTGGCTTTTATTTTGAGGGGGTAGGAATTCATCAAATTACTTCTCCCACCTTGGGTGGGGTGAGTGTTTTTTGTTTAAACTTTGCCCCACACTAGGATTTTCTCCTGTTTGTTGTTGGTTACAAACATACAATTTCACATACACATGACACCCAGACTCGGAACAACAATTTGTGGATCACACAAAGAGTTGTTCCGTGCGGGAATCGAATCCGCGACACGTTGCACGGCAGCCAGTTGCCCAGTCACCCCACCAACCGTGCAGTCGACTGTCCACACTCTTAGTTACTAGTACTAAAAACTATCCCGTTATCATCTTTCTTCATACCGGCTTCGGGTCGGGGCCGCGGTACATTCCATTATTGCGCTCATACCCGCAACCAAAATCCCTAATAACCAACAAAGGCTGGCAATGCACTTTTTTGTTTTTGTCAGGGGAAAATCATCAAATGACCTCTCCCGCCCAGGGAAGGCGAGAGAGAGAGTATCAGACTCTTACTAACTAAAAACCCCCCGTTCCTTCTCCTGCTCTGGGCCGAGGTCGCGGTGACTCATTGCGTTTAAACCGCAACCCCGGCTGAACATCAGCCCCATAGGGCCCCGTCTGTCCATTGGCTCTTTGAGGCGCGCGCGGAACACTACGCGCCGTACGCTCGGGTCTGGTACTGGTCAGACGGCGAGCTACCCTTACTCGCCCTCCGCAGACACGCGCTTACGGTGGCCGGAGATCATCTTTCGTTTGCGCTTATAACCGCAACTCAAATCCCACTTCCTTAAATCCCTAATAACCTACAAAGGCTGGCAAAGCACTTGCAGTAACTCCTTTAGTATTAACTGTGTCCATGGGAGGCCTCGTTTGTTGACCGTGTTAAAGCTTGTTAAAAAGAATATACGACGGTAGTATTTGCCTATGGAGTATCTAGGTATCGATGTTATGGCATTCATTACTTAACTAGAACACGATTCGCAAGTAATATTGATGAAATTAGATGGATTTTCGCAATGCATTGGACACCATTACACTGTGTATATACATAAGCAACGGTACCGACATTACGAGTGTAACTCCGAAGTTATGAAACTGTTGCTCAATTCATATATTGTAAAGTAAAAGGTTTGTAATGACGATAATTGTGACTCGGTTTAATAAGGTTTTTAGTGTTTTATTGAGAAATCGATATTTATTGAAGGAAACGCTTTTAATCGTGGTTATGTTGACATTATTTTATATGGTAGAAGTCTGGAGTTAATTTGGACGGTTGCTGCTTTAATACGGATTTGATCCGTTATTCGTTTTCCAGCTATCTAATAGAGCTTCCTGACACACAACTCGAAGAAGGCATCTGGTATTTGTTTTATGTTTCGATAATTCTCAGTAATTCCAACAGGCATGGTTGTCGGTGAATGTCAATAGGTCCAAACCCTAATCACATTAAACTGATTCCTTTTCTTTTGCAAATATCTTTCCTGCTGGTAAGCGATGTTTTGACCTAGGATGGAGCACGTCCACCCATTTGGGCCAAGCAGCCGCTTTTTTTAAAAAAAAACGTTGCGCCATTCTAGTATTTTCTCCTGTGTCGTGCGTTTACAAACATACAAATTCACATACACAACACACCCAGACCCGAAACAACTATTTGTGGATCACACAAAGTGTTGTTCTGTGCGGGGATCGAGCCCGCGACACGTTGCACAGCAGCCAGTTGCCCAGCCACTGCGCCAACCGTGCAGCCAAAAGTCTGTTAAGTTCCCCCGTACACTGTGCAAAATATATCTGATAAAGAAAACTGTTTGTGTTGGGGTATTAAGGAAAGTTTTTTATAGGAATAACCGTAAACGGGCAGAGCGGTCGCCTGATAGTAAAGTATCAGCGCTGCCTATGGACGGCAAAGCTTAGTCACAAATACGTTACAAATCTGAAAGAAGATTCCTAATACATATCTTTAAGAAATCGAATACAAAAGTTGGTCATAGCTACACAATGAAATGTGAACTTTAGCGTGTATTGCAAATCACCTGTCAATGTAAGTTTGTTTCTTAATACCATATCGATCAACAGTTTAGTGTTAAAGTTGCCAGTCACAAGCTTACGGCCTC
The DNA here is from genome assembly GCA_902829305.4 of Spodoptera exigua. Lineage (NCBI taxonomy): Eukaryota > Metazoa > Arthropoda > Insecta > Lepidoptera > Noctuidae > Spodoptera > Spodoptera exigua. The sequence continues at coordinate 5,847,793 of LR824625.2, read as the reverse complement.
GATACCTTCCAATATAAGATTCATTGTCTGATGAAATTTCTACCTTGTCAACTTAACATAATTATATATGTACATGTATAACTAAATATATATATATATATGTCTGAAGAGCTATATGTAGCTTTTTTAGTGAGGGGAAAATTATCAAATGACTTTTCCCGCCCACAGTGTCAGATTCTTACTGACTAAAAACCGTTCCACCTCCTGCTCTGGGCCGGCAACCCCGGCTGAACATCAACCCTACAGGGCCCCGTCTATGGTTTACAGGGCCCGTCTGTGGTGAGCTATTGTTGCTTGGACTTACGGTTGGACTTCAAAATCTAGTTCAAAATATAATTTTTATTTTAATGACATGTAAAATGTTTATAAAAGAGTGCCTTATTTATTAATTATTATGTGATAAATTATTAAATATATAGTTGGACCGGATTGTATTCTGACCTTTGTCATAATTTTTTTCCTATTCTTACGAGGGAGATGAGCGCGATGATTGATGGTGAACTTGTGCACAATGCACTATTTTCATGAAAATTGTTCTAGTACAGAATCTCTACGTAAATCTGCTAGAAAAAAATCTAAGTACATGAAATCAATGAATGTAAGTATGATTGCTATAAAGTATTTTAATGTTACGAAAGTTGAAATTATTTTCTTTTTGATTAAGGAAACTTCTCCTTAAAGATTTTATGCTCAGCGCCCAGCACTTGAAGAAGGTACTAAAGATTCTGTAAGTCAATAAATTTTGTAAATAGAGTGCTCTTCAACCGGATGCCAGCGAGGCAACAGAAGCGCGAGCGTGCGACGCAAACGAGATTACACATTACGCAACTAAGTAAGGCGTTGGTCACACCGTTAGCGACGAAGCTATTTCTAGTCAAAATTAAAAACTATTCTCAATCCAAAATCTTTGTATTAATTTTGGTTTTTGATATAAACTCTCTACACATTTTCACGTCGAAACTTTTGTGAGACATTTAATTATTAATGGTACTGGTAGGCTTATTGATTTGACGAGAGACTCGACTATTACCTTGTCATAAACCCGACAGAAAACAAATGAAACAATTAATTTCTTTTTCGAAATAGGCCATACATAACACGGCACTTCTACAATACGTCAAAATTATATATAAATAACTAGGTGAAGCTGGAACGAAAAGAAGGTAAATTATTATTTAACAATAACAATGGCTTCTGAGTATTGGTTGTTCGGTATGTTAACACCTTTCTGAAGATCCAGAAAGTTTGTTGTTCGGTAACGGGTTTTCAGAAAGGTGTTAACAATGTCTTTCATAGTCGACAACCTGCACGTCGATTCTATAAAATTTGTTTGATTTTAAATCGCGTTGGAATGCGAAGTGAGCGTCGAAGTGACGAGGAAATTAAATTTTTGAATGGCACTTGTAACGTTATCTCATACATCATCTATCAAAATGTTGCTGTCAATTTAGTTCAACTCGCAAGTGTAGCGCTAGTGTACTAATACTCACAGCGGATTCGGATTCGAAATTTAGAATGAAGTCTTACAGAATCACATAGCTGATCGTGGAGTCTTTGGCATTGCAGATGTAGGCATGTATGTATGATACAGATGGCGCCCAACGGGACTGACGTTCAACCGGAGTGGTGGCTCACGCAAGCGCTATAATGTGACGGCCTTGGCCTGAAGCAGGAGAAGGAACGGCGTGATTTTTAGTCAGTGAGGGTTTAATATCCCCCTCTGACCCTACGTAAACAAATTTAATCTATGTAAACTTTGTATAAAAACGTAGACCCCTTATTACAAAACCAGATTTATCTTTACTCTAGGTTTGACTTTGATTTGAAATTTGAATTTTATTCACACTTACTTACTCAGCTGGCTGGCTCAGTGGGTTAGATCTAGATAAAAGAAAAAAAAGAAGCTTATCGCTTATCGCTAACGGTGGAACCATAGCCGTACATTTTAACTTTTGTAGAAATCTAAATAAAACAAAAGGCACGCGTCTAATTTCGAATTAAGGTCCCACTAGATGACGGCATTGGATAACATTCTTTCGACACACTATATAAGGTTTACATTACATTGCAAAGTGCATTACAATTATTTTTATTACGATTGTCATTTGAAATTGTATTCTAGTAAAAGTGTGTAGAGTATTATTTGCGTTCTACGGCTTTGCTAGTTCAAATTTGTATTAAGTATCTACATACGTGAAAAAAGTTTGATCATAGGAAATAGTCTGGTTAACTGGGAAGTAAAAGTAAGATATTAATTTATATCTATGTTATACTAGTGGTTTGTCGCGACTTTGCCTCCGTAATATGTAGGTACAGTTTTATTTGACTCCACGTGAATGGATAATCTTTTACACGGACTAATTAATTTATTCTTTCTACAAATTAAACACTATTTAACTATATGAATTAAAGTTTAACTACATTGAATGAACTGACACATATTATAGAAGTTTTCTATACACAAATTTTCTATTTTATATACAACTAGCGGCCCGCCCCCGCTTCGCACGGGTCTAACTATCTCGCTATCAAAGGGTCACTTTTCCTAATCTACCCCTCTACTTTTCTAATATTTTCTTTGATAAGAACCTTCTCCTGACAATAACATACACAACAAAAAAAGAATTAACAAAATTGGTCCAGGCGTTGTTGAGTTATGCGCTTACCAACACATTTTGCGATCCATTTTTATAATAAGAAATACCCTATAACAGCAACACATGGATACGATGTGGAACCAACGCTTATCCGAATTCAGACCAACAGTTACAAAGATCAACACACTCAAACATACACTCTTCAACTTTAAAACATTAGTATGGAGGTTTATTAGAGTTATGTAAGGTCTAAGCAAATACCAACCTGCTTGGTCATTCAGCCATCTTCCTAAACGGTCGGACGTGAGGGAAATACTTAGTCCAACTCAAATACAGTACCTGGCCATAAATAATGCACATCTAGTTTTAGACAAGATATAATTTCATGTCTTAATACAATTATTAATTAATTTGTAGGCACGAAACTTTTTCTTCTTCAATCTTTTTTTTATTTGAGAACAATACTTGACAAGTTTTTTTCTAATTATTATTTAGTAATTTGGCTGTTGTCATGGCTGGTGGTGCCTACGACAGAGCACGCCTATCCATAAGCAACATATTTGTGGGAGTCTCATACTCTATGAGACTCCCACAAAAAAAAACACGTGCTTAATATGGTAATGTGATGGTTGCCCGGAGGTTAAGGTACTTGCTTCTCCTGTAGAAGATTCGAAGCATCGTGATTAATATCGTGAAGGAAGGAATCGAAGATAACCTGAACTTCTAATTATAAGTTTGAAATTGCCAATCTGCCTTGAGCAAGCGTGGTGCTTAATGCTCAAACTTTCCTCTTGTGAAAAGAGGCCTTTGCCAAGTAGTTGGCACTTATGAAGACAATGTGCTTTGAAAAGGTCGATGTGCAATATTTATCGCCTGACATTGTAAATTCGTGGTCGAGAAACGAGGTAAACATTTCAATAAATATTTATAACTTTAGTCTATTTGTTCTCGATTCCGCTATTTAGTGGATTTTCACTTGGAATTGAGTTTTAAGTAACTAAACAGATGAATACTTATAAGGCTTATTGTAGAACATTTATATTTACATTACCAATTCAAATTACCAAGTGATGTGTGTGTTTTGTTTTTAATTTTATGTGAAGTCTTTAATCCCCGCCGGGGTTTGTACTGGGGGCCTGCAGACGGTGAACAGAGCCAGCCAGTTGCCCAGCCACCGCACCAACCGTGCAGTCAAAGTGAGTGTCAGACTCTTACTGACTAAAAACCACCCCGTTCCTTCTCCTGCTCGAGCCGAGGCCAAGGTACCTTATTGCGGTTGACTTGCAACCCCGGATTAACATCAGTTCTATTGGGTCCCCTCTGATGAGCGCTGCTGAAGCTGGGTCTCTGTGAAATCCTTTAGCCGGTTTATTGAATGACACCCTCACGAAGAGGAGGGGAGAGGTTTTGGTGATAAATATGCAGTCTACAGTCATCATTTTATAGCCTTTAATACCATAAAAAACTATGTTTCCAATACACCAATTAGGTACATAATTATCAATAAATTAATCCTAAAAGATTTAACAATACAATTTAATCAACCCTTATCTACTATATTAATCAGACAGATTACGTAGGGGTTGAAAAGAAGTTAAAAACCGGAAAGGGATGTAAAATAAAACTTATACGACCTCTTTCAATTCACCTGGCCGAAAACAAGGTTGAATTATTTACTAAAGATTATTTGAATTAGTAATTTTCTGAATAATTGTTTAATCTGTTAATAGTATCCCTAAAATAACTTATTTTGAACCTTAACATCAAACCTTAGAGTTATTTTTAATCAACATTCATAATACCGTTAAAACCTTTTAACACTATTATACCAAAATTGATTTATAATATCTTTATCACATAGGCCCATTCAAAAATGAACTTTGACAACTTAATTTTAAGACACATTTTGGTACGGAGACTTCTAAGGACTTGTTAGTTTGACCTTTTAAGAATTGATTTAAATGGATCAGCTGTTTAATATCCCATAATTTGTAACAGTTAACAAGGATCGAATTTGTATTTAAAAAGGTTTTACCGATGTTTGAAAAAATGTTTGGGAATTTGATTCTTATCAAGGTGTACATAGGTGCGACATTTGACATTTCGTGGGAATATTTGTCCTTGTTGAGATGGCCGAATATTTTGAATCCATTTGTCGCCACACCAAATCATAACATGCCTTTATTATTGAGCGAAAAATCATCAAATAACTTCTCCTGCACTGGGTGAGGCGAGAGGCAGTGTCAGACTCTTACTGGCTATTCCGGACGTCGGGGATCGAGAGATGATCTCCGGCCACCGTAAGCGCGGGTCTGCGGACGGCGAGTAAGGGTAGCTCGCCGCCCGACCAGAACTGGACCCGAGCGTACGGCGCGTAGCGTTCCGCGCGCGTCTCAAAGAGCCAATAGACCACCACAGTCGGGGCCCTAAAGGGCTGATGTTTAGCCGGGGCTGCGGGGTAAGCGCAATGAGGCACCGCGACCTCGGCCCAGAGCAGGAGAAGGAACGGGGGGGGTTTTTAGTCAGTAAGAGTCTGACACTCTCTCTCGCCTTACCCTGGGCGGGAGAAGTCATTGGATGATTTTACCCTGACAAAAAAAAAAGACTCTTACTGGCTAAAAACCAGGCGTTCTTTCTCCTGCTATCAGAGGTTGCGGTACCCTATTGAGCTTGTTACCACACAGGAACTATTCTAATGGGTATTGAAAGTGCTAAACTAAGAGACAAACCTCTAAACTTCGATATCCAACCTGCCTGCTAGCCATGGATAAATGCCGCGTAATGAAGCGTAATGAGGCATCGCGACCTCGGCCCAGAGCAAGATAAGGAACGGGGGCTTTTAGTCAGTCAGAGTCTGACACCGAACCTGGGCGGGAGAAGTCATTTGATGATTTTTCCCTAACAAAAAAGCCGTGGATATATAAAAGGATACTGCAAAGACTAAATAAATATAAATGAAGAAGACCCCATATCCCACTGATATTAGTATAAATCTGAAAGTTTGTGAGAATGGTATTTTTGATATTCTTTAACGCAAAAACGGATGGACCCATTTGGTTAAAATTGGAATGGAATGTAGATAGGTGATATACTTGGATACACACATAGGCTACTTTTCATCCACCACGCGGTTTAAGCGCTAAGCCACGCCACAGACGGGGCCCTATAGGGCTGATGTTCAGCCGGGGTTGCGGGGTAAGCGCAATGAGGCACCGCGACCTCGGCCCAGAGCAGGAGAAGGAACAGGGGGATTTTTAGTCAGTTAGAGTCTGACACTCCCGCCCGGCCCTGAGCGGGAGGAGTAATTTGATGATTTCCCCTTACAAAATAAAGCCACGCGGCAAAGCAAGTAAATAATTATTTAATTGTACAGTACACAAATAAAACCAAATACAAGGTATTTGTAAGTTAGCCATTTTTATTACAAATGACCTGCAAATTGAGCTTAACACCTGTTTAATAGTAATTAGTGTAATTACTACTACAAAAAATTTCGAATTAAAACTCATCACGTAAAATAATAGTGATAATATGATTGCTAACTACTGCAATTGCAAGTTTATGTAACCGCACTTTGACATGCAGTGCCATCTATGAGTACACGACGAACTAATGTCGATGTTTTTGATAAGCAACACCTGTTGGGGTTCACGTAGGGTTAAGAATCTGATAGAGGTGGCAAAATGGTGATAATTTTAAATTTGATAATAGTTTATTATATTTATGTAGTACCTTTCTGCATGCGACTTCGGCTTTGTGTGGTGTAGATTTATATCGAACAAGATACCATTACCTAATTCCGATTGTCATAAAATATCGGGATATAAAGTGTCCTATGCTACTCTCAGAAAGTTAAACCTAATACTTAATTATTAAATAAGCCGATTCGATGTAAGTCGATTAAGTTAAAAGAGTCATTAGTTCGGAAAAATCCCTTACTATAGATTTGAAATAAGCTTTATGATTGGAAAAAGTCCTCATGTGTAATTAAAATAATTATATAATATTGCACCCAACCCAAATTGCAAAGAACGATTTCGAAGGGCAGCAACTTATTTTTAAAATTAAAATAGCGAAGTCTAATACTAACGTCCAGTCTATACCATTATCAGCTCTGAACTAATCATGAATGTTTCACATGACCACATTTTTGAATCCAACCGAATTAGACGAAATTGTATCGAGATCTTATCGATAAACAGTCGTCAAAGAATTCCCGACTAGTATTATTTCATTACCCTGTCCCTATTACCTTTATATTGCTCGTAAACAATGAATAAAAACTTTCACTTATACTGTAAATCATTTTTAAATTAGTTTCGATGTGCTTTTAGCATGTTTATTGTAAAGAATTTCTAATTAAGAGCGTTAAGCGCCTGATATATTAAATGCCGCAATAATTTTGCTTGCGTTTTGTTGCTATTGTGAATTCATCGGGACTAAAAAAGTTCTGGAATGACGTTATCTATATGTTATATAGAACTCATAGAACGAATTCGTCCAGTATGAGTGACAATAAACTATCTTTTCAGAGAAGGGAACTTAACTTGACCCTATTTACTATATTATAAGATGTTGCAACTTCTTAAGTAGGTATTACTTGGTTTGTTTTAAAACTCTGGTTATATATCATTCTTAAAATAATTACATTCTCTTTCAAGAATAATACCTATGCAGTACCTAATCTATATCGAATACCTAAAATATGTTAAAACCTATTGCGCACTTAAATTAAACATTCTAACTTCAATAAAAGATGTTTTAACTCTACGAAATACCAGCTAAGCACCGTAACGAGGTAAGTAAAGTTTTAAAAAAGGAAAACATTAAAAAATGTCACCATTTTACCTCTAATTAGTGATCAATAAGCGTCGTAACTGCTCAAATTCCTACTTCATTCACGCTTCATCTCTCCATTTCAAAATACGATAAAAATCTATTTGCCATATTAACTGACAATATTTTGTCGCTAAGTCGTTAAAGTCTTTAATCGATTTTCAACTTTATTCTTCTTGTTTAAAGTTCAAAGTGTTATTGGAATGTCTTACTTATCGACAGATTTCTTTCGAGGCTTCTGAACCTTGGTCTCATCATCAGTAAGTATTTCAAAAATGTCTCGGTCCCATAACTCTGTGATGGTCGATTTAGTATTTTTTAGCTACTGTTTTGATTATTATCATGTGATTTCATGAGTGAATATTTTGAGGTTAGGTACATTTGAGTGCCTTTAGAAGTTTTAAAAAGTTTAACGTCAATAAAATGTCTACAGATGTTTTGCTTTTGTGTAAAGTTGTGTTTGACGTTTAAAATATTTAAACGTTTTCATTAAAGTATGTAGAATGTATGTCTATGTATGAAGTATGTCTATGTTTTTAATTGATTGAACATTGGTATAGGTACATAACAAATTCCATTAGGTACATAATGTTACGTGCCTGACGTCACGTTCCTGACTATGCGGGCTTGGGTTACGGGATTGGATGAAATGAAACACTAATACCGGTTTTCAGACTTTCTATTGCGCTTAAGTTACAGCGTCCACGGAGTTAAGTTATCGGCGTTCCTCTCCAGCAGAGTCCGGCCGACTGACACAACTTTGCCGTTCACGCTAACTTCACTTAACTGACTGCACTTCACTATTTCACTGCACTTCACTATTTCACTCACTTTTCTTCTTTTTCACTTCTTCCTTTTCTTCCGAATCGCTTTAGACTTAGAACTCAAGTGCCAGCGGTGAGCCGCAGTTCCGCTTATATACCCCCGGTCAGGTTCTAGAACATTCAATTTCGTTATTCTTTTTTGATCGTCATGCCTCCAGAACCTTCCAATAATTTCGTTATTCATTTTTATTTATTCGCCTTCTCGCTCCTTAATTTTTCATTACTTTCACTCAAATATTCCAGAAAGTTCGACAAAACTTCCATCAACTAAAAAACTTCATGTTTACGGCGGGACTCGAACTCGGGGTCTCTGTGGTGTAATCCACACGCCTTACCGATTACACCAACTCGTGTTGACAATTCACGACGAAATTTACAATCTCTAGGCAACGTTTGACAACCATCCATTGACGTCATGATGTCAAAGAGTTTTCTGTCACACTGCCCCCCTCTTAGATTCGCTCGTCCCGAGCATCGTTGCTGCCGTAATACCTCGCCAACCTGTCTATATGGACAACTTTCAAAGGGCTCCTTGAAGACTTCCGAATTCTGTAAGTAATGTCATTGATCTTCGTGACTATCTCGTAAGGACCTTCCCAACTCGGTTGCAGCTTTGGAGATTTTCCCTTCCTTCTGACTGGATTATGAAGCCAGACCAATGACCCCTCTTCAAACCCAACAGAATTGGCTCGTCGATCATAGCGCGTCTTTGCGCGATCACTAGCTTGAAGACCGGCCTCCCTGATCTGCTCATAAATGTCCAACATTTTTGCCCTTAACTCGCTTATGTAATCGCTAAACTCGGTGCGAGAGTCACCAGGTGGACAGCCCGATACAAGATCTGCCGGTAATCTCAATTCCCTTCCAAAATTTGCAAATGCAGGCGTCTTTGCGGTACTTTCATGTACAGCAGTCCGATAGGCAAGCAAGAAGAGAGGTATGTAAGTGTCCCAATCTCTCTGATGGCTGTCAACCACCTTTGCTAAGTGTCGCTCCAATGTTTGGTTGAAGCGTTCGACCATTCCATCTGACTGTGGATGATAAGGGGTCGTTCGAGTCTTATGGATTCCCAAAAGTTTACAAGTTTCCTGGAAAACTTGGGATTCAAAGTTCCGTCCTTGATCACTGTGCATCTCCAAGGGCACTCCGAATCGGGTGAATACCTCGTTTACCAACTTCGTGGCTACAGTTACTGCCTCTTGATTCGGTATGGCAAAGACCTCCGGCCATTTTGTAAAATAATCCATAACCACTAAAACGTAGCGATTGCCCGAATCAGTGATTGGAAATGGTCCAGCGATGTCTAAGGCTATTCTCTCCCAAGGCATACCAACATTGTAGATTTTCATCGCCCCTCTGCTTCTTGTTTGTGGACCCTTGACAGCTGCACAACTAGTGCATTTCCGGCACCAATCTTCGACGTCATATTTGCAATGCAACCAATAAAACCTCTCCTTGATCTTCACCAAAGTCCTCCTAATTCCCAAATGTCCTCCAGAAGATCCATCATGGAACGCTTTTAATACATCCCTTATTTTTGAACGAGGCACCACCAATTGCAAATGCTCGTCCTTGCCGTTTGTTGATTCCCATTTCCTGCACAGAAGTCCGTTATGCAGCGTAAGGCTTTTCCACTGTGCCCATAAACCTTTCGTTACCGCGCTATATTGGGCGACGTCACTCCAACTTGGCTTGTTACCACTTCGTAGCCACTCCAGTATTGGTTTGATATCTGCATCTCTTTCCTGTTCTAATTTCATCGCATCATCTCCCCATGCCTCGTCAACAGTATCAGTCCTTATCACCTTAAGAAAAGCAGTTTCCTTCTTGGCACAATGCTTGCAATCTTCCACGCATGGGCGTCTCGATAATGCATCTGCGTTGCCATGAATTCTTCCGCCGCGATGTTCGATTTCAAAGTCAAATTCCTGAAGTTGTTCCAACCATCTGGCTACTTGGCCTTCGGGATCCTTAAACTGAAGCAGCCATTTCAAAGCAGCGTGATCAGTTCTGATCAAAAATTTCCGTCCCAGTAAATACTTCTTGAAATGGTGCAGAGTTTTGACTACGGCCAGCAATTCCCTCCTGGTCACGCAATAATTCTTCTCCGGCTTGGATAGTGACTTGCTGAAGTAAGCAATAACCTTCTCCTGCTCACCATCGCGTTGTGAAAGGACACCTCCTATTCCAATATTGCTGGCATCCGTATCAACTACGAATATTCCTTTCGCGCTGGGGTATACGAGAATTGGTGTGTTACAAAGCCGTTCTTTTAGTTCTCGAAAGGCTTGCTCACAATCCTCGTCCCAGATAAAGGCACGTTTCTCCTCTGTCAATCGATGCAAAGGCTTGGCAATGTCCGAGAATCCTTTCACAAACCGCCGATAATACGAGCACAATCCAAGAAATGCCCGAACTTGCGTTTTGTCTTTAGGTGTTGGCCATTCCTTAACAGCGGCAGTCTTGGCTGGATCAGTCTCAATTCCTCTCTCAGAAATAACATGTCCTAGATAATTCACTTCGCGCTTGAAGAAAGAGCATTTCTTTGGACTCAACTTTAAATTTGCTCCACGCAGCTTATCGAGTACCTTTTCCAATTTCCTTAGATGATCGTCAAAATCCCGTCCAACAATGATGATGTCATCGAGGTAAACTAGGCAGGTTTCGCCCAGCAGTCCCGCCAGCACCTGTTCCATCAAACGCTCAAAGGTTGCCGGTGCATTGCATAATCCAAATGGCATCACCTTAAATTGCCAGAGTCCCTTCCCAGTTGAGAATGCGGTCTTTTCCTTGTCCTTGGGATCCAAATCCACCTGCCAATAGCCGCTTTTCAGATCGAGCGTTGAAAACCATTTCATGCCACTCAGTGTGTCAAGTGTGTCATCGATTCTTGGTAACGGGTAGCTATCCTTCTTGGTTACATCATTCAATCGTCGATAGTCTACGCAAAACCTCGTTGAACCATCTTTCTTCTTGACAAGCACGACAGGTGAACACCAAGGGCTAGAAGAGGGCTCTATCACGTCATTTTTCCTCATATCGTCAATCATTTCTTCAACCTCTTTCTCACGAGCGAATGGTATGCGTCTGGGCCTTTGACGAATTGGCATTGTATCACCTGTGTTTATTTTATGCTTCACCAAACCAGTTCGGCCAATATCACCATCGCTTCTTGAAAACACATCAGAGAATCGAAGAAGTAAATTTCTAGCTTTCATAGTCTCCACTTTTGTCAGACTTTTGTTTTCGTCTAAGATTTTCGTTACAAAGTCTATTCCCGTACTGTCCTTCTTCACAAGATTCTCCGAGCATTTTCTTATCCAGGCCACTTCTTCCAATACGCCCACAGGCTCTCCTTCTTCAATCGTAATTTTTGAATCACTGAAGTTGAATACCGGAATGCGGTTGACATCAGATGACCCAACGACAGTTCTCGCCGGTAGCCATGAGTTTACGTGTTCCGATTTATCAATCACAGCGCACCTTAGAGGTAAACTTCCTTCCCTCCTCCTAGGTAATTGGTACGAGAGTCTGTGATTTTGGTTCAAGAACAGTTCTTCTTAAACAGCAAACTTTTCCCAGGGTTCCACCCTTCATCGGAATTTCCTCAGTTCCACATAGTAATACTCCAGATTTTAAGTCGATGTTACACTGGTGCCCTTGCAGGAAGTCAAGTCCCAGGATGCAGTCATCCAGAATTTTGGCCACAATAACCTCATGTCGATAAACACGTTCCCCAATTTTGATTGTTACATGCAGTTTTCCACTTATCGGTATGCACTGGCCGGTAGCTGATTTCATTCGTAGGCCAACAATTGGTTTAACGTGTTTCCTGATGTTTTGCCCGAGCAGCCGAACATTTATCACCGTCCTTGAAGCTCCAGTATCTAATGTTAGCTGACTGTTTTTCCCATTTACTTGACCGTCTATCACCAGAGTATTTCCATCGTTAGTTTGCTTGATGTAGATTGTTGGGGTTATTCCACTACCGGCCAGCGCCCACCCCGCAGCCCTGGCTGGATTTAGTTTCCCTGCTGGTCAGAAGTTGAGACCGCCGCGTCCTGGCGGTTAACCTTCTTCGGGCAGTCGCTCCGCATGTGCCCACGCTCTCCGCATCCATAGCACATGAAGTTCCGACGGCGTGGAGGTACCTGCTCCGTTGTCGTCATTTCCCGCAGACGTAAGGTACGGGAGTTACCACGCACGGCTTCCACTTCCAATGCATGGGCCAGAGCTTCTTTCATGTTCTTGTGATGGCCCAGATGAACAGCAGCTCGTACTTCGGGGTCCCGAACACCGTCAATGAATGCTTGGAGAAGCGTGCCTTCAATCATTGATGGAGTCGACCGAAAAGCTCGACGCACAAGTTTCTCGATTTCCACGGACCATTGCTGTAGACTCTCATTAGCACGCTGAGTACGCTCTTTTAATTGCGCTCTGTACACGTGCTCGAGGTGGCTGTCTCCAAAACGTGCCTCAAGTGCGTCGAGGAGGGTACTAAAGCTGAGATCCCCACTTGCGCCGATAGCTTCCAGCACTGAGAGCGCTTGATCACGGAGGGCCAGGGTGAGGGCTGACTGTGCTTCCTTCTGAGTCCAACCATAAGCCTCCATAAGTGTCTCAAACTGTAGCTTGAACGCGGTCCAGGATGTTGTTCCGTCGTAATGGGGAATCTTCAGCCCTTTCGTTGCGCTTGAGGCCGCATTTGGGGCGTCAAAAACGGCTGCAAGACGGCTTCGGCTCTTCAAAGGGCTTGGGCTTGTCACTTCCTGCTTGATTTTGGAGATCTCTTCTTCCACTCTCTCCTCTATCGCCATGACGCGATGTTCCAACTTGCCTAAACCTTCCTCCACTTCTTGTACCCGTTCGACAGCCTTTTGCAGTTCCTTCGTGAAATCTTTATGCATGTCCTCCAAGCGACGCGCTTGCTCCTCTTGGCGACGAGCTTGATCTTCTTTCAGCTCCCGCAGCTGTTCTGACTGACAGCGTGCTTGCTCTTCTTGGCGGCGCGCTTGCTCTTCTTGGCGGCGCGCTTGATCTTCTTTCAGCTCCCGCAGCTGTTCTGCCTGACAGCGTGCTTGCTCTTCTTGGCGGCGCGCTTGATCTTCTTTCAGCTCACGCAGCTGTTCTGCCATCATTTGCCGCAGCTGTAGCAGAAGATCCATCTGCACAGGCTTGGCTTCTGCATCGCTGGTCTGAGCTGCAGCACCCTCTTCCCTCACACGCTGCGCTTCTGACATAGCACGGGTACTCACTCCTCTTACGTCCTGCGGCACTAGCGGCATTTTTCTCCAATCCCACTTCTGACACCAAATGTTACGTGCCTGACGTCACGTTCCTGACTATGCGGGCTTGGGTTACGGGATTGGATGAAATGAAACACTAATACCGGTTTTCAGACTTTCTATTGCGCTTAAGTTACAGCGTCCACGGAGTTAAGTTATCGGCGTTCCTCTCCAGCAGAGTCCGGCCGACTGACACAACTTTGCCGTTCACGCTAACTTCACTTAACTGACTGCACTTCACTATTTCACTGCACTTCACTATTTCACTCACTTTTCTTCTTTTTCACTTCTTCCTTTTCTTCCGAATCGCTTTAGACTTAGAACTCAACTGCCAGCGGTGAGCCGCAGTTCCGCTTATATACCCCCGGTCAGGTTCTAGAACATTCAATTTCGTTATTCTTTTTTGATCGTCATGCCTCCAGAACCTTCCAATAATTTCGTTATTCATTTTTATTTATTCGCCTTCTCGCTCCTTAATTTTTCATTACTTTCACTCAAATATTCCAGAAAGTTCGACAAAACTTCCATCAACTAAAAAACTTCATGTTTACGGCGGGACTCGAACTCGGGGTCTCTGTGGTGTAATCCACACGCCTTACCGATTACACCAACTCGTGTTGACAATTCACGACGAAATTTACAATCTCTAGGCAACGTTTGACAACCATCCATTGACGTCATGATGTCAAAGAGTTTTCTGTCACAATAATAATAATCTACAGATAGGTAGGATAAGACTTGGATCAACACAAGGGCTACTTTTTAACAACATACCACGCTGGCGAAGTCGCGGGTGGAAACTATGTTCCAATAAAACAATTGAATGCAGCTTCTTTTACGTATAGCAAATAGGTACATCAGAGACAAACTACAGCCAGCAGTATTTGTAGGCGCCGATACGCCTATCTATAAAATTCTCGTAATTTGTTTTCGTATTAAAATAACAAATAGAGATATATATTTTTTACATTTAAAAGACTATGACATTAAAGATTGACACAAAGGAAATTAATCTTCTATTTCTAAATCCATGAACGATTTTAAACCCTGGAAAAAGAAAAACAAAGACATTCGCGACCGCCACCCTTTGTTCTTTAATTCGAAACTTTTTTTGCAAATTAAATGGCGCGTAAATCTCTATGGTAATATAACCTGTCGTCGGCGCTTCCAAATTTAAACGTATTGATACGCTCATAGATAAGGGTTGGCGACAATTTTTTTTTATTGTTTTTTTTGGTGGTTGTCCCTCCAGCTTTTTGTCTCACCGGACGCGCGACAAATTTTTTCGAAGTCGGAAATGTTAGATGTTTAAAACCTCTTAGATTATGAAGGAATTTCTTCGGTTTATCAGTTTCTATATTAAATTGTATCAATTTCCTTTTTATCTTGGGCCGATATATTAAGATTTTGTGGTTTTGTTTCTAGTTACCTATATTTGCCGACGATACCAAAATTTATCTTTTTTTTTTTATTTAATTAATAGCAACTGTTTTATAGGCAATTGGTCGCATAAGGCTTTGTGATAAAATTGCAATAAGTATTATAAATTGACTTTGGACCTGGAGATAATGATTTGAAAAGGTGCTCATCATAAGCTAATGCAAAAGTAGGTTACTCAGATTTAGATTAGGTGCTGTGCGTTCTTCACGAAACGTTATTTCCTTTAAAGCAAAATTAAAAAGAAACTGAAGAAAAAGGTGTATTCCTTCTTAAAAGGCCGGTAACTAACATGTTCCTAGTCTTTTAACACCTTATGACAATCTTGGTGTTTCGTCAGGTGATCTGTCTCCTTGTTTGTTGCCCATCTTCAAATCTCGTTACAATTTCGCGCGGGCAAAAGGTAAGTATCGTATCCTACTACAAAGTCCTACTAATGTTTTTAATGTGAATGTTCGTGAGAATTTATGAATGTGTGTTTGTTTTTCTTTCAGGCAAGAACGGCTGGACTGATTTGGTTGAAGTTTGGTATGTAGATAATTGATACTCCTTGATTAACAAATAGGCTTTGTATCAACATACCAAGCGGTGGAAGCCGCGTTCGGAAGCTAGTGCAAAGTACTTTTGATTCTCGATGACAAAAATAATGATTGCTGCTATGTGTAACGAAATCATTATTTCTAAGTACCTACTTTATTAACATAAAGTTTACATTCCCACTCAAACTATTATATCCCCAAAAACATAAACGGAACATAATAAAACAATTTTGAAAAGAACAACTCAATAAATAACAAACTAAGTAGCTGATAGAGTGGTCAAAAATTAACATAATAAAAGATCGATGATTGCCCCTCTAGTTATCGACAAAACCCCGCTGCGCATATCTACGCCACCCTAGTAGTTCAAATTGAAACAACGACCAACATAACAAGATCTGTCATGACAGCGCTCTCAGTTTCATTAGAACGTCAAAAAACATGCATTTTATTTAGTTTCGTATTTGATCGTGGGTCAACTTGAGTTGGTTTGGTTTTTTTTTTGTTTTATGGCAGATTCTTGCCGTTTTATAGTTTGGGTTCAAACGATATATTAGTAAGGTGATCATTGGCGATTACTTTGGTGTTTGAGTGCCGCAGGTTATTTAGATATGGCGTTAAGATAGGATGATGGTTGGGGTTGTGGGTGGTAGTGGGTCGTCGTTTTTAAATATCTACAGTTTGCAATGAATTATTGCGGATGGATTACTGACTACGAACTAAAGTTGTTGTTTTCATTAGTAATATGAAGGTTCATTTTGACGGAACCTTGACTTTGACTCGACTAAAACTTATTTTCGAGCACTGTGATTGGAATTTTCATAATAAGTACCATGGAGGTCATAAACAAATATAAAATAATTATTTGCTATAAAATCGTGAAAAGAAAAAAAGTCGCCTATAGTACAGACGAAGAATGTGCTAAAAATGGTTTGCTCGTGCCAAAGGGCCAGGCGTTAGTGAAAAAAACTGTGTCAGTATATTTTCTGCACATTTTCTTTCAATTTCTTATGCACCATTAATTTCTAAATATCTTAACGTTATTTAATATACATTGTATGCACTGGTAGGTAGCTAAAGCTAAAAGGATTTAGTGTTTCTAGGCTCAGCTAGGCTTTCTGTCTATTTTTGCAATAAGACGTCGATTTTCAGAAGATATCTGACAATTACACCTCTTTTTATGGTCCCGTAAAAAATAACGAGGACAATGTTAAGAATGATATTAGCTAAAGACGTAACTAAACAGTAGTAACTATCTACTAATTAAAATAATATGAATTTTATTATGCACTGTTAGAGCTAAAAGGATTTAGTGTTTCTAGGCTCAGCTAGGCTTTCTGTGTAGTCATAATGTTTTGCAATAAGACGTCGATTTTCAAAAGATATCTGACAAAACACCTCTTATAGGTCCCGTAAAAAATAACGAGGACAATGTTGAGAATAATATAAGCTAAATACGTAACTAAACAGTAGTAACTATCTACTAATTAAAAATAATATGAATTTTATATCATCCTCTGCTTTTTACATGAAAACTGGAAAACCACAAAAACTGTCCTAAGATATCAATTATGACAGCTTAATAAGCCCCAAAAAATAAAACGTCAAATTAAATAGACATGTTCGAAATTTGAAAATAAATAAAAGAGAAACAAACGTCCTCTCACCAGGGGGCGCTACTGCTGAGATAACGACCAAATAATTTTGTTACACGCTCATCCGACGACTCATTCTAGTGCACAGCTTTTGTTTTTGTTAAATTTATGACACTTCTAAATTATTTCCAACGGTAAAACAATGGTTTGGAATGAGAGATTTTGTTTTCTTTTTTTGAATTGTGAAAACAGTAAGTCGGCTGTCGTAAAACTTTTTTTAATATTGAAGAAGTTTGAACTGATTAAGTAGCAATTTTTGGAACAACAGAAACCATTTTGTGTTTATATTTGTTTTTAGAAATTAATAATAATAGAAAATTACTAACTATATTTTAACTTCAATAAAAGTTGTATTTTTTGTAAGTGCAGCGCAGGTTATTTCCCCACTCGGCGAACAGCGCGAAGCGGAGGGTAGCTCAAACAGAACCAGACCCAGACCCAGAACATACGGGGCGTAGCGTTCCGCGCGCGCCTCAAAGACAATCGACAATGTTAAGGGGTCTCTTTAAGGCGCTTTAATCTAGTCTGGCCTTTCGCCATACCCTGGGCGAGAAAAGTCATTTGATGATTCGTCCTTTTTAAAGATCTATCCACAATGCGGCTAGAACCATTAGCTTGTTAGGCGGATACGGAGCGCTTGACATGACAGATCTGGGGTCTGGGGAAGGCCTGTGATAAGCAGTGGATGTGCTTTGGCTCGATGCCTTGGCGATGATAAAACAGTATTAGGTATTTAAGAAAGTAATGTCGATTGTGCGTAAATTTTTTTAATATAAGCCATTCTTTGAACCTGTACCTAACTAGTTAATTTGAGAACATCGGTAGGGTCGAAAATGTTCTTACTATAAACAACAATACCTACTTACATATGCTCAAACATCCCTACACGCACCGTGACCCCAAATATTTACAGTTAGGGCGACCACAGACTACATTATCATTGAAATCCCAATTACGTGATTATTTATGTGTGACAAGTCATTTCGTACAACCCTGCAAACTTTCAACACTTGCGCGACCATCACCGGTCTTTTTGACACCCCAACTTAATTTTTTTGAAATATTTTTATCTGAATGCAGGGGTCATGTTATGCTGGTTGTTTTTGCAAGGTACGAGCAGATGTGGTGACAAGTAGAAGTACTGTTTTCTATTGTTGTTAATGTGTTTATTGGTTTACGAGATTCGCAAATGTGCGTATAATGATCTGTGCGGTGTGGTGACGTGATTTATTTGTTCATAGTTGTGGTCGACCATGTGTTTGTATTGTGTTATATTGATGTGTGTCGTACACATCTTTGTTCTGATAAAATGGTATCATCATATGCTTGGTGATTAGATTTGGTTTGTTATACTGTGCAAGTGAAGAGTTCAAATCATCCTGTAATAGGTACTTACCGTGAATAATTGAATTGTTTAATAATTCACTCTGTTATTATCTGAGCACTCTTTACATTTTCTATAATGTCCCTTAATTGAATATCAAGAAATAAGGATTGAATTTAGACAACCCTTCTAATATAGAGAAATATCAACAGACGTTCACAATTACATAATAATTTATGACAGTAAGTACTATCTAGGTACTACTTAGGGTATTTAAAACAAACATTGCTTTCTAAATCAACACATATAAGATATGAATTAGTAAATAAAATAACAATAAAACACAATAAAAACAAAAAATACAATTTCCCATCTGCCTAAAACAAAAATTCTTCCACTCAGACGAACATTGAGTGACAACGTCTTTTTTTACACAGAAATACTGCTGATTAGGGTTCAAATCCGCCACGCGACCAAATTAACTTTATGTAATCCCCATCGTTGATAGTAACCGTTATCTATAGACGCATTCGCCAACGAATAAACGTTTTTATAATAGTTTAATTCGGATTAGATAATGTCCCATGGGTGGTCGGTTGGACCCGGGCGGCGGTTGAGGGTTGCGCCCTACTGCGGCGCTGACAGGTTGAAGGGATGTTTAGGGTCAACACTATCGAGTGTAGATTTAATGTTCGCGTAGTGATAATATTTGGATAATACCATTGTAAGTGGTAGATTGATTTCCAAGGATTTGTTTTGAGTTGGACGGATTATTTGCTGTTTCTCACGATTATTTTGTTTGCTTACATTAAAATTGGTTGTGAGATTTATCACAACACTTTTTCAGCTCATATACTTACATCAATTAATACTAAAATGCACTAGTTTCTGTCGGCGCCTTTGTCCACAGTTCCAGGGTAATAATTATCCTATGTGTTATTCCAGACTATGATCTTCCTTTATGACAAATCCGTTGAGTAGTTTTTAGGACAAAGACGAACAAAAAATCCATCCACACTTACAAACTTTAGCGTTTATAATATTAGTATGATTATCAGGTGAGTATGCCAACCGCATCACTACATAGTATAAAACAATGTTGCTTTCTTGTCCCTATAGCCCTATGTATGCTTAATTTTTTTATGAACACCCGCAACATCAAAGGTGTTGTTGTCGAGTGCGTTTCCGGCCCTTTAGGAATTAAAGTTTAGGATATTTAAGGATTGGGAAGGGATGGGAAGGGATGGGGGGAGGAGGAGGGATTTGGCCTCCGTTAACCTCACTCACACTGCGAAACACAACGCTGTGATTGTTTCACGCCTGTTTTCTGTGAGGCCGTCACTGTGATTGAGCCGACCCATTCGTGCCGAAGCTAGGCTCTCCCACACTTCCACAATCTTTAAAATCACGAAACGGATTTTGAAGCAGTTTTTTAATGTATAGTACCTTGTAGTTTTAATGTATAGTATTGTACTGTGTATAGTACCTTCCTTTTTAATCACTCTATCATATTCTACATGTAGAATAGCACCTTTAAATAGAGGACAGTATCAGGCACTGCATTCGCGCGAAGCCGCTGCGGGTCACTAGTTCATCATTTTTATTCTGTAACTCTGTATTCTTTGTATATTTTTTGGAACTTTACATTGTACATGAATGATTCAGCAATAATATTTAGTCCAAATTAGTATTGTTGGCTATAAAGATAATTTTAATTTTATTGTGTATAATTGGTTTGTTGATACAAGTGTTTTATTGAATCATTGCTGTTCGTAAGAAGTGCGGGCGGGCAGGCTAAGACAGGGAGCATGGATAGTATTTCAAATAAAGATAATCGGGAGTTTTTTTTTATTAGAGGCGTGATTTTAATTGCCTCCTGGATTATTTGGTATTAACATGTCAAGTAGCATGGATCAACGAAACCTATGCCCAGATTATTGGTTAACTAGGTTTGGGTAATTAGTGGAGCTATCAAGGAAATTTATTAATTGTAAGTAATATATATGTGAGTGTATTACTGATTTCACATTTGTGTATTTAATATTATACATATGTTTATGTAGGTATAGCCACAACAAGTACGTAACTCTAGCTTGCTTCTTGCATCTACCACTGGATAGTCTCTGCATCACCCTAAGGTAGACTGGAAGAGAATGCTAGTTGCATTAAGTCCGCCTTATGCACAATTTTTGGCTGTGCATGAAGTTTTAAATAAATAAATAAAATAAGTACTATTAAAACTTATATTATAATTTGGAAAGCGTGAGAGCCATGCTTCGGCAGAAAGCATGGCTCGGAGTCGGCTCGACCAGAGTGATACCATGGCCTCACAGAACACCGCCATAATACACTAACGGTGTGTTTCACCGCGTGAGTCAACTTATCAGAAGCCCAATCCTTACCTTCCTTTTCACATTCTCAATTCCCATAATCCTCTAATCAAAAGACTGTCCAATACCGGCGCTGATTTCTCATCTTTAGGTGATACGTGCTTGTCGTCGACTTTTCCCATAAAAAATATATTTTCATGTGAAAGTTAGCTATGTTACTTCTTTTCTACAACCTTTAACCAACAATATTTGGAATGGTAAGTGATATAAGCTAATCAAACAAGTAAACCAAGGTGTAAAAGCTGCTATAAGCTAAATAGAACGCCATATAATTTTTATTATAAGAATGAGAATGTTTCGGTCCATTCCTGCACGTCTTCTAGGCTCTGGTCTTTGATGGATACAATACAGGAGATAGCCTTTTTAAAAGGTTCCACCTAATCACTCCACATCACAGATATACGAGAGCTTCCTAACAAATTATTATTTTAGGGTACTGTAGTGTTAAGCCAGGTACTTAACAGAATATTGTTATGAAAAAAATTTCACCATTTGTATAAAAAAAGAAATAACCCAAGGAACTGTTGATTGTGTAAAATGTTTTTAATTATTTGTTGACTTTGGATTACTTAGATTTACTTATCACTACATAGCATTAAACAAAGTCGCTTTCTCCGTCCCTATATCTTATTCAACAAACGGTTTGTTTTGCCGTGTGAGCAAGGTAACCGGAGGCCCAATCCTTCCCCCCATCCTTAATTCTCCTTCTTTCCTTTGGTATTGCGATTCTCCATGGGCGATATCAAGTAATCCGACTGCTAGTTTGCCAAACTATGATATGAAAAAAAAAACAAACAGTCAAAATAAGAAAATATTATAGGCTGCTAACTGTCACCAGAATTTGTCAGTACGGAACCCGTAACAAAGTCCTCTGACAGCAGTCATTCAGTTTTTACACAACGAAAATGCCATTGTACTATTGTGAAATCGTTATTCATTTCAAAGACATTCCATATCGCGATACACAATATTGTACATCATTAAAATTATTGTCGACTCGATTTTTTCGGATTCGATTCGCTTATCGATTTGTTGATCGATTTTTATCTTTGAATCGATTTTGTTGGCTCCTGGACTCATTCCTGGCCATTTTGGGGAACTGGTAATGAGCAATTATGTTATTACCATGCCGCCCTGTCATTATTTTCGTTTTCTTGTCTTCGTGAATTTTAGGATTTCCAATGTCTGTGGGTACGGATTTGTTCAATGAGACGGACGTGTGTGATTAGCTTTCGCGTTTTTTGATTGGTGGATTATCTCGTGTTGCTTTTGTTTTAAAATGTGCTTTGTCCGTTGTATTTTTTTGTTTTGGATGGTATGAATTATAAAATAAAACCATAAAAATGAATTGAATGTACATAAAAAACCAATTAAATTATTCTATCAAATTTATAATCGTAAAAAAATATTTGTTGGTTAAACAATATTTTGTTTCAGAGGTGTTATTGTCCATAACACTGCTGATTTTTAACCGACTTCAAAAAAAGGAGGAGGTTCTCAATTCGATTGTATTTTTTTTTTTTGTTTTATTTTTTTTTTATGTTTGTTACCTCAGAACTCCGTCGTTTATGGACGGATTTGCAAAATTTTTTTTATGATTGAAAGGATATGCTTCCAGATTGGTCCCATTCTTTTCAAAATTGAGTTTTGATGATGGGATCCATGAGAAATCGAGGGAACTCCTCAAATATTATAGGCAACTATATAGTAATTTTAATATTTTCATAGAGCACTCAAGCATTTACAGTCAAAAAGTAATATTTGATGGGGTGGAACTGGTGAAGAAGATCAGAAATGGGTGATGAAACTTGACACTCGCATAGATATCACAATCAAGGTAGTTCAGCAACTATGAAAATGCACTGTAAACCAATGATCTTAAATAATTATGTTGGAAATGTTATCATCGAACTGATTTAATGATGATTATGGAGCTGGAAGGTAGGCACTGGAACTGCGTACCTAATTAATATATCCTAGCCGTGTTTGGGCTTGTTAGAATTGTTATAAGATGCACTTTGGCTGTAAGGTACTATTGAACTGATGTGATGATGAAGCTGGAAGGTTGGCATGGGGCCTAGTATTGTGTAAGCTTATTAGAGCTGTCAAGAGCAATGGAAAGGGCTATGCTCATAGTTTCCGTGCATGTTCGAATCAGAAATGAAGAAATCCGCAGAAGAACCAGCGTCACCGACATAGCCCGAAGAAATGCCAAACTTAAGTGACAGTGGGCACGGCACATTGCTCGTAGAACAGATGGCCGATGGGGCCGAAAGGTTCTAGAGCGGGACCGCACACCTTTGGGGGCGGAGTTTGGCCTAGTATTGGCTATTTTGCATTAGTCCACGTGGACTGCGTTTACACATTAGTGGTGAAATGCGTCATTGTGTTCTTATCGTTTTCCTGGTAATAGGCTAAGAGAATTCATTGGCATTTTTAACAAAACAGTCGTTTTAAATGGGTTACAAAACAATAATTGCGTCGTACAAAACAATAATTGTGTTTCTTTTGTGTGCACATATGTAGATAATACTTACTTAAAAAAGGTTCATACATTGAATGACTCATAAATGTATATTTACAATAGCGATGGTCTTTTGTATTTTTACCAACTTGTCTATATATGAATGTTCTTAGTAATAACAAAATAGTATTCTTCATTTAATGGGTTACAATTGATACAAAACAATAATTGCATCGGTCTTTTTTCTATGTACGAATGTATTTAATCATAAATACTAAATTAGATTGCATTTGGTATCTTTGAACTTTATCTGTCTGTTGATGAAAATATCTAGTTTTTTGTTATTTGGCGAGAACTAATATGAATTTATGATAAGATTATTATTTTTTTTTAACTATAAGTCATAAGTATCTCATGCATCATATCATCTCTCCTCGAGATCAAAACGATTACACAGTAACAATGTACTATGATATGTATTTCTACGTATAAGTATGACATTGGTAACTTTTTCAAAAGAAATGTAGGAACGATATTGACTTCTTTGCCATAACACATTATAATAAAAAAAAACACTAAACGGCTACAAATAAAAAAAAAAATTACAAAATAAAAAAACCGCCTTCAAAAAAAGTCAAGCAATAAAAGTTCCTACACTAAAAAGTAAAAAATAACAATTTGAATTACTGTAAAAAAACTTAGTTTATAGGTAAACTTATTTGACATTAATATTTTGCAAATATTCAAAATTTATTACTTATTTTTGGAGTCGGTGCCAGCCCATGCAAGGAAATACAAATGGGCAACAATCCCTTGAAAAACTACCTCTTACTTAATTATAAAACTACTTAATACCTATTTGCATACTCAAAGGTATATTAATTAAGACATAAATACAGATTAGACTTCTCTACAAAAAATGTCCGATTTGCACATTTTTTTAAATAAAAAATATATACTTACAAAAACATTTTAAGTACATTGAAAATGTTTAAGCATTATGTACGAAAAATGGCACCGGATATTAAAAAGCTAACTAACATTAAGTTTCAACATTAAAATGCTGGCACCGACTCCAAAAATAAGTAATAAATTTTGAATATTTGCAAAATATTAATGTCAAATAAGTTTACCTATAAACTAAGTTTTTTTACAGTAATTCAAATTGTTATTTTTTACTTTTTAGTGTAGGAACTTTTGTTGCTTGACTTTTTTTGAAGGCGGTTTTTTTATTTTGTAAAATTTTTTTTTATAGTATACAGGTTCATTAATTGCAAGGTGTTTACAAATTATTATTAATATTTAATTATATATTTTTCATAAATTCGTAAACCAGACTGTTGAATATAATTTTTATTGTAGAGTTACTGCAACGCTTTCACAACCAATGTTGAAGAGGACGATACGATTTTCCCCGCTTTGCCGGACGCCAAAATCAAGTCAACATACATAAGGTATAAATTCCTTAAAACATAACCACACACTTAAATAAACACATCATCATCAGCCTGATTCCGTCCACTGCTAGACATAGGCCATCCCAATTGCACGCCACTGAGCTTCAATTTCAATTTTTCTCATCAAACCACTGCCAGCCACCCTGCGGATATCATCAGTCCACCTAGTTGGAGGGCGCACTACACTCTACTTTAGAACAAGTTTAGTCTGCTTTAACAATTCTAAATAAACACTACGAAAACCAAACTGGATCAATCCCGTCTTCTGTATATTTACAAAAGAAAATCTTCGCTACTTATTATCCTACCCTAGTCTTTGTACAAGATAATTCCTCTCATCCTTACATTGAATTACCTGACTCCGAAACGTGCGGTGTAAGACTTATAATTTCAACGGACCCAGACCCAACCCTCTATTTACCGCGGTACTTGGCTAAAAACAGGGCAAATCACGTAACTTCCATACAATTAGTGCGAAATTGTAGTGTCGGTAAACGGTTGGTCAAAGGGACCGTAATGTGGCAGCCGCAGGGTTAGGTGTGTTGATTAATGAGCAAACTATGGGTATAGTGAAGAGACACTGATTCGTCGACTTTTGGGGTTGGGTTGGTTAAAAAGGAGAATGGTTTCGTTAAAAATTGTTTATGCTTTACTTAATAAGCGGAGATTATAATAAATCAATATTGAACTTTTTTACGTCAAATAGCATACTTACTTGTGAAAAAATAGCTAATAATATCAAAAAGTGTATCGACAGATCAATGAATAAAAGTATAGATATTTAAAGGATTTTATAATTCGTATTTATTTTGTGTGTTCGCTGCCATTCACGGTACCACTGGTTCCCGGGCCTTTGGAAGGCGTACGAGGGACCGAAGCGTACGCGCAGAGAGTTTTCAACAACTACAAAATTATTGTAATGGGATATCATTTATTTATTTCATTTATTTTAGCAATTATTTTTGATTCGTTTTGTGTTACTTATTATATTTATTTTAGAGTTCTAAATATTTATTACGGATTTTTAAAATATTTTAGTACCGTTTTTAAACGATAGATGGGTTTTTTTTATCATAATTTATAATGGAATAATCAAATGCATAATAATAATTATAATAATTAATTTCACATAGAATATTAATATAAAAATCACTTCATAAAATATAATTTTGAATCCGCCTATTCGCATTGAGCAAGCATTGTGATTATATAGTGTTCAAACCTTCTCCGTGTGAGAGGAGGCCTTTGTTCAACAGTAAGCACCTACTACAGCTTAAGATGAAGATGAATCTGTTAGCTAATTAAGTAGAATCTCAACACTATATTAGAAGGTATATATAAAAAAATCGACTTTTCTATCCTTGTATCCGTATGCATGCATAAATCTTTAAAACTGCGCAACGAATATTGATGCGGTTTTTGAACAGATAGAATGATTGAAGAGGACGGTTTGTATGTAGTTATATATAAACTTTCCTCTTAAATTTTAAAGCATCCATTAAATTGTGGAGTATCGATGATCGTTGGGGTAGACGTATTCTAAAGTGAAGACCACGTCTAGCCAAACGTAGTGTAGGGCGCCCTCCAGCTAGGTGGATTGGCTGGCAGTGGTTGGATGAAAAGAGCTGCACATCGAACTCAGTGGCGTGCGATTGGGGAGGCCTATGTCCATCAGCGGACAAAATAAGGCTAATGATGATGATGTTGAAATAGTGGAAAAGTATCAACATTGGACTGTGCAAGACGGTAAGGGTTGTTAGTACCTATATAATAAGTATTAGAGTTTCATACATCACAAGCTGGTACAACAACTTCTGTAGAAGACCACACCAAAGATAATCGAATGACTTAATACTGATTGCCGGCACCACTTCCTAGAGACAATAAAAACATCTATTACACAATTACGCAAAAATTCAAATTTTCACAAAAATGAACCTTAACATGAAACTCTAAAGTCAAATTTTCTTTGTACTCACAATCGTTTTAAAACCTTCTCGTGACCCTTAGATAATGTAAAATAGACTTTAGCGTTTCAGATATAGAATTGCAACTCGGTTATAAGGTGGAAGATTTTGACTTTTACAATGTCTAGTACAGAAAGTTCATTTCAGTGGAGGTGTTGGAAAAGGCTTTTGATCTTCGCCGAAAGTTTAATGTTAGGTTGTATGAAAGGTATTTAGTACCGGGTAGACACGTGTATCAATCTTGTCCGGAAAATGGTCTAGGATAGATTACTTATAGGAAAAGCAATAAATATTTAGTGAACCTCTAGATCCTGATTAGATCATTCCAATTGAGAAGCCTATTCGTTTTTATTTCAGTTTAAAAGATGGTCTTCAACTGTTTTAAGTATTATGGCCGCATACGAGTAGACGGATTACCTGATGGTAAGTCATCGGCGCCACACATTGTAGACCTCTTTTGGGATAAGGTGTTGTGGGGATTTCGGGATTGGAGTAAGATAGGGAGGACGAGAAAAATTGGGACTTCGGTAACCTCACTGAAACTGAGTAAAACAACGCTGTGGTTGTTTCATGCTGTTTTTCTGTGAGGCTATTATTTCGACCGAGCTATTCTTGCCGAGAAATGGCTCGCTCACACCTAGTAAATAAAAAAAATATTTAACGTGGAGCTAATAATAATTAAACTAATTCCAAACTTGACACGAACTATTACGAACAATTTTGAAGTAATCAGAAAAAATAGCCTTTAAAGTTCATCCAATTTTCCGTTTTTCTATATTTTATGAAACACAAACCTCATTGCTAAAATTCTTTTTTTTTTTGTAGTCACACCATAAAGTTAAATAAACTCAAACAAAAAGAGGTTACCAACAAAAAAGGTCAGGCAACTGATAGTGAACCTTCATAAGTATAATAAGTTATTAACACACGTATCTTCCAACGAATCTATATCACATTGTACGACCGGTACTGTGTTATGATCCAACCTTAACAGAACACTACGCTGATCAAAATCAAATTCAATAAGAACCTTTTTACTTCATACTTTGAGATGAAACTTCATACATTTTTCATACCGTGTTGGAAGCAAAACATACGTTACCAACTTAACTTTGGAGTCATTTATTGGAATGTATACCTTGTTGTGTTAAGATAGAGTGTTGTTAAAGTGTGTTTATATGTTTGTTTGTCTGTAGGATCACAATTAAAGCGCAGAAACGTTCATCATTAGTGCGCATGGCAATATTCCACGGCATTTCTTGTTACGATGGGGAGCCACTTCTTCCCCGAGTTACACCGTGTCCGTCAGAATGCAATATTTATATTGGTATTTTGATGAGACTGCGAGTATTTATTGTGTTATGGCTTCTTCATGTTGCACGCTTTAGTAGTACGTTTATTGATTGATTTGAATATCAGCAAGTATCTATGAGTTGGAGGTTCCATCGTTTGAGATGCGATTTAATTTGCAATGTTCTTTTTCATCTATCTGTAACTAATCAAATAACTTTGAACAGCATTTTATACATTTTGAATCTTGGAAAAAAAGTATAATATTGTGTTTTAGACTTTTACCGTTTAATATAGGTTACCGGAGGGCCAAACCTCCCACCGCATTATCGATCCCCAAATCCCTTATCCTTAAATCTCTAATAACGTACAAGAGGACGGCAACGCACTTGTAGTAACTCCTTTGGTACCTTTAGGGTGTCCATGGGCGCCGCCGATTGTTTACCATCAGGTAATCAGTTTGCTTGCTTGCTGGCCTATGGTATTCCATAAAAATACATATTCACAATATCAAGAAACGGCTCGAACGATTTCGATGAGATTTTGAATGTAAACGGTGTCGTCACGGTTATACTATCGAATACTATTTATAATTACCGCGGTGTCAATGAAACAATGAAACAATGAAGCGAATTTGGTCAAAAGTATAATAATTATGTTTCTATTATGGTAGGTAAATGAAATGGCTTCTGCCTCCATGGGTGGGGTTTTTACTAAAACTCTTACTGACTAAATAGGTATTAACCCCGTTCCTTCTACTGATCCAGGCAGAGGCCGGGATACATTATTTTTTTATTAAAACCTTGCCCCACATTAGAATTTTCTCCTGTGTCGTGGGTGCGTTTACAAACACAATCATCACGCCCAGACCCGGAACAACAATTTGTGGATCACACGAAGAGTTGGTCCACGCGGGAATCGAACCCGCGACACGTTGCGCAGCAGCCGGTTGCCCAGCTACCGCGCCAACCGTACTTTGCACTTGCCCTTGTAACCTTGACAGTACTCTTTATGTTAAGATAGATTCATGGAAACACTTTTCACTGGCTAGTATTAGTAGTATTGTTATGACACAGAACTACTCAACACCGTTCGAGGAATCGATCAACGCAAAAAATGCAAAGAGCTGTGTCCCTACCTTCTTTAACTAAGTGTCCTTTTTACCACTAACATAATAAACGATGTCCCAAATAGCATAGTGTTCATACGAATTACGTTCTAGTGGTTCTTAAAGTATACAGTACCTAGATGATCGAAATTTGTTCGGAATTGTTTTTTACATTTTCTGAAAATGAATGCTGGCTTTCGATCGTTTTATCGCCACCGAATGGACCTTTACATTGAACCCTTATACCTACTAAAAAAGTAAATGGTTAAAGCGGATCCCGAGATTCAGATACTTAATAATATATAAAAATCGATCATTTAAATATAGAAGATAAGTTAATTTAGTGGACTTAAGATAATTCAACAAATGCCCTCAGAATAAAGTTACTTAAGTTTAACATTTAAGTTCTTAAATGTCAAACTTAATAAAATTATAATTTGTTACTTACACGCTAAAATTAATTTTGATCAGAATTCGAAATGTTTATAGACGTTTTTTCCATACGTTTCCATATTTAGAATTAAATAACGATTGTCTACAAAAGTACACAGTGAGTATTTTGAAAATATTTCTCATTTTTCCGAGTAATGTTTTGGCATCAGTTTTTGCCTAGATCTCAGGTCATTCCCACACTGTCCTCGCCTTGTTTAAGGCCAAATCGAAGACAATCGGTGAGAAGTTTTTCTAACGCGCCCAAGTAAGTAAAATACCTCGAGAAGTTGTGGCTAGTACCACTGGTTCACGAAAGACGAAAATGTTTCAATTATTTTTAATCCAGATTCGAGTTGCCAGAATATTTGCACATTTTAAGACCAACTCAGAACAATGATTGAAGCTAGATGCTCAAAAGCTTTTTTACAATTTGTTTATGGATTTTTACAAAACATACGCACAGGGACATTTTGAAGTTGAGTCTAATCCAGATTCAAATGGGTACTAATATTTTACCATCCATAATAATTGTTTTTTAATTTTTGTGTTTTTGATATTGATCATTACTCACAACTGGTCTTAGAAGTGTTTTCAAACGAGCAGACGGATTATCTGATGTGTCATAGATACTCGTAATACCAAAGAAGTTACTACAAGTTCTTTGCCAGCTTTTTGTACTTTATAAGGGCCTTCAGGATAGAGAATTTGGCGTTTGAGGATACAGGGAAGATTGGCCTTTTAGTAACCTCACTCAAACGGCGAAACACAACTCAAGCGTTGTTTCTGTAAGGCCGTGGGATCACTCCTACACTCTACAAATCGGCTGATGAGAAATAAATGCGCGACAAGATGAGACACCCATAGTAGTAGTCTGGCGCGTCGGTCATTCCACCGTGCCCATTGCCAATCATATCTCGATATTTATGAGTCCGAATTCGCAAGAAACGAAAAAATATTCGACGACAATACAAGCAATCTTTTTACTCGCTCTTCCCGTCTCGCATTTTTCTGACAAAACTGATTGTTTACCGGAAAAAATTACGTCTGTTAGTCGAAACGTACCTAAGGTATAAATAAAAGATGGTGCACGAAGAATTTTGATTCGGTCCTTTTTGTGCGGTGGATACCGATTGTGGAGCTTTATGACAAAAAGTGAGCCGTCCTCGATTGAGAAAGGAACGTGGTGTTAAGTGTGCTTACAGATTTATATAAGTCAGTTCACAAGCCAAGGGATCGACGTTGACACGGATCGGGTTTTGGAGTTGTTTGCGTTTGTATTTTTGTACCTTTCAGGAGTTCACACCAAATTTGCGAGTTAATTTTTTTCGACAGTATGACTAGTATGCTGTAATGCGAGTGTTTTAGTTATTTAATCTTTGTGCAACATAGAATTATATAGGCCGACTTAATGCCATAGGAATTCACATCAGTCAACCTTAGAGTGATGCTGAGAGAGTATGTGGATTCGTCCGCTATGATCCACAATGATACATTGATACAACTTTTGTGATTGCCCTTCTACTATTTCAAGGAATTAAAACGTGCGGAAATAAATAAAACGGAGCCATCCTTTTATTGTTTATTTGTTTAATTTTTGTTTATTTAATTGGTCGGCAAACGAGCAGACGGATAACCTGATGGTAAGCAATCAGCGCCGCCCATGGACACTCGCAACGGAGGAGTTACGAGTGCGTTGCCGACCTTTTAGGGATAAGGGATTTGGAGATTTAGGGATTTAAGAGGGATTGGGGGAGGGGAAGGATTGGGCCTCCGTCCATCCTTTTATTGTAACGCAATAAAATTGTATTCATTGCCCTTATTTTATTTATATGTGTTAGATTAAAAACGAACGTAGGTTAAGTTTTGATTGTTACAAGTTACACGTACAAGTTGTACGCACATACATATGTGTGTATCTATGTGAGGCCGATAGATTTAGCTCTGGTTTTTTGAAGACTGATGTCGACTGTTGAAGTGTTGAATAAAATGATATAATTTTAATGTGAAATAGGTCTGTTTCACTAATATTATAAATGTAAAAATTTACTAGAATGTAGGCTATTTTTTCTCACAAAAACAGTGTATCCAATTTGGACGAAATTTGGTATATAGATAGGGTATCCTTGATTAACACATAGGCTATTCTTAGCTTAAGCAACTCTTTATTTTGATCTGGTGATTGGGCCGTGGCTATGCAGGGTTCAAAAACCTAACATTCCTTTTGTGGATAAACCAAAGTGGTAATATGGATGTAGGTGTGTTTGTAAGTCAGGTGTCTGATGGTTCGCGTGACGGTCCCTAACCATTTTAACGCATATGTTGCCATCTAAGTTTCTCCGTTGAATGGATCATCTAAGTGGGCTGCCGGTGGCCAAGACTTTTGTATTTGAGAGATTTTTTTTGGCGACGTTCATCGATATTAAACGAAGTTGTGTTTTTGAAACCTTTAGTATATTATGGAAACTTTAAATTCAGCAGGGGACTCCAATAATAAATACGTCTTCTTTTTGCGTGTATTGGGAGTTTGAAATAATTTATTTTTATAATTTTCAAATAATCCAACTTGCGTGCGTTAAAAATGTTATAACGTACATTATTTTCTTACTAGCATTAATGGATTTGCTACAATGCATGTTATTACACAAAAAAAACCTCTTCTTCTTCTTAAATAAAAAGAACCGCTTCAAATCCGTTGCGTAGTTTAAAAAATTAAGCATACATAGGGATACACTGTCAGGGAATTTTGTTTTATATATTTTATAAAGGAAATTCGCGAATTGGTTCTGTTTGAATGTTTCTTTATTCAAAATATATGGCTACAATACTTAAGGCTGGTCAGATCTAATTTGGGATGGTGCAGACTTGCGGTTTCGTCCGTGACGGGCGCGTGTGCCACGCGGTAGCAAAATGTTGCCAATTGTTTTTTTGGCAAAACCTTTTTACTTCCTTTTGTTAGGGTTGACGCTTTATGTTATCGAAGATTTAGACAGTTGACCCATAGAATGAAAATTAATGCATTTATTTCTTGACTTGTCATGGTGGCCCGGAGGTAAAGTCGCCACCTTCTCATGCACAAGATAGGGTTCAAGACCTAGCAAGTACCAATGAGACATTTCCAAGTTTTATGTTACTTTCTTTGATTTAGACAACACTCATAAATGAAAACAAAAGGGTAAAGGAAAAAATTGTAAGGAAACCTGGACTTATAATTTCTAATAATAATAATATATATTATAAGAAATGGATAATTTATTTATTTTACACTTTTGCACATACATCTGTGTACAAGGTGGACTTAAGGCCACAGGCATTCTCTCCCAGTCGAACCTTTGGGCGATGCAGAGATAACAGTAGGTGCAAGAAGCAAGAAAATCGTGATATTACTGATAAATATATATTTTATACATTTACTTACATAAATACTCTTAGAATAAATAAATTATATATGGGAAATAAACTTATACGGATAATCCACCTAGAGCAAGCGTGGAGATTAATTCGCAAACATCCTTCGTGTGAGAAGAGTATTATGCATGATGTGATGTGGTGTGATGCATTTCTTAATTTCCATAACCCTATTTAGCCGTCAAGAGAAGAAAATCATTTAGAAGCTAGCGTTAGTTTTCCAATCTGTCGCATAATAAGGTTAAGTATCTGAATGAATGTGATTAGTATGCCAAAATACATGCTGATGCAACGGGGATTGATAATTGACCCAACATTTTACTCCACAACGGCAATTTTGGACCTCACTTCCTATAATAATCTTTGCGTTTTAGTAAAATTGTTTAATCCCTAAAAAACACCATCTGCGTTCAAAATCTAATTCAAAAGTGTGAACAGTTTAATAATGGAATCTATTATTTTAATTTTCGAACACCGATCCGAAGACAGAAGTCGACCAATCGCATGCACGTAATGGGCGCGCGCCAGTCGCGTGCGCAGCTCTCAGCCGCAGGCGTCAAGTGTTGCCAAGTTAAAAATTAACAACTAATCATACAGGGTGGTCAACCTGACCGATGTTTTTAACCGAAATTTAATTGCTTCTTTAGAATAATTTAGCCTTAAACTCTTGTTTCAGTTCCCTCGGAGATATTACGAAATTATTTCCTGACTTCTAATAATGTGGACGGTAATTTCGTGAACAATTTTTTGGGTGCTGTTTGTGAATAAAGGCGGTGTCACGAGCCTCACGAGTTGCAACAAATTAATGCTTCCTTTTAATGCTACACGATAGTAGAATCATATGCATTTTAATGAGGCACCGCGACCTCGGCCCAGAGCAGGAGAAGGAACCCCCCGGAGTTTTTAGTCAGTAACCCTTGAGACAAATATAGACCTAACAGTTTTTTTTTTAATCTTTGTTGTTGTAATATATTTGATATGGTTAATTATATTTACGAATCAATTGATTAAACCCATAATATATATGTATGTCGGAGAATCAGGAGGCCGTTAAATATATAAGTGTTTTTACGCATCATCTCTTGTCAGGTATCTAGGCAGATACAAAAGATGGGGCCCGAAAGGGCAGCTGGGGTTGCGAGGCTAACACAAGTAGGTACCAAGGCCTGGAACAGAGGAAGAAACGCCGTGGTTTTTCCTCTTACTAGCGAGAGACGTCATACAAAGACTTTATTCGTTCAAAAAAAAAACAATAGAATAGGTAGGTAATTTTTCAAGCATAAAATAATATTTCATGTATCTAAGTTTTTATTTATACGTAAGTAGGTATAAATATGGATGTAAGTAGGTATGAAGTTATGAAATAAAACCTAAAAATTGTATGTGGCTAAT
Organism: Spodoptera exigua; assembly: GCA_902829305.4. Taxonomy (NCBI): domain Eukaryota; kingdom Metazoa; phylum Arthropoda; class Insecta; order Lepidoptera; family Noctuidae; genus Spodoptera; species Spodoptera exigua. The sequence goes on along the minus strand of LR824625.2, from coordinate 5,813,391 downwards.
GTAAATACAGAGTTGGTTCGCGCTAAACAAATCACCTCTTTTTTAACCGAATAATCACACGATGTTGATGTATCGAATATAAAATAATCGATTTACGTGAAAATTTTAAATATGAGTTAGTTGAAAATGACTTAAATTACGATGCCTGTGGGTTATCGATATCGATGTTGATGTAATCGATTCAGTTAATGATCGATTATTACTACGTTAGTCGACCATACTTGTACTTTTATTTACTTTTTTCTAAATGATGTCTTGTTTTTGGTAAAATTATTGAAGCAGTAAGTTTGGGGAAATTTGAGGCGTTGTTTTTAAAACAAATGTTTTTATTGAAGCCTTAGGCAAAGATGTGAGATGAACAGAAGGTCGTATGATTGTTAAACCATTGATTAAACAATAAAAATGACGATGATAGACTTATAAAATCCATTCCTTAATTTTGATTAAGCACTACTTCGCTCGGCTGCCGAATAGCCTTGCTAAAAAAGAAAGAGTGTCTACTTTTCTACTTTTCTAACTGACAAACTGATCCAAGCTTTTTTGAGTTATGCGCCTACCAACATAAAAAAAACTTTTTGCATCAAATTATATAAGACACACAATGTATGGATGTAGATATATCTTTCTTCAATAATATACTGATGAATGATACAAAAAGATAGGACCATTCCCTTAAAACATTTAAACTCATATTAATTAGAATAAAAATGATCGTCATTCAACTATAAAATTCATGTGAGTATAAAATAGAGGGTAATACTCCCTTGACTAATATTGTGACCCGCCTCCTGTCATACGCGTTACAAACAGACAGACAGACAGAGGCGTGTGAAACTCCAGGGATTTTCTGCTCTGTAGCATATCTACAGTATGATCTATTTACTCCAGTCGTCTGTAAAATTTATATGCAATGATTTTGTCAGTGTATTGGGCTTAAATGTTTCGGCAGAGATGTGTTGTCTCTGTGCAAAAGTATTTTTTTTATATTGATGATAATGTAATGAATAAATGTAGACATTTATATAGATAATGTAGATATTTATATATAGTATCTATTTCTGCAAATTAAACACATAGTATACGAATATTATAAAAGTGAAAGTTGTCAGTTTTGATGGTTTGATGGATGTTTGCTACTCCTTCACGAAAAAACTATTGAACGAATTCGTGGCACAGATTTGATTGATTTTAGTTTTGAATAAAACTTGGCTAAAGTTACAAACGAGTTTATGTTATTATTTTTCTGTTTACCCACATTTATGTGCGCTCTTTATTAATTTTAATTTTAGATATGCTTTCTCAGTGATTTGAAAATTATAAATGTATGAGAAAGAAAGTTGTTTTTAAACCTAAATAACACAGACTAATTTTTACCCCGGCAATCCAGACAAAGCCACAGATAGATATTGATTACTTATAGTTTTATTTATTTCTAAAGAAAATTTTAGCCAATAGAAAAACGCAAAATAACTTTTTTTATTAATATTTTCGCGTTCCACAAAACATTAAAAGGTTATCTCTAAACAGTCACTAATGGATCTAATGAATTCCCTCATTGCATTATCAGATTATCCCCTGACTCTTGACTCTTGACTAGTGTAATCCTTATTGTAACCAGTTATCGAGGGTGAGTGCTGCGCTGCTGGGGAAATTGATACGATACCAAGGGGACTCCAGTGAAGGGTCTCCGGTAAGGGTCTCCGGTGATAATCGTTGCAGGGATCGAGAGAACGCAACTGGGATATAGTTCAGTTTATTAATGTGTTCCTTATTAGGTCGTTTTTTTAAATACTCAGCTTAAAGTTGGGAGTTGTAGCCTAAGGATGGGAAATAGTCATTTCATTGTAATGTAACGTTATGGAATGCAATAAACATTTGAATTTGAATTTCGAATTCTACTATAAGATTCACTTAATCAAAAAGTTAATAAGACACTCTCTGACCACGACCAAGGCGAGGGACCCTCAAAAATAAAAAAAAAAACATAGACGCGTTTAATAGGATCTAATAGCATTGTCTATTGTCATTGTCATCGGGTTACCTTCGATACGTAAGCCGTCTACGAAGAAACTAAATTGCTTGCTTTACAACAATTTTGTAAAAATATTTCAGACATTAAGTTGTCACGCTGCGTTACACGGAGACAATTTACTTCAATATGTGTTTTGCAAATTAACTCAAGCGAGCAATGGAAGCTGTCCAAATTAAAACGTCAGTGGCGTGATGGCTGTGTGGGGAATAAGATGTTCAAATTGTGACGTCACTTATTTATTTACGTTGACAGTTGGTGGTTACGTTGTCAGTGGGTGATGCTGACAACTTCTTAGGGCCTGGCTGTACTCGAGAATCGGTTGCTATTTAAGAAAGAAAAAAAACGTCTTCGTTGCTGTGGTGATGAAGTTCTTGATTCGACACGTACGAAAACTCGCTACGCCCTGCGATTTACTATCAGACTGCAAGCTTCGAAGTTTCTTTAATAGTAGCATTTTAATTTTATGATCTGAAATGAGGTTTTACTCCATAATTTTTTTTTCTCGTTACCTTTCTATTTCAGCTCGTGCATATCCTCGTTGTCTTTCTCCCTGCGCAAAACTATCCGCGACGAATGCCTCGCTATAATAGGTGGCAATTTCATCTCACCATTCTCTACTGGGCTTAAAAACAATAACTATTAGTATCATTATCATTTACTAAATCCCAACCAATATTATAATCATATTATTTTAAAAAAGACCAAAAGGACCACACGGGAAAACACTGTCATTAGTAAATAACACGTGTGTCACCAATATCAGTTATAAATTCATGTCGATAGTGTCATAATTAACTTTAAATCGTGCCCATGTGGGTGCAGGTGTGCGCCGCGAGTGCCAAGCCAAGGTGCGCGTGCCCATTGGGATACTTCGGCCCATTTGGGCACAAATGATAAGTATACGATTATGTCTTTTTAAATGAAGGAAGATTATTTTTTATTTTGTACATGTTAGCTTATTGATTACTGGTGGTTGATTTAATTGTTTAGATTTTATTATCTGTTGATTTAAATCTTCAAATAATATTTCTTTACTTAGAGAAAGGTTTGGAGTATGTCGAAAAAAAAAAGTTTTTTTTACAAATCGTAACTCACGTTACTATTTGACGAGGAAATCGGCTTACCTACATTCACTAGCAGAATTGCGAAAAGAAATGAATTAGTTTTTTATTGTTGGCAATGGGCAGATGGGTTTGGCCGCTATGGTCCATCGGTATGTGATGCGACATTTGTGGGAGTAAGTCTACCCAAAAGCAACTTATTAAGGATACCGCTAGTGCTTCTGTATGTTGTACTTAAAACCATACATACATTTTTAATGAACCATATAGTATGTGGTATAACCGCAATGGTTGTAAGTATGGACGAACATTTTCTATGGTAAGTATGGATAGATGGTTGTAAGAGCGATCCGATTTCTTTCAAGTAGTATCCGAATTCTGTCAGTTTTCTAGGCCAGTTTTTTTCACGAAATCGGATCGAAGGAATTGCGGAATTGCTCTTACACACCTACTACTACAATACTTCTTTCACAAAAAACTACTTTAGGTACTGAACGGATTTAAATGAAATTCGGTAAAAGTGAAACATAATAGAACATAGGGTAATTGTGTCGCGGGAACGCTCCTGAAGCCGCTGGTAGAAGCCAGTTTAAAAGAAATATCTATTTCCACTCGGATTGAACACTTTCATAATTAAAGTTCATTAATAAATGAATTTGTGTGCGTCTTATAATAAAACAATAAATATCACAACTCGACCGAGGCGCTGTGTAATTGTACAAGACACCGGTAGCTTAAACTATCCCAATTTGACCAATTTCCTCAGCAGAATACCAACTTTATGACCAGACAGATAAAGGTTAAAATTGTGTAACGATATTTTACTGTTCATGGTAGGTTGATGTGCCGGTTCTCGATAGTAATTTGACGTAATATGAGCTCGTAAATACTTGCCGGGTTGGTGGTAAACTCGTTTGGTGGACTGCATTGGTGTGCTTGGAAGTACAATCGGTAAAATTATATTATTGGTTTCCTGATAAATTGATTGTGCGGTTGACGCAGTGGCTGGGAAACCGGCTGCCGTGCAACGTGTCGCCGGTTCTCATCTCGCACGTAACAACTTTTTGGGTGAATCAGAATTTGTTGTTCCAGGGTCTGGATATGATACGAGACAGGAGAAAATCCGAGCGCGAGGCAACGTTTCCTAAAAAAGTATACCTAATTAATTAAAAATAGCAATTGTTTTTAGAATATAGCTTATTGGTAATCAAAACAATCATCAAATAACTTCTCCCGCTCGCCATTTTTTACGCTGAGCCCGCAACCCTAGCGAAACATCAGCCCTGTTGGGTCGTATCTGTGATGGTCTATTGACTCACCGAGGCGCAGGTCGTTGGAGTCTGTTTAAACCCTTGTTCTAGGTCTGTTTGGATAAAAGAAAGGTTTGCTAACAACCAATGGAAAGACCAACAAAAGAAGACTTTATATATAAACTTCGACATAATCAGCTTTATCGAACTTTATCACACATCATCACTGCTGATTGCTGAGTAAAGGCGTCTTCTCACACGGAAAAGGTTTGAGCATCAATTACCACGCTTGCTTAAGTAAGGCGGATTGGAGATTTCAAACTTATAATTATAAGTCTAGCTTTCCTCGCGATGTTTCACCCTAGGCCTGTGGTGTCTAAATAATCTTAGAAAGTATGTATAATTCGACAAAAGTCACATTGGTACTTGCCAGGTTTCGAACCCGCACCCTCATGCATGAGAAGCGGGTGCCATAACCTCCAGGCCACCACGACAATTATTCAACAGTCATCCATAGAACTTCATATCCTTTAAAATTAATTTTAATCAAATATAATTGAAATTATCAAGTAATTGAGTGCAGGTGGCCCACAATTAATAGAATTAGTTGAAGATTACATTATTTATTGGAATGCTTTCAATTTGAATTTATTGTAACATCGTACTTTAATGAAAGGTGAACGACAGTTATTTTTAATTTGTTTAATTAAAGCTTTATCAATGTGTGGTCTTTTGAGGCGCTATTTGTAAGCCATCTTTGCCACAACTGTCCTGTTCACTTGCCCAGCGGTAGAGGTGGCAACGGAGAAGAATATATTAATCACTGTAAGTATATATAAATATACTAATATAATGTAAAATCGGACTGGGGAACTTCGGCGCAACGATCTATCGTGGAAAGACTCCACATATTACATTTATCAAACGCCAGCTAAAGCACGGAGTAAGCCGGGGCAAGCGCAGTTAGGCCCCTCGGCCTCGGCCAAAGAAAGAGCGGGAAAAGGGACTGGGTTTTTTAGTCAGTGGGAGTCTGACACTCCCTCTCGCCTCACCCTGGGTGGGAGAAGTCATTTAAAGTCCTCAAAAAGCTAAAGCGCAGGGTAGGTAGCCTCTCTAGATCTCCGACCCACCAGTTAAGAATTGAATATCCGTGACCTTTCGTCTTTAAGAGATTAAAAAGCAGGGCCATTATACCAGAAGACGAAAGGTCACGGGTATATGATGAACTACTCAAAATAATTTTCAAAAACGATAAATGCCCATGAATTTTGTATGAAATAGCACGTTTTGACGTCATGTTTTTATGTCAAATAACATAGATAATAATCAATTATATAGAATTTTCAAGTATATCGAAAAATTTATTTATGAAGGTGTGATTGCTTGTTTGCAATATTGTAACAATATATTTTTAATTAAAGATAATTAATACTCATTTGTTACTTTCATGAAACATACATATCTGTCTATATATACACATTTATATAAACTTTTAAGTATATTTATAAATTATTAGTAACTATAAGTAATCCTACGTGTATTAATTTATGTAGATAAGGCGGTATTTTCACTCAAGCCACTGATGTGGGTAAAACTAATGAAAACATATTTCTCTATGTTTACGTATAAAATAAACCTGTTCACTGCAAAGTAATAAAATTTGCAATATCTATCAACATAATTAGTTGGGACAGGGATGTGTGAAGATGAAAGTACAGAGGACAGCATATCAACTTACCCTTTTGAGACAACTTTTATATTTAACTTTCAACTTTATCATTTCGGTATAACGTTGTAAATCGAATAAAAAATATTACAGAATGGTGTAGGTTGACCTGCTGGCGTCGGAACAGGTAATAAATTATTCCCCTGGTAGCATTAATCTTAATTCAACGAGGGTAGGGCTGTGTTGGGTTAATTATCTGGAGACGACAAAAGGTGTTTTAAGAATTATGATTTTTTAAATGAGAAATGTTAATGTGTTTTTCAATACTAGCTAATGTGTCTTGATTGTACATATTTGAGAGGCGTAGACTTGTGAAAATGATTCTTTTCATTGGAGTTTTCGTCTTGCTAATTAGAGATAAAACTTAACAGAATAATCATGGGCTAACTAGATAAGAAATTAATTAGTTCGAAAGGCGACTTCAAATTACATCAATGATATCTCACACACTCATTACAATAATAGTACTTATTTTAGCTTTTGAGATCATTTTTTTTTCATAAAGTTTTTTTTTATGTGAAGCACAACCCTAATCGCGGTGAAGGCGCGTGGCAGTCGCATGCGCACCCAGTGTTATTATTATTACACAGTATGTTATTTTGTGCGCGACTCTCCTGTTGACTGGACGTACTTACATACATATTTGCATCCCGCCTCCCTATTCTACCGTAATTTGGTCACGATTTTTAAATTAACCTTTTTTGGTAACATATTTAAAAGAGCAATAAAGAGTTTTGGACGAATTTCGCCAGTTTTACCTCGAGGGTTAGGTGGAAGAGTCTTCAGCTGATTTAAATAAATCGATTGGGTTGAGTATTAATGATATTTATTAAGTTACAACTTTGTGTTGCTTGTTTTGGAGATGAAATATCATCAAATATCTTCTCCTTTTTTAGGCAGGGTGAGAGAGAGTGTCAGACTCATACTGAAAAAAAATTACTCCATCACTTCTTCTGCTCCAGGCCGGGGTTGCGGTACATTATTGCACTTGACTCAAGCTGAGCATTAGCTCTATCGGGCCCTATCTGAACTGTGTGGTGCTAAGGTTCAAATCATTGTAGGTACAGACGCCTGAGGTTCAGGACAGGGTGCATTTCAACGCCAACTATTGTATGGATGACGAAGATTGGAAGCTTTCAATAAATAAAATGTCCAACTTACTGTGTGTACAAAAAATATTTAATAAATTAATAAAATCGAGGTCGCGATAAATAGGAAGGTGCAGTATTCATCAACATAGACCATGAATACGTTTTTCGTATTTAAAAATAATCACAAATCACAGCGATCATAGCTGAAAAAAATGTGTATTCTATTTTACTTTTAATAATGTAAATATATGTGCTTTTTTATACCTTTAGAAAAAACCGTGCCTGATTAATATGAATTATTAGAAGGTCATATAAAAAGTACGATAATATCTACATCATCAAAGACTTTTTCCTCACACTGCACATTTCCTTCATACCCCAAGCAAGAACGTAAATTGACTTTTACTTTCATCACTTTCACACTTTCAGGGCGATACTTCTCAACCTATTAACGGTGAGTAAGACATTAATCTTTGCAAAAAGTTAACATTCTCTCGGTTGGTGGTCGTAAGCTGACGAGTTCAAGGTCCTTCGATCCGCAGATTGTGATCAATTATTGATGGTATCAATATATGCAATATATCAATATACTGAATATAAATATATCAATTTGTTGAATACGATGAATATGAATATAAGACGACAATCTTATACTTCAATGAGTTATCTCTGCTCTCTGTTGAACGTAGGTAACGATTTCCAGATCGGTCGGTTTGATTTTGGGCTATACTTTAGTCTTATGTAATAAGAGGCAAAATTGTTGTATTCAATCAGTAACATTTTAGATCTATTTTAGATCCAAAATATTTATTGTGAAGTCGATAACTCGGCAAGTCGTGTTTTTTTATACTACAATTAATAATAACAAAGTTTACGGGCCTTACTAGTTGAATGGCTTACAATTACTGTAGCCTAACTAGAAAAGCATATATTCATTATATCACAAGTTACTTGTCAGAAAAAGAAATGTATGCGTTATTTCTAATTCTTTTCTGAGACAAAATTCAGATTCGAAATCACATGACAACTGTCATAGGCTGTCTGTGACAAAAGCTAGAGTGACATTGATAACTTTTGTTCTCTACAATTGTTTAGTGACTAAGATTTTCAGACAAAACTAGAGCTATTCCTATGTCATACACACAATAAACTAATCCACTGCACCTTTACAATCAAAACACCTGCCTAAATCCCTAATTGGCTGAAATCAGACCAATCATACAGCAATAAAACAAATATGCTAAAGTCTCAACATCGGAATACCAAAGTTATAAGCTTGCAAACGCTAAAAACTTTCAAATTAAAATGTCTTAAAAGCTAATTTGACAGGTGACCGCTGACAGATGAACGGGAGATGTTTTTGTGATGCTGGCCTTTGCATTCCTTAATAAGGACGTATGATTTTAGGAAGCAATAAAAAAATCTGTTAAATTGGACTATTTCTTGTTACTGTTATGATTAAAGGGTTTAGGATTGATGGTCCTTTGGTACGCTTTGTTTTTTATGTTTGGCGGTCGGTTGATGAAGACGATTTTGGTTGGCAATTCCGAAACGAAATAATTGATATTTTGTAATTCAAGAGCGTATATATAAACATCAGTATCTAATGTAGTAGCAGCTCAGTCTGTTGATTAATGTTACTTATTACTGTCAAAGGTGATATTTTGTGAATAAAATCTATTCATATTAAACGCAAAGAAACTGGGTATTCTTGTTTAAAATCTTAAGTTGTCAATGCATGCAACTATGCGACTAGAATTTAATAAAGCATAATTTACAAATACCGCTACAAAACAACAAAACACCAATCTTTCGAACCCAAAAAATAAATGAAACTTCAAAAAAACATTGTCTTTCGCCCTAAAACACGTAGATAAATGATGACAAAAACTTCACTAGGTATTTAAACTAGCAAGAAATTAAAAAGATCCAAAGTAACACTATCGGGGAGTGCGTAATTTATAATCAATTAGGACCAGTGGAGGTATCAAGGTGCACGCTGTGCAGTTGAGCGACGTTTTTATAAGGCACGTGGACAGTGGAAAAAACTATGACGATGCGTGGAAAAAATAACGGCTGGAGTAATGCTGGCCGGTAATGATCACGTTCTGTAAAATTGTTTGAATTGGTTAGAAAATAAGTTTCTTTTGTTTACTTGATTTTTTTATGTAAAAAGGTTGGTGTTCATGCAATTTATTGCTTTATTAGTTTTGCTATTGTTTGTAAACTTTGAATTAATTAATTTCTTTTACGATGAAGGTAAAAAGGTTGACTAACTTTTGTTTTGGATTTGATATTAGTAAGTACGCAATTATGGTTTTTTGCTAGTAGTTAATTGATTTTTTTTGAGAAGTTTAAAACATCTAATTACATTTGACCTGTGTGGAGTGAGAGTAAATGTGACTCTCTTACTGACCAAAGACCACCATGTTGTTCCTTCTGCATCGATCCTGAGCAATTGGTTCTAAGGTACGGCTTCATATTTTGTAGTTATAGTATTTATAGCTAGTATTTTGAATTACAAAATAGATCGTAATACCTACTACCATTTGCATTTTTACATATACTAGAATAACAATAAATAACAGTTTACGTCCTTTCTATCGAAATTTCCATCAGGAAATCTCACTCTCTCTTAAGTCATCCGCTTTTAAATAGAAACAAAAGTCCATCGAAGTACTTGAAGTAATTAACCATATATACATATCTACGACCATACAGATATACCATAGACATACAAAGCAATGTTAATATAAGCTACGTGCCCAAACAATAACCAATAAAGGCAAACATCAATTATAATAATTTTATTTCAATAAAAAATATAAAAAAATAATTAACGACCTTCCTCTGTTCGACCGTAACGTGAATAAATAAAAACACGTTCAGATGCCATCCCTACGTCACAAGTTGTCTATTTAGACACGCCTTTTTATGTAGCGCAATCACTGAAATACTGTTCTCTCTGTCCTACGTTCGTTGTAAGGTGTGGCTGTCTCGCTCCCACGGCCTAGTTGGAATGAAAATGAATAAGGTGGTAAGTGATAGGGTTATTTTATGATTGCCTGGTCTGTGATTAAGGGATTTGCAAACTTTTGGGGATATGAGTCTAATTAGTATTCCTTTTTTAAATTATTTTGGTATAGATTTTTTATCTTTGTTTGAGCTTAGATGTTTTTTTAATGTTTTTAAATACTATTGCACTTTGGAACTGAGTTTGACGTTAGACATAATAGGTCAGAATCTGAACAACTATTAGATTATTAACTCAATATTTCACCTTATCATGTGCATTTTGTCTACGTTTTTTTTAGGAAAATCCACTTGTGGTAGACCAACAACCGATTTAAATGAATAAAGGATATATTCTCTCAGGTAATCTGTTATTTGTTTTGTTACAGAAATTATGAGTGTCATAAATTGCAAATTGAGGTAGTTCATAAATGAAAATTTGTTAATAAAAATATAATACCTATTGCTATTTACATAAAAACTGGGTAGGTAACAAAATTTCATAACATAAATATGTTATTTTTGTCTATAATTCATATTATAATGACTAATTATTGTGTAAGTTTAAACAATAATTTTTCGTTGCGAAAAGAAAGTTGTAAAAACGGCCATGTTTTCTTGTTATTTCATAATAATTGCTACTTGGAGACGGAAGGCAGATGCGTGTGACTACGTTTCAAATTTTACGTGTTGCTTTTGGTTTGACCACTACGTCTACGGAGTTAGGCCATTTTTTTACTGAGGAATTTGGGTAGGATAGAAAACGACGTTTAAGTTGAGGAGTTTATTTATTTATTTAATTATTTAAAGTTTACAGTCTCATCTTTACAAGTATAAATCTAATGCAATTGAGTTACATTTTTGTATGAATTCACGAGGTGATGCGACAGAGAATTAAAGTTGAGGTATGAATAGCGCTGTGACAGGGTAACTGGCTGCTGTCAAACGTGTCGCGTGTTTCGGACCCGCACCGAACAACACTTGTTGATCTACAAATTGTTGTTTCGGGTCTAGGTGTGATGTGTATGTGAAATTGTATGTTTGTAAACGCACTCAAAACACAGGAGAAAACATTAGTGCGTGTAAAACCTTTTTATATATTGAATTGAAAACTGAAATGGCTTTGGGCAGGTCACATCTTTCAATAAATCGACGACTGTTGAGGTAGACGTGTTCTGGAGTGGACATCACATCTAGGCAAACGTAGTATAGGGCACCCTCCAGCTAGGACGTGAACTGACGATTCCTGAAAGTTGGGTGCTCAATGGTGTGCAATTGTGAAGTCTATGTCCAGCACTGGGTGGAAACGGTGTACCTAATTGTTATTATTTGACTAGTTGCTTTACAATATTTCTTAAATTAAACTATGATGATGATGATAATTCTCATCTTTAGAATCTGCACCTACATATGTAGTAGGTACATTAAACCGTGAAAGAAACTATTTTTCACTCAATTATTTTAGTCCTGTTTGCAAGTGAAATAATTCCATTTATAATATAATATAAAACAAATTATTTATATTATATTATAAATGGAATTGATATATAATCATACCTAAATACATATAAAAAAATACACAACTTAAAATAAAATTGTCATCAAAACTTAAGTCCGATGTTTAAGTAGCACCCAAGAGCAGTGTCCAGTAATTCCCCCATAATTTGAGGGTGGCCACAACAACGCAGATTGTTCCCGAGATAGAGCGACGCACTCGGACAAACACTTTGGTGCACTAATTACTTACACCTGGAAAATTTTCTTGTTTTTTTTTTTATTTTATTATAGCTTACATCCATTTGCGGTTTCGTTACTCATATCCGTGTAAGAATATTGGGCTATTGTGTTTTTAAATTTAAACTGACATGTTTTTATTATAACTTATTATAAATACACGTTATAGAAGGCGAAAGTTTATGTGTTAAATAAATCATTGTAATGACCTGTAATTGTTTTAATTTATGTTTGTTACCTAACTTTAAATGATGGGTGTATTATTATAATCAATGTTTTGAAATGATATAGTGTTCGTGATAAAGTTTTGAGATATTTCACTCTCCTTTCCTTGCATATTATTTACAGGAGATCTGCCAGTTGTCGTACGCCACGTGTTTTCTAGGTAAGTCTAATAACAAATGCAGTTACAAAACAGAAAAGGAGGATTAAAAAAACGGAATTAACACAGGTCACGTGTATATTTGTGTGTCTTTTTGGAGTTGAAACCTTTTTCACTTCATATTGATAAATATTCCTGAAACTTCTTCGCCTGTAGAAGAAGATGTTGACTAACATTTTTAGTTGCATAATTACTAGTAGCAACCAAATGAATGAAAAAACAAAATTACTTAATTATTTAATGTTTTTAATTTTCATTCATTCATACACATTTCTATTTTATTCTAAAATGATATTTATTTATTATTTTATTATTATTATTTGGACATCATAAATTTGCGCATTAATTAAATAAAATACAATAGGGATTTCCTATCAAATCCTGTCCTTAAGGTCTATTTTACTATAATAACTAGAGTAGTTAATACATTACTACGCTTGTTATAGTTCAGTTTACTGAGCAATGAGCGTCGCATATAGGCGAGACGGACGCACAGACAGACGTATCGTGTTTAAATACCGTATCGTATGTCGCTATGTCCTGTGCTAGTAGTCAAGCTGTAGGCGATAGCGGTTAATTGAATTAAATTTAAAACTAGAAGTAGGTAGGTGATAGTTTGATCTATAAAAAAATATTTGGTCCTAATGTACGCAATGTTAAATTTTCTTAGTTTTAACAACAATATAATTCTTTCATTAATGGATGTTTGTGAAATAGTTTTGAGATCAGATCTAAATACTTTTCAGATTTGGTGGTTCAAATATAAGTGGTATCTTCGAGCGACTGGCTTACACTGATAGATCTGCCCTGTTTTAAGAGTTTGAATCTGCTAATTGACTGTACTGATTGTATTTATAGTAAATACAAAGTTATAAAATATAAAGAAAATGAGTAATTTGTAGAATCCTTTAAATCCAAGCGTAATAAGGTGGTTTTAACTTAGTTAAAGTCTAAAATACTCTCTCTCGCCTCACCCGTGTTGGAAGAAGTTATACACTATTGGTATAATTTACTTCTACCAAACAATTTTATTTATCTTAACCGACCCTCGTCAAACATACCTAAATAAACGGGACGTGAAAGTGGCAAAACAAGACCTTAGTCTTCGGATGAATATGAACTTTAAGAAACAATATAATGATGGAGTTACTTATGATTGACTTTTTATTAAAGAAAACAAATCATTATTGTTATATAATCGCCTTCCTCTGCTATCTTGTACCAGCACAAAGAGCCAGACAGACGGATGGACATGCAGCATGACAGGCGGTTACAGCTTCGCGCTCGATAAATAACACTAATGTCACTTTGTACATTGTAATGTGCTTACATATGCACACACATCAAGGTTAAATAATAGAAATAAAGTTTAATGGTGTAATAATTATAAACTTATGATTAAATTTAGAGGAGATAGGCAGCAAATTACGAGAAAGCGTTAGACTCTCACTGACTAAAAACTGTTCCTTTGTCAGCTCCGAGATGGGAATATTTAGCGCTGAACTCGCAAACATAGTTGTACATGGCGTTGATTTTCAAATTTGGAGTGGAACTAGGCATTATAATGATTTGTTAAAGCAAATTTAATTTTTTTTTGAAGCAAATTCCTATATTTTTTAAAACTAAGTAAAGAAAATCATTCACAAGCAACAAATATATGCAAGTTGCATACAGAATATTTGACAAAGTGTACGTATGCCATAGCTATCGCCATTTTTAAGTTCTTAGTCACGTAGAATAGGTATCTGTAGGTAATTAACATTTTAAACTAAAATAACCTTCACTAGTAGTTTATTAGTATTAAACAGTTTTTAGCACTGGCTAATCGAATCAAACAGTCACCTTTTTGCATTCCACGAAAATTTAATAACAAAGAGGAGTAATTCTAAATAATTAATTTAATAAAAACAAATATGATAGGTATTTACATTTTCTCCCCATTTATTCTTTTTTAATCAAATGTTTGAAAGTATCAAACACTAACTAACTCGGCGACCTTCTTATTGAGCTTACATTTTCCTCGCCAGCTATAACATCCACAAATCTATATGTAACGTTATCTATTTAACAGTCTTTAGCTCTCCGCCCCGAGAATACCCAACATTCACCAACCAACACAAATAACCAATCAAACAACTCCTATTTTTATAACCATAAGGTTTAAAATCGCTCGCACCATCTTATTAATCCGTTACAAACGTCGTCCGATATAGGAAGAGCTATGAAAAGTATTGGATTGCTTCTTTGGAATCTGATTTTAGTTTGGTCCTTCGGGGCGTGGTAGGTCAAGAAATACTGGTCCTTCTAGTAGGTATGAGGGAAGTGTGAAGAAGCTAAGAGGTGTATCCCCTCCGGTTCGGTCGCGGTGGGCGGGGCCACGGACACGGTCCGTCCGTTACAACCGCTCCACGCATCGCGCCGAGCTTACGCGTGAAGCACAACCGAACGCACGCTTTTTGAATTCGGAACTGCCGCTTTTCATGTGTTTTCTTTCATCGAGTGATTTCGATTTTTGAATAAATTTAGTTGATTGTTTTGTGAAGTTCGAGTTTGTTAGAAACTTTTTTGTCAAGGACTCTTTTGAGGTGAACTTTTTAGGCTGAATAATGGACTTGAAATTGTTTTAATTAGAATTTTTAGGAACAGTTTGTTTTGAAGTGAGAGGGTGAGTATTATAAATGCATTGATTTTGTGATATACGTTTTGGTTTAATAAAGTATTTGCAATGAAACTTTATATTTAAAATTCGAGATAAAACTAACGAGGTAGTAGGTTATTTATAAGATATAGTATATTTATAACACTTAATAGGACAAAATGTGTCAGCACAGAAATATTACGATTTTTATAAAAAACGAGAATCAGTTTGTAAAAAATATTAAATGCAAGCAAATGAATAATATCGAAGTGAAACACAATACCTTTCCGAATGGATTCATTATCTTTGAAACTTTTTTAATATCTCATTTACTGTCAAGAAAAGACATCAACGCGCGCTCCCGATGTCTTCATTGATAACGATAATCTTTGCAGTTTGGTCGCCGCACACGAAAATCCCTTTTTTAGGAAGTTAAACTCATTTATTTTAATTTGTAAGAGATAGGTATCACGTTATTAAAAGCATTGGGTTGGTTTTTTAATATTTTTCTTGTTTGAATGTAGATTGTTTTATACAACTTGATCTTGTTGAGTTTCTCACATTTACGATTTGTTTTGTTCCTTTCTCATTCGAATAATTTGATTTTGGTTTAAATTTTGGATAATTTCAGATACATTAAAATCATCGAATAAGTGCACTCTGAAAAGTAAAAGAAAATCTTATTCAATAAAGAGAGTAGGTATGTTTTAGGCCTTATTGAGAAATCATGTCTCTCACAAGGAAATTAGAATATTCATCTTTCACCAATTATATTTAATATTATAATAATTTATTATTTGGACTTTTTCCGGATAATTTTAGTCCGGAATCAATATCTAGTAAAAACCTTCTGTTAATTGTGTCTCACTTTTTTATTCTGTATGTCTTTCATTCATCCATTCCTATTACATTTTATGCTTTTTTTAAACTTTATTTTTATAATAAAAATGGCAACGGTTTTTAATTTAAAATATTTTCCTAAACACGCTGTCGCTGTATTCAGCCTAATCTGTCTAAGGAGAAGTATCGATTATAATAAGAAAAAAATCAGGAAAAAATAATTATGTTCATTAGGTAATGATATACATAAATATTTAAATACGACTCGCGTAGGTTTTTTATGCTTTGACGAAAAGCTAAGGTCTATATTGCAAGTAGTCATTTATTTTTTATTACTCTTGTATCTTATAAAGGGTTAAATAAGTATTAAAGATTTGGTAAATCACTTAAGGTAAATTATTCAATCAAGTTTTCTTAATACAATGGTCTCAAGTAATTGTTTAATCAAAAATCTCATCATTACTCGACAAATACAAGTGATACTTTATAACCAGCCAGGTTTTATGGACTATCATAAGACATAGAGCTTACAGTTAATCCTAATGAAAGGCTTATTTTATTACGTACACTAATGAATACAGCAAAACATTAAGTATTAATTAATTTAAAATCTTCAATAAGTCCTATACATTACTTAATTAAAACTTTACATAAAAAATCTTTATCAACCGCTTAAACCACGAACCGTAGACGAATATTTTTTAAACATAGACAATTATTATAACTATGTATACCTTTTTACCGTCACGGTGTGTCACTCCGTGTGACTGAAGTTCCCTTGTCTATTATCAGCTATTGTTTTAGTCTGTGGTACGCTTTTTAATCTGTGCCTAACTAATTTTATGGGTCAAGTAATAAGCGGGTGCTATTAGCGTTTAAAATTGTGCTCTGCTATTTTATATACATAGGTAGCAAGATTTTAATCTTGCAGTTTTATTTTTTGTGACAATAGTAAAATTTTGACAAATTTTCCAAAGCAAAAATGTGCAAAGATAGGTACTTTGCTATTGATCCCTGTGACGGTATCGTAAAATTTTTTTAACATGCCAAACATAAAGTCAATTGATTAGGATCCATCTGTAAATAAGAGAATTACATAGTTTAAGAGTAAAAAATAAATAAATATACAATTTCATAATGTTCTCTGTCTTATGCATAATTATTTGTTTTTCAATACCAACTGTGCCGCGCAGTCATAGCTTACGTTCTCAAGGGATAGTGTAGCTTTCCAACATTGAAATGATTTTCCAAATCGGTTAAATAGTTCCGGATCCTAATTCAAACAAACAAACAAACAATCAAATCTTTCCTCTTTATAATATAAGTAAAGATACCAGTTACGAAAAATTGAAACATAGGAATTACCAACTAAAAGGAAACAGAACATTCAACATAGAAATATTTTTAACAAACACTTTACAAAATTCGGTATAGCCAAAATCTTCCAAACAAATAAAAAAAGCAGTAAACAGTTAGTTAAAAGCGTCTAATCTTAAACTTATACCAAACATCAAAGCGAAGCGGCGACTTTGATCGTACCGCTTAATTCGCAGCGGATAAATGCGAATAATATACCTTTACATGGTTTGATTCCGAACTGTGTATTCCCACCGACAAAGAATACGTTAATAATTCCTAGTGTGAATGACTTTACTATTGGTAGTTAAACTTAAATCTATACCTAAAGACATTGTTGCCTAGGTAAGAGTATTGGAATGAGCTTAAAATAAAATCCGATATTTTTTTTCTCTCTCAGCCATGAAAGTTCCACTGAAAAACATTTTTTATAGTAAATTAACAGACGTAACACCTGCTGGTAAGCAATCGGCGCCATCCATGGACTTCACAACACCTGAGGAACTGTCAACTTTTTCGGAATGATGTGAGGAAGAATTGAGTTCATGTTTGGGCCCACGTGGTAACTCCAGCCCGGGTTGCGGGGCAAGCGCCATGAGGCACAGCAGCCTCGGCCTAAAGCAGGAGAAGGAACGGAGGTATTTTAGTCAGTAAGAGTCTGACACTAATGGAAACAGGCATTCGATGATTTTCACCTCACAAAAAAAGAGGAATAACTCCGGTCGAGCCGACCCATACATCCAAAGGCGATATACATGCCTAAGCATAGGTTTTTCACAATTAAATATTGGTTATTGTATATTAATAGATAAATTAAAGCTGAAAGATTTGAGTCCTGATAGATAAGATTTAATCAGAAAGACTGTCCGTTTTAAATCCATGTAAAATAATTACCAAGTCACGGCCGTTAATGTCGGATGCGGTAAACAGAACTGCACATGTTTTTATGTGCAATATAACATAATTATGAAATAGTACCTAATGTTTTGAGTCTTATACCTATATAATAGGGAGTCAGCTTAGTACTTCTTGAATTGAATTCGTCGACTGAATTTTTACCCAAAAATTGTACCTAATTAATGTTGCACCCGCTTTTCGTTAACTATACAAAATCTTATTGTTAAGAGAACCAATATCTGAATATAATTCATGCTGTAACTAAAATAACATTTTAACATTACAGAATTAAACATAAGTCATAATAATAATTTAATAAAAGTCTTTAATAAAAGTCATATTTTTAGGCTCTCGAAGGACCAATTTATGGTCCGGAGGACCAAATAAATTTTCTTTTAAAAAAATTATTTTTTTTACATAAATATAAATCGAACTAGGTATGTAATATTAAATTGTATACTATAATATCAATTCAAAATAAAGTGGTTGTGCATAAATTACTCGATTGATTTATTATTTACCACATTATAATGAAATCACTCAATTTATTCAAGCCGCGCCCTAGACAGGCAGGCAACCTCGCTACAATCCTTGTTGACTGGTCAATCATATAAAGTCTTACTTATACCTCAATAAATACTATACCTTTATATCGTATATACAGTACGAGTAAATATTAACAAAATATATCCCTAACGTATCACACAAAAAATTTTGATTAACTACTTTTCTTTCAAGTAATGCATTGGTTGATTTTGTATAGTAAAATGTCGTGGTGGCCCGGAGGATAAGGAGCCTGCTTGTCATGCATGAGGGTGTAGGTTCGAAACCTGGCAAGAACCAATCTGACTTTTTCCGGGTTATATGTGCTTTCTATGATTATTTAGACACCACTGACATACGGTGAAGGTAAACATCGTCAGGAAACCTGGACTTATAATTTCTAATTATAAGTTTGAAATCACCAACCCACATTGACCAAGCGTGGTGATTAATGCTCTAACCTTTTCCGTATGAGAAGAGGCCTTTGCTCAGCAGTGGACACTTATAGTCTGGTGATGATGAATGCATTGGTTTGCTAAACTGATTTCCTTTGCTTGTCTCAGACACAAATAAATAGCTACTGGTTAACATGTCGTTCAAAATAATAAACTATTTAATTAAAAAAAAAACGCCTCATTGTCTTTTGCATTAAATCGCTCCATCTTCTTTTCAAAATAAAATGATATTTAACATTATTCTTAAAAAATCTTCTGTCATAAAACACGGATCCGAATAGCAGCACCAGTTCTAAATATAAATGTTCAGTATATTTATTTAGTATTTACTGACTTTTATGTGTGGAGGTGTCGTAAAAATCAAGCGAGGGTTGGACTAAACCGTTTTGTCGGCTAGACTTGCGTTAATACTGCATTTAAACGTAGAATGTTATAATTTTAGGATTAGTTGTGACGTGTAGTTATAAAACGATAGTTATTTGTTAGTGTCAGAATAGTTTAGGAGTTTCTTAGCCTATGTTGTTAGGAATCTAGACTTTAGAAATGAGGTCGTAAAGTTGGTTTCGCAAAAGTAACCGATAGAAAATATCGCATTCTTCTTTTAAAATCTATGTGCTGAGCAAAAAGTATTTACTTTTCGGCTCATTTCACGGATGCGTTTAGACTAAGACGATTTGGCCTAATGTAACGAAATTGACAGTCAAAGCTATTAAAATATTTTAGTTCAGACGCTTCGGTTTCCTATTCTTTTTTTCTTTGCCATTTTTACCAGCCAATACGTTCACAATACATAATTTGTGTTACTTAGCACTAACTCGTGCTTCCTTCAGCTACTGTAATCAAAATATCGGTGTCGGCTTCATTGGTCGCGTGTTCTCCACACTTCGTCTGAACATAACGAGCCTGTAATAACCAGCTCGCACTTTTAGCACCCAATTTTCGCACTTTTGTACGCATTCGCCCTGTAATTCGGCGCACTTAGCACCAAATGTGCAGCAAAACGCCCTAAATGAATCGTTCTCTGGCATTAAGCACGAGAATTTGACGAAAGCGAGAGGATGTCTGGTGTTTTACAAACTTACGTTTGCTGTTCGGAAAAGTTAGTTTAGTTTGGATTGTAATGTTGGGTTTAGTTTTTGGGGTGTAAAGGTAATATTGTTGTAATTTTGCTTGCGGGTAAAAGCCGTCGGCTTCGCGTATGGTGTCAACTAACAGTAGTTATTGTCAAATTTGCGAAAAGTGTTCAAATTAGAGTGTTAAGGTGTGAGGTGTTAGGACCTAATTTGCACCCCGAAGGCTTCGACGTTGCAGAAAATTACCGCCTTACAGTTATTAAGACAAGACAGCTGCGTGGCACTTCTGTACTTAGAGATCTGAGCCTTAATTTGACGCTAATTTGTCAAGACTTGGCAGGCAGTGAAATCCCTCACCCTTATCTAAAGATTTTATTAAAAGCAAAATATTTTTATTACTGTTAAAATATGGACAAGTTGGGTTGTCATCGTGATGTAGGTTTTACGAAATAAGCATACGAATATAAAAATAAGTTTCTTAATCAGGATAAATGTTTGTTACTGTTTTCATTAAAAACTATTGAACGGATCTGAATGATATTAGGCATAAAGATAGATTATAGTTTGGAGATTAGAGATTAGATTGCAGGCAAAACCGTTGTTAGAAGTAGCCTCGTCACTATATAAAACCAAGTCGCTTTCTCTGTCCCTACGAGTAAATTCCAATGTGTGCTTAAATAATAAAAACTACGCAACGGATTTTAATACGGTTTTTTACTAGAGTGATTGAAGAGGAAGGAATATACATATGTATAAAATCCATTTAATAGTAAATAATTTTATTAGTATGGCATTAGTAATAGTTCGCTAGTAATAAATATTTTGTAGTTACACTAGCACTTATTCCCATACTAAAAAGTTTGATTCTATATGAATCCGACAAATATTTAGTAAGTATAATAATAAAACATAATGTATGATTATAAATCGAAAAAGTTATAGCGTTTCGTGACCCGCGGCCATTGCTGTAACTGCTTCGAGATCTACTCGCGTTACATAGAAAAACCGTGACGGAAATGTGAATTTAAATAATTAATTTTATGCAATAACTATTCACATAATAATAAAACAAATAAATAGCTTCATTATTCTTGTGAGAAAAAGGAATAAATAGGTAGAAAATGAAATTCACTCTGGTTAACTATATTATTAAGAATTTTGTAAATAAAACGGCTGACCTGGCGAACTCTGTACCTACTGCTACAAAAAGTTTATTAAGGACAGTTTTGTTCCTTTTTAAAATGTAACATAATTTGTAGAACAGTTTTATGAAAAACATTTTTTACTAATTTTCTTGCCAATCATTCTTGATTTTTTCCTGAAGTTCTGCGAATATTTTAAAATTAAAATAAGCCAAATCAGTTCAGCTGTTTTCGAGTTTTAGTGAGACTAACGAACAGCAAATCGTTTTTTTATATGTGAGAGTTTGTGAGGACGAATATGTGTATGCTTTTTTACTTAAAAGCGATTAAACGGGTTAAGATGAAATTGCGCACAGATAGAAATCGTCGTCTGTACCAACATATGAGTTACTAAAAGATCGTAGTTAGTAATTTTCAATACTATTCTAAATTCTATATTTCCAAATCTCTGGACAATAGGCCCACTAAAACTAGCGTGTCGACCAATTTTATAAAAACTTGCAAGATTTTTACATCAACTAATTAAATTTTCGCAAAACTTCAGCGGCAAAAGAAAATAACTTATTCAAAAAGATGTTTAAAACTGAAAATATTAAAAACTCCTTAGAGAAAAAAAACAAGAACTTTGTTACCGAATATGACACACTAAACGTAGTTTTAAAAATGTATATCGAAAAACGTAATTCCTCGGGCTATAACTTAGAGGAATAAAGTACGATCGCGCACAAAACGGTTATAATTAAATTTTTATGTCAGTTTAATAAGGACATTACGGTTGGTGGCAATCATTCGTTGTATCTGTGTGTTGGGGTCGAGTTTAGGGGCGATTCGAGTCTAGGGGTCGATTTAATGAATACATACACAGTGATTTATACTCATAAATGATTCTAGTGAACACATTGACGTGTTACTTGAATTAATATTTAGTAAAGAGTTTTCATGCATAAAAAGGTCAGAATATGAAATGTATTAACAATTTACCTACAAATTAATGTTTGTTTTTATCGGATAGGAACGAAATCAATGGGAATTATAATTACAATATTTGTTTGAAATCTCATTTTGTATGTTTTTCATTTATTAAGGGCGGATTTTTTAATAGTCAGATAAATGTTATCTCAGAAATAAAATTGTTGCTGTCACTATCTTATACAAACATTCTGACGGAACAGAATCATAAATATTCCCCACATTACTTTTATCTAACCATTGAAAAATCAGCCCTTAATATAGATATTGGCAATTTTTTTTTTTGTAATAGGTCGGCAAACGAACATACGTATTACCTGATGGTAAGCAATCAGCGCCGCCCATGGACACTCGTAACGGAGGAGTTACGAGTGCGTTGCCGACCTTTTATGGATTCTTATATGGATTTGGAAATTTAGGGATTGAGGAGGGATTGGGGGAGGGGAAGGATTAGGCCTCCGGTAACCTCACTCACACGGCGAAACACAACGCAGTGGTTATTTCACGCCGGTTTTCTGTGAGGCCGTGGTATCACTCCGGTCGAGCCGACCCATACGTGCCGAAGCATGGCTCTCCCACACTTAAACTACTATTCCTTATTGCCTTAAATGTGTTTAATCTATTTAAATTGCAGTCAAAAGTCCTCATTTTACATTTTCTTTAAAACGCTCTTTTTTTAGTGCATTGGAGCTGACAGATCGCCTAAGGGTGATATTATTATATGATAACAATAGGCTTCGTCTTTTGATACTGGCAGCATCAGAGATTTTACTGAGTAAGATTGGGGATGGGGGAAGAGATATTGATAGTCGACTGAGTAAAGAGGCCTTAACGCGTCGGTTTCGTCGAGCCTGTCCATTCGTACAGAAGCAAAGCTCTCCCACACTTACGTGTCAGTACATATTCTTATATTCTACCATCCTAT
Source organism: Spodoptera exigua (assembly GCA_902829305.4). NCBI lineage: Eukaryota > Metazoa > Arthropoda > Insecta > Lepidoptera > Noctuidae > Spodoptera > Spodoptera exigua. The sequence continues at coordinate 5,790,265 of LR824625.2, read as the reverse complement.
CCTATCCTACTGATATTATAAATACGAAAGTTTGTGATAATGTATGTTTGTAATTATTTCACGCAAAAACGGCGAGAGCGATTTTGTTCAAACTTGGTATGGAGATAGTTGATACCCTGGATTAACACATATGTCAGTTTTATCAACCTACTACGCGGGTGAAGCCGGGCGTGGAAGGAAGTAAATACGAGTAGAATATAGTGTGCAATTAGGAATGCATCATACGAACAAATACGAACGTTCTGCAGTAGTGTGTCTCCGGCACACGTACTAAGCCGACCACATCAAGCCACACGTACGCAAAATAATCAATTACGAAATTATTCCCTAAATACCAACCAAAAATTACGCAACAATCCAATTACTTTACTGCGGTATCGATTACAGATACGACACAGCTGTCAGAACCATTATTATTGGTCAGATCATTTCGCATTGTTTCCCAAAAGGCGTAAGTGGCCCTGTGATAAAATTGCACCGTCATTATGTAGGATCAATTGTCCAAGCGACGGCAAAGCTTGAACACATAATTTTCCATTATAACCTGACCTCGAATGACGAGTATCTTCTTTTGGAAGAGAGGTAGATTTGTACTGGATTCGTTTGGATAATTATTTAGGAGCTCAAAGATGCACCGGTATGCCAAAACTGGACGCTTGTTCACACACAATAATTACATTAATTGATATTATTTCGTTTCGATTTTTGTATGTGAATGTATTTCGGATTAATTGTTTTGTTATCGGAATTGAGAGATGTCTGACAATGTCAGTGTGTTTGTTTGAGGATTTAAGAAAAGAATTAAGAGATTCGTTTTTTGAAAAATTTAAATATACACAATACACGAAGTTTATTGCATAGTCAGTAGTGACTTGGTTTTCATTCCAAATATAAGATACATTAAATATTACGTAAATCTCAAAATTGATAATAAACTGCAATAGTAAATCAAATCCAGTACTTACTACGAGTAGTAATTGGATTATGTTGAAAATATTGTATTACATAATTTAATTAATCTTAAAATAATTACTTTTCTGAATTTATACGACCAATCATCGTACTCATAGTCAGTTAACGATTACTTAACCCAGTCTGTAGTAATAGTTTTCTAAACAAAATCGTTTGAGGAAGTTTCTTTTTTTTAATAGAGAAATTTATTAAATGGCTCACTCTCTCCCGTCCAGGAGGCTGGAGGAAGTGTGAGACTAAACAAAGGCCGCGGTATCACCCAGGTCGAGCTGACCCATTCATGCCAAAGTATGGCTCTTCCACACTTAATATATTTTTGAAGCTACTCTCTCTTATTTAATATTTGAAAATAACTGAGTTCAAATGGATATGTTTAATTTTAATTTTCACAAGAATAATATCTTTTGTAAACTCATAAAGTAAGTGGAGGTTAAGAATTTTCTTTTGAACTAATAAAAACACATGAGGTAGACAGCTACCGAGACTATCTTTAAATATGTCTATTGTGTTAATCTAAATACTATAATAATTACTTTAATTTAAATGATAAAATGGCAAAAGAAATTTCGTCATAACCCTAAATTGCCACGCCTTACGTAAAAAAATAAACATTATATTGCATTAATTTACTAACATGTTTCAAACTTCATATAACTAAGCTCAACCCTAATTTAAAAACAAGCACAAATTGTAATGAGTTTCAAGTTTGGCTACCGGCACATTGAAATTGTTGGTCATTGCCGTCTTGTTTAAATAATTGGAAGGTAATGATGACCGCCAGAGGGCGCCGGCGATGGTGATCGGATGGCACGACGCGCGACCGTAGTTTTTGGTCCTTTTTCGCTGATGAAGGACTTCATCGTTTTCTGCTCATATTTTGATAAAAATTAGTTACTTAGCAGTAGGTACATTTTCTTCTTATCTGGAAATAAAATGCGTTTTTAAAGAAAAAATTGCAAAGCATCCTACATTCACTTTTATTAAGCCAAACACAAGAATTTTAATAATTAAACATCAACTAATATAAACAACAATGTTGGAAAATTTTAAATGCAAATACGATCGTAATAAAACAGAACGAATGGCCAACCGAAAACAAATACAATGTTCCTGTAACGTAGAACAAAACAAAAATCACTCGACGAACACTTTTTTCATCAGCTGTACTGTATTAATTATGAAATTGGAGCACCTTACTTAAAGCCCGCGCATGTAAATCTTAGTGCGAATTCATTAAAAAATTTTAGTGTTTTAAAACCTCCACCCGTATCAAGCGAGTTTCATGCCGCACGAAAATGCAAATTTTCCACAGTTTTCCTTATGTCAAACTAAATAACGAGAGACCGTTTTTTTCGAGTCGCTGTTAGTCGCTTAATTAGAACTTTGGGTTTTATGGACGCTATGATAAAATTTGTTGCTATTTTTTTTTGTAGTTTCGTGTTTCAAATTTATAAAGGAAACTTAGCTAAATGTAGGCCTTGACTAGTTGTTTTGCATATTATAATTTTCTATACAAGACGACGTAATTAGGTGACAGAAATTTTTGGCCAATCATATTATTCCGATAAGACAAATAACTACTAGCTATTTTCATATTCGAAGCACAACTGAATACTACTATTATGATTTAGAAAACTGTAAACTTTCTTATAGGCGTTGTCTACACAAAAAAGCTGTGTATTTTGAAACTACTGATATTGTTGAAGGAAGAGACGAAGCGTTGTACCAAAGGACCACGAATTTATTCTTAAGGTTTTAATTCGCCAATTTTTTCAAAGAGCCTCATTTGTCCTCACTGACATACAATTACTTCTTAGAGATACAAATTGCTTTTCTCAAGAACTATTCTCACTTTAATTATGCCATTGAAGAATTACTCTTGGAATTTCTTGATTACGACTTAGTAGTTCGTCATTTTTAGAACATATACTATATTTTTTTTATGTATACACTCTGAACGTCAAAATTCAAAACTTGTTTTACTAGGATCCAGAAATTGAAATGAAATATCAATAACAAATGGCACTCTTACTATAACAAAATAGATATCAAATCAAATAAGTTAATTTTTATTACTATTAAATACAAAACATGTCATAGTCTGAAAAAATATAGAATATTTTATGCTATGTTTTAGCTTTATATTAAAAATGTTTATACCGAATCAAGTTCAAAATTCAAACTACAAAACCTTTTTGTATCCTATAAAATGACAGATTTCTACAAAAGAAATAAGTGTGAAATATACCACAAGACTAAGCCAACAGATCTAAATTAAACCCACAGACCATGATTAAAAAACCAAACAGAAAAATAAGTACAAAAACTTAGAGATCAGCTAACCTGAACTAAGTGCTAAAAGAGGTGAAAATTGCCTGATATCTAAGCTAAGGGTGGTCTTTCTGTGTGGTATATATATGCAAATGAGACGGCGTCGGGTGTGTCTCACTATCTTTATCTTACCCGGTATAAGCATGGCGCGTGTCACACCGCACTGTAGTGGAAGGTACGGAAAAGTTTGTGTGGGTCCGTACCTAAGGACCAAAGATTTTGTATTGATTGGTCCTTCGTTTAGTGTTTGTCGGTTTCGTTAAGGAGGAGTGTAAATAATAATATTTTATTGCGTTTACGAATGAAATTTACAAATTACGGGATTACTAAGGTATTTTGTTTGAAAAAATAAAAAAAAATATCTCAAGATTTGACTTATAAAATTATTAAATGTTTTTAGTTACATCATAATTACAACTATTTAATAAGCCACATCGAGGCATTCGAGGCCTAATTCGGTTAAATACCTTTCACATTCGAACGATTTTAAATCCAGCAAATACGCATCGGTGTAATACGCGCCGAGTTTCTAGCCAGGCGACCACGCTACCAGTGGCGGTAATGAAGATATATTCAACAGTTACTGGTAAATGATCATTGTGCTAAACTCCGCACATGCCTATTAGCACATGTTTCATTAACCAGCCTACAAACAAAAAGTTAATGATGAAAAATATCCAAACGAGAAGGTGATAAAATAGTTCGGCGGTTGTTATACTCGATATAAGTTTTTCTATATCTTTTAAACTTGAGTTACGATAACCATTCTTATGGGTTTTGGAATAGAGTTTATAAATGCGTGTGTGTTGTTATAATGTAGGCTTAAAATATGATATTATACTACAATTTATGGATGGTTATGAAAATTTTGGCACGGATAGTGTTGATGAGGGAGATCTTTATGTGATAGTCGGATTATTTGCGTACAAAAAAGGGAAGGTGTTCAAACTGGGCAGTTTGTTTGTTACGGTTTCTAGTGAAGAATTTTCTTGGACTATTTCGTACATCTATTGAATGGTTTTTGGATCCTTAAACATACTACAAAATCTTAGTTTAACGAAACCTACTCGAATAAAATTGAACTTAGAAAATGTAGTTGGGTGCATCCATTTAGACCAAAAATTAAGCAATTTTTAAGGAATAAAATTTATTGACAAGGTATTTCTTTTCAAAGTGAGTGGTATCTGTAAATAATAAAGAACATATATGTAGTTTCTACATATCTACGTTCTTTACAGTCATATAAGTAACTATATTTAAGGCGGAGCAACCGAAAAATATCGAAAGCAAAAAGACAAACATACAAATATGGCTGTTCTGGTGGGTGTTTCCATAAATTGAATAAAGAACGAAAACCCGGCCCACAATTAAAAATCGTTTTTCGATCAAATCGAATCTCGATTCCCAATCAGGTTTTCGTAAAATCGCTTTGTTTGGAAATGTATGTACGTGAATTGTGTTTTATTGTCATCGATTTCTTTATTTGAATTTCTGCGTAAAAATAATCATTTAAATTTTATGTTTATAGCCAAGTAGCTAGTAGTGGTAACAAAAATGGCATGTGGTTCTAAGTTTGGTCCTTAGGTACGGTAGAAGTACTACTTAAACTTATTTATCATTTATAATAACGTAAAGAATGATGGTTTTTTGTTTGTATTTCGATAATATGATGCTTCCTTATAAAAGTTTTGTATTTCTGCAATTTTTTGTACCAAACTCTAACCCGCGATCACACCATTACACATAGTTCAAAGTCTATAGATTCCAGAAGTGGAATTTCCTTTGTTTGCAGTTAACTTGTTTTGTAAAACATTTACCACCCAAGAAGTTTTAGGGAAAAAGTTGTAACAGTAACTTCACGATATTTTAGGGAATTCGAATTACATTATCTTATATTATTGGAAACTAATATTGTTTAAATGTTACAATATCATCCAAGTTCGTAATTAAAATATGGCGGTCAAACCGAAATACATGCTACTTTAAATTATCTATATCAACTGTGGTTTAGAGTAAAAAAAAACACAACAACATATTATGTCTCTGTAGTGCAATAATAAGCAATTTATTATTCTAAACACAATTTTATTTAAAAAAACAATTAGTCTCAAACTGCTTCGAATCTAAGGACCACAGAAATGACATCACTGAAAAACCTTAAAACCATTAGTAGAAACAAAAGCGAAACGAAAAAATATACACAAAAGGCGTCTAGTATAAAATTCTGCAGAAAATAAAGTTAGCCGGCTGGATCGCGATAAGGCTGTTGGCACACCGTACGAGTGAAAAGACAAGTGGCTTAATTGAGAGTTGACCCGCGGGGGGTCCCGAGGCGTTGGGTTATGCTAATCAATTCAACCAGTGTGTTTTTTAAAAGCACAATCCGTGTGTGTTTTAGCCCTTTTTCGTCGAGTGTTTTATTAATTTTGTTACCAGTTTACGGTAGTGTTGATTGATTTAAAGGTCTTTAATTGTGGTTCGATTTTGTTTTCCAGATTTTTATTTGTTATTTTTTGGGGTTTTTAATTATATGACTTAAAACTGATATCTTTCAACAATGGTTGTAACGTTGTAAATGTCAATCACTATATAGTATAAAACAAAGTAGCTCTCTGTGTCCTTATATGTATATGTATGCTTAAGTTCTCTCAATAGTTAGTCATTAAAGAGGGAGGTTTATGCGTATAATAATAACATCCATTAAATAGTGGAGAAATTAAGTATCAGCATTAGACCCGTGCAATGCTGAGGCGCTAGTTAATTCAAATAAAAACCGACAAACCATTTACTAACATTACCAGTCATAACTAAAACAAATAAAGTCCACAATTCCTTGCACAAAACTCCAATAAATCCTTCCATTTTAGTGTCGAAAACAAAAATATTTAAAAGGTAGGTATTTAATGCAATGCTTACGGAACCCATTGAGGAGGCACAATGTTTTGTCGGAGCGTATAATTTAACTTCGTGGACTTGTGAAGATATCCGCGTGTGGTCGGTCGCTACTGAATGTAAACGGGGATCCAAAAATATTTTGATACGGTATTGTGATTAGAAAAATAATAATTAAGTATAGGTGAGGTGTTCGTACTTCGACTGCACTGTTTGTTGCACAAACAAGATGAAATTCATTCGTATTGACAATGGATTTTTATTACAATTGTAATATTATGATTAAAAGTAAAGAATAATCAACTTTCTTCTTGAAATAGAGTTTTACCATAATCTTTCGCGTGTTTAGCAGGTTAAAAATCGCAGTTCAAAAGGTACAGATTTATCAGAGAGCGCCGCTGTCTGTCTTTATTTTTTCATAATTGTTGAGTCCTTAAGAGAAAGTATGATACACCCACGACACAGAAGAAAACCCCACCGTGTGGTAAGCTAAATAAAAATTCTCTATTCTAATGAATATCAACACAGATTCTTTGTTCATGGTTTTCAACTATAACGCCATATATCTTTCGTGGAACAGATAAGCAGTGGAAGTATCCTTTACTTGTATATTTCGCGGTTAATTATGTCAAAGGTGTGGTTTTTTTTTTCAAAGATTTCTATCGTAATGGGCGACTTCGTTTGTTTTCTTTGTTATTGTCTAGCTAAGGTGTTAGTTTATTTTAGATTGTGTTTTTAAATAGTTCAGCAGTTGGACTCGTGTTTTGACCCATTTTAAAAACAAGAAGGTGCGAAGTCAATGTTGATGAGAACACAGTTTGACCTTTATTTATGTTTGTTTGTCCTTGAATTTTAAGTAGTCTCTCCAGCAAGAAGTTTTCTTTTGGATTCTTGGATTATTTTTTGAGAGACAAAACCATCTAACCATCTCAAGACTTCTCACCATGGATGAAGCGAAAGGGAGTGACAGACTCGTGCTAACAAACGTCGCGTCTTATGACCCGGGTGAGGGATAGGGTAACGTTTATTATTTATAACAATGTAAAATTGTGTTATGTATAAACTACTCGAATAAAAAAAAGAGATATAATATTATTTTGTCGAATCCATTTACAATGGAGGTCGTACTCACACCAACCCATATAAAAACTTCTTCATTTAAAACTATAATAAAATATAATCGTCAATACAAACCAATGCGTCTTACATTTACAATTTAACTCTGAAATTAAAACCTTGACAGATTAAAACTTCAATAATCGTTAAATTCTATGGGTATACGAACTCCTTTAGTTGTAACTTTTAAGTATTATTACCAGGGTGTGGGTCAAGCGCAATAATGTGCTCCTCTGGCCTGAAGTTGGAGAAGGAACGGGGTGGCTTTTAGTCAGTAAGATTCTGACACTTAGCCGCTCCCGCAGACGACGGGGATCGAGAGATGATCTCCAGCGCCCGTAAGCGCGGGTCTGCGGACGGCGAGTAAGGGAAGCTCGCCGCCCGACCAGAACCAGACCCGAGAGTACGGCGCGCAGCGTTCCACGCGCGCCTCAAAGAGCCAATACACCACCTCAGACGGCGCCCTATAGCGCTGAGGTTCAGCCGGGGTTGCGAGGTAAGCGCAATGAGGCACCGCGGCCCTCGGGCCGGAGCGGGACCACACACACACAAACTCCCTCCTGTCCAACCCTGGGCAAAGAAAAAGAGTCTGACACTGCCTCTCGCTACATGCAGGGCGAGAAAAGTACTTGACGTTTTTTATTTTTCCCCCTCTAAGAAATACGTACAACCGCATCAACTCTGTAGACATATAAATTCAAAGTAAATTGATGACCCTCTTGTCCTTTTTTCAGTATCCTTAAAGTTTAGTCGAAGACTCGTGTTTAGTAGCCCCTTCTTTCAACTACTCGACCATCGAACAACGAAGCGCGATAAAAAATAGAAAAAGTGTAAAATATGCACAAATTATTAATAACACGCACGCGGGAGTTTCACGCGAAACCATTTTTTTTTCTGTTACGGATACTTAACGTAATCTGTGGTCACGCATTTTAGGGGTTCACTGTCCAAGTTTGGTAGTAAAATTATATAATTTTAAAGCCCGGTGTTTCTGTGTAATGATGACTCTTTATCAAACATATAATTTTAATTTGGTGATAATTTGGCCATACTTCGGCATATATACGTCGACTCCACCGGGGTGATACTAGCACCACTTTTAATTTGCATTTCACCGAGTTAGTGAGGTTACTGGAGACTCGATACTGCCCCCTCCATCCACAATCCGCAAATACCCTGATCTTCCCAATTCCAAACCTGCGAAAGGCCTATTTGCTATCCATATCACAAATCAATGAAATATTCAAAACTATTTTTAGGATTAGCTGAGGAAGAAAACGTATTGAAAAATATTTTCGAACCGTGTTTCGAACCCAATTTCCTTTTACCGCCAAAAATAAATTTCTGGCGCATTCATCCGACATTTTTGTAACATTCAAATTACAGGCAAAGGTCTACAATCATTCAGCCTTGCGTGTCACATTTTTTTTGACAGTTGACAGTATTAAAAGTTGACGTTTCTATTTTATTAGCTAAGCTGACTTATCTTAATACTTACGATTCTATTTCTATTAATAAATATAGTTTTGTTGTTTATTCCTACCAATCCATTTTAGTGACGCAATTCCGCATTTATTAGGTATTGTAATTAACTAATTACCTAATCATTAGTACCTGTTCTGCAAAAGTATATTTTGTAAATGCATAAACAAAGGACCGAAATCTATAAAGAAATTGAAACAAAACAATTGTCATTTGTTTTTATTTTGTATGTTAAACTACATTACCTTTTTAAAAAAAAACAACATTACAATTTTGTCCTGTATCGTGATTTCGTGAATGCGTTACGAACATACATGTTTCGAACCCGCTACACGTTTTGCTGTTATAACATCAATTTTAAGATACAAAAAGTCTACTGTGTCAAAAAAAAAACATCACTATAAACGTATAAGTATGCTTATTTACGACACTGACGAATAATAGGAATTTACGAAAGGTACGAATAAGTCTATCGAGGCTTTTTTTAAATGTAAAGAGTACCTCTTTGCGATTAAATACAATACTACCCAAACTCAGATTACTTACCCACAAGCCCGTGACATTAGTTTTTAAAGCTATTTAACGTTAATCGGTCGAGTTTCACAGTTTTATAGTCTGGTTGAGCGTGTCGAAGTAAACAGGGTCTTGTAATTCAAGCATTTTGTCGTACGCCATTATGCTAATATTTCATAATATTTTTGATACGGTCAACCCTCTTTATTGAGCCATGAGTACGTATTTAGAACTCCTTTTCTTCTCTTTTCTATTTTTTTGTTTTTAATTGTTTTTTTGAGGTAAGAAATATGTTGTCACAACTGGTTTATTATTTTTAAATAGTTTTTGTAATTGCAATATTTTTGTTTGTAAATAATTTTTATATAGTGACTATTGTAAGACAGAGAATAGTAATAAATTTATTGAAAATAACTCATTCACGTGAATGACTGAATTGAGAAAAGCTCTACAAGTTATAACAAGACTCTTTTTCATGATAAACGTTCGCGTCTCCTATTTAAATAAAATTGGTAATAGTAATTATGTTTTCGGTACACTTACATAAAGATAATTATTAATTATATTTAGCCAATGAAAGGAGAGTTATTATTCACGATAATTGTAAGTTAGGTATGGTCCAACTGCCTATAAATATTTGCACGCCACTTATTGCAAATCAAAGAGGTTATACCTTATAATCTTCATGTGTAACTTATTAAAAGAAAATAAACACATGTTTAAGGATATCATAATAAACAAATATAATTATTATCATAAAAAGTGGAGTTTAAATTCCAAAATCCGGCCCTATAAATGCGAGCGCGCATTTTCGTAGCGTGACACCTCGGTTTAGTGGTGTACTGTATCGATATATTTTATCGATAAAATTATATAGGTACAAGTTTGTTTGGATTGTGTGATATTAGTGATCAAAGATACAATCACGCTATTAAATTGTTGTATTTTTTTTTATAATTGGTTATATCTATTGTAACAATGCTCGCAAAGGTGGACTGTAAAACAACACATATTACAAACATTGTGATCTATTTAAGCCTTTGACTGCCGACAGAAAAATGTTGAAGGCAAATCTTCCGCTAACGGAGGTCACCGGTGAACCCCATGGCGCTTAACGTGTTAATAACAAATATTAAGGAGCCATTTTTCGCACAAAATTAAAGGAAACAGTCAATATTTAATATAATTTGTTAAAATCATTAAGAGTTGTCTGGAAGATTACCCTGTGTGATAATTAAGACCATTGCCCATTGTTCTACACCCTACAATTGTAATAATCTGTTCCAATTTGTATAACGTGCGCAATGAAATAAAAAAAATGAAAATCCATGAGAACAAAATAATTTTGTCATTATGCATAATTCTCAATCCGCTTTTGCAACGAACATCGATATAAGACAGGCACATCACTAAACAATGTTGTTATGCAAAACAGTAGGTACAGTGGCCACTATCAGATCGGTGACCGCATTAACCGTGGCGGTACTATTTAGCTCTAAATTCATTATAAATTACTAAATCCTTTTGATATGCGTTGCACTTTTTTTAATGCACATTTTTCTATTTCTTTTTATCAGAGCTGCTTGTTGATTTATTTTGTAGCTTACGTTTTATTTCAGACGCTAATCTATACATCTTTCAATTTCAATCATAAGACATTCACTAGTTTTAACGTGAGTCAGTTTTTTTAAGTAGGTATGGGAGCTCCGCCGTATTGATACCATATCCTGATAGAAAACTGGGGCGACACAACCATAACGTTGTGTTGCGTCCTCCCAAATCCCTAAATCTCCAAAACCCTTATCCTAAAAGGCTAGCGACGCATTTATAACTACTCCGTTATTGCGGATTTCCATGGGTGGGGCAGATTGCTTCGCTGGTGTGCAGCCATACGACATACCATCCACACTTACAAAACTTTCTCGTTTATAAATTATAACATAAGAAGGATTTTATTATGAATCGGATTTATATTTAGTGTTAAATATGCATTGTCGACTACCCTTGATCATATCAATCAAATCACTATTTTTAACTTAGACATTTAATAAGTAGCTAATTCGCACGCATATCCAACTTAATCCTTGCCTATCTATTACTGGGTTCGAATTCGCAATATGGCCGTTTACGCCTTGCATAAGCAAATACATACCAGAAAGTAAATCAAAGATAGCTAGCAGTCTTTATGGTGTTGCATTGTATCTCAATTAGAGGAAATGTTTATCAATTGCTCAGTAATTAATACTTATTGGTTCTAAGTTCTATCGGGACACCCTCTGAGTTTATACATTTAACACGTAATCTGTCATTTCAACACTGCCGTAATAAATTTATCGAAAACTAGCTTTTGCCTGCGACTCCGTTCGCGTGGAATAGTGACTTTCTGCTGATTTTTGGTACGAAAACTATCCTATGTCCTTTCTCGACTTCCAAACGATGTCTGTACTAAATTTCACAGAAATCGGTTCAGGTGTGAAGAAAAGACAGACAGACATAGTTACTTTCGCATTTATAATATTAGCTTGGATAACTTTAAATATTGAAAGAAACTGAGAAAACGCGTCGTATCGGCAAGGTTCCTGTTTTAACTCTTCAGGAGCTGAACCTTAATTATCTCATTAGTAATCTTAGATAAGCTGTGAAAACCCTGTGGGTCCTTTTCGGCTCAAAGGACCAAAAAATACATGCCAGTGTAGATAGGCATTAGTTAAAATTTTGATCGCCTAACATTCAATTGTGTTCCACGGTGCATCTTTGACTTTACTCATCAAAAGACATGGCGTGTGAGTAAGAACATTTTCGGTACATGATAAATTGATATTCGCGTGCGTCCACCTTGAGTCCACCGTCTTATTGTAAGTAATTCTTTTTGAATGTTCACGGTGATCGTTTATATTGATAGTATCGATTTTTCGCGTAACACGCACCCACTCACTTAATTCTTGATTTAGTACCGCATCACATTCTGATAAGTATTTTTAATTTGAATAAATTATGATTTAAGGGCGTTATCGTCGGGAATGGGCGGTTGTAATCATAACCGTGGCGTGGTTTAGTTGCGTCACGCCGCACCAAACCTGTGTTCTTAATGTTTTGTTTTCAGTGACGATGACTTTGCTGTTTTTAACGGAGTTTTGTTTTTATGTTTTGTAGGTTATTGGTACAATGTTATTGTTTTAATTTCATTATGTTATGTAGTCTGATTGGTGATGCGTAGTGCCTTAATATAGTGAAATAAAAAGATTTTTTCCGTGTATTTTGGGCGCAACGTATAAAATGCTACAAGACTCGTTCACTTACATACATTACATTACATTACTCATTAGACTTACAGACAAAAAGAAAATATAGCCTATTGTTATATATTGTTCCGGCTATTTCGTGCCACAATTTCCCTCAGCCATTTTCATTTCCATTGATTCCATTTTTTGTTGACTAGACTAGCTTTATTAATAGTATAGTCTTATTTATTGAATCCAATGATAAAATTACAGGAGCTGTAAAATTCATAATTGTGAATTTTCCTAAACTGTTCTAGTTGAAGTTTCCTTCAAAAGTAACGATGGTAAATCATCCTCAACTTTCAACTTTAATCCTTTGCACCAAATTCTGAAATCGAAAAAAGATCGAGAGAAGATATTCTTAGTAACTAAAGTGACTACCCCTTCCGTGGGCAACAAGGCACGTTCAATAGTCACGTCGTTATTCTGGTACGGTTATCGCAAGAACCGATAAAGATGTCACGGCGGCTTATAATTTTGAGTCGCGGGCGATTAAACAGTGAGATAACCACGATTAGGGGCCAAAAGTAATATTACTGTTTTGTGCGTTGAGCGACGTTGTATTTAAATAATAAAATCGTAATTTTAAAATATAATATTTTTTCTAGTTGTTTCAAGTTTTTACGACTGTAGCCTTACTTGTGTTCCAAACGTACTTTGATCGTAGATTTTTATATTTGAATGGAATTTAATCGTAAAAAGGATAACGTTAAAAAAGCACAAGGTTACTACAATACGTTGTGTGACCGCGGAAAATATTCATAAAATATTTTTAATGTTCATTAAAATTAATTACTTTTTTAGTGGAACCGACCATGAAATTTTTGGGAACAAATTTCTCGAGGACTGATCCATTAGCTCTTTATAGATCGACTAGCTTTTGCCCGCGACTTTGTTCGCGTGGAATAGTGACTTCCTGCAGATTTTTTTGTTTAAAAACTATGTTATGTCTTTTCTCGAATTCTAAACTATGTCTGTGTCAAATTTCAAACTAACAGGATGAGTAGTTTAGGCGTGAAGAAAAGACAGGCAGACATAATTACTTTCGCATTTATAATATTAGTTTGGATTTGTGTGTCCTTGAGTTAACTGAGCCACTAATTCTCATCTTTGTGTCGCTAATCAATTCGATGAAAAAAAACTGTAGACAAATCTCAAAGTAAAAACACCTTAAGTCAAAGTTGGAGTAAAATCATTTACCAATTAAACCTTTATGAACGTATTAAGAAACTCAAAAAAAAAAGATATTCCCTATTATCTAACGAAACAGTACTGGTCATATTATTTCTATAATAAGATTGACACACACCTTCAACTAACACCTAAATACATAAAAAAATCAAGTTTGAAAAAAGAACATAGAAACGCAAAAGCAAACGGCATTCGAGAGCCCCCCAAGCGACATTACACCGTAAGGCATCGACAGCTGACACATTCTGTCAATTTTTTTCCATTCTCTCCTCTACTACAGAACTAATTAATTACCTATATCATGTACATAAATTAATCGGGTTTTTGTTTTTCTTACAGAATACTCCCGCGCCAGAATGCCACACACAGGTAAAATTATTGGTTTTCTTTTGTTGTTAATGTCTATATTTGGTGTTGAGACGCGACATGCTTCCCTCTTGTCAAACATTTTATGAAATGTCATAAAACCGTGTCGTTGTTGTCCTGTTGTAATTAATAGTTGTTTGTTTAGCACCTAGTTTAAAGGTTTTTTGGGAGGCAGAAGTTGTAACACTGTTTTAACAATAATTCTATTTGAAATTGCTACCAGACTTTTTCACGCTTGTCTACTAACAATTTTAAATCGTAACACCGAAATTTGGTCCTTTAGTTCTTAAATCTTTTCTTGGCGGATGTAAGGACCAAGTTATATTAAATCAGTTATTTATTTGAAATTTGAATTTGAACTCATCCTTTTTGATTTAAAGTCTAGATTCACGATGTGCAACCTTCCAAACTGTCTTAAATAACACAATTGTCTCTGATAAAGAACTCATCTAAAGGCTATCGTACAACGTTTCGCTGATTCGTATAACTCTTAATGTAATCCACGAATCGTTATTTCGGGTCTGAGTGGGTTGTTTATGTGAAATTGTAAGTTAGTAACGACACAGGAAAAATTATTTTATGGGGCAACGTTTAAAAAAAAAAAAAAACATACACCGTAACAGCTTAACACGGTAAAGAACTCACACGGAGCAAAAATTCAAATTCGCCCAACTCAATCTTGCACCTTATCGCCGAAATCCAAGTACCGAACGCTAAGTAGAATCATATATCAATGTTAAGATCGAGAAACTGGTAGCTAATGACGGTACAGATACGTGAATGCTCAGATCTTAATTAACCTCAACATTTAACATTAAAGAAACCGAAAAGAAGCTTGTCTTATCGCTTCAACAGGAATTTACCTCACGCATCGAAATCATAAGCGTTTCAAAGAACCCCCTTTTTTGGTAGGTGTTGTATGCTTTCGGGGTTGGGAGGATATGTCCTGTTTTTATTTTAAAAATGAAGAGAAGAAAAAATGTAAATATAGTAATGTGAAATATTATTTTGTCTAATGT
This sequence comes from Spodoptera exigua, assembly GCA_902829305.4. Lineage (NCBI taxonomy): Eukaryota > Metazoa > Arthropoda > Insecta > Lepidoptera > Noctuidae > Spodoptera > Spodoptera exigua. Next base: position 5,775,102 of record LR824625.2, on the reverse strand, counting down.
TTTAAATATTTTAACAAATCGTCCGGTATTACTTTGTATTTTTTCAAAATATGTATATTTAAGTAAAATAATGAAAACACGAAGTAACTAGGTACCTAAAATAAGTCACCTATCTAAAATAAACTACAATATCTTTTATACAAAGACTCATATTACACAAAAAGTCCCGCTTTTACACAAACCATATGAACCCTGGTACCTTACTACCGTCCAGAACCATTAACGGTAATTAAGCCAATCGAATCCGAATCTCGTATCGAGATAAAATCGGATCCGTATCGAGACGGCCCACCCGCATCAACACTCACTCGATTCTAATACATTATACATGGACCAGCGACATTAGTTGCTTATTAAACATCTGCTCACACCGAACTGACCGCTCAGATTGTCACACAAAAATCTATGGGACATTCTAAACTCTATACCAAACGTAATAAGAACTATAAAACGTCGTAGACTTGATTGTTATTAGCAATAAAATATCATTTTCATGATACATATCTCATGAAGAGCAATAATTTCTGTTTAAAGTGATGATATCAGGGCATATTTAGAGATATTCTCTCGATTTTTTGGAACACACACGATGTTTCCGGATTTTTTTTCTCTCTCATTTGAATATAAAATCTTAAGCAAGTCGGTGAAGAATAAATTGTTGGACATCTAATTAAGCGTTTGCTATATTGTTGGTTAGTTATTGAAGTTGTGTCGAAAACACGGAGATTTGTCGGAAATACGTTTTAAAATTGTAACGGTCTGATCGCGGCCGAGTTTATGTGTGATCATTTCGTGTTAATTACCAAGATTCGGTGTTACAGTTAGGAAAACAGAAATTTGTCGTCGTTTTTATTATTTTTTGGGGAAAGAAAATTACTATTATGAATTGATTTGAATATAACTGTTTCGTTTTTATTGTTTTTAGTATTAAACTCGACTGATGAGAGACAATGTTATTATGATCTTGGTTGAATATTTTTTATAGGCTTTAGATTGTCTGAAATAATTATTTTATTCATATTTTTGTTTTGTATTTCACCATAGTAGGTATATAAATATGTTGTAATATGTAGTATATTAGAACCTTATTAATTTTTCAGGGTCGTTCCTATCTTACTGTCCTACTAATATTATAAATGTTAAAGTTTGTGAGAATGTATGGATCTGTGTTGTGTATTATTCTTTAACGCAAGAACGACTGGATCGATTTGGTTGAAATTCTGTTTGTTGATAGGTGATACCCTAAATTAACTCATGGGCTGCTTTTGATTTTGGGCAAAGCCGCGGGCTTGTCGCTAATATCTCATACAAAAATATTACTTCACATGGTCATACACAATCGCTACACAACCGAAAAATCATATGCAACAAAGCAGAAAATCTTTAAGCCGCCGGCACACTCTCGACTCACACATCATAATAAAACTGATTATAATATCTAAATCGAACATTAGACAACACCTACACTTATCAAGCGATGTGATCGGCCGAGAGACTTGTAAACGGTATTTAAACGCGACAACTCAAGCGTCGGTTTGACGCCAAATTAACTTATTGAGCGGGTACGGGCGGGCGACGGGAAGCGACGGCGATCATCTGTTTGTATAGTGTGGATGCGCCTTATTATTAATTAAATGACAAAAATAAATTTAATTTACGAAAATACAAAAAGTAAAAAATTAAGGCGAAGGAAAATGTTTAAATGGAAATTAGGGAAATGTCGTGATTAAATATCGTCACATGTTGTGCGCGCCAATAGACATAGATTTCATACGTTTATTATGGTTAAAGACTTGCTGGTATGTCGTGTCGTGTTAACCGGTGTCAAACGTATAAAGCCAGTCAGAGTCTGACACTCTATCTCTCTCTCTCTCTCTCGTCTCACCCAGTATGCAAGTAGAAGTGAAACACAATAATTGTTCTGTTATTTAATTATTCTAAATATAATTTATTAAAAGCGATAAAATTTCGAATTATTGTGGTTGAGGGATACCGCACATTAATTTTGTATTTTAATGTCACAGCCAATGAACAAAAATACTTAGTCAAAAAAAACCAGGCAGAGCCGTGACACAGAATTCATTCACAACATAAATATTTAATCATTTCATTTAATTTCTTTCTGAAATTCTTCCAATTTAATACAAGAACGGATAAAACAATCCACTAAATACATTTACTGATACTTACTTTCAAACTAAACAACAAATTGACTAAAATGTTATGAACCTCCCAAGTTAAATGGTTGGCGAAACTATATAAAAAACGTTATAAAACTGCCATTTCCATATAAAATTATTTACATATAAATTATATTATTTCGGTGGCTTCAATCAGTTTGTGACATCCATCCATTTATTAAAGAGTTTAAAGGCTTCCTGCACTAATATAACTTTGTTAATAATTGTGTTGCAACTTTTTTATCAATCAAATTTTCGAGGTCGTTGGAGTTTTCCGTTTGACCTTCGATGCTTGTATTTTTTTATCTATAAGGTTAATCCTTATTCTTATTAATTGTTGTCATTTAATCAATGCATTGAATGGTGCAACCACACTTTCTTCACCACTATTCAAATACTTAGAGGCTATTCATGTCACCAAACGTGTCCGTAAATTTTCAAGTGGTGTTATAGGTGGTGTAATTAAATAAAAAAAGAGGTTCCCGGAGGTTAAAGCCGCCTTCTCATGCATGAGGGTTCGAAGCCTGGCAAGTATCAAAGTCACTTTTTCTGAGCTATATAATGTAATATCTAACATAATCTAAGATTATTGGACAACCTGGTCTTGTAATTTCTAAATATAAGTTTTAAATCGCCAATCCGCCTTAAAGCAGCAAGATAGCGTGGTGATTATTGCTTATACCTTCTTGGTATGAGAAGAAACCAAACGCTTCTTGTGAGGGAAGAGGGTTTTGCACGGCAGTGAGCACTTATAGGCTGATGGTGTGATGAAAAATAATTATTTTTTTCCCATGGCGCCACATCCATACTAAGTCGACCACCATTCTCGATAATACCCCGGTCCATATCAAATGAATCTAAACATCAAATTCGATTTTCTAGTTCGATGTTTACAACTATGTTACAATTTTATATCGTAAACTTTATTTCCTTTTATTATTGTTCATTAATTACTGAAGAAACTTGTATCTGGATGCTCATAAAGATATTTATCGTCTTATTAACGGTTCCTATATTTTGTGTGCGCACAAAATCTTTATGAATCAGTAATTAGAAGCAAATCACTGTTGAATATATTTAGATTGGACACACAGGTGTATATTCTACGTAAGTGGAAAAGATGCATGAATTTTTAACATATTTTTATGGATTTTTGTATGGTATTATTAACTATCATGAGACATTCGTAGTTTATTGAAAAGAGGGGTACCACCCCGGCTTCGACGGGTGCAATGTTGATACTACTATTCTCCATTTTTTAATGAATGTTTTAATCCAAACTATCCTAACTAATATTATAAATGTGAAAGTAACTCTGTCTGTCTTTTCTTCACACTTAAACTACTGAACTCATTTCTGTGAAATTTGGTACAGACATAGTTTGGAACTCGAGAAAGGACATAGGGACCTAACAAAAATGTTTTTCTCTGTCCCGGAGATCCAAACTCTAAAGTTAAATCCCGTTGTCAACAGTCAAACCTGGGATTTCATTATAGTTCAGACATCAAGTTCTTTTTAAATGAAACAATAAAAGCAGGATTCATAAATTTACTTAAAAAAAATCAATAAAATCTCAAATAAAGTCATCTATTGGGTAAAATGAAATTTAGACCTTAACAGAGAAAAAATAAGTCACATTTTGTACTTTACTAAGTCTTCCTTTTCGTCATCATATAGGGACACCACATATGTTCCAGCTTCTTACTGCGATTCACCAAAATTTGTTCTTGTGATAGTCCGTCTGCGCGTTTTTTGTACGCTAGCGGTTTCATTACACTTGCATCACCGTAGTCTACTGACTTACGTATCCAAACCACATCATAGTCACCTTCTGCGAACAAGTATAAAAAAAGAGTTACAATCACTCCGACTTATTCGTTATTCGATAAAGTGAATAGCACAAAATTTTTAGGTATCCTAATTGATAGCCAGTTAACATGAAAGCCGCAAGCAGAAGATATCTGTAAACGTTTAAGTACAGCCGCGTTTATGTTATACAATCTATCCAAAAAAGTAAATCTGTCAACAATATTGGTGGCCTACCACGGTCTTGTGATTTCTATTTTAAGGTTTGGTGTAATATTTTGGGGTTACTGTAGTGAACGAGAAAGTATTTTTAAAGCTCAAAAGCGCTGTTTGAGAGCTATATTTGGCCTCAAAGTTACTGACAGTTGTGTCCCTATATTTAAGTCGCAGAAATTACTTACTTTCCCATGCCTTTATATCCTCGAATTAGCAATATTTGTTAAAACTAACCGTAATTTATTTGCAACATTAACAGAAACTAGAAAACGAAGTACATCATTAAGATCACAATATCAGAACTTACTGTGCACAGGCACATTTAAAACTAGCTTACTAAAAAAAAGTGTGATATGTATGGCTCCTGTTATCTTTAATAAAATTCCTGATCACATGAAAACCTTGCCATTGATGAAATTTAAAAAATGTTTTACATTGTTACTTGTAGATAAATGCTATTATTATTTATTGTTCAGGATTTCTTAAATGATACATTATAATCAGCTTTTTGCCTTATTTAACTTAGTTGTATAATAATTATTGTATTTGCATGCCAACAAGGTAGAATGTACACGGTTCTTTATTATGTTATTTTCGATCCTATTTGTATGTACCTGCATTCTTAGCAAATAAAGTCTTATTCTATTCTATTCTATTCGTCTACATTTTAAGTGTGGGAGAGCCATGCTTCGACACGAATGTCTAGGCTCGACCGGAGTAATACCACGGCCTCAAAGTAAACCGGCGTGAAACAACCACAACGTTGCCGCGTTGTGTTTCGCCGTGTGAGTGAGGTTACCGGAAACCCAATCCTTCCCCTCCCCCAATCCCTAAATCTCCAAATCGTCGGCAACGCACTCTAAACTCCTCCGTTGCGGGTGTCTATCGGCGGTGCTGATTGCTTACCATCAGGTAATCCGTCAGCTCCTTTACATAAAAAATACACAGATACATGGAAACGTCCAATATGTAAGACACCTTATAACTAAAGAAAAAACACAATAGAACTCTACAGAAGATCAACAATAAAAATTCGCAGAATTGCAGTCTGCTTGTGAAATAATACGCATAGAACATCCTATAGTTGGGCAGTGTCTGCTACCCAGGGCCTGAGACAAATCCTAGAGGGCGCCTAAATGTTTTCAAGTTAAGAGTGTGCCTTAAGGACTTAAGTGCCCGGGAGAAAATATCAATATTCTTTCTTAACCCATAGTCAACCGCAGACAATACAGGGCCTAGTTTATAATTAGTCACTCCATAGTATGGTCAAGATCTTTACGTTCCATACTTGATTTGGAGTCACAATTGTATTGGTATAAATACATACTAATCTATATATTAGGATAAAAAAAGCGGCGCCAGCATTGGATTTCCTCCATTCATGATTTAGTTTCGACCGGCACTGTTTCCCGGCATGACCTAAAGATGTATATATATTTTTTGTTCAAGACTCACTTTCATAGTTATCAATTATATCTGGTCTCAGAGTACCAGGGGTAAAAAACCTTAAATTTTTAACAGCAGCAGCGTAATCTTCACAACGGCACCGATCCATTCACGGAATGAAATCGCCAAAAACACACTCTCTTTAACCAAAATCAAAAACAATGACAAATAACTTTTATTTTACAACTGTCATTGTCAAAATGACATTCGTATTTATGTTATTTTCAATAACCCGTTTGTTTCAAAAAAGTTTTAATTGATTTTTATTGTCACCAAAGATTATGGTTTATTTATTTAGTTCGTTCTTGTTTCTTGTCGGTTAATTTGAAATAATTTTTAATTGAGATTTTGATGAACCGAATTGTACTTACGTTTATGTATTTTATGAACACGACACTTATTCTTATTAATATGGTTTATTAAATATTGGACATTTTTATACGACGATATGTTAAATCAAAATTAAATTTAGAATATGTTAGTGTTCCGTTAGATAAGATTTAAAAAGTAACATTGTTTTGTTTTATTTTAAAACTTGACGTTAAATTAAATAAATATAAAATTGTAACATCCGATCCTGATGAAAGGTACTAATATAATTATTATCTGGATTTAAAATTTATGTTACGATGAATATATTATATAAATCCGAAAGTTTGTAGTTTTTATTTCAAATTGTACTAAATAATATTTAATACAGAAAAAATTAAGTTAGTCTATTGTTGTAGTTAAAATCCTTTGAATTCAGACTCCGTTACATTATTGGAAGTTAAAACATCATTAAATCGAAAACCAATATCAATTTCACATAATTGAATAGCGAACACACGGCAGAACTAACGTGAAACGTTTACAAAGTAATAGTAGTAAAGCGGTTATATTAAGGGCCATCCTGACATCTAAAAGACCATCTGAAGGTACAAAAATCGTTGCTCCCGTACCCCTAATGTCGATGCAATTGGCGGTGTTGTAAAATCAGTCACATGTTGTAAAACTTGCCATAACTTGTGCGATATACTGGCTGCACGGGAGACGAGAAAAAAGAAAAAGTATTGAGAATTGACAAGCGCGAGTTGGATTTGAACATCGAACGGTCAATACAAAATGTATCATTATGAACTGTTTATAAGTTTAGTTTAGAGTGACTGAAAATAATAATAACATATATAAAGCATAATATTTAAACAATTTTTTTTTTTAGTGAATACTTTCTTTTTGTTCTTTAAGCTAATAACTAACTTAACCTGCCTTGGAAGAACATGTTTTCAGCCCTAAGTCCGCCATTGTACTAAAAAGTATTTAAATAAATAAAGAAAATCCTATTCTCGTAACTCATTTCAAGTTGTATCTCCTAAGTAAATTTTTTTGATCACACTAGTGGAATATTTTTTAGCGTTTTCTACCTAATCATTCATTAAACGACATCCAAAAGGAGCATGTACCAAAAAATTTACCGAATATATGCTTAATTTTGCGTCACGAATCTTTAGTCAACTGTAACAAAGAAGTATTCTTTTACTTTTTTTTAATTAATAGTACTTATAGTTACAAACCTTTTTTTGTAAACAGTATGACAATATAACAAATGTTCAAGAGTTTTCGATACCATATTATCTCTTGCGTTGCGGAACCCTTAAAAAAGGAACTTTAACAGCCGTCTGATTGTAAAACTGGAAGCATATTAACGTTATAGCGATCGACGCGTGCAATACATAACTCTAAATGTGTTCCACGAACTGACATTACACTAGGCTTTATATTCTCTGAGTATCCGATCGGTCTTTGTTCCATTTAGGTCGGTTTTGTGGAGAACTTCTTCATTTTTAATCGGAACATATTAGCTATCTATCTTTCTGTAGCTAAGGCCTCTGTATTACGGATATGGAATGAACAACAGCACATATCATATATATTTTGGAGTTGTTCGGGGTTGTTGAAACTTCAAGCCTGTGTAACTATGTGCAGTTCGTTCAAAGATTATAATGCCACCTAGAGTTCTGCAGGCCTACCATGAAGTGTAAAGAGAAAGAGGGATGGAGTTATAAAAGGTGTATAGCTCCATCCCACTTTCTCGCCCGAAAGATTCACGCTTTAAAACGTCATGGTAAGCCCTCTGGTCTGTTCTTCGGTCAGAAATTGAAGCACTGCCATTGTGCCCATGCTGATAGCCGTCTGAAAATGTTCCCTGTTAAAACCGATGCTGCTGAATTTTTTGAGTCAATTTAAGTGGGTGGTTACTTATTTCTTAGTTTACTTTCAAATTAATTAATTCGTTTTCATAAACAACAGACTGTTTTGTGAGTGTATCAGTGAGCTTGGCATCCAAAATTTACTTGCACCATTGCGTCCCCACTTCTGATTAGTCGAGACGGCCTATTCAAGCCACATAAAGCAGCTAGGCTGGACCTACAGCCGTAACGACTACTAGAAATAATAATAACTATATCAAGTTTTACTGTCACTCTTTTTTACACACAGCAAAATAATTTTTATAACATAAGTAATAGGTACGATTTTAAAATAAAGTCATTTCTACTTTAAGATGAACTTTTATGGGCTACAGTTTATGTGATTAGTTTTATTATATGCATATATTAAGTAACCTGAGTGTTCTACCTGAAGGAGTGTACATGTTGGAATTTGAACACATATTTTTTTAACTGTTATAATTATTGTGTACTCTAAAATGTTTAACCGATTACAGCATTGTTTCATATCTTCGGATTTGAATTGACGACTCCTTGATAAGTGGTTTCTTTTGAAACCATTCATTTATTATTAATTCATTACATATTCCTATAGCAATTAGAATCATTATCTAATTTGACAGAACAGGTCTTTCTTTCCCCCATCTTTGGGGAGGGATAAAACCTAATGCACTCCTAATATCTAACATTGTGGGTCTCAATAAGCGGCGCCACTGCTTACCATCAGGTAATCCGTCTGCTCATTTGCCGACTAAAAAAAAGAACAAAATATATGTCGTATATCTTCTTCATTATCTGACTGACGGATGTATTCGATTTTTAAATTTTAAACGCTCTCGTCACTTCTACTGCTAGACTTTTAGGCTTGCTTGCATCCATTGAAGTAACAAGGCAACCATCTTGGCTAATAAAATATGATCGTGTAGCTAAATAGACGTACAAAACTAAGTACTTGAACGAACACTAACAACAAAATATGGCGATGCATAATATACATTCTTTATGCCATAGTAACTTCACATGGACGACCATAAAATTTGATGGCAAATTATAAGACTTATTTAACACTAGCTTAATGCCCGCGGCTTCGTATGGAGTTTAAATTGTTTATCTCATGTAGGTATCCTCAATTTTTCATACAACAGTTTAAATCCCAATTTCCTAAATTAATTCTATGAAAAAAGGTGGTAACCTAGGTTATTTTCTAAAAAGTTTCAAACGGTTTAATTGTTTTTTTTAATTGGTCCAATAGTTCTTAATCTTATTTGAAGCACACAAGCAATCAAAAATGTGTGTAGGTATATAAAAAAAGTCGTTAGTTACACTATTTATAACTCAAGAACGGCTGAACCGATTTTGTTGAGAATTGGCGGGCTGTAGTTTTGGACCAGAAAAAGAACTCAGGATAGGGTAGTGTCGAGAGATGATCTCCGGCCACCGTTTGCGCGGGTCTGCGGTCGGCGAGTATTGGCAGCTCGCCGCCGTTCCGCGCACGCCTCATAGAGCTAATAGACCACCACAGACGGGGCCCTATAGGGCTGATGTTCAGCCGGGGTAAGAGCAATGAGGCACTGCGGCCTCGGCCCAGAGCAGAAGAAGGAACAGGGGGGTTTTTAGTCAGTAAGAGTCTGACACTCCCTCCCGCCCGGCCCTGGGCGGGAGAAGTCATGTGATGATTTTCCCTTCACAAAAAAAAGGATAGGGTAGTGTAGGCAGAGTAGGGCAGGTAGGATAGGATATGTAGGGTAGATAGTGTAGGTAGGTAACTAAATAGGGGAGTGTAGGTAGTCAATCTCGTTTTGTGGTAAGCGATTATGCGATTTGCAATGAAGCACGCCTACCAATTAGCGACTACTCATAAATATATTTTGAAATATCCTTGCTTTCTCCAAATTGACATACTGAAGTATTGTAAAGTTAATAAGTTACTTACATTTGCAAGTTAGTATTATGGTATTGTATTTTATGAGAAAGATTTTAAGCAATATTACATGGCGCTTAAAATTATACGGACATAAAACCAGCTTGGAATTTCTAGTAAGACATGAAAATAGTGATTTTGCTTTTTTTATACAAATATTTTTTGACTACTCAAATCAAATTTCTCAAAAATCTGGCCATGATAATAAACAGCGAAACGTTGTAATTCTTCCATAAACGCAAATCTCAATGGATACATGCTTTACTTTCTTTCTTTAACAAAAAAAAAAACACTAGTTGTAATCCTACTGTACGTTGCCCTACACTAGGATTTTCTTCTATGTCGTGGGTGCGTCTACAAACATACAATTCCACATGCACATCAGCATATCACACCCAGAACCGAAACAACAATTTGTGGATCACACAGTGTTGTTCCGTGCGGGATTCGAACCCGCGACACGTTGCTCGGCAGCTAGTTGTACAGCCACCGCACCAACTGTGCAGTCAACATTGCCTGACGATATCAGAGACACCAAAGACAAGACTAAACCCAAGGAAGACACAACTAAAAATAAGTTTCTTTTTTTAACTGTCGATATAACTTATTTGAAAATATTTAAGCGTTGACGCGAAGTGGCAACTTCTGAAGGGCTCAATACCATGGTCGGAATTGGCGCGAAATTAAAGCTACCGGTATTGTGAGATTGAATGCGCAAGCGCACACGGCCACTGCGGACTGTCCGGCTATAAAACAAGCGAGACAGATGATGTTGAAGGAGCGTGAACGTTTTTGCTCACTGTTTTCAAAAGATTGATAGTGATTCTCTTTAAAATTTGAATTTGGAATGGAAAAAAATATTATGCAAAATATATGATGCTATTTATCAGAAAGCGCCGCAGCCAGGTTTTTGTCTAATCGTGACCTTAGTCCGCTCTTGCGTTATCCGCGGGAAAAATAGAACTGATAGTCGATGTATTGTATAATACCACCAACACTTTTCAAATACCTAAACCATTCATAGCAGAATAATACCATTTCCATCCATAAATTAAGTTTTTTTGCTAAAGGACCAGATTCTATATTATCCCTTATACTGAATACTTAACCATGCTTATCCATAATTACATCCGTATTTCTAATCTTATAACAGATCCATAAATGTTTTTATATCTCAGCAAAGTAACACGGCAGCTAGCCATTTTACTGCGAGTCGCGCTTTTTAAATGTTTACGATCGCTTCGCTAAATGAGATTTTATCAGTGCATGCTTTTATTTGGTCCTTTTTTCCGACTTTCGTCTCGGACCTTGGCGGAAAGTATCTTAGGACCCTTTGAAAGTGATCTGAGGCTCGAGATTGGTCCTAAAGTTATTGGTTGCTAAAGGATCAAAAGACTTCGTCCGACGTATGGTTTGGTATTGTAAGGTGGTAGAAAAGATTCTTTGGGAATGAAGTGTCATTTATAAATTTTATTTGAAAGAAAATCTAACGTTATTTTGTCTGAAGTAAGAATTAAACCCAGAACATACAAATAACGGTTAGTTTAGATTTTAATTAAGATATTGTTCTAGTCCCCTAGAAATGTAGTACACGAACAGGCAATCAATGGACAACAACAGACGACCACGGCCTTCGCAGAACACATCGACACCAATTCACAAAGCGAGAGATCAACGTGATTGCTACTGTCAAACTAAATGAAATTTTAATAGTTAACTATAAAGTATAAATTAGCTTGAAAAACTATATAATCATTACAAGATGCGACCTGAAATAGGAATCGTAAAGCAAGGGAAGTAATTTGCATTTGTACTTTGCGGTGGACACGACAACACCCGTGAAATGGCGTATAGGCAGGAGCGGTTCTTCTTCAAAGAAAAAGGTCATAAACTCTAAATTACTGCAGACAAATTAGAACGCTAATTTTATTAGCATTAACGCTGTAAACTGCTTGGCAGCAACCGATTGCTTTATTACTTTATAATGGGTTGGGTTACCAGTAGCGGTTGCCCAAGGATTTAAGTCAGGTTGCTTCGGCTGCCTAGAATTGATTTGGGAACATTAAGTTGATTGATTTTCTTGCTGGTGACGTATAAGGATTGTGGGCTGGTATAGCTTTAGTAGTTTTTGATATCATTTCATTATAATAAATCGGATTATGCCTTAAAAGGATGTGTGAATGTTTAAGCGGAGACCGCGTCCATAATTTATGTTTCCGCGCCTGGTGAAGCCTCATTTCCATATTTAAAACAAAAAAAAAAATATTGCGCTTCGTTGCTATAAAGATCCAGTGAAGTATATGGAACAACAATAACTTTTTGGTTTTGTCACTAGTCCTTTTTATTAGGTTAGGAAGCGTGTCGTTATTTCATTGCAGTTAATATCGAAATTTTGTCAAGGTATGCTTTTTGTTACAACATAAAATTAGAATTATCTTCAGGTTTCATTCAGGTATTATTTCAGGTATTATCCACACAATTCAGGTATTATCCAGCCGTTTGGAAATTAGCTAAATGAAATGTAAAATTTCTTTCTTGAGGGTTGAAGCAATTGACAAATCAGCTCAAAATCCAGCTTCTATCATTTTATTATATTCACCTCCATTGAGAAAAATAAATCTTGCTTTTTTTTCTAATTTCAAAGGTGTGAAATGTGGTCCTTTTGGTTGTTAGTATCATTTGTAATCGGCGTGACGACGTTTTTATGAGATGATGACAGTTTAAATTTTATAATTTATTAATACCTAGGCTGATAACCTTTGTGCTCTGCGTGTACGGAAAAACTTTTGTATGGTTTACACGTGTATCTTTTTGCTATCTATAAGCGATCGACGCCACCCATGGATACCGAAAATATCAGGACTGCTATAGCGGAGGCCCAATCCTTACACTATTCCCAATCCGTAAATCCCTTTAGTTTATCATGAGAAAATTATCAAATGATTTGTCCCGCCATGGGTAAGGCGATTGAGAGTTTCAGACTCTGAAAAACCTCCGTTCCATCTCCTACTTTGGGCCGAAGCCGCGGTGCCTCATTGTGCTTACCCCGCAACCCCGGGAATCCCTAACAAGTAACATAACAACTCCTATACGATAGGCAAACTACTCGGTGAGTGAAGTGACGGGTGTTAATTGGTGGCGAATGCTTACCATCAAATAAATTGTTTATTCCAAAAATATTTTAAGTATCATATAGTATCAGTATAGTATGTTGACATAAGCAAGAAAACATTAAAACTATATCACATCAATTAGCAGTATTTTTACCAACAAAAAACTAAGACCCCATTTTATTTAATTTTTTGGTGAAAATACAAAAGTTATATCGACAATATCTTTAGTGAATAATTATCTTCTAATAGAGAACACCTCGCCCTATCATGCGCACGCGCATTGGTGATATCAAACGTCATCTAGGGAACAGTAGCAAGACACGCCTTAGTACAAGTATTGTGAAGCTTAGATTACATCATAAGGTTTACTAAGATAGATTATTATATTTTTTAATAATCGTTTAGAGATCAGAGGGTAAAGTTTCCTGAGATAGGAATAAGAAGAAATTTTGTTATTCTTCTATACAAATATTATTCCTCAAAGAGGAAAATTTGTAGGTTTGTAGGTATGTAGAGGGGAAATCTTTGGAACCGCTGGTCGGATTTCCAATATTCTTTCACTGAGCTACAATGTTCCTGAGTGCTGTAGGCTATAAAACATCACGCTACGATCAAATGGAGCCGAGCAGCGGGTGGAACCGCGCGAGAGTAGCTAGTAAGTATTATTTTGTGCGTCGTGCACTTTATTTGTCTGATGTAGGACTTATGGCGTCATTTGTAATATTATATTATAGTAATATGAAGATAATCTGGGAGCTCTTTTTAATTCCTGGAGCACCTCCTTCAGCGGTGTATAGTATAGCTCCCACTTATCGTACTATAAATGTCATAGAAGTTAGTTTGTTGCCATACATTTAGTATCTAGTTACGATTCGAGATTCTGTAAATTTGGTAAAAACTTAAGACTGATGTCCGACTTAAGAATGGAAACACAGTCAAAAAATAATGATAGAAACAAAAGCTTCTTTTTAATCTTAGCTATAAAATTGTACCGATAAAATGTTGCCATAATAAATTTAGTGTTTCAAACCAAATAAAAATACAAAGATCGGTCGGTCCTTTTTATATGCAATATACAGTAAAACGGTTAGAATAAAATTAAAAAAGAAACAGAATTATCAGTCATAAAACAAACAATATCGTATTACAAAACGAATATTAATCCATTTTATATGACTTTTAATTAATAATAAAATAGACGAAAACCTCATTTCTACTAAATTAACGACAGATAATAAATTTCGTTGACATATCTTTCGATCTTATTTTTTTTTAAAGATGTCTTTACCGTAATTGGGCGGGTGATATGAATTTGGCAATCAAATAAATATTAGGTCGGAATTGGGACAGGTGGAGTGCCGAAATTAGGGTATGTGGCGTGCCCTTTGTAATTGAGATGTGAATGTCGTTTTTTGATTAACTGCGAGGGGTTGGCTTGTTGATGGTTTGAGTTCGTTTTTAATACGAATTTATGTGCGAAAACCGGTTCTGTTTTGAAAGATTAAGTAATTACATTGGCTGGATGAAGTCCTAACTTGATTTATTTTAAGGTTGATGATAGGATTTCAAAGTTTAAGCCTGTCGATAAGTAGGTTAAAAATTTGATGTACAGTGAGTATAAAAGTCAACATATATAAAGAAAATATATTGCGGATATAAGGACCACAATTAAAATAGAACGTAACTGCACGGTGTTACGTCAATGTTACGAATACTAATGTAATTCTTATGTAACATTTTTCAATAATAAATTATTGAGCTACTTTATGACAGTAAAACCTCGCTTGTTGTCAGACATAAGATATTTTTGAAGGCTTACAATTCATTGGTAAATCCTTTTATGTTGTGAGTGTCCATATGTGGCGTTAGATGTTTACCATCAAGTCCTAAATGAGCTAGTTTTACCCCTTGTTTCTAAGCATATTTCATATCTACTACATTATGAGCACAAACGATACTTAAATTCGTCATAATTTTAGTTCACACTAGAGTTGCTACATTACATTGCCATCACACGGCCGCCACGCCGAATATTCAGCGCTACGACGACGAATATTCGGTATTCAGTGTTCGGCCAAATCACAATTCGTGGCAACTCTAGTTCACACACCTATGTCTCCAAGCACAAATACCTAATCATTTGCGTGCAATAATACAAAGCTATCGTGCGTGGAACATTACCGTGGCAGTCGATGGACATTTTGTCTCGCTTCACGACTTATTATAACCGTTTAGATCCAAACAACTACTGTAATGTTGTACCCAATAATCGCCATTAGGCGCTTCCTTTGATATCCAAAAAAGTTACACGGTAAAGTATGAGTCATTGCTATTGGATTGTTCGGTAAGGCTTTTGAAGAATGTCTGTGTAGCTGATAGATACAACATTATTGTTTTGATAAAAAAAGGTTGAATATATTTGTCATTTGTCACTAATAAATAATAATTGTTTTTTTGAGTGATAAGAGAATAAAGGAAATGAAAAAATGTACAGAAAGTTTGCGGTATTTATTATTTATTTCTAATTCTGTCGATAATTACAGCGTAAAGATTAAAAAAAAACACTTAAATTCATTTCATTAGTGATTAAAATCCAGTGCTCTCATTCTAAAGTCAACAGATTTAGTACTGAGAGTTGTGATAAAAAATGCAATATTTTTAAGTTAAATCTAAATCTAAAAAATAAGGTACAATAAAAATTCAGTAGTACCCACTCTTGCGATTACCCCTACTGAATCTTATTATTATATTTTCTGAGGAAATTTTTGCTTTGGCCACAATATACAAATATCAGTATCGATATCAGATTCCAATGTTAAGTAGGTAAATAGTATTTTAGCTAATTGAGATCATATAATGCATTAAAAATGAGAACAGACATTTTCCTATAAATATACTCAAATTAACTGCAGATTCATCTAACTTTGATAGCCTGAACAAAGTCCAAAGTACCAGGAGACCATATTCACATTAGAGTTTTCCAACAGGTCAGGCGGGCGTCAACCAATTGGGAGGCGTCTTCGTAAATGGCCGTCCTCTGCCAGACGTTGTTCGGAAGAGAATCGTGGAGCTGGCCATCATGGGAGTACGACCCTGCGATATCAGCAGACAATTGCTGGTCTCACATGGATGCGTCTCCAAGATCCTGACCAGGTTTTACGAGACCGGGTCTATTAGACCGGGGTCTATTGGAGGCAGTAAGACTAAGGTGAGTGTTTGTTCGAATTTGAGCCTATTGGAAACTTATTATGATTCAAAATGGAATAAATATTATTATGAGTGGCATGTTTTGTTGAGAAAAACTGTGAATGATGTGGTTTTTCGCTTCAAAATGACGTAAAATTGCGAAAATATACTTTCACATCCTTTTTTTGTATACTATTCAACAGAAAACCGTTGGAAGGAATGATTTTACCTTAGAATAATCGATCTTATGTTCTTCGTCATAAAACAGAATTCTTGTTTCTAATTGTAAATAGCTCTTAATATCAGTCAGGTAGCAAACAAAATTGTACAAATTACAAATGTAATATTAACAGCCTCTAATACCAAGGGTGACTTTAATCACGAAACGTCGTAAAAGACCAATTATTATCAATATAACTCATTTTGGTCCTTTTCCTCTTCATTGCAATTATAATGACCTTTTCATATTTTATTTATATGTATTTGATTCGGCGCCGTCAATCTGTACAGAAATAATATAAAAATACAAGAAGTAATAAATAAGGTATCGATAATACAAATCTATATATTTTTTGTTACAAAGTTTATTTTATTTTGGATTTTGTTAAAGGCTTTGTTTGTGAATTTATTTGATAATGACTATGTTAAAGGATAAGTTAGCATAAAGGAGCTTTGTTAAATAGATATTCACAACTATCTGGTGGCCATTTTAAAAAACATAAGACGCGTACTTTTCATTTATTACAGAATGAAATAATTTTGACAAGAAATTTATTTAAAACTACGTGTGACTTCACGATTTATTAAATTTTTTGTACTGTACAGCGACTTACGTGCGACTACTATACCTAAATTAATTTTATCTAAATATCCATTTTTATTTATTTTCTATCTAATTATTTTTTCTCTAAAGAATGTTTCATCTATAGGAAACCCTATCGATTGATCTTGCAATCTTCTTCTGGTTTTGAGTCTGAGTAGTCCAATTTCGGATAATGAAATCTGACGAATATAATTGTGAATCTCTATATCTGTGTTGTGAATCTTTGTTATTATTTTGCGCATCAACGGCTGGACCGATTTGGTTGAAATTTGATATGTAGATAGGTGATATATCAACATAGATGATGCCCTGGATAACACATAGGGCTTTTTACATACTACGTGAGTGAAGCCGCAGACGGAAGCTAGTGTGTAAAACAAGAGTTTATTTTATTTCATATCTATCAAGGCAAGTCGGGGGTAGAGTAGGATGACTTTCACCCCTCAAAAATAAAACATATCCTGATATAATACCTACATGATCATAATAAATCACACTCATTATAAACTTTTTGCTAATGGCGAAAATTATTAGCATATCGTGCAAACCGAGCAATCAGTTTAAATTTCAGTTTGCCAGTAATTATAGAATGTAGCATGATAATTACTTATTAACAAAATACCCTTTTACTTTTTAATGATGTCAGCTCTCACTTTGAATTTTGACAAAATTAAATTAAAGGCACAGATAATGAAATGAGAAATATAAATGCCAAACTATATTATTTTATATTTAAACTGTAAATAAAAAAATGATTTTTGTTTTTTAATAAAATTTCTTATCATTACATGAGTAACTCAGGGTAGCATAACCTATAGATATATTGTATATTTTAGTCTCCTTAACATTATACATTTTACAAGAATGTCAATCAAAAACACTAAAAAAAGTCTTAAAGCCTCCATAGATTCTTAGCAAATGTCGAAATAAAGGGGAAAAAATGTAAATCAACAGTGTTGTCGGTCTGTCCGTCTGTCGATCGCCGGCGAATCGAGCGGGTCACGCCGCCAATCACCAGTAATTATAAACTATAAAATTTTTAACCGGCACCGACTTTCGGCTTCTTGAGATGGCCTTTCGACACGCCCGTACGGCGCGCGATCGGTAGGGTTCAGCGGGGTTCTGTATCGAATTATAAATGATTTTGAAATTTGGAATTTTCATTTTATGTTGATTGCAGTAACTTGTTCCATATTACGTTTTGTTTGGAATTAGATTGCGTTTATTAGATTTTTTTGTTTATATATGGAATTAAAAATAAAAATCTTATAAAATAATGGAATAAATGACTAAGGCTTTAAGTCAGCCATTGTGCATGACGTTTAAATAAATTTCCACATTACTAATAATTTTCCACAAAAAACAGAACCTACTTAATCCTCATCCTCACTTACATAGTCAGGACACCCATCTCAAAAACCATCATTAAGAAAAGTTTAAATTTCGAATTTCATACAAAAAAGTAAAGTCGGAAAACATTTTGAACGTTTTAGTATCAACCGACGTAACCCCGCAACGAACTCCGGTAAGCGTATTCGACACCGACCTCACTAAATTCGGTACGCCAATAAAACAACCATTTGTTCTTCCACAAACGGACGCCGCCATCAAAAAATTGATTACAACAAAATACTTCGAAATCACCGAATACTTTTATTGACGGGTTATGGGAACACTTAATTGACTACTAATCAAGGTGATCAAACGTCACGTATCACTCGATTCATCGGACCTACGTATACCGATTATAATCGGTATATCGATACATCGATATGACAGTGATCTCATCTCTAAAATCGGAACCAATTGTGAATTATGTAAAACGTTTTTAATTTTTTCTGATAATTATTTTGCGTTTCTTTTTAAATTGTTTTATGGTTATATATCGCCGTTCTCTATGCTGATTGAATAAATAATGGCAACTTACATCAATATTATTACTAATAGTATTGTAAATTGGCAACATTTGTTACTTTCTAAATGCGATACAAAGCGCTTGAGTTATAAATTCTCATCATATTTGAATGAAATTGATTGTCCTGGCTTAAGTTAATTGGATTTTATAAAACCAATTTACTTTCTCTCTTTTTAAAGTTTAATTTACGTGAGAAAAAGTGGTATAATATTTTTAACATTTATTACCAAAAATATTGATTCACTAAATGGTGACGGTATTGCTACGGTACGATCTGATTTTAAATGGTGGCAACTTAGATGCGTTTTAATAAATAAGCGGGTAATAGATTGCGGTCCGCCGATGTCGCCACCGCACAAAATTCGCGTGGGACGATACATACCAAAGCTTTATCTTTCCCAAATCTAAATCAATTACGAAATTCGAAACTTCAAAGCTAATTTAATTTTATATTAGATTAATTTTATTTATGTTTCCGTGATTTGTATTACAATAGTTTTCATAGGTTCCATTTACATAGTATATCACACCTTTTATCAATCAAATGGAAGACAGGTTTGGACTACAGAGTCTTCACGATTTCATGCCTTAAAATTTTTCTAACTGGCTTTTAATAAAAAAGAAAATGCCAAAAAGACCAACCTTTTTTTACATGAATAAACGACAAAAAAGGAACAAAATATATTCTTTTTTCGAATCATCAAACGTCAAGAATCACACAGATAGGCGCCATTAAAACAGTGCGATAACCTCAGCCAATTAAACACTATTAAAATCAGAGGTATATAAATGAACAGTAAAGATTTCTCTGTGAAAAATCGTTTGATTGGACAATTTGACCAGCCTTGGAGTTTTAAAAGGTTAAAACAATATCGTTAGAGGCACCTTGAAGTATTACGACCCTGCATAGTTTGTTGTGGATGAATTTTAATTGTTTTTACTTGTAAATGCAAAAAAAACATTCATTTTGTGAAAGAAAGCTGATTTATACTGAGACTTTGTTGAATGTCGTAGTTAAAACCAAAACAATTTCTAACATTGGTACATAGAAACAGTGTAGCTATAACTTCGTGTATATGTTTTTGAAGGCGGAAAATTATCAAGTAGCTTTCCCGCTCTTGGAAGGGCGAGAGAAACTGTTAGAATCTTACAAACTCATGACATAACCATCCCCTTCCATATCCTACGAAGCCGCCGTATATTTGCGCTTTGCCTATAACGGGCAGCCTTCATACGCATAAATTCGGTTGTTTTAATCGTTTCTGTGGTCCTTTGGTCTTTTGGTCCTTTTATATAATATAATTCAGTACTAAAAGTCGAAATTAAAGTCGCCACACATTACGTAACGACTAGATTATATCAGATCATAAAATCAATCATACCCACGGTTTACGCTTTCAGCCTTATTTTCAAAATCGGAAACATAAAAAGAAAACATTCATCGCTAAGATTACCAAAAAACCCTATCTAAATACCGAATTGTAGTAACAAAATTAAAAAATCGTAACGCAACAAACGAAAATTGAAAAAATATCACGTAGTACAATTGTTACCTATGTAGTATAGTCGTACAAAATTTAAATAATTTGACCAATCCAAATTATTAGTGTGGGAAACCACGCTATCGTCAGATACATCGATATTTTTTCCAACAAATATTTACCGTTATTACTTCACTTACGAATAGCGAAAAACCCGGGATAAATGGTCGATTAAACCGTGTAGCTATTATAAAATTACGATACGCTTTTTCTAACTTAATTGCTGATCACTTCAGAAGCATATTTCTATAGTTTTACCGGCTCGCTGAGCTTCCATTTTTAATTAAAATTTTAGTTGTTACGAGCACAACCGACGTTCGTTAAAGATAACTGTTTTTCCACACGAATGGTATACCATATGTAATAGTTTGAGTGCTAAATGTAAAACAAATGAATCGTTTTGAGGTCTAGCACATATTTATTGTTTTACAGTTAAATGTAGGGTTAGTTGCTAAGCAAATCTATACCCTATCTACATAAGTTTAAAAATAAAGCAGCCTTATTACACAACTAAGTTTTTCTTTAGTCTATGTCTAAACCATTAAGCCTGTTTTTGTATTTCAAATTAAAGGTAGGTGAAAATAAGATTCAAAATACAAATCCGGGATCATTGGTTCAATCCTAGACTAAAAATAATGAGGAGGTCGAAATTTTGATGTATTCATCAATGAGAGATAAGGATATAATAAAACTACTGATTCCCATATCATAAGTATTTTTTGTGCGAAGTGAAACGTCAATAATTAATCTTAGGTATTTAAATATATTATAAAGCTTTACTTTGTTTTATTATATTTTTAAAATCTTGGTAGTAATATTGCTTCTAATTTATTTTGAACTTATACGTTCTTAATAATTTTATTTTAATGCTTTAAAATCAATTTATTATTATAAATATTCGTTCAAAAAGGATAACAGTCTAAGTAATAAAACAATGGCGAAGCAGTCAATACGCTGCTGAGAGACGCCAATGAAACCATTACAAGCACTACAAACTTTTTTCTAAATTTAATTTGAATAAATTTTTTCTTCTATTGATCTTGGTTGATGGGTAGTATTTTATTGATTTACAATCGAACGACTGTTTTCCGTGGGATCAATACTAATTGTGGTTCATCACGCCACTAATCGTCGGATTATGATAATCCATCATAAAACCATGGAATAAAATTAACAGTTCACCCAATGGTATTGTGACACAAGTGGGGCTGCTACGCAGTAAGCTAAGGAAACTAGATCCAATATTTGTAATAGCAAAATAATGACGATCTACTAATGTTCTGTTAAACTCTTTTACATAACGGGATTTGCCATATCTCCTCACTTGGTATGGACTTTCTTTTTAGTATCTTCTCCCGGTGTAAGGTCTTCAAGCCACTTAGGTTGGAAATCATTACCTAAAAGGATTAGTATATCTTCAACAGGGCCAATGTTCAGCCGGTGTTGCGGGACAAGCCCAATAAGGTACCGCAACCTCGGCGTAGAGCTGGAGAAGGAACGAAAAGGTTCCAGTCCAAAGTCAGTAAGAGTCTGTTTAGTCACTCCTCGCCTCACCCTGGACTATAGAAGTAATTTGATGATTTTCCCCTCACAACAAAAGCCGGGACAGCAGCAGATTGATCTCTTAAATTTGTAGTTTTGAAAAACATCTCCAGCAAGACTGTCGTGAAGATTTAAGATCATGTTTAGGCAAACGAAGAATAGAGTTCTGTCTAGTTACGAAGAGAGAAATTTATGATAAATGAAAGTTATATAGTATTGAATAATCACGACAAAAATGATTTCGAATCAGTATAAGAACGACGAAGAGGATAGTATAATTATTTAAAGTATACAAGATACCACTAATACCTACCAATTGCTTGTAAAATTTACACAGCTAAAATCTAAACAGAACATTTAATTTTGTATTTTACTGGACAAATCAGTAATACCAGGAAATCTGTTTGGAATCCACCGATATAGATGTAAACTTCCAATACCACATACAAGTCGAGATTACCATAACAACATGTCAAGAGTAAATTTCATATGATATTTCTAAACGGTCCATAAACTGCAATGCACAATTTTATACGAGCAAATATAGTTATTAAACTTACAATATTTATACGACAACTCATTTTATATCCCATCCATATTTGTCATCAAAATCCTTACACTACGGGTACGCAATAAAAACTGCTCAACATAAAAGTTAACCCTTCAACCGCAGCTCACCAACTAACCAAGATATTTTGCATGGAAACGTTCATATATAACCCTATCTCCGGTTTATGACCGCGAGTTATGATCTTTATGATCGATGGCCAGTATTTATGGCCAAATGACCGTAATTAGTGGGACTGAGAACCACCGGATTTTATGGCTGGGCGGCGCGCGATTGAACGCAGCTTTCACACAGAATTTTAGTGTTAACTTCGAATTTGTATTTGTTCTGCCCAGAGTATTTTTGTATATTTATTAGCGGTATATTATGTTCATTTGGTTTTATATTCCTACTGTGTCGGGTATTAAGGAGTTGGGAAAATTGGTGTTTAAACGCTGGAACATTGGTAAGTTTTAAGCGATAGGTAAACGCTTGCGCTTTGCCATTGGTGAATGCTGTGTGACACGCCTTGAGAGTTGTGAAGGGCAGATGACAGTCTCGTCACTAAAGGCAGAGACTCATCCGGGTTGTGATGAGGTCAATCTTATGTCCTATATCTAGTAACAGGTCCAAGCAAGTATATTTATCACTAAGAACGAACTTTTAACAACATAAATATTGATAAGTTCTAATGTCGCAAATCGATAAAAACACTCCTTTAGTCAACCTTTTCATCCAAATGAGAATTTTCATAACTTTCCTATTAGTATCACACACTTTTCAATGTGCCTGTATTTACACTATTATTTTTGATTTCAAAAAACCATTGGAAATCCGCACTCTCCCTAATTAACATAAGTTATATGTATTACTAGAAAATATTAGGGATCCTTATTAACACGAAAAACCGGAACGAGCAGTTAATTCATTGACATATATTAAGTACTACTTCCAAGACATTTGCTCAAATCTGAACGTTCACAGTAAAGCGAGTATATCTAAAACGATTGCTTCACCTCCCTCCTTCGTATGGAAATCCGTCTAGTAATGAACAGCGTTTGCGCAAGCAATGTGCTCAATACAGATGTCGCGCAGACATATTTGTTACCGTCTCTGACGTGCCAATATTGAACAACGGTTTTGTCATTGAGCATTCATATCTTGCGGTAGAATACACATAGTGTTAGCTCTAATTGAAAAAGCCTTATAGAAAAAATAAGTTGGTATAGTTACTTTTTTCTTTTGTTCAATCTTACACTCTTGACGGAGTGATCGTGATCATGGTAAGTCCTTGGTGGCTGCCTTTGCGATTTTTCTCCACCTTTTCTGTGTGGCTTTCGTCGGCATTCCACGGAATAGTAACTACTAATTTTAATTAATACTTCTTGTGAGTCTTTAAGACTGGATTAGGTATAACTGAAAAAAAGGGTTGACCTTTGACTTATTCAGGTCTGGGGGAGATGAGAGAAAGTGTCAGACTCTTACTGGCTAAAACGGCCCCGTTCCTTCTTCTGCTCCGAGCCGGGCTATGAATTATTCAGTTCATATATAACAGCATGGATTCTACGAGTGATAGCATTAGGTATTCCCATATTACATTTATGAAAAGTGCATTGAAAATCTGTTCCACTGCCTTTACTAAGACATAAGACTCCTGAAGTAGGTGTATTTGCAACTTTATCTACAAGTATAAACAATACACTGCGGTACCTAAGCATCCATTTCTCCGTCTTAAGCTCCATGGCCTTTCTCAAGCTCCAGATTTGCAGTGCTCTGTGCAAACTGTAGGTGTGAGTCATTGTTTACGACCAATTAGGAAGTTTGCACACATCTGCGAAGTTCATTTATTGGACATTTACTGGAGAACCGTTGCTTGGTTGCTCTTATATACAAGTCGCAAATGGAACCTGGAGAAAATTCATTGTTATCTTATGTAGATTAGTTTGTACGGAGAAACTTTGGGAATTTTGAAAAGTAGGATCGGATACAAGTTTGAAAAGAATTTTGTCAATTATATTTTTACTTTAGTTTGCTTCCTTTTTTTATGGTATATGTCGGCAAACGAGCAGACGGAGCCTGATGGTAAGCAATCGGCGCCGCCCATGGACACGCACAACACCAAAGGAGTTACGAGTGCGTTGCCGGCCTTTTGGGGATAGGGGTTGGGGATACAAGGACCGGGAAGGGATAGGGGAGGGGGAGGGATTGGGCCTCCGGTTGCCTCACTCACACGGCGAAACACAACGCTGTGGGTTGTTTCACGCCAGTATTCTGTGAGGCCGTGGTAGCACTCCGGTCGAGCCGACCCATTCGTGCCGAAGCTTGGCTCTCCCACACTCCTCTTGACGAAGTTACCATTGGTTACCAGTGCAATGTCAAATAAGGCAAACACCGTGTCAAATCGTGGATGAGCATAGTATTAAATTCTAATAATTACAAATCTGATTATTGAGGAATCTGTTAAATGGGACTTCTGGCATACATATTAGTAAAAATAGCTATTAGATACATTGAAATTTTGTCATTCGATATAAAAACAATATTCGAATAATCTACGTCCAAATCAACACTATTCCCACACAAAATCCACGTAACAAATACATATCGATTATAAAAGTGTCGTGTCACAATCGGACCGTTCAACAATTGTATTGTAAACAACAACATGGACCAATTAAATACAATACAAGTACATCCGATCAACCCCAGCGAGGGGGTAAGGGCGACCCGTTTATCTTAATAACATGTTAATACATCGGGTGTGGCGATCGAAGGGTTAATTTTTACCTGAATGCGGTTTGTGTTCGCTCATTTGCGGTATCTTTTTGATCAAATGAGGGATTTTTTTTTTCGTTAATTTTGTTGGTGGCAGTTTTTCGTTGAGTTTAGGTACTGTTAAGTTTGTTTTTGTGTTTGTTTTGATATTCGTTTTCGTTTTCTGTCACTGAAGAGTGGATGAAGCCTTGCCTTCGATTCCTAGATTAAAGTAAATTTAACAAAGTATAAGATGATATCGAATAAGAAAAAGTCATGTTTAGGTTACCATACAGTATGATACAGCGTGATTCTATTGTGTGTAATAAATACTTAATTATTACTGTTCGTTAACTCAACTAATGAAAACCTAATTATATAATAAAATATTATAATATTATAAATAATATAAAATAGTTGAAATAGCTAAATATTTATAAAATTATTGTAAAAAACTAGAACCGATAACCATCGTTTGAACGCTATGACATGCCAAACTGACATTAACAGCATTGTCAAACAATATAACGTGGCAATATTAAATATTCAACGCTGGCAACACATTACCTCTACGTGTTTTTAATTGATCTGGCAATACCGAAGCGCTGTTGTTCATATAACACGTACATCGCTTACGTGTGTATATTTTAATTTATGGTTTTTCTGTGATAATTGTCGCCTTTTATGTTGAACGGTAATAATTAATTTGATGACATGTTGTTGCTTTTATATGGGACCTTTTTATTGGGATTTTTGTATGTTGTAAAGCTTATAGAGTGTAAGGTATCGATTAATATGTACTATATTATATGTCCAATTTAATATACATTAATCCTACTATAATAAGCCTACCCAACTCCATATTAATACTGAAGAAAAATTCAAAAAATCCAAAATACCTCAATAACTTACTTTTATACCTTACCTAGGAATTGACCAAAGAGTATCTTATTCAACAGCCGATTTTAGGACTACTTAATCAACGAGGTAATCCTTATCAGCATCTAATTTATTAATTATGTTATCTTAGTTTTTAACCCAAATCAATATTAACTAAACTTTCTTAATCTCAAAAAGAATGGAGTAAAGATATCGGCTTTTGTTAAATCGTTTTCTGATAAAGACGAAACAGATAAATCTTATCTTATTTTATAAAAAGTTTTGTCTTTTTCATTAATGTTGATAAGTGAAGATAGATATTTACAAATTAATATAAACCCTTTTTAATTCAGAATACCATATTAAGATAGAGAGATATGTATAAGAATATGATGATTTTTTATTATTGTCAAACAATTTGAACTTTGTTTTTATTTTCTTCTGGCATCCTTCTGTTCCAGTCTGTTATGTGTTTCGCGATCTTAAAGTAATAATGAAGTGGAAGATTATTACCAAAGACCAAGCAAGCCTTAATAATTTTCAATAAATCAAAAATTGTTGTTTGACAATCGTGTTTAACATATGTAGGTTTAAAATTTAACTTAGCTATAAATTTATTATGTATTAAGAATAACTGAACACATCACTAGATACTAGTATCATAAAATAGGAATAATGATATTGCTTCGCTGCTTTCATATAAAATAATCAGAGCTTTACTAGATAAATTTAGGCCGGAAAATCGACTAGCGTAAACAAAATGAGTAATATGCCTAGCTGTATAATATTGGTAAGCTATACTTACTGCGATACCGATTTCGAAATGAGTAGGAAAAGTGATAGAAAATATTAAATTATTATGAGAAATGTACAAATAAACATAAATATGTGACGTGAACTAATAAATTCAAAACTAGAAAACAATTTCAATACCGCTATATCAAATAAAATACCTAAGATTATATTTACAAAACAAAAAAAAACGTACCTATATTTAAAAAAATATTAATGACATTTCTTTAATTGTGACACATGTCAAACACAGACAGATTAACAAAAACTGACAGCTCATAAAAAAGACGTTCGGAAACACAGTGAAATACGTAATTAGGTCTTCCGTACACAATCGCGGGTCGGATCGACCGAGTACGAGGGTAATTTGTAACAATAATGTGGCTATTGGTCAAGTGGTGCATGGGAACGGTTGGCACCTGTCGCGATGTCAAACTATCGCGAGTGTTATCGGTTAGGCCTTAATAACCTCATGTGGACGTACCGACAGGACACGGGAATTTGATGGTATGAATGGATTCGACCGATTTTCGGCGTTCAAAGGGTTGGGTGTTTATTGTCGGTGTATTTTTTTTAGTTAACGTTGAGTTGAAGTGTGTATTTAATTGGTTTCGTGTAACAAAAGTCATATGTTTGTGAAATTAAGATTATTAACAGAGACTGTATTTTAACGTTGAAATAGCTGAATTGTTTTTTCGTACTTTCAAGCACAACAGCAAAATTACGCTGAAAGATAAAAATAATGAAAGTTTCCAACAAAAAGTATTTAGCTTACATACCTACTCCAACCTTCCAAAAAAACTTTTAGACCTCTTACAACCATCAAAGCATAAAAAAACTAGCACACAAATTCACCTCAACAAAAAAAACAAAACAAAAAACATAACCTCAAAAAGAATCGTTCATAACCTAAAAACAGTTAGGACATCACTATTAGAGAATTGATCGCATGGCTTTTCGCAACTTACGTCGGATTTGCACCGATAACGTTCAGTTTATGTTGGCCCATGGATTATGGTGTCAATATTATTACTCGCCTTTTAATACCATTGAGCCTGACCATAAAACATATTGGAAATTACAACTTGATACGTCTACTTTATCATGGTGTTAGAAATTGGTGCTTTTGTGCTGAAATATGCCTTATTTACGAGTGCTGAGGGTTTCAAACTAAGTTTTATTACTTAGGTAGATATTTTAATTTCTTCACTTACCTTGATAATGGTAACTATTGTAGTTTAAAATATTTGCCAGCCTTTGTATATCAGGGGTTGTCAAAAAAGGCTAAAAAATTCCAAAATAATCTCTAGATGACTTAACAGTTAGGTTATTGGGGTGAAACCTGATAAACTTGATCATGATTGTCATCAGTTCATTTCTATTCATTACTGAACTCCTGAAAATTACTCAAACATTATAAAGTAACGATAAAACAATGTTTTCTAATACAGACAAAACTATATTCTATTTTTAAAAATAAAACGTCAGAATAAACATCTGGCGCCAAACACCTTCTTCATTCACAAAGGGCTTCACTTAAAAGGATATAAAAACTCTAATTATCCAACCTCTTCCGTTAAAAGAAGTAAGGCACGATAAATTGATAATTGCCAAGTACGATTGGTATGGCTCAGTTGCGTCCGGCCTTGGATACCTTCAAAAAGCCTTGGAAAGCTCGTTACCCTTAGTTTAAAAGGACTCGGTAGATCGATTGAGACTTTTTTGCGAAGATTAAACGCGGGATTTCGTTTTCAAGAAGCCTGATGCTTAAAAATGCCTTTTTTTCTTTATTTGAGAAGGATATACTATATAAACTGGTACAAGAGTTTTTCCTTATTTAAAAATAGATGTTTTTTTTTAATATTTATTGCCCCTGGGCTTTTCTTAATAACAAGAGGTTTTCATTTAAATCTATTATTGTAAATGCATTAAATAAAAACCATAGCAAACCACCATCCTATCAGATTCCGCATAAATGGCAAATCAAATCTTCAATGTTTCGTCGTACGAAGTGAAATAAAAGAGCATCATATACTTTATCTCCTTAGAAAACAAAATATTTCCTAACAGACTTTAAAAATATTTACAAAAACATCTCCCCCTAAAAATAACAGTTAAATATTAAAATTGGAAACTAACGAACTTACTCATCAGGAATTGCCTGTATATCGGAGGGAGCCACCGTAGTTTTTTTTTTTGCGAAACTATTCCAAGCATGGGACATACCACATACAGATATGTTGATGAGCTCATTATAGGAATTCTTCACACCTTCCATCTACCCAGATATGGGCAGAGACGTTTATAGAAAGCGATGATTAATTATTGATATGTACATACTTTGATTTTTTCACGACTCATAGCCGTTAATAGTTGTCTACGAAAGGAGACTAAATGGCTTACTTAGTTGCGTGTTGAAAAAAAATGGTCTTTTCTAATCATATGTGAATAATACATTTATTGAAGATACTTGAACTCACTCAGAAAAGCTCTACACACTTGCGCGAAGCGCACGGTGCTCATGCATAAGAGTCCCGTTGTGACTTGAAACTAAACGAGCTTTTCTCAGTAAATTCACCGGAGAAAGACGTTATTTTTAATAAATTTAGAATGTCTCACGATTATTATGCTATAATTATAGTATTATTGATAGTCATATTAGCATCCTTTAAAGAAACAAAGTCGGCAACAATTTTGATAAATACTTATAATTCCTAAAAATATGCGTGTTGGTAAGTTTACATAAATGTTGACTCATTGGCTATGGTCACCGGAAAATTCCATTCCCCTTTGTTGTTTTAGCATATTGAAGCATGCTAAACCATGTTCCTATGTCACTGACACGCTTGCCATCCGGTAATGTGACCTTTTCGAGGATAGAACTTAGTGACTAATTAAATACATCGGTTAACGGGAAAATATCGTCACTATTTTGACATATTATGTGTGTATGTCAAAAAATGACGTATTTTAGGTGTCAAAATTGTCAATGAACTTTAAAGATATTATTATATAAAATGGGACGTCAATAATACAATAAACTTTATAAACATAAATTTTTGATATCAAGTCATTCAACAATAAATTAAAAGCAAATCGATCTACAGCGGTAGTAGTCTGCTTTCCGACCTTTATTACTTACAACCAGAAAGGACATCATTACTACAAACCATTGTTTCTCCGCAATATTAAGCCCTGATGCATGTCATTACGTTCAACACGGACACAAACATTAATTATTCGCAATCAAAATACACAAAAAACCACGCCTAATGATATATAGATTGCTTTAATACTATCTCTTGATAGCTTCCGTAAACCATATAATTACAGCATAGTTCCTGATAGCTATGAAGCCTAATGAGCACGAGCACAAGAATGACCCATTTATTACACGAGAAAAAAACAGCATGACAACTCCTAGACACCTGCAGTTAATGCATCCTTGAGAATTAATATCGAATCAATCTGCCATTAGGGCATTAAAGCAACGGGTCTCACGCCCCATAGAATTATCTTTCACCCCATCAAATGTGGAAAGTTTAATAGAAATCTGTTGTACGTAATATGAAAAGCTAATCGGTTCGAGTACGCGTAGACAGTTAGCACGTTGCGGCATCGCGCAAAAACATATATTGGATGTGTCAGCCATGATTGATGCGCCGGAGTGTGCAAAAAGTTGCGTTGAACGGAACGGGCCGTGACGTCGCACAGAATGTGAAGCGGTTATGCGTTCGTTTGATC
Organism: Spodoptera exigua; assembly: GCA_902829305.4. NCBI lineage: Eukaryota > Metazoa > Arthropoda > Insecta > Lepidoptera > Noctuidae > Spodoptera > Spodoptera exigua. The sequence continues at coordinate 5,744,490 of LR824625.2, read as the reverse complement.
GTCAGATACAGTTTATAGTTTGTGATACTCAGCTTAGAATTGACGCAGGTTTTATTGGCAGATGTGTCTTTTATTAATGGGGAATGTTTCGTCGTAGAAAATTGTTGTTTATGAGGAAGTCCATGAAAAAATTAAGTCAACAATGAGGTTTTACAAATAAACCATAAAACAGAACTTTTTACATCAACATTGTATATAAAAACTTACCTATATAATTGAAGCCGGTATCCTTTCTGACTACTCTAAGAGGAAATGCCGAAACAAACTCAAAGGTTTGTCTCGTTTTAAGTCTGACGAAATGTTACAAATATGTTTATATTCACGATACGGCTTAATATTTTTTGATAATTATTTACGAAAACATTTTAAAATACTCACTCTAGAAAACGATTGCACGAAAAATATTGCACCGACTTTTTCAAATATTATTTTGTTTACATTCGTCAAGTTCAATACTTGTATTTATAAAACAGCATTTTTGCGCGATAGCAAATTAAAATTTCCTGTTTCAAATGTTAGGATTTTTTTCTTTATTGAACATTCTTGTTCAATTATCAAATTGATATTTGTTATCCAGAATGGATAAGGTAATTTTCACAAAACAGAATTAGGTATCTAATCATAAATCATTTTGCCTCGTGTTTGTAAACATAGGGTGAAGAATATCAATATCAGTATCAGTCTGAGAGATACCAGGAGCTTGTTATAATAAAGTATCGTTTTCTTATTTTTCCGTCAAGTATAGAGGCTGTGTAATTGGATGTCCAGCGCTATTGGATCCTTGTCAATCAATTTTTTTCTCGCGTTTATTTCTACTTCATGTGCTGCTAACGCCATCTAGCGTGGAGGTTTAACAGGTACTGCAAAAATCGTTATCAATCAATATTTTAAATTGACCTACGCAAACGATTTATTTTTTGTATATTCATTATTCTTTATTAAATTCTAAATAAAAATTCTTAGTTATTATCAGGTATTTTTATAACGATATTCCACAATGTAGTTGTTTTTTTATGACGTATGATTTTGTAGGTAACATAAAGAATTTATTATCATAAATATAAACTTAAGAATCAAAAGTAATATTGTAACGTTTTTATAAAAGGTGGCTTATCTCTTTAAAAATATTGATCAATTTAGCAATCACGAGTCCTATGCCTATTTAACAAAATATGTTTTCCGATTTCTCATAGAAATTTCCTATAAGCCGACAAAACGCACACCTCTGATTGGCTAATGATCGCCTTTTAAGAAAGGACAGCGGCTTCCTTAATATTTTGACAGATGCATTCGTCACGCATATGTCTATAATTGCACGATAGAAACGACAATAGCAAAAAAAAAAAAGATCTAATCGCTCGAAAATCAATGAATGGTTATTTTTTTTTCATTTTAAAAATATTTATGCTTAATACAGTAACAAAAAGGTTCGTAGAAAATAAAAGGAAATTAATAAAGTTATCCACCATCCAGTTACCAGAAATCTATATCAAACTAGAATTCTTACATAATTTTAAATAGTCTATGGCTTGCTTTTATAGTACTAGACAAAAACAATAGATTCTCTCACACTGAGATTAAATGAAATTACTAAATAGGAAAACTTTACAACAACACACTGAAAACCAAAAAAAAAATAATGCTATGTTAAAAAAAAACTACAACCTTACTATTTGCAGCAACTATTTGATGCATCGATCGCTCGGTAGGATATCGATTGTACACCTAATGCCATAATAATCGGGTACCCTTCAAAATTAACGCCTTGCGCTCACCGATTCTGTGCCACACCTCTACTCCGTAACCTGTCATTAAACCATTAAATTTGACAGGCTACTTAAAAGTCCTATAATTATTTTTTAAAACCACATGCATGGAGGTTACGTTAAAAAAAGTATGTATAATGGATTTTCGGTGGTTCGAATTTAGATAATTGTCGAAATATTGATTCCATTTGAACAGATGTCGGTCATAAGGTGTTGGAGAAATTAGAGCTATTATGTGTATTAGGAAGCCGGTACTCATCTTCGTGTGTGAATATTTTGGCCCATAGATAATTGATGATTATCATTTCTAAGTTTTTTTTTTTTCTTGTCAGCCTTATGGTTGTTACTTACGTTTTCTCAACACGACATTCTGAGTATTCGAACTCTGGTTTAGAGCGTCAATTTATTAAATTCTTAATAAATCACAATACAATAATTATAAGATAGTTTGAAGTGCGGCTAAACCTTAAAAATCTATTAAAATGTGTCTTATATAGTCGTTGTGGCTCGAAGATTCTCATGTATGTGTCATTCCCACATACAACTTTCAACCCATGAAGTTTCTGATCTTATTTAGAAACCACTTACCTACATACTACGACGAAGAAAAACATCGTTAGGAAATCTAGACTTCTTATTTCAACTGAGTAAGGTTGAAAACGCCAATCGACCTGAAGCAAATGTAGTGATTAACACTTAAATTTTCTCCGTGTGAGAAGACGCTAAAGCTAAGCACTGTTGATTTAGAATCTATGTCCATGTCGTTCACGGCAGATTCGGGCCTTTTTACATTAACATAAATATATATTTCTTCTTTTCTCGATTTGGAGGCCTTCAGCACCGTGAAAATTTCTCGTCTAGCCAACAGATAGACATGGATCGTACTGGTGTTTAGGTTATTTTGTCGAACTTCCATACTTTTCCGCATTGAGACAGACATACCTATGTATGCACACACAGATACATGTAAGTTACATTACGCAAAGAAAACGCATTTGATCGGTAATCCCGGACATGTGACGGGCGTGATGGAGCGGCCATTTAATGGTGTTCGAATGATCTACGGATCATTGATGATCGTGACGTACGCGTCACGTGCTTATCCTCTAACGACCATCCGTAACATGGTACCGATAGTCCGCAATGTTATGGTATAACATCATATCTATGTTTTCCTGCAGATACAGGTAGATAGGTATTATAGGAAAGGAAAGGTTCCAGTTCTTCCATATTTGAAAGACAAGTTAAGAGAAACGAAGGCATATGAAATTTTTACCAACTATTTTTTCTTTACGATAATAGTAGTCGTCAAACAAGGTCGGAGCAGCCCATGAACACCCAACATCAAGGAGTTTCAAGTGTATTCCGCGTCTATTGTTTTTTTTAATGGAGGACAATTATCGAATGCCTTCTCTCGGCCTGAGGCGAGAGTAATTCATTTTGACTTCAACAACCCCATTCCTTCTCTTGCTGCGGCTGCTTTCTTTCTTCTCTTTTAGGGGTTAGGGCCCATTAGTGCGGGGTTGCGGGGTAAGCGCAATGAGGCACCGCGACCTCGGTCCAGAGCAGAAGAAGGCATAGGGGGGTTTATAGTCAGTAAGAGTCTGACACTCCCTCCCGCCAGGCCCTGGGTGGGAGAAGTCATTTGATGATTGTCCCCTCACAACTAAAAGGTCCCATAAGTGCTGATGTTTTACTGTCACATACTTATATTACGTACGATGTTAGATATTATTTAATACACAAAACTTTTGGCCGCATGGTTAACGCACCCCAACCTAGAACAACAATGTATGGATCACACAATGATTTATTTAGGAAGAATCAATCTCGAGATACTTCATGTAGTAGCTGGTTGTCCAGTCACTGCGCTAACTATCCAGTCAATAGCAATACAATAAATATCAAAGTCACCTACAAAATCTTATCATCCCTATCGCAAAACACAAAGTTTATTACTGTAGGAATTTTCATTACTCCTCTATGAGTAGACTATTCAAATAATCGACTAATATCAGTGTATAATATGAAATACCGTGCGAACAGCCACATGTGAACATTAATGACTAAGCTTAGCGCGTTAGATTTGCTCATTAGTCGACTAAAGTGTCGATGTATCAGATTCGATTTGACCAAAGGCCCCCTCTATCGGTTTTAATCTTCGCAGTGGCGTGAGAGGTCGGGGTATATTAAACGATATTTTTTATCTAGCGTTCTTTTTTTGTTATTATTTGTCGATGGCATAATATGAGTTTTAACGGTTTTTCGTTTTTGGGACCCAAAATTTCATTCTTTTTATAAATGATAAAATTTTACATCTACTTCTTTGTATGTCATTGTCTGTCAGTGATACTTTATAAAATCTTGAATCTAAGTATAATAAGGTTGAAAATCGCTGGTCGTAAAATGTCAAATACACGAATAGTAAGAATTTTGTGGTCTAAAACCACATTATTGTCTCATCTATTTAACAAAAGAAACAGAGTTGTACTTGATTAAACTTTCGAAAAGTACTTCTATACTTCTCATTTTAATCGTCGATATTCAATAACTCATTTTAATGATCGCTTCTCGACAAATATAAGACCTTTTCCTTAGCTAACGCTAAATATTTTCGTCGAAATCGTACGCAGAATATCGTGGAGGCTTGTTTTTCGCAGGTTAGTGAGCGGTTTTAACTAACATTTAATTCAAATCGCAAATCCGCCTTGTTCAAACGAAGAAATTAACATATAAACCTTCTACATGTGCGAAGAGGCCTTTGCCTTACAGTGGCACTTACAAGCCGATAAAGTACTAAACAGGACATAACATTCAACACTAGAACTTTAAAACACCCCCTCAATAATCCGGTAGAACTGTTTCTACAATCGAACAACGTACAACAAAAACAAACTTTCACACTATAAGCCGCGTGTGCGCATATAAATGATATTTCTTAGTAATGGCCGCGCATCACCGCCTGTAGTTATTATATCGTCATTATAGGCTGCCATACGCTTGCGTTTCCTTGACAACGCAATCTGTATTAACTGTTCTACTGTAGTTCCGTTTTCATTTTTGTTCAAACTGTTTCTCTCTTTAATTTTCATTACATAATGTTTTTTTTATGAGATTGGTCAACGATCGCCCAGCTATACCCGCAACTCCATAAAAGCAAAGTAGTGTATTGAGTGTACTTTTTGATAAGTGTTTATGGTATTAAAGAATTGGGAAGGGATGGGGGTGGAGATGGATTAGGTTCGGCAACCTCACTCACACGGCGAAACACAACTCTGTGGTTGTTCCCCGCAGCTTTTTTGTGAGTCCGTGGATCTGTCTGGTTGAGCCAATTAACCCATTCGTGCCAAAACCATAGCTCTCCTACACTTAAATACAATTTAAGAAATAATTTTATTTTGAGTGTATTGAGTAAGCTTTCGAAACTATTTGAAAAATTACTATCATCAAACAACCACTAACAACAAAATCCTATTTCCAGCAAGTCGCAACACCGACAGTCGTGAAGAAGATCCTCCGGTTGAAACAAGAGAACCCGGGTATGTTCGCGTGGGAGATCCGCGAGCGTCTGCTCAGCGCGAGAGTGTGTGAACCTCACTCCATTCCGTCAGTATCGAGCGTCAACAGGATCTTGAGGAACAGCGGGTTGGCTTGGAGCGATGACGACACCAGGAGTGCTCATGGTAAGAACAAGTCTAAATTCTGGTTAAGACTTCTCCTCTATGTTATGACCATTTCATTACGAGGTTCAATGTCAAAAGGTTCATGTTTCTTGACGCGGTGGACTGATGCGTTGAGGTACTTACAGAAACACTGAATTTCATGGTTGTTACTGTTGATGTGGCGGGCTTGTCTCATACTTGCTTCACCCACGTCGATGAAGGAAAAGACACAAATTTTATTACTATCTTTACTTTCAGTCTTTTAATGTTAGAGAGGATTACCTTGTTTACGTAAAACTCTTAAGCATTTGAAGTCCATTGCTAGCAAAAATGTTTCTTATCTTAATGCATGAACAATTATTAACACCTTTATATGAGTTCAAACGTGTTTTAATCATCAACATAATACCTACTTTTATAAAACTTTTATTAAGCATTGACAAACTGGTAGTTGTTCTATAAATCACATTAAATTACACTTTCTACCGTGACCAACCTTAAACTCCCCTTTCCCAACTAACAAGAAACCATTTAAAACTAATAAATCCCAACTATTTTCTACCATATAACTACAATAAAAAAAACCTGACGCATCATCACAGAACCTTATCATTTCATTAACACCTTCAAACAAACTAAAAAAGCAGTTATTCAAACATCAAATTCAAATAAAGAACGTTAAGAACATAAAATTCAAATAAAAAACGTTAAACAGACAGCATTAAAGTTTAAAAATGAAACGGAATTAACTAATTAATGGCACATAGGCGTAAATTCTTCGCATCTCAGTGACAGGTGTCAGGAAATGTCTAGCAATTTAATTACACTTAAATCTTGCTTTGAACATATTTAAAAGACATTAAATCCGGCGTGTCTATGCGTAGGAGGATTTTGTGGAACATTTTTTGTTATATACTACCGATGTCTTATGGAAAGAATTGATGTTACATAGCTGTTTATGGTCCTTAATTATAGCTGTGTTTTATGTAGAAAATGTTGCAAATTTACCCAACAAAATAAGAAGTCTATATTTTTTCTTTCTTTACATCTAACTAACGACACGCCCCCGCTTCGGATGCAATGCTGATAATAAATTTCTCCACTATTTAATGGACGTTATTATACATATAAACCTTCCACTTCAATTAGTCTATCTATTAAAAGAGACCGCATCAAAATCCATTGCGTAGTTTTAGAGATTTAAGCATACATACGGATAAAGGGACAGAGAAGGCGACTTTGTTTTATACTAGGTAGTGATTTTAAACTATTTGGCGTGCAAAATCGCTGTACTTATACGTTTTAAACAAAACCCTTCTCTTCTTTACAGAAGCGTACCCGCAGCCAGATTTACCGCCAAACATGATGGAGTACATGTCAATGAAGACGTCACTGCCTCCTACAGCCATACCATCACAGCAGAGCTCACCTTACTTCGCGCATTCCGCTGTGAGAGTACCTCCTCCACAACACACGGACCCAGCGCTTTACGACCGTAGATTAGCCACATCATGGCTTCTAGCCAACCAAGTACAAGCACAGGGCCTTTTAAAGCCCTACCCAATAAACCCCTGGCAAAGAATTATGCTACCCTACCACGACTCGAAGAACTTCTCACCCTACGCTCTGAACTTACATAGCGATCTTCTAAACCGGATAAATCCGGATGAAGTGAAATCGGAGAATTCGGAACATATCTCTGTTGAAGCAAGTGATGATAGCACGGATAGACCTGATGTTGATGACGATCAAAAGTCACATGAGAAAGAGAAGAAGAAGAATCCGTATTCGATAGAGGAGTTGTTGAAGAAACCGGATAAAATGGTCAATGTCAATCCGATTGGGTTCCAGAACTTTCTTAGGCAGCCGAGCGGTAGTATGATTGAAAATGGCCAGAATTTGAGCAATAGAAGTTCACCAGCTAGCTTCTGCTCCGTGCAGAGTGGCATTTCTAATGATTGCTTCTCTGAATCAGCCAGTTCGGAGATAAAGGCGGGAAATTGAGTTGTACCTACAGGTTATCCTAAGTACTTATTAACCCAATACCTGCATATATTTATTGTCATAATGTAAATGTTTATTAGATGTTACATACCTACTTAAATCAATAGTTACAAATTACTGAGTTTGAAACGTAAACATCACTATTTTATAAGGAAGAATAGAACAGTGACATTTCGTTCCATTTCAAATTTTATACTATTTTAATAGAATGTTGTACCTAAATCTTAACACAAATAGTAAATACAGTGAAACTTGGTTAAGTGGGACCTGGATAAGTGAGAAACCTCCATAACTGGAACTCATGCTGAGGTCCCAACACTTTGGCACTGAATTACCTCTGTTAGTGGGACGAGGCAAACCTGTATATCTGGGATTTGTTCTTTCGATTTATCATCATAGTTACCTCTACAACTGAGACAGCGAGTAAATTTTATATGCATAAACCTCTGTAACTGAGATAACATTGTTTGTTTACTCATTCTTAATATATCCACAAATTCCACACGTAATTCCAAGTACGTAAGTACAAATTTAGAGCTTCAATTACCTTCAGTTTTAGTTTCGCTTTACTATGCTACAGATGTTTATTTGAAAAATGCCAAAACGAAAGCTACAATCGTTATCATTACGTAAAAACTGAAGTTAATATCCGTTTCTGGAAGACACGCGAAAAAATTGTGATTATGATTACCTTTAAGTACTATTTTTTTTTATTAAAACTTATTTACATAGGTACATAACACGTTATTTTATTTAATGCAATCATTAAATAAAATAACGTGTTATGTATCACTGAATAACTGACTATATACCCGTATAACTGAAATAACCTGTATTCTCACCTCTATTAATGGAACCCTCTGTAAATGAAACAGATATTTATTTATACCTGTATATCTGAGACACTGGGTAAGTGGAATACCTCTATAAGTGAAACGACATTGCAGGTCCCTTGATGTCTCACTTAACCAGGTTTCACTGTATTAACCATCAAATTCTTATAATCAATATATTAACGATAGTATAATAAAAAAAAACTCATCTTCAAAAAAGAGTTCTGATACCGCCACTAACAATTACAACCAACGCCATCTGTTAATTAAAACCTGAATTTATAAGGGTTCGTGTATTTCGTGTACATAATAATAAAAATTGTTTTTTAATGTAAATAAGTATTGCCATACTATTAAACACTTTGTAAAGTATTTGATTTGTGTCCATACTATGTAGAAATATTAGTAAATAATAATAATATACGTAGATTTTAACTGTCCGTACAACAGTTTATTGTAATAAGTAATACTACTTATAATAATAATTAAATTATTTTGTCGGTATAAAACATTAGTAAGTATTAGTTAAATTAATATTTTTATTACATATTTTAGGTGGATTGTCCTTAACCCTAGTTTCTTGTAAAGAAATACATAAACCATTGCTTCGGATTTTGAATTTTGAATCTTATTGTCATCTACCTTCAATTCGAAATACAAAAACTGGCTCAATGGTTTAGTCCTAGACTAAAGTAAAACCTTGTTTTGTAATAAGGCCGTACACGATTACCGCAAAATGACAATGAAAATGCCATAAAAAAATTACAATTTTATAAAACGAAAAAAGGATTTATTGTTACCAAGACAATATTTACTTGTCACTGTATTTATGGACATACTTTAAGGGCAAACACCTTAACACCCAATATGAATAACCTAAATATTTATAATTATAGATAATTCTGTGATATTTTAGTATGATTATTTTCAGTAGATCGCTCTTTGAAAATAATCATTCCTTTTTAACGATAGACGTTCAAGATGGATAGACATTGTTTTGTATTTAATTTAATAATTAATTATACTTAGGCCACAACTGTATAAGCAAAAAATAAGTTTTTTAATGGCATCACGTTTTTTTTAGTAGATCTTTATTTAAATTCTTCTGTCTTCTATTTCGGGGTTGGGCAAAGCGCAGCGTTGGACCTATACTCTTTTTTCTCTTTCTTTTTTTAGAAAAAACATTACCCCACACTAGGATTTTCTCCAGTGTCATGGGTGTGGTTACAAATATACAATATCACGTGCACATGACACCCAGACCCGGAACAACAATTTGTGGATCACACAATGAGTTGTTCAGTGCAGGAATCGAACCCGCGATGCGTTGCACGGCAGCCAGTTGCCCAGCCACCGCACCAACCGTGCAGTACTATTTTAAAACTACCTGGAATGGGTGATATCCTGCTCTGAGCTGGGCTGCAACCTTTACGTCGGTTACAGCCAACCATAGTAGCCCCAGCTCTAGTAGGATAGCTCACAATTATTAATTTTATCAGAAAGCTTAGGAAAGCCTTACGACTACTTACAATTGTACTATTATTACATTGGTTTTGACAATACTGTGGATTTAGATAATGATTGATATTAAAACTTACAAGGCTAAGCAAATATGAATGACACATTTTATTAGATTTCCTTTTATAATAAAATATTTTTTAACAAGGATTAAAAACAATAGTACAATAATTATCTAAGTTCTTTTAACTCTGCTCCACTTCTCCTTTCGTGGTTTTCTTTTAAATGTCAAGCAATATATGTTACCTTGCTTGTACTGCAATGTTTAAATTGATTTTTAAGAGAATATCGAGAGCATTCCTTCTCCTAATCAATGTCCATTCATCTCGACTATAGTAATGTATTATATTTAGTTAGTGAACATTGTAGAAATGTATGTACTTAGTAAGATTAATCTAATTTATGTAAATATTGTAATCACAGTAGTTGTTTATTTATAAAATGGCACAATAAACCAAATACAAATTATTTTATGGTCTATTATTTCATCAATCTTATTGTTTCGATACAGCAAAGTTTAATTCCGAATTATAGGTAAACTGAAGAGTAGTAGGTAATTATAAAATTAGCTTTAAATATGTAAGTACACTTTTATTTCAATTGGCAAAAACTTTAGTGAGATTTAATAAAAAAATCAAAAATAAGTGAAATTGGTATATTTTCTAATGATTCTAAATAGCAAAAGATTGTTAACTGATAGACAACACATTAAAATAGCCTGTTAGCAATATAAGTACATATTTTGCTAAAAGTCGTCTTTTTGTATATAATTTAAATATTATTTATATATAATATAAATAAAGACCACATAATCCACCATGGTACTCTCACTACCGATAAAAAAAATTAAAGTAGGTTTTCTGTCTAATTAAGAGAGAGAAAATATATTTATTTATATTATTTATATATTCATGTGCAACACGTATAATAAAAATAAAGATTACCGTAAAGAAAAAGTTAGGTACTGCATATTAATTACATTTGAAATAATTTCCTACAGTCTTGCGAGGGTTTTTCAACATAACACACGATAGTCATAAATTAGAAGCAATAAATATGACATCACGGTTAAAAAATCTCATACAAAATCTATAAAAACGTTTATTTTTAACAGTACAAAGAGGAATGAATTTGATTAGAAGGCATCATCCTCATCATCAGTAAGTTCACCTTCCAATCTATAAAACATAGCTCTCTAATCTCGCGCGGTTTCACCCGCTGCTAGTCTCCTATTTAATCGTAGCGTTAGCGTAATGTTTTATAGCCTATAGCACTCAGGAACATTGTAGATATCTATCAGTAAAAGAATTTTGGCAATCCGACCAGCGGTTTTAAAGATTACCCCCTACATACAAACTTACAAACATACAAACTTACAAACAAACACACTTACAAGTTTTACCTCTTTATAATATTAGTATAGATGGGCATCTTTAACATAACATAGCTAGTGAAACGTGGGAGTCCCAAAATGACATGCACATATGCCTGTGTGGTGCGAACTGGATGTGTATAGTAAGTGGTAGGTAGACTTTAGGGACAAAAAGGCATGACACTCTGATGATGGATGCCAATGATCTTATGTAGCCCGTCAAAGCATAAAATGGTGTTATAATTTGATACATTTCAAATTTTATCTAACTTTATCAGTTGAAAGAGGCTCAATCCTTTGAAAAAGGCTTAACCCCTTCTTTCCTAATCCATGGGCTGCTCGTTCGCCGTCGTAATATCAAAGGAGCTAGCTACTTTAAGTGCGTTACCGGCCTCTTTTAAGTTATTAGGGATTTAAGGATAGGGGACTTGTGGATTGCGTATGAGGGGTGGGGAAGGGTAAAGTAGAGTAAAAGTAACAACGCAGGTAAGTGTTGCTTCACGCCGGTGTTCTTTGAGGCAGTGGTATCACTCCGGTCGGATCGACCCATTTTTGTCGAAGCATTGTCATGCATTAGTACTAGTAGAAGCTATTCTCAGTTATTACACGTGAGTAAGTCTTCATTTTCAATTAATTTATATTTTAAATCCGTATTCAAAGAATTTGATACAATTACGTCACAGTTCATATAAGTATTTCTTTAATCTTTAGTTTCGAGATTTTACTATGCGTAATAACCCCTACGATATGGAAATTGTGTGTAATAGATGTATTATGGTAATGCGATGCCGACCGGAAACTTTGTAATTTCATAGATTTTGTTTTGCTCCAATTTGAATGAGTAATTTCACGCGACATTTCAAAGGAATTAGTGACCGCCGCGCGCAGGCGATTATATTACACCTACGTTTTAATTTCACATGTAATTTCTAATAGTGATGTTATGAATTTAATATCGGATCTAGATACGGTTACCACAGAATCTACAGTATTAGTGTCGATTTTGGTTGAACTAATGTAAAATTATTATAGACTTGTTTTTTTCTATAAAAAGAGACACGTTAAGCTTAAATAGAAAATCGCCAAATTGAAAAATATTTTGTTGGCTTTTTGGCAATAACTCCGCACTTAAATTTGAATTAAGTATAACTAAGTAGTTATAATTGCTGCTATCTTGATTAGTACATCACATCTAGATCGTTCATGCAAAATTAATTTAATGAAAAAATATATATGAAAAACCATTATTAAAAATTTGCTATATATAGTACTACCTATAGTATTAATATAGTATGTATGTGATCGGAAACCTTTAAAATTTCGATTGACTTATTCAATATTCGTTTTTTTCCGAAACATACGTTACCTACATCAGATTCGTATTGTATTTTATATTACCTACATATCATTGGATAATGGTATATCGATATTCAGTTACTGTTACGGAACTACTTAACATCACTAACTTGGAGGTAGGGTGGACATTAATTTTGTATGTAGATGAGTAATATTAGGTCACACACACATGACCTATTAGGCATCAAATTAGTTTTATTTCTAGGATTTTGTAATTTGGACCTTTGCTTCGGTAATTTAGATTCTATTTGATTTGGCTTTTCGTAAAATTATTATTCTGTAGTATTTTTGTATTTGAATTAGTACCTTTAAATCCTTGAATAGTTAAAGCTTCAGATTTTAAATGAAAATATTTTTTGTTGGTTATGTTATGAATTCTAATGCGAGCGAGCCCTTAGCCATACGCCGACGCTGACGTCAGCGATAGTTAATCGGTTGGAGATGATATTGATGCATGGCGACTATTAATGTCAAGAATAAAATAAAAACAGGTACTTATGACATACTACATTGCTCATTAGTGGCTGATGATTAGCAACCACTCAAGAAATAAAATATTTAAACTTAATTCTTAACCAACTAAAATTAACAGTTTAATAAAACGGTGTACCTATCAATATATTCAGGTGAACTTCGAAAGTATTAACTTAAATCCAAATACTTTGGTAATATTTTACCAATTACTTAACCCTGGAAAAAAGTAAGAAAACGAGTTTCGCAAAGCAACGCCATCTTCTGAACAAAATAGTAAATACTGCGCGCCATCTATCAAATGGTGCTAGCACTTTATTACCAAAGCACAACACTTTTTTACTATTATTATGAGTGAAATGAAATGATATTATTGTAAGACGTAAAATTAGTGTATTTTTGGAACAAAAAATATCAATATCAAGAACAACGTGAATTAATTAAAAGATAGACCATCTGAATAGTTGCGGACCATCAAAGACAGATGGCAGTGTTTACCAAAGTTGTGCTGTTCAAAAATAATAACTGACTATTGTAGCTAATTTCTTTATTTTTTTTATTGTTATTCGACGCAGCGCGAAATACTGTTTTCGAAAGAATTTTAGCGAAAAAAATTAGAATGTTTGATTAATAATTCTCAATATTTTATGACGTCTATGATATTTTTTTACCACTAGCAAAAAATATCTGTTGAAATATCTGAAAAATCCTCGTAAAAGTTGGTTTCTTTTCTCGATTATTACAATCTAAAAGCTAAGTATTTATAATAACTCAGTTACAAAATCAACATTTTCTAAGATCACCGCATTTTTTTTTTTGTTGATATGTAGGTAGCATGGACTTATACGATTATAAGTACATGGTAGGTGGGCATTGAATAGGATTATCGGTTACTTGTCGTTTACTGTTGGTAGGAATCGGTAGTCTTCTATTAATATTATAACTAAGTATTGTAGGTAGAAATCACTTTATTTTTTTATTTGGATAATTATTTTGATCACTTTTTTTTTTAGATTAAATAATCTTCTTGTTGAAGTTTATTGTATGTTGCCATGTCTTTTTGCCATGTTCTAAGGACTTAGGCGAAGGTAAGTTTAATCTTTTGTTTTAACTTTTATTTGCTATAATTATTATTAATTTACATTTATTCTACAACGTTAAGATTTTTAAATCCGTAATCTTTCCAAACGTTTGTCTATTGGGTCGATGAATCTCTAAACATCATTGTTATAAGTACTTAAATTTATTTATATTATATAGGTATTATATAAAACTTAACACATTACAAATAAAAAATAATATATAAGTAGTATTTAAATATATTTTTTTTGTATACTGTCTATTTGGTGTTTTATACAAAAATATACTAAGTATATCTATATACATATATATGTCGTGAAAATATATACAACGGAGTGTGAGTTAATTGTGTTTATATGTTTAAAAAAAAGAATGGTTTGCAGCTCTGTCTGTAGTCTTTAGTCTATTTGGGTTAAAATTCTTGTACCTACATTTTTATTGCAAAATGAACAATTGGTGATTGGTGGCACTATTTCCCGTAACATTGTCTGTCATGTATTTTATACATATACATATGCTAAGAGTATTAAGTTTTGAAGGCAGATACTCAAGTTTTTGTAGGAAGGGAATAGTGAAATGTTTCGTGTTATTATGTACTATATTTTAATGAGAATAGGGCATAACACTTGTCTAGATAATTCCATCATTGGTTCCTCTATGTAGGTATGTGGGTTTCCGATTTATATGTGTATTTTTTATTTAGCAATGAATTTTCTAGTAATTTTAATATTTCGACTGCTGTTATTTGACACTGTTTTTATTTCACATTTACTCGGAGTGAAGTAGCTTTGTTATCAAAATTTTTGCTTCTTCCAAAATTGTCATAGTTTGTAAAAGGTGTTGTCTTTCTGTCCTTGTCTTCCCGTCTTTATAAGTGAAAGAATGAAACAAGTGAATCAATAAATCATTTTGGTAAGTCGTTGATATAAACTAATAATAGTACCTACTCTTATCCAAATGCATCATGCCTTTGGTATTATAATAATGTAATTGAACCAAATACCCTCTTTTATTAAGAATTTGAACAATTAGTGAGCTGGTTTCCGTATTCCCTAGTCGACTACTTGAGTTATAAGGAAACTTCTAAAGAAAAAAATCAAAAGAAACAAAAACACTGAAACTTCTAAAGAAAAAAATAAAATCTGAAGAAACTTTGTCGTAATATTTCGTCATTATCTTATTGTTGTCCTTAATGTTTTGTTTGGTTTCCCTAAATATTTAGATATATTTATTTATTTATTTATTCTTTATAAACAATTGCATATCGGAGGACTTAACGCTAGAAGCATTTTCTGCCAGTCAACCTTTTGGTAGTGCAGAGACGTGTGGTAGGTGATTTACAGCAATTTAGGAAGTTACGTGAGGTGGAGGTGTAAATCAATTCTAAGTTACATACATAAAAATAATATATACATTTATAAATATACCTATACATTAAATATAAGCACTTATACACATAAGTCTGTGTTGTCTATAAGTGATTATTTATTATACTCGCACATGTGTTATATCTTTTATTAACAGTAATGATAAAGTGTAATAATTGTTGGCTAACCTATTTAAATAAATAAATAAATAATATAAATAAATACTAATATTAATAATATATTATAATGAGGACAATTTATGTATTGAAATTGTGATGGAACTTGACTTGTTAAAGTCGTTTTGGAAATCATCCGATTTGTTGTATTTATCTAAGGAAGTTAAGTCTGTTGCACATTGCACAGGTCGAAACGTCAAGCGTTCCGAGGTATTTAAATAAATTACTTTTTGCGTTAATACCCGCCTAGATATTATGTTAACATGAAACTCAAAACTTCGCATGCAATGCGCATTGCTTTCTTAGTTATTCGTTAAAAGGTGGTGTGTATTGTATAGCTTTGGGACTACACATTGAGGGTGGTCGCGTCCAGGGCCGGCCATAAACTGGTGTTACTATGCAACGCCACTGTGTGATCGTCTTTGTCTTGTCTTTATGTATAACTACTAATGCTTGGGCCACACTGACTGGAAATGCCAATAATTATCGCGATAATTGATGATATTAAACAATAGAAAATATACCTTAAGTCATTTGTTTAGTGATCAAATTTGTAATAACCTACGATTAACGTCCATTATCGCGATAATTTTAATGGCATTTCCCGCTAGTGTAGCCCAAGCATAACAGTAGCTTTATAAGGTTTCCTATATTACTAACAATATATGGACTATGTTTTTAAAATAACTATCGTGAGACATACTAAATTAACTAAAATTCGCGGGTTACTCACGTGTAAATGTTGAGAAAAGCTTTTCTTTTTCTATTTAATATATGGACTTTTTCTGAAATAACAGTCATTCATTCATTCTTTCATAGCTTTGGTCCATAATTACTTGGGGCCAATGATTTATAAGTAAAATGGTATAGATTGGTTACATAAACAACATTCGATTTTCAAAAACGGGACACTTATGCACACATACTCGTACACGTTAAAGTGGGATGGCATAATTCAATAAACGCGAGTGAAAAAGAGACAAATATGAAAAAGTGGCTAGTTAGCTACATTTTAATGTATCACTTGCTGAGCGCTTGTAACCTACCTACACCTTTTTACTTATAATATCATTGCTTGGGGCTATTTTGATTATCTAGTCTAAGTTTATACCATAGTGCTAGTTTTTGTATTTTAAAATTGGAGGTAAGTGAGAATATTCGAAATACAAAACCTGACTCAATTAGGGGGTCATTTTATTATCGTCATCATAATATTATTGTATTGGGGTAATAAAAATATTTCTAAATATATTTTACCTAAATGTAACAAAAAATAAAATGAGAACAAATGTTTTGCATGTTGTCTTCCAGCTAAAGAGGATTCAAATGTAACTTATCCGGCTAAAGAGGATGGCTCTGTAGACTACAAAGTCCTCTATACCCGGATAAGTAACATTTGAATATTAGTTTTTGGTTATTGCCATACACCACTCACAAGGTAAAAAGCCCCGCCTAAGATGGCTCCAGTAATCGACTTTAAACTCAACTCCTCCTATTATAGAAATAAGTACACTAAGGATCTTTACTAGGCACAAAGGGAGTAACTCTAACTTCAATATTTTAGATTGCCTTAGAACGTTTCCACATCATTTAGAAGCCTATGTTGAATTTGCTTTGGTTCATCAAAGTAAATTAATTAACACCCAAAATTTTTACCGCAAAACAACGATTAAAACAACATTACTAGTTCCTGCAATACATTTATAAACTACTAGATACTCTTACGCGTTTCACCCGCTACTCGACACCATTTGATCGAAGCGTGATGTTTTGCCTATAGCACTCAGGAATATTGTAGCTATCTATCAGTGAAAGAATTTTGGCAATCCGACCCGCGGCTCCAAAGATTACCCCCTACATACAAACTTATAAATTTTACTTCTTTATAATATTAGCATAGATAAGTAATAATGTGATTGCTTATAATTTTTAAGTGATCACATTAAAGTCAATTATGAAACGATGATGATATCTGAATAAACGAAATGTAAGTTCTGATCTTAGAACATTTCCCAGTCAACATTTGAAATTGCAAATAAAAATAAACTAGAAATAAGTAGCACGAACGCTGTAAGCTAAAATAACTCACAAACACACGTTCTTTCTTCAAACTTAGAATAAAGAACGTTTTATATTCACTTAGAAGTTCTAAGTGACAATAAAACCATATTGTAACCAACAATATGGTATTACTCCTACAACAAATCCCGTGAATACACCCCTATACCATTCTCTATCTATTACTAGAGGCCTTGTTGTTATTATAAATTATCTCACAGACTCGTTGGATTTCAATTTCTAAGACCTGCTTGATGATCACATAAAACACCACGTGGGATCATGATTCGTGATTTTCCCTCTATATTTCCCTATAAAGGCTTAAGCTGTACGAAGTCGCTGCACATACTGCTTATGAATAAGATACCCTATTATATTAGTACTCTATTAAAGCTGAGAAACTAGTAAAAACTTTTTCAGTTTACTCACCTGAGCTACGCATATTTCAATATTTATCGGCATTAAAGCAGTCTCTAATACTAAACATAAATAACTGAAAACGTAGCCCACACAAATTTACAACCCTTTTAGTAACTATACATTAATAAACCTCGTGTAAAGTATATTAAAAATCATGTAATTAAATTAAAGACCTCATAAGTCGTCTCGATTTCTAAGGACATTTAATTTGTAAAATACCACGATTAGCTTAACAATGGCTCCCCACTCCAAACTCTTTCTTCATTGAAGTGTATCAGTGCTTTGTTTGCCGAGTGGTATATAATCCTGGAGTTGTCGTTTATACGCACATTACTATCGGATCTCTCGCTGCGTAAGCAAGTGTATATTCGTTTAATATTTCTCTCAAAATCATAATAACAATGGAAAACATTAATTTTACCAAACAGGTGAGTTTCTTTATCCTTAAACTGAAGAAATAGTCTATTGTCCGATCGTGTTATTTATTTACTCTTTTCTCTGTGCCTTTTAGGTAGATGAAATCGAAGCGTTGGCTTCAATCTATGGACACGAGTTCAGCATACAGAGCAACACAGCAAGATCGTATTGCATTATAATAAAAGAAAGGATGTATGAGGTTTATTTATATTGGAAAATGCCCGAAGACTACCCCTCGCAGTCGCCACCTTCGTACGAACTGTCTGCTCCGTGGATGGATAGGAAGACCAAACAGAAACTGCACCAATGTTTGGACGATCTGTACTTGTGAGTGTTGATTTGATCTTACTATTGTTCATAGAAACATATAGCGATTCTCTCTTACATTTTATAATATTAATTTCAGGAATAATAAAGGGGAGTGCGTCATTTTCCAGTGGGTGGAAAGAATAAGGGATGTTTTGCATTCCGTCGAAACCAAGCAAGATAGGGGAAAACCGAAAATTGACAAGAAAAAATCAAAACGTCGCCCCGCTGAATGTGCAAATGTGGTAAGATTAAATTAAATTTAGGATCTGCAGAGATTATTGCGGTTTTAAGGAAGTGGTATTAGTAATCATGTGTGTGATTCGCAGGCAGTGCATAATGGTCCTGAAATAACCCACGGGGAGGTGATCGTCGATAGGAAAAGCATTTTCCAAGGTCACGCCGCGCGCGTGAATTCAGTGGATGATGTGAAGTAAGTAAAGGAGTACCTAGGCCTACCTTTTAAAAATGATTTCGAAGAATTATTGTCAATGAAATACCTATATATAAAATATATATGTATTTATTTTCAGAGCCGTGCTAGCGACCCTGAAGCTAAATAGAAAAATACAAAATGCGAAACACAATATAGTTGCGTACCGCATAGAGCAGAGGACTGCCAAGGGTCATAAGTTAGTGCAAGAATTTGACGAAGACGGCGAGGCTCACTCCGGTGGCAGGATGTTGCACTTACTGCAAGTGCACGACCTAAAGAACACCGTCGTTATCGTGACACGCTGGTGAGTTGTTCTTTTGTTTTTGACGCGACTCTGTTCGCGTGGAATTGTGACTTCCTGCTGATTTTTGGTATAAAAAAATATCCTATGTCCATTTTCGAGTTCCAATCTATGTCTGTACAAAATTTCACAGAAATCGGTTCAGTAGGTTAGAAGTGAAGCAAAGACAGACAGAGTTACTTTCGCATTATGAGTTTCGATGTCATGCCAGTGCATCAACTTTTTGTGTGAGTTTATTAACTTGATGATTTTGTTGATGTTTAATGTAATTGGATGTCTTTGTTCTAGGTTCGGTGGCATACAGATAGGTCCGGATAGGTTCCGCCACATCACAAACGCAGCCAAGCAAGCCATACAGCAAGCAGGGCTGCTAAATAAATGATATTCTGCCTAATATTTAGTTTTAGTATAAGCTAGTAAGTTATAAGTAATTATAATGTTATCGATGTATTTATTTTATTTTGTAATATAGTTCTTGTGTGTTTTTCTTTAATTTTGAGTATTTTTGAGATTTTTTTGGTATTTTTAGATGTATTAGTATTTAAGATTGTTATTGTTGTATGTAAATGAACTGTAAATAAATATAATAACCAAGGTTTATAACAAAACTACTTTATATTTTACTATATAATTACATTTTCCCTCCTAATTTCTTTATTATATACTTAATTATCCTAGAAGCTAGTTCTTGCAATACAATTCTATTTTATTAAATGCTGGATAAAAGTCCTAACTTTATTTTAAGTATAACATTACAAAATGTCATTCTCTTGTAGACGTTATACTTTGTTTACATTTTGCGATATTTTAATGATAAAATGCCAATATATTTTTAATTTTAAATAAATCATAAATCAGCATTTGTGCACATCAACATTTTTTAAATAGAAATCTATGTGAAGCCGGTATTTAGTTGAAAGCGGACTTGTGATTTATACAGACAGCGGAATGACTCTTATGCTGTATTTACTTACTTTTCGATATGTAAGTCCAAACAGACTACAATCTTCATAGTCTTCAGTTCTTACAGACTATAATCTATCGCCATCGTAAATTTCATTCAGTTCCGTTCAGTGGTTTTACGTAAAGACTAACAAATCTCCATCCATACTTACAAATTATCGCATTAAGACCAGTAGCTATCCTCAATTGTCAGTAATTTGTTATGTTAATGAACCGAAGATGTTCTCAACGAAATTTTAATAGGTTACTTTCCTCTATTTGACTCTTGTTCTCACCAAACAAACAAAAAATATTTACCGGAATCAGCTCAGCTCTTCACGCGAAGGACTAAGGGATGAACTACTGTATTACTTTCAATTTACAATTTATTTAAAACTCTTGCGTAAAATTTGACAAATATTGTAATACCTACGTAGAGGGAAGTAAGTGTGTGATTAGGAATTTATAGTAAACGATTGAGCATAGCACCGTAGTAACGCGTAGTCACATTGTTCGTAGCACTAGCACGTAGCACAGAGCGTAGCGCTTACTTTGTGACGTATAATGGTTTTGTAGCTTCGTAGTAGAAACATCGTGATAAAAAAACTAGTTTTATTCGTATAGTGCCCGTAGTGAATTGGGAGACCTTATAGCAAGGTAACTAAGAAGTGATGTTTTTATCAAGTCAGGTAGATATTATCTGCTTATAGTATAAATGTCAAAAATGCTATCAGAAAATGAGTTTTTCTTAGTGTAAGAGAGAGCTCTATGAGATTGGAACAGTTCACGCATTTCTGTACACTTGATTGTATGTATAATATTATGTATATGAACGCATTTTGTTTTAATTGTTTAAATTAAAATTTTGTACATTAATTAAAGCACTACTTACTTCGTTATAATTAATTGTTCGTCTATTTGTTTTAAAAACCAATAAAGTGTTAAGTGATTAATACGATATGTGGTACAATTTGAAATAAATGGGAAAAGTGATTTACTCATAAAAAAATAGCAATGGGCCTAATATTGTGCCCTTTGGTACGCCCATGGATATGCTAGTACCTCGTAAGTTTACTTTATCAACATAAACTTTAAATTGAATTCCCTGAAGGTCCTAATCTTATTTATTTATTTATTCGTTAAACTATTTATGAATATAATATGTATGTAGGCATTATTCAGTATGTATGTAGGCATGTGCTTATATTTAAAAGGAAAACCCAATGTTTTACATTAGTAAAAAAATATATATTCTTATGGATAAGTAATTCTTTATTATGTTATTAAAATTAACGATACCAACTAAAATCTATGTACACATATGTATTAAAACTATGTATAAAACTTACAAACTAATAGAATAACATATTTTACAACTAAAGTTCTTTACATTGTACACACAAAAATAAACCATATAATTATCTACAACACTAGTTCAATTTCATTACTGTCAGTGAAGTAATATTTTATTTTAAAACGATATGGTTGTGTTAAAAAAAAACATGTTTTGAGTCTCTTATGTTAGTTTAACGCTCACGAAACAGTCTTTCGCTTTCCACGCTCAACTTCCTTTATGTAACCCATAAAAGCGTCAAGTTCTGCATCAAGCTGCTCTGCAGTAAGCGCAGAATGTTTTCTACCGTCTGCTTCAGCCTGTCCTGGATCATTGCTGTGAGATCCACATCTTTTTATGTTTTCACCATTTCTCCTGTCACTATGATGTACTTCCTCATCATCTTCATAATTCTCTAGTAGTATATTGAGGGCTAATTCATCTTATTTTCTCCCCTGTAGCTCGAGCATTACTTTTAAGGCGTCGGTTCTCCTTTCGAAAACTACATCAGTAGTATTGTTTGGTCTTCCAGTTCTATCACAGTTGATAGCTGCACTCTTTAAAACACCAAAGTCTACAAATGGGTCTTGAATGTCCAAGTCGGAGGCAGCGAGTTCCAGATAGGATATTATGTAGTTTCATAGGACCATAGGTCACATGGCGTGGCATTTTTGAAAGTCAATCATGATATAAATTTGACTTGAGAATTAATCTCAGACTGACAATATGAGTCTCGGTGAGATCTCTCAGACATAACATGAATATCATCACCGGAATTATTCTTTGACTGTAATTGGTTTATGTGAGACCGTTTTAATGGTGATTGACAATGTGACTGTGTACTGGTTAACTTTTTTTTGACATTTCTTTATAGTGACTATATTTTTTACTTTTATTTGACTTTAAATGACTTCAATGACTTTTTATATGTAATGTTCCAATGAAATAATGTTCATGTTACTACTATTTAAATGAAACGACTCTAAACGACTTAGATTTTAATTTTTTAAGCAATATTTAGCAAAATCACCAAATGAATTACATGACCTGCATTTGACTCCTTGCGCTGGACACTTGTAGCGATGAGACTGCCCACAGCGGCTACACGGCCTCGTGCGCCTTTCAGGGTTGGGAGACTGCCTCGCGCCAGGACCCTGCCGACCGACTGGTCAAGCTCGCTGTCGACGATTCCCTCGATTACGGTTCCTCCGTCGTAGATGCATGAAATTTTCAGGTTTCTCGTTAGAACTGACAATCTTCTCAGCATCTTGCTGCGCGACTATTAGTGTTCTCGCCAGTTCTCGTATCCTTTGTTATATCAGATCAGACTCCTGAAGCAATCTCTGACGGACATGTGCCAGGCCAATGTGCAGATTTGCAATGAAAATATCCCTAATGAGGGACTCATTGAGCGTTTCAAACTCACAATCCTGGCTCTTATATCCTAGATCTGACAGGAATACTTAGATGGACTCGGATTTATTCTGCCTTCTCGTGAAGAACATATGACGACACATGGTTATATTCCTCCGGGGCTTAAAAAAAAATTGTTGAATTTTTGCTTTGCTTCGGCAAGCGTGGTTTTGTTGATAGTGAGGTTACATTTATTGTAGATATTTAAACTTTTCTCACCTATCAAAATAATGCAGCAGTATTGTTATTTTGCGCTTCTCTGGTGCTTTTTCCAAACCCGAGGCGAGTAGATACAGGTCCAGTTGCTGCGACCACCGTTTCCACGCTTCCGCATTATTGTTGGCTGAATCCGACGATATAAGCAAGGATTTTAATTTTTCTGCTATTAAGACCTTGGACGCCATCTTGGTCGCCTACGCCGCATATCTCGGAACTCGACTGGTCCATTTCTTTCTCGACTTAATTTTTTTTTTCTTCAGTGTACTTTTACTTCTGACACCATGTCATATGAACAAAAGACTTGGATCTTAGATACTTGACTTACTTAATATCACAGTACACAGTCCGGCAGCTCATTGCACCAAAGTTACATTGTCAATGGCCGACATTCTCTCTGACAATGACATTGACAGTTCTAGTGTGACAATCATTAGTGTTACTAATTAGAGATGATTTGGATATAGATGCTTTATTTCCTTGTATAGTCAATAGTTATTGTTGCGCACAAAAGGAGAAAGAAAGAGAGCTGTTACTTTTGTTTGTATTTTTTTTTTTCTGAAATATTCTTCTTTTAATAATACGTAATACATACCTTATAATAAATACAATTTTCTTTTATAATGAAATTTGGTTTTGAATTTTAATAACGATTAGTTAATCGAGAAATTATCAAGTTATTAATGAAACTTTTAATTATTCATAGACTTGTTAACCAATTAGATAATTGATAGATCATGCAGCAATGCTTAACAACTAAGAAAAATATGAATATTACAAAAAAAAGTCTGCAGGATGTAATCTTTGAGAGGAGGGTTCAAAACGGAATGTCATGTAGGCAATGGCAGCTATATAATATTAACAAATCAGTAACAGTAAAAAGTAAAAGTATGATAACAATGTGAAACTGAACAACTTATTTGTGACGAACCATTCTAATCAATTGAGAATAAGATATTTTTTGTGTGTACATTAAGAAAGACTTGTGTAGGAATATAAAGCTGTTGAGTTGAAGTAGACAAAAAGTTATATTATGGTGTGGAAATTGGTGCAGTAATTGGGAAATATATTAAGGATCTTAAGAATAATCTACTTAAGCTTAGCATCTCCTCCATTTTGAAATTGGTGAAGATAGTGTGATAGTGATAAATAATAATTGATATAACTTTTATTTGAGGCCAATATTTATTTATTTTTATTCTTAATATACAATTTTACAATTTCCATAGAAAATGATCATTTATACAAATGAACTTTTTCTGCATATATTAGTCTTAGCAATTATTAAATTATTACAAACAAAGGTACGAAACTTAAATAAAAGGCAATTAGGAATTTACTTTACAAAAACAATTTGTTGGCTATCAAAAATACATCTTTATCAAAATGCATAAACATAATAAAAATACAACAGCTGACATAGCGGGTTAAGAGCTATCATGAACCTCAGCCTCAGCTAAGAATAGGAGAAGGAACGAGAAGGTTTTAGTTAATAAGCGTCAGACGCTTTGATCTACAATACTAACATCAGACACTTCGATCAAAGGTCGATCGAAGGTGAGACGGTCCCTTTAAGTTATTTGATGATTTTATGGCCTCAAAAAAGGCAAATAATTTCGGTATTGGAACATACTCCAACTACCACTACACTACTCTGCACTTATGAATAAATGATGACTGCTACCTTTTCAGCCCATTCTACAAAAAAGTCTTTAGCTGCAGTAACGGGCACAGGTAGGACAGGCAGCGACAGGCTTTCCACACTAAGTCTTTTGAAACCACGACAGTGTTTCCAGGCGATCCATCTCCATCTTCGCATCTCCTTTTCGCACCTTCCATTATATCTCTTCCAATAGCTTCAATGCCACTGAGATACCCCTTGCCACCGCCACTACGACTTCCACCTTAATGTCAGACGTCGGTAAATGGAGTAGTTGGAAGAATTCTCTGAACATCTCTTGGTCTGCATCAGAGACTCCGAATTCCGAGTTGGTTCTTGGCCTAGTAGGACCAGCTCTGATAGGTGGCATACTAATTTTCGATGTTCTTTTGCTACCTTGAATTATTTTATCCACAATTTCTTCAATCCGTTCAATGTTTTTGGCGGACTGTCTGATTTCTTCCTCGGTCCTTTTAATTTTATTATTGTTCAGGATGCATTTCTTGATTTGCTCAACAATCATTTCCATTTGGTAAACCATCGTGATAATGTTGTATGAGACAATGTTTTATTTTTATAAACAAATGCGCGTTGATTTATTTATCAGGTGATATTATAAGTCAGTCACTGTGACACTAACTCAGCGACAGACCACTGATAGACAACTGTTCGTATTAACGATAAGGCAAACAATAACTACATAATGTTAAAAATTTGACTTATATACTGTTACAGAGACAATTAGGAGTGGGAGCGCCATTGTTGAGCTTGTGCATGTGGTAATTTACAGAATACATTTAAAACAACGGATTAGAGACCGGTCGCACAAGCAACCCCTATAATGGGAACTGTAAAGCAGATTATTTAAATTCTTTAATAAACAAAGCACTTGTTAATGCTCTCAATTGTTCTAATTATAATAGTTTCATATTGTTATTGTGTTTTGAATTTATTAATCTCACGACTTCACAAATACCAAACAGCAAAGTGGTATTTTTGGGCTTAACAGGTACCTATTTCGTCATTATGTTGAAATAAAAATAGGTAAAAAAACTTTTTAAGTTAAACGGTTTTATGTTAAACATACATTGCAATGTTTAAGATAAATGTACTAAACACCAAAAAATAATAAAATAGATACAGTCGTGGGAATTATAAACATATGCATAGACTAGACTAAAATAAAACCGTGGGGCAAAATGTTTGTTTTGTAATGTACAATAGATAATTAGGCAGTTGTTCAACTGTCAACGATGGACTTGTTATAAGTAGCGCTAGAATGTGGAAACGAGTTTTAGGGTTTCATAGTCGTGAGTGAGTAGTACGTTTATTATATTTACATGGAGTGTATAACTATTGGAATTTCCATGAGCAAGAAAATAGTAAGTAAATTCCTCACCGTCTACGGGTCAACTACCTAACGACGAATTAAAGCGCGATTTGTAGACAATTGACGTGCCCCACGGTTTTATTTTAGTCTAGTCTATGCATATGTTTATAATTCCCACGACTGTATCTATTTTATTATTTTTTGGTGTTTAGTACATTTATCTTAAACATTGCAATGTATGTTTACCATAAAACCGTTTAACTTAAAAAGTTTTTTTACCTATTTTTATTTTCTAGTTTTTAGTTTTTATTTCGCATTCTGTTTAATTCATTTCATACTTCATTATTGCAAGGTTTCTTGCCCGTTAATGTATTGCAGTCCAACTCCTCTATACGTAGTCCCTGCAAAGATCTTACTCCACTAAGAGCCACCTGATTGTTCCCGTCGTTTCTGTAATCGACTATTTGTATCACCTTCACTCTGCAAGGATTCCCAACTTTTTTGCAGCCAGTTGAGGTTTTGCTTCGATGTATGGCCCAAAATTGTTAAAAGTCAGCGTTATACCAAGAAGATCAAGATGGTCAGTTATCGGCACGGATACACCCCGGAAAGTTGGAGCAGGACTAAATTGACTCCTTTTAGCAGAAAATAGACAAGCTTGAGTTTTAGCTGCATTGAACCTGACCATGTTGGCATCGCCCCATTCAGAGACAGCCTCCAAGGACAAGTTCAAGTGCCCAACCATAGCCTCTCGAAGAGACTGGATCTGTGACCCACTGGCTTGTGCGCCGGATGTGTAGCTCTCAGCAACAGTGCTGTCGTCTGCATACCCAAAAAGACCGGGCTTAAGCAGGTCATGTATGTGCAACAAAAACAATGTTGCCGAGAGCACTGACCCCTGAGGGACCCCAGCATTGATGGTCATTTGACTCGACGAACAACCATTGATGACCACACGGATGGACCAATCCCTCAGAAAGTTTGCGATCCAAACACACAATCCAGTAGGTAAACCGAATGAGGGAATCTTACTAATAAGGCTTTCGTGCCATATCCTATCGAAAGCCTTCGAGATGTCAAGGGAGACGGCAAGCGCTTCCCCGTGTTTCTCGATGGCCTCGCTCCAGATGTGGATGGCATACGCTAGAGGATCACCTCTCATCACTCGTATTGTCGGTCACTTAAGATGTCATTGGCTCCCACGTTGGCTTGCACGTTCCATTGTCTTACAGAGAATGGACGTTACTAAGATTTGTGTTTGTATTTTTTTCATTTTTTTTACCAGTTTGTTGCCATGAGTAATGGATATTAAAATTGTCTACCCCAGAAGTCCAATAAAGGGGCAAGGCTATGTACAACAAGATGTGCCTGAGTCTTGAGGGGAAAACGGTAACGACATATCATTTTTATCCACCCTAATGCCATACAGTTCTCAGCGCGTTTTAACTTTTAACTTGGGTGGTATACCGCTAACGACGTATCATTTTTAGCCACCCTAACGCCACACAGTCCTCAACACGATACAAAGTCTTGAGACGTGGGTGGTGGATTCAGGCTGGATTAATCAGATACCTTTTTTTATGTGATAGGACGGCAAACGAGCAGACGGATTACCTGATGGTAAGCAATCAGCGTCGCCCATGGACACCCGCAACAAAGAAGGAGTTACAGATGCGTTGCCGACCTTTTAGGGATTGGGAAGGGATTGGGCCTCCGGTAACCTCACTCACACGGAGAAACACAACGTTGTGGTTGTTTCACGCCGGTTTTCTGTGAGGCCGTGGTATAACTCCGGTCGAGCCGACCCATCCGTGCCGAAGCATGGCTCTCCCAAACTTAAATATAAATAAATTATACCAAAATTACAGATTCAATTTCTCATTTTAAATCTTATTATTATACGCCATTTAGTGGCTGCGCCCATCTTAAATATTGAGGTTGTATAGTGCACTGTATTCTTCTTGTCAAGCCCTTTTATTAGATACCCATATTTATGGGATTGATAAAAAATTGTTATCAGCCATTTGGTAGCGGCAGCCATCTTAGATTTCAATTTTGCATAGTAAATTGTATTCGCATTGTTGAGCCCTTTCATTTGATACCCATATTGATTAGATTGATAAAACCCACGTTATCCGCCATTTTGTAGCGGCCGCCATCTTGGATTTTAATTTTTTATAGTGCATTTTATTCTACTTGTTGAGCACTTTCATTTGATACCCATATTGATGGGATTGATAAAACCTACGTTATCCGCCATTTTGTAGCGGCCGCCATCTTGGATTTAAATTGTTTATAGTAGCTATATTGTATTCTGCTCGTTGAGCCCTTTCATTTGATACTCATATTGATGGGATTGATAAAACCCACGTTACCCGCCATTTTGTAGCGGCCGCCATCTTGGATTTTAATTTTTTATAGTACATTGTATTCTACTCGTTGAGCACTTTCATTTGATACCCATATTGATGGGATTGATAAAAGCTGCGTTATCCGCCATTTTGTAGCGGCCGCCATCTTGGATTTAAATTGTTTATAGTGCATTTTATTCTACTTGTTGAGCACTTTCATTTGATACCCATATTGATGGGATTGATAAAACCTACGTTATCCGCCATTTTGTAGCGGCCGCCATCTTGGATTTAAATTGTTTATAGTAGCTATATTGTATTCTGCTCGTTGAGCCCTTTCATTTGATACTCATATTGATGGGATTGATAAAACCCACGTTACCCGCCATTTTGTAGCGGCCGCCATCTTGGATTTTAATTTTTTATAGTACATTGTATTCTACTCGTTGAGCACTTTCATTTGATACCCATATTGATGGGATTGATAAAAGCTGCGTTATCCGCCATTTTGTAGCGGCCGCCATCTTGGATTTAAATTGTTTATAGTAGCTATATTGTATTCTGCTCGTTGAGCCCTTTCATTTGATACCCATATTGATGGGATTGATAAAACCTACGTTATCCGCCATTTTGTAGCGGCCGCCATTTTGGATTTATAATTGTTATGATTACACATAATTGTATTGTCACCAAAAGCAAAAGTGTATACAAAATTTCAGATTAATCGGTTGACAGGAAGAGGGTGAAATTTGAATTACTAAATTTGACCCAAGAAAGAATAAAGGTGAGCTAAATAAAACCGTTTAATAATAAAAAAAGTTTAGCTACGTTTACAATATTAATAGAACGCAGAACGCTATTTACGTAAGCATGATATTGTGTAAAATGCAAGTAAGTTTTATATTTCTCATGACGTAATACAAATAAAAAATTTAACATAGTTAAGTATATAAAAAACTATTTAATAAAACAAAACCAAACATACAATTCCATCTTTTTGCACATTGCACAAAGCTACCGTAGGTATTTATTAATAGCTTAGATATACATATGTAATTATGTACACGAAATACAGATAATTAAATCAATTTTCCTTTACAAGTCATACTCAGAGCCCTCTAGGTTTATTTTACACTCACAATAGTGTTTTACCTTCCACGCTTTATTTCTTAAATGTATCCATATAAACGTCAGGTACTGCATTCAGCTGCTATACAATGAGCGCAAGATGCTTTCAACCGTCTGTTCCAGCTCGTCTATGATCAGTGCTGCGAGATCCATGTCTATTTTGATTTCTGTTTGCACCGCCATTCTTCACACTTTTCTTGCCTGAACCATTACGGGCCAATGTGGCCGATGTCACCACTAATCCGACGCCTTATCCTGAGAGGCTTTAAGGCATTGGTTCGTCTATCGGAAACGACAGCATTAACTCCGGACCAGAGTCTGAAGACGGCGAGCGAGATACAATACAAAAATCTTTATTTATTTAACTAAATTTTTCTTTTTATAATTTGTTGCTGGAGTATCCTTTTAAGCATGTTAATATATCTGTGTCATGAGACTCCGCTTTCTTAACTTATTAAAAGCAAAGTAAGGCTCTTTCAAGTCCAGATTACATTTGACGATTAATAGTGTCGTAGAGCCAATTGGGATACATGGCAAGGCATTGTTTAAAGTCTTTCCTGCTCATAGGTTATTATGATCCGTCACGCGGTGCACTTTTCTCCTCACATAAACAAATCTAACAAATCATCCACTAGCAAGTAAAGAATTCATTCATTCATTCACTACACATTGTTGTAAATTGAATATTTACAACAATTACATTCTAAAATACCAATAATTAAATGTTAAGAAAAACATAGAAATGTTGTACAAAATAAAATAACTATATTGATACAATTATGCTTACTTATAAGTACTAGCTGATAAACTACCAATAAATGTTGGGCAGAATTTTATTTGTTTAGCAGCCCAGCTTGTTGTATAGCTTGCTTGGACGCGTTTGTAATGTGCCGGACCCTGTCCGGTCCTATCTGTATGCCACCGAACCTAGAACAATAAAGGCACACAAAAAGTTGTAATTTCCTAGACTAAATGCACTGAAAATAAGTAATGCAGATATAACATTTGGTTTAACCTAAAACTAAAAAACAACAACTCACCAGCGGGTAACTATAACATTGACAATTCTTGTTGTAGAACATTTGTTTGGTGAGACTAGGTGCGTTTGTATTTGCTTTACATCATCCACTGAATACACGCGTTTGGCGTGACCTTGAATAATACTCTTCCTGTCCACGATCACCTCCCCGTGGCTGCCTGCTTTGCTCTGCCTGTGAATAGCACAAACTACACCACCCACTTGAAGAAAAACGTATTTAATTTAATCTTAACGCCTTTGGAAATTCAACTCAACGACTATTTTAAGTTTTTCTTGTTTACTATATCCTGCTTGGGCTCGACGGGATGTAAAACATCCCGGATTCTTTTCACCCACTGGAACACTACACACTCCCCCTTATTCTTATTGAAATTAATGTTATAATATGTAAGGAGATGCAGTATTTTTCTTTTCATCTAAGAATTGTTTAATTTCATCCATAGCATCCAGTTGCTCCTCAGTGAATCCATCGTCTGCTCCAGCTCGTCTATAGTCTGTTGCGACATCCATGTCAATTTGTTTGATTTCTGTTTCTTCCCACTGTTTCTGTCTAATCCACTTAATCACTAACAGGACCACTGTTCATCATTACGTTGCGTAGGTTAAATAACTAAATTTTTTGATTATCAATGTTGCAATTATTTGTATTGACAAACTGGTACCGTCGCAGTAGGTTATTCCTAAAGTTTGACAAGAGGTCCTCGTTTGCAGCCAAGAAAAAAGATAAGATTATTCTATCTTTGAAATGTGTGAGCCTACAAGAAAATATCCAACATTTGAGACAAACGCTATCTTGCTGATGTCGCTGAATGAGCCTGTACGTATCAACGTGTAGCTTCCGCTGAGTAGTTCTAAAAACTTTTCACCATTTAAATTACCATCAATAAAAATTGGCCCTAATATGGTCCTTGATCACTGCTGTGAAATCTCCGTTTCTTTATATTTCCCAGCTCTATCGCAGTTGATAGCTGCACTCTTTGAAACGCCAAAGTCTTCCAAGTCCAGATTGGATGTAAGCAGTTTCGTGGGACTACTCGAGTTACATGGCGAAGTATTGTTTATGGACACGTGGTGCACTATGCTGCTTTGGGTACTTAACTGACTTCGACATGTCAGCACATTTCCTTACGCGCAATACACTCCCGTTGCGGTCGTTTCCGTATCCAGCTTCTCTACGCAGATTTTCTAGTCTCATTGTATTTAACAAAATACGTTTGAATTCCTTACACCATGTTGATGTTTAAATAGATCCCACAACAAACATTCTCTGGAATTGATCGATCGATCTTCACTACGCCGACAAAAATGTTCGTTCTTTTTAAAATATCTTCATACTTCATATTTATTAACAGTTAGCAAGGCACCACATCTCTTTATTGTACACCGCCAAACACTGTTCCCAGTCTAACTTACATTGGTCTGTATGTACAATTATCACACAACAACAATTTCTTTCCTTTTTTACTTTGGACGTATTTAATAAACACGTTTCCCGTACTTGGTTCAGCAGTTGGTTCCATGCTCACTCAATAATTTCACAAACTGTCTTTAATTTCGGGCAATGCTCGGCTGGGTTCGTATTAATGCATTAATCGTATCTTTAACCCTAAAGCTCTAAATTAATAATAAAATTATTTTAACAATTTCAGTAATCGCATAGGTAGCATCACCGTTGAGCGCAATACGTTACTGGGTCCGGGCTCAGAGCAGAGCCCACGAAACAATATTTCGCTTTTCACGCTTAACTTCCTTGATGTAAGCCATAAAAGCGTCTAGTTCTTTATCAAGCTGCTCTGCAGTGAGCGCAGAATGTTTTCTACCGTCTGCTTCAGCCTGTCCTGGATCATTGCTGTGAGATCCACGTCTTTTTATGTTTTCACCATTTCTCCTCTCACTATGATGTACTTCCTCATCATTTCAAAATTTTTTAGTAGTATATTAAGGGCTAATTCATCTAATTTTCTCCCTTGTAGCTTGAGCATTACTTTTAAGGCGTCGGTTCTCCTTTCGAAAACTGCATCAGTAGTATTGTTGGATCTTCCAGCTCTAAAACAGTTGATAGCTGCACTCTTTAAAACACCAAAGTCTACAAATGGGTCTTGAATATCCAAGTCAGAGGCAGCCAGGTCCAGATTGGATGTATGTAGTTTCGTCGGACCACTAGATCACGTGGCGTGGCATTTTTGAAAGTCAATTCTTTTCCACCGTCTGTTTCATCCCGTCCTTGATCACTGCTGGGAGATCCTCGTCTCTTTATGTTTCCCAGCTCTATCGCAGTTGATAGCTGCACTCTGTAAGACGCCAAAGTATTCCAAGTCCAGATTGGATATAAGTAGTTTTGTAGGACCACTAGAGTTACATGGCGTGGTCTTGTTTACTTTGCTCTTTGGGTACTTAACTACCTTCGAGATATCACTACATTTCCTTCCGCGTCGTCGTTCATAGTTGTTTCCATATCTAGCTTCTCTACGGCTGCAACCAGATTTTTTAGTCTCATTGTATTTACGCGTAACAGAATACGTTTGAATTCCGTACACCATGTTAACGTTTTAATAGATATTCCTAATTAGTTTTGAATAAACACGAGTAGATGAAGCTTGATGCTTCTCAAAATTGAGGAAGTTCACTAGTTTAGAGATTCACTTAAAACAGTACAGAAGTCACTGTGACACTCACTCAGACTACAAAGACGACTCGTATCAACGATAAGGTAACTAATGCCTCTGTGAAATAGCTTTGTCTAATCGACTTTGGTGACGAAATGTTTGAATTGGAGGTGCCATTGATAAGCTTACACAAGGTGAGAATTTGCGAACTTCCTACCTTTGAATAAATATACACAAGGTTTGGATGCAATCATCATGTTATTAAAGCTTCGTTTAATAATTAGGTAATTTGCAGGTCAGGCGGTGTATATATATCGTCGTTTCTATCTTAAAGTGAACTTTTTAAATTTATAAACACAAAAACAGAGAGAATAAAAATACCTTCAGGCATTAAGTCCGCCTTTGTATTAATAACATCATTAAGTGTTAAAATAAATTAATAAAAGTGATTATGGTCACCATCATTAGTTAGGTATATTGTGGACTTTTTTATTGATATGAATGAGACCTACAAATCAGAAGCACTTTATTTCGTTTTATTGTCAATAGTTTTTGGAGCGCACAAAAGAACAAAAAAAGTGAGCTGGTACAAAATGGCAGTTCTCTGAACAGATTCTGTGGGTAACATTTTATAGAATCCTACGTACAGCATAGGTATTAAGTTTGTGAAAACGATTTTTTTCTATTCCCTTCTTTTAATAATACATAAACAAACTACTTACATACTATGTAAGTAGTTTGCATTTACACACGGATGTGAATTTGAGTATTTATGTTTTGATCGATAAATTATCAGGTGAAAGAAGGCTTATTAACTAATCAGGCCATTTAGAGATCAGCATTAATTTTTATATGAAAGATAATTAACAAACAAATGAATATTTCAAATGAATTGTTCACCAAAAAAGTTTTGTAGGATGTAATCTCTGAACCTAAATAACTGATTTGTGTGTAACCATTTAAAACAATTGACCATTAAATAATTTTAGTGTGTACATTATGAAACGTTAAAAGTGATGCGTAGGCAGTATAAAGCTGTTGAATTAAAGTAGCACGAAATTAATATTAAGGTGTAGGAATTGTTGCAGTGATTGAAAAACATAAATAAAAAATGAAATTACTTGAGGCCAATATTTAATAGATTGTTCAAGTTTATATATAATATTCATAATATACAATTTTACAATTTACATAGAAATGTTCATTTGTACAAAAATGATTGTTTTAACAATTATCAAATTTCGAAAAGTATGAAAGTACAAAACTTAAAAAGAAGACAATCAAGAATTTAGTTAACAAAATATATTTGTTGCCTATCAAAAATACATCTACATCAAAATACATATAATAAAAAAATACAACAGCTGAGCTTATCCATCTCCATCTTCGCAACTCTGTCTGCCACCTCCCTTTATATTTCTTCCAATAGCTTCAATGCCACCGAGATACCCCTTGCCACCGCCACTACAACTTCCACCTTCATATCTGACGTCGGTAATTTGAGAAGGTGGAAGAATTCTCTGAACAGCTCTTGGTCTGCATCAGAGACTCCAAATTCCGAGTTGGTTCTTGGCCTAGTAGGACCAGCTCTGATAGGTGGCATACTAATTTTCGATGTTCTTTTGCTACCTTTAATTATTTTATCCACATTTTTTTCAATCCGTTCAATATTTTTGGAAGATTGTTCTATTTCTTCTTCGGTCCTTTTAATTTTATTATTGTTCAGAATGCATTTTTTGATTTGTTCTACAATCATTTCCATTTGGTAAACCATTTTGATAATGTTGTATGAGACATAATGTTTTATTTTTCTAAACAAATGCGCGTTGATTTGTTTATTAGTCGATATTGAAAGTCAGTCGCTGTGATACTAACTCAGCGACAGACCACTGATAGACAACTGTTCGTATTAACGATAAGGCAAACACTAACTACATACTGTTAAAGATTTGATTTATATACTGTGACGAAGAACAGTTAGGAGTGGCGAAGCCATTGTTAACCTTGTGCATGTGGTAATTTACAGAATACATTCAAAACAACGGATTAGAGAGCGGTCGCACAAGCAACCCCTATAATGGGCACTCTAAAGCAGATTAATTAAATTCTTTAATAAACAAAGCACTAGTTCTCAATTAGACGATGACTACATTAATAACATTTTATGTGGAATGTAGACAATTATACTGTGTATTATTTGCCTACATACATAGTGAATAAACATATGTTCATAAATAGTTTAACGAATAAATAAATCAATTAGATTAGGACCTTCAGGAAATTCAAAACTTAATGTTGATAAAGTAAACTTACGAGGTACTAGCATATCCATGGGCGTACCGCAGGGCACAATATTAGGCCCAATTCTATTTATTTAGTATCAAGTAAATCACTTTGCCCATTTATTTCAAATTGTACCGCAAATCATATTAATCACTTAATACTTCTTTGGTTTTTAAAACAAACAGACGAAAAATTAATTATAACGAAGTAAGTAATGCTTTTATGTATGCGTTCATATACATAACATTATACATACAATCAAGTGTACAGAAATGCGTGAACTATTCCAATCTCATAGAGCTCCCTCTTACTCTAAGAGGAACTCGTTCTCTGATAGAATTCATTACATTTATACTATAACCAGATAATATCCACCTGACTTGATAAAAACATCACTTCTAAGTTACCTTGCTATCAGGCCTCCCAATTCACTACGGGCACTATACGAATAAAACGAGTTTTTTTATCACGATGTTTCTACTACGAAGCTACAAAACCATTATACGTCACAAAGTAAGCGCTACGCTCTGTGCTACGTGCTAGTGCTACGAACAATGTGACTACTCGTTACTACGGTGCTATGCTCAATCGTTTAGTATAAAGTTCCTAATCACACACTTACTTCCCTCTACGTAGGTATTACAATTTTTGTCAAATTTTACGTAAGAATTTTAATGTAATAAATTGAAATGAATACTGTAGTTCATCCCTTAGTCCTACGCGTGACAAGCTGGGCTGATTCCGGTAATTATTTTTTGGTTGTTTGGTGAGAACAAGAGTCAAATAGAAGAAAGTAACCTATAAAAATTTCATTGAGAACATCTTCGGTTCGTTAACAGAACAAATTACTATAATATATATAATATATATACAATAGAGGATAGCTACTGGCCTTACTAATATTCTAAACGCGAAAATTTGTAAATATGGATGGAGGTTTGTTAGTCTTTCACGTAAAACCACCTAACGGACCTGAATGAAATATTTTTGAAAAGAAAATGTGCACAAAAGATGATTTATTTAAAAATAAAAATATTGGCATTTTATCATTAAAATAAAGGCTATTTTTTGCTGTGAAGCCGTTAGAAAAATCTGGAGATAATTCATAATAAATGTATCGCAACATGTGAACAAAGTATAACGTCTACAAGTTGATGATATTTTGCAATGTCATACTTAAAATAAAGTTGAGACTTTTATCCTGCATTAAAAAAAAATAGAATTGGACTGCAAGAGCTTCTAGGATAATTAAGTACCTAAATAATGAAGAAATTAAGAGGAAAAGTATATAGTAAAATATAAAGTAGTTTTGTTACAAACCTTGGTTATTGTATTTATTTACAGTTCATGTATATACAACAATAACAATCTTAAATACTTATACATTAACAAAATACTAAAACATTCACAAAAATACTCAAAATTAAAGAAAAGCCACAAAAAACTACATAACTAAATAAAATAAATACATTGATAACATAATCATTACTTATAACCTACTAGCTTTTACTAAAACTAAGTCAGTTAGAAAGAATATCATTTATTTAGCAGCCCCGCTTGCTGTATAGCATGCTTGGCTGCGTTTGTGATGTGGCGGAACCTGTCCGGACCTATCTGTATGCCACCGAACCTAGAACAAGGACATCCAATTACATTAAACATCAACAAAATCATCAAGTAAATAAACTCACACAAAAAGTTGATGCACTGACATGACATCCAAACTCATATTATATATGCGAAAGTAACTCTGTCTGGTCTTTTCTTCACGTCTAAACTACCGTACAGGTTTGGTACAGGCATCGTTTGGAACTCGAAAATGGACATAGGATACTTTTTTCCACAAGTCACCATTTGGATTTACCCAAAACCAAAAGAACAACTCACCAGCGCGTCACGACAACGACGGTGTTCTTTAGGTCGTGCACTTGCAGTAAGTGCAACATCCTGCCACCGGAGTGAGCCTCGCCGTCTTCATCAAATTCTTGCACTAATTTATGACCCTTGGCAGTCTTCTGCTCTATGCGGTACGCAACTATATTGTGTTTCGCATTTTGTATTTTTCTATTTAGTTTCAGTGTTGCTAGCACGGCTCTGAAAATAAATACATAACATAGGTATTTCATTGACAATAATTCTTCGAAATCATTTTTTGGTAGACCTAGGTACTCCTTTACTTACTTCACATCATCCACTGAATTCACGCGCGCGGCGTGACCTTGGAAAATGCTCTTCCTGTCCACGATCACCTCCCCGTGGGTTATTTCAGGACCATTATGCACTGCCTGCGAATCACACACATGATTACTATCACCCACTTCCTCAAAACCGCAATAATCTCTGCAGATTCTGAATTTAATTTAATCTTACCACATTTGCACATTCAGCGGGGCGACGTTTTGATTTTTTCTTGTCAATTTTCGGTTTTCCCCTATCTTGCTTGGTTTCGACGGAATGCAAAACATCCCTTATTCTTTCCACCCACTGGAAAATGAGGCACTCCCCTTTATTATTTCTGTAATTAATATTATAAAATGTAAAAGAGAATCGTCATATGCTACTATGAACAATAGTAAGATCAAATCAACACTCACAAGTACAGATCGTCCAAACATTGGTGGAGTTTCTCTTTGGTCTTCCTATCCATCCACGGAGCAGACAGTTCGTACGAAGGTGGCGACTGCGAGGGGTAGTCTCCGGGCATTGTCCAATATAAATAAACCTCATGCATGTTTTCTTTTATTCTAATGCAATACGATCTAGCTGTGTTGCTCTGTATGCTGAACTCGTGTTCATAGATTGAAGCCAACGCTTCGATTTCATCTACCTAAAAGGCACAGAGAAAACAGTAAATAAATAACACGATCGGACAATAGACCATTTCTAGGTTTAAGGATAAAGAAACTCACCTGTTTGGTTAAATTAATGTTTTCCATTGTTAATTTAATTTTGGGAGAAATATTTGAAATATACACTTGCTCACGCAGCGAGAGATCCGATAACAATTTGCGTATAAACGACAACTCCAGGATTATATACCACTCGGCAAACAAAGCACTGATACACTTCAATGAAGAAAGAGTTTGGAGTGGGGAGCCATTGTTCAGCTAATCGTGGTATTTTACAAATTAAATATCTTTAGAAATCGAGACGACTTATGAGGTCTTTAATTTAATTACATGATTTTTAATATGCTTTACACGAGATTTCTAATGTATACTTAAAAGGTTATAAATCTCTGAGGGCTACGTTTTCAGTTATTTTTACTAGTTTCTCTAATAGAGTACTAATATACTAGGGTATCTTATTTATAAGCAGTGTGTGCAGCGACGCCGTACAGCTTAAGCTTTTATGGGAAAATATAAAGGAAAATCACGAATGGTACGAATCCCACGTGGTGTTTTGTGTGATCACCAAGCAGGTCTTAGAAATTGAAATCCAACGAGTCTGTGGGATAATTTATAACAACAAGGCTTCTATGAGTAGATAATGGTATAGGGGTGTATTCACGGGATTTGTTATAGGAGCAATATTACATTGTTGGTTACAGTGTGGTTTTATTGTCACTTTTTGTCAATTTCGTTTGTTCCTAGTGTATTTTTATTTGCGAATTCAAATATTTAATAGAAAGTGTTCTAAGATCAGAACTTACATTGCATTTATTCAGATATCATCATCGTTTCATAATTGAATTGAATGTGATTATTTATTAATTATAAGCAATCACATTATAACTTATAGTTTATAAATGTATTGTAGTAACTAGTAATGTTTGTTTTGCGTTAAAATTGACTGGCAATTAATTCACATGGGTGACAAAAACAAGTTTTAACATAAGGTATCTAAATTATGGATGAACGTTCGAGGTCAGACTTCTAAGATAATCTGTATATGTGATATCGAAGTTGGAGTGTGTCCCTTCGTGCTCAGTAGATCAGTTAATAAGCCTTCTTTCACCTGATACATTCTTGATTAACTAATCTACATTCAAATTCACTTGAAATAATCCGTGTGGTAATCCGAATTACCTACGAAGTAAGTTTTATTAAAGATAACTACATTAATAACATTTTAAAATTGAAATAATTATCTAAACTACTAACGCTCGTCGAGTCAACATCTCCTGAGGATGCCCTGTGGAGGGGCGAAACACGTGTCGAGTATAGGTTTGATTGCGTGGCATGTTTTTCCGTTTTGTGTATGTGTGCATATGCATGTGGGCGGGAGGGTGGGACCCTTGCTGCATGTGCATATGCATGATTGCATAGGAGTGGGATTGCATCCTGCAACAAGCCTGGATTTTTGTCGCGGAATTAAAACTAAATATTTTCCCTAACATTTAAACTACTAACTTATACTAAAAAAATATTTTACACAGAATGTTATCTATTCAGCATCCGCGTTTGTAATGTGCTGGAATCTGTCTAACGAACTTTTAAGATACGAGCATACTACTTCTTAAAAGGACCGCAACGCGCCTGTGACTCCTTTGGTACCGCAGGTGTCCATGGGCAACGGCGATCACTTAGTATTAGATGATCCGTCTGCTCGTTTGCCTCCTATTCCATAAAAAACAGAAACAAAATGATCACGTCAATAAAATTTCTTTAACTGTCTGTATGTTCCTTATAGAAACAAAAATAGTAGTTGACGAACAATAATGAATAAAAACATATGATAAGGTTTACCTAAAACAAAACAACAACTCACCGGCGGGTCACTATGACTAAGGTGTTCTTCAAGTCGTGCACATGCAGTAAGTGCAACATCCTGACACCGGCGCGGCGTGCGCGTCGCCGTCTTCATCAAAATCTTGCACTAATTTAGTACCCTTAGCTGTCTTCTGCTCTACGCGATACCCAACTACATTATGTTTCGCATTTTGGATTTTTCTGTTATGTTGAGTGTCGCTAGCACGGCTCTAAAAAAATAGTTTGTTTTCTACGCAACATTCAACGAGGTATTACATTGACAATTCTTGTTTAGGAACATCTCTTCTTATTTATATCATGCACTGAAGACACGCGTATAGCGTGACCTTGAGAAATGCAATTCCTGTCCACGGTTACTTCCCCGTGGGTTATCTCGGAACTATTGTGCTCTGCCTGCGAATTGTACAAGCTATTAGTATCACTCACTACACCAGAAACTCAATAAACTCTTTTAGAAAAATACTGTGCCTGTCCACGATCACCTTCCGTGGGTTACCTTGGAACCATTTTGCTCTGCCTGTGAATCGCACAAACTACACCACTCACTTGGCCAAAAAAGCAATACTATATTATACTATTAAATTTAATCTTACCGCCTTTGGACATTCAGTGGGATGGTCTTTTGATTTCTTCCTGACTATTTTCTTCTTTACTCTCTCCAACCTGAGCTCGACAGAATGTAAAACATCTCTGATTCTCTCCTACCACAGGAATACACTACCCGTTACTCTTTCTGAAATTATGATTGCAAAATGTATAAGGTAATCACATAATGATACTATAAACAATTAGGTATTAGACAAAATGAATTCTTACAAATAAACTTCGTCCAATCCAAACACTGGTGAAGCTTTCTTTGGCTCTTCCGTCCATCAACGAAGTAGACAATTCGTAGGCAGGTGGCGACTGCAAGAAGTAGTCTCGGGTCATTGTCAAATATAAATAAACTTCATGTATGTTTTCTTTTATTTTAATGCAATATGATCTTGATGTTTAGCTCTGTATGCCTAATAGGCACAGAGAAAATTTAAAATAAATAACACGATCTCATACATTTTAGAGTATTACTTCACTTTACGGCTTGTTTTACTCACCTGCTTGCTTAAATTAATGGTTTCCATGGTTGACTTTTGAATCCTATAGGCCTATCTGTATGGTACCGAACCTAGAAAAAGGACAATCAATTATCATTAAGACAATAAATTCGCTCAAAAAAAATCTTTGCTAACGAAGAATAATAAAATAATACATTAGATTACGTTTCACCCTATACAACAACTCACCAACGTGCCACTATAACTATGGTGTTCTTCAGGTCGTGCACTTGCAGTAAGTGCAACATCCAGCTACCGGCGTTCGCCTCACCTTCTTCGTCGAAATCTTGCACTAGTTTAGTACCCTTAGCTGTCTTCTGTTCTATGCGGTACGCAACCATGTTGTTAGTTTAAGTGTCTGGAAATAAATTAACACCAAGCTTCATTGACATTTCTTGTTTTAAACATTCCTTTGGTGCGTTTAGATATTTTTTACTAACTTTACATCATACACTGAATTTACGCACGGCGTTCCTTGAAATATGCTTTTCCTTTGCTATATTATTTCCCCGCGGGTCATCTCGGGACTATTGTGCTCTACCCGCAAATCACACAAAGCATTAGTATCACTAACATCACCAGGAGCTTAGTAAACTCTTCAGGTTTTGAATTAAATTTGATCTTACCACCTTATCACATTCAGCGAGACTGCATTTTAATTTATTTCATATCTATTTTATTGTTTACTCTCTCCTGCCTGGACTCGATGGAGTATAAAATATCTCTAATTCTCTCCACCCACTGGCATACTACTCACTGCCCGTTGTTCTTTCTGAAATTAATATTATAAAACGTTTAAGTAAGTTAAAAACACTAATTGCCACTTCAAACAAAGTTAAATTAAATCAATACTCACAAGTAGAGTTTGTCCAAACACTACTGCAGCTTCTCCTTGATTTTTCTATCCATGCACCAGGCAGGAGCAGATTGTTCGTAGGTACATGGCGACTGCGAGGGGTAGTCTCGCGGCGTCGTCAAATATAGATAAAGTTTATGTATGTTTTCTTTATTTTTTATGTAATCAAGATCATCTTGATGTTTAGCTCTCTATGCCAAACTCGTGTTCATAAATTGAAGCCAATGGTTCGATTTTATCTACCTAATAGGTACAATTGATATTATTGACGTTATTGATTACTTAAATTCTCGATTTTCAAATATTTTTTTATTTATTATATATTGTGATGTGTCACAAAACCATTCGTACCAGTTCGGTCAGAGAGTCAAAGAGAGATCATGAGACGGACACGCTCGGAATTGTATTTGATTTTGAGAATGACACATACAAATCGGTGATCACTTCCATACCAGAAGTGAAAAAACCTAATGATCAC
Source organism: Spodoptera exigua (assembly GCA_902829305.4). Classification (NCBI taxonomy): domain Eukaryota; kingdom Metazoa; phylum Arthropoda; class Insecta; order Lepidoptera; family Noctuidae; genus Spodoptera; species Spodoptera exigua. The sequence continues at coordinate 5,701,506 of LR824625.2, read as the reverse complement.
TGAGACATGTCTAAAATTAGTTTTTTATAGTATTATGCAGTTAGAAGTCGCTTTTCGTCTAAGCGTTTAGAAAGCGCTTAAAAGTATGTTTATGATAGACATTTCTTATCTAAGAAGTTAACAAAAGTTTCCACTTTAGAACTGAAGTCTCCCAGAACAACGTTAAAGTAACCCTTTTGTGTAGCGTGTAAGGCCCTGGAAATGGTATGGCTGGTAACTGGAGGCCCTTTTTTTATTTAGCGTGCCATTTGAGGTAATGCCCATAATCACCATACTGAGCAGGTGAGTTCGTGACACTGCTACTCGTCGCTAGGCTGCAGTCATCTGATTGGTTGACTGAATTATCAACAACCAATCAGATGACTTAACAAGAGACTTAACAGGAGATTAGTTCATTTTAGCGTTTTCAGATACCGGGTGTAAGACTGATAAACAATAGTATCTTTTTACACATATAATGTTTGAACATTAATCACCACGCTTGTTTGTTCAACTTGGATAGGCAGTAATAAGTCCAGGTAATAATCGCTTGGAAGTTATGCCGGATTTGTAATGGCTTCCAAGTTACCATTAACCCTCAAACAGCCTGTCAGCACTATTTAACCGATGTTCGAACCTCGGCTCAACGGGGTCATTGTGGAGGGGCAGTAAGTCAAATCAGGCTGGGTCGGATTAAATACGCGAGTATTTATTATTACTATTGGCTCAGCATCGCGGGCTGGCTCGTTTTGCAAAGGTCGGTTTTTAACATTACTGGGACGTCGCAATGGGCCTCGGCGGCGGGGCCGGAATACGGAACGCGGTCTGTATTTGTATTTGCGAACAGTGCTGGTATCCCTACGGCTCTCTTGTAGGATAGTGATAGGGTCGTCCGGTTTGTCAAGAATGTGCCGAGGACGGTGAACTTTGGATATCTAGGATGGTTTGTATCGAGCGGCCGATACTATGAGGGGGTTCGGGTGCTTTTTGGTGGATTCGAAGTAACACTTTGACAAGCGTTTCATGAATTGCTTCAAAGTCGGTATTTTGAGGTCGACGTGCAGTCGATCATTCCTTAGGTACCAGGATGCGCCCGCGGCCCTTCGGAGAAAACGGTTCTGTAACGTTTGCACCCTATGGATCGCTCGGGGTGGTGTATGCGCGAAGATCGGGCATGCGTGCGTCGTTACAGGTCGTATACATGTAGTATAAGTACGGAGTTTGCATTTGAGTGAGAGTTTGCTGTGTGGGATCACCATCAAAAATAATCTACTGAGGGCGAAGACGGCTCGCAAACGGACCGTCTCTGAAACTCCGGTGATGGTCGAGTATGACACCGACGTACTTGGCTTGTTTTTCCCAGGGGATAGGCTTGCCGATCATTGTTATGGGTGTAGGCGTATCAGGTTGGTGAATACGCGGCTTCACGAACAGTACCGCCTGATTTTTGTCCGGATTGACTTCAATCCTCCACCTCCGGAACCAGTCCCCTAGTGTGTCTGCGAAGTTTTGTAGGGTTTGGGCTATGGCGTTTAGACTGCGGCCCACGCAGTAGATTGCCGTGTCGTCAGCAAACAGGGAGAGCTCTACGCGTGGTCGAGTTGGTATGTCGCTAGTGTACAGCGTGAAAAGGAGAGGCGATAGTACGGCCCCTTGCGGGGTGCCTGTCGTTATGTACTAACCTGTAGTTCGCAATTTTCGGTTCTCGAATACGGGATTTGAGGAAGGTCTCTTGAATTAGGAGTATGTCAACGCGGTGGTCGCGAAGGAAATTCCGACTTTATCGCGCTGGCTTTTAAGGCCGTTAGTTAGCGTTAAAGAACCCTAACCTAAGGGCCATCGGCTTCGTACGTTTAGAAGGAGAACTATCCATTATGGACCCCTAAAGATTGGATAGCTTCGTGGACATCAGGGTACTGGTGGTACACCTGTCGAATCTTGAAAGGGTCGCCATTGCAGGCTACGATTGCCGCTGCCAGTTGTTTGGCACGCGGTGTAAAGAAAGCACAGAAGGTGCTCGAAATGATCTCGAATGGGTCGAGATTTGCTCCCTGAGCGGGGGCCGAAGTTTCAGGCCCACCGTTGGTGCTGAGAAGCCTGGAGGTGGAGGAATGGGGCGGTCCATCAGCCCCGGGATGGAGGCTGCTGAGTTGGCTTCGGCGCCGGGAAAATGCGTTGGGCGTTAAGTGCGGTCCGTGGGCTGGGGCGGTGGAGGGCCAGTGTGACCGTGGGGCGTTCCCTAGTCTGGCGGGCTATGGCTCGCTGGCTATGGCTCGCTTTACAAGCTTTGGTGCCGAAGTTTTGGGGGCATTAGGGCAGCCCCTGTAGTTGGCCGGGTGGCCGACGTTGCATTGGGTGCGGTCTTTGGGACGGGGGACTGAAACTGCACTCGGACGTGCCGTAGTCTAGGCGACTACGGCACGTCCGAGTGCAGTTTCAGTATGTATACAGGCATGTACTTACATTTGAAAGGAAAACTTATATTACAAAATATGTTTTTGAAGATAGGTTCTTCTTTATTATGGTATTTAAATGGACATTAAAATATACTAGTTTACAAATAATTTTTATTTATAGTTATTAAAAATTATGTACACAAGTATCGTATTAAAACTAAAAGACTTATTAACTAACAGAAAAAGTAAGAAAAGTTATTTACATTTTTACAAAAACTGAAACTATGATAATACATGAAACACTAGTTGAATTATACACAATAAATCAAATTAACACACCAATGTAAAAATTTTATAAACTACAAGAAATTACAATTAAACAAGAATTAATACACACGTGTTAAAAGTATAAGACTTACAAGCAACAACAATTATGATATAATTTATATAATTCAAGTTTACATTTTTACAAAAACAGGAACTATTAATAACAGTAACTACTTGCATCAAACACGAGTTGAATAATACACAAAAATAAAAATTAAATTACAATTAAACAAGAATTTATACAAAAGTAAAAAGACATTGGGATTTTCCATTACAAAAAAGTTACAATATACCTATGTTATAGCAATCAAATAACAATTAATTTACAGTATTTATGTATTAACTTTACAGAAACCATTGTTTTAAATACACTTTACATTTACGAGTCTCTCAGTTAGGTTTTACGCTTACTGCACAGTCTTTCGCTTTCCACGCTTAACTTCCTTGATGTAACTCATGAAAGCGTCAAGCTCAGCATCAAGCTGTTCTGCAGTGAGCGCCGGACGCCTTCCACCGTCTACTTCAGCCCGTCTATGGTTCCTGCTGTGAGGTCCACGTCCTTCTTTGTTGTTACCACCCCTCCTCGTATTTCTCCTATCTAACTTATTGTTGCTAATTAATTCTTTATCGTTTTCATATGTGACAAGTAGTATATCTAGGGATCTCCCATCTAATTTCCTACCATGCAAGTCATGCACTGCTTTAAAGCGTCGGCTCTCCTTTCAAAAATAACATCAGCCGTACCGTTTGGTCTTCCAGTTCTATCACGGTTGATAGCTGCCCTCTTTAGTACACCAAAGTCTTCAAAAAGTTATTGCATGTCCAAGTCAGAGACTTGGAGGTCCAGATTAGATACAAGCAATGTTGTAGGAGCATTCGAGTTTGATGACATGGCATTTTTCTGATTCTTCTTTTCCCGACATATTATACGGTGAACTCCGCTCCTTGGGTGCTTTGATGACTTTATTTTGTCACCGTGATATCTTCCGAATACACTCTCCGTACGGTCGTTTCCATATCTCGCTTCTCTACGGCTGCCACCAGATTTCTTAGTCGCGTTGTTTTTACGCGTAGCAAAATACATCTGAATTCCGTACCATGTTGACGTTTATATATGTTCCGAATTTATATTAAAAACAAGAGTAGATGAAGCTTGTTGCTTCTGAAAATTGAAAACTTCACTAGTTTTGAATAACACTTTAAAAGAATACAGGACTGTGACACTCACTCAAACGACTGCTCGTATCAACGGTAAGGCAAATACTAGATACTCCGTGAAATAGCTTTGACTTGTCGACTTCGGCGAAGAAATGTGTGGAGTGGGGATGCCATTGTTAAGCTTACATAAAGAGAGAGATACAAAATTATTTTCTTTGATTAACAATAAATGGGTGAATTTCAACAGGTCCAAAAAAATCTTCATATCCGTGGATATGTTTTTCTTCAACTTTAGAACAAGAAAAAATTGTGTTTTCTCAAGTTTTTGATAATATATGTATTCTTGCTTATTATCTAGCAAATATCTTAAAAAACTAACGAGATATACAAGATTAAAAATTTCGTGTCACGGTGATGAAACTTGCGTGCATGGCAATGAAACATGCTTCCACGGCAATGAAAGAACTGTGCCATGGGAATGATAGAATCAATCCACGGGAATGAAAAATCAAATAACACATGTTATTTTTTTATATTAGGGTGTATTTTCCGCGAACAAAAAATTGCGTGGCATCAATGCAATCGGTACTATAAGACATAGTTATATTTTTATAATATTTTTTTCTGGCTCGGTTAAATAATGACCTATGTGTAATGTGTACTTACCTGAAATACATACATCTCTATCTCTGAGAGGGAAATGCACACACATACACTCTTTTTGCCCTAGTCTTAATAACCTTCACTTGTCGGAGTAAAATTAAACAAAAAGTTAATAGAATCAAAGTAAAGTAAAGTAATCATATATTTGAATTTAAGTTCTTTCAAACAAAATTAGCAGAATAAAAATTAACAAATAAAAAGATACTTTTCCAAAAATAATTTGCAATACCTATTGCTAACACTTACCAGTGCTTTCCTATTTAAACGTAGTTTAGGTAGGTTTGGACCGCAACCGTGGCCAGCACGATCCCCAGACCTAACTACTTTGGACCCCTTTTTGTGGGGTTACGTAAAAGAAAAAGTGTTTGTGAGTGCGTGTGCAAGGGAGTACGAAATGCGAGGCCGCATCACAAATGCTTTCCAGAGCCGGAAACCGGAGCGATTCTAAGGTACGCATTTTTCTTTTTTTATCATTTATCAGTTACCATGTTATGATTGTTAGATTTTCTTTTGTAAGTAATGCGGGTATCTTTTAAATAATAATTTATTATTATTAAAACGTGGCGCGAGCGCGACCATTTTTCCGAAAGGTAAGGTCGCGGCGCTGCTCATAGTGTAAAGTACCTAATAATACTAAAAGCGCTGCCGTTCGCTGCGTGCGTTTGCGGTGGTAGCGATACATTGCGTGTAAGGTAATGAAACAAATCGGTTTAATTGGATTCCCATAACGTTGCTGAAATAATTTCATGTACCGGTCAACTTAAGACGATATACTGAATTCACCCTATCAGTTTGCTTACACCCTGTATACTTAACTCAATAAACAATAATATAATTTGCACATAAACAATATGTAACTTTATAAAAATCTAGACAAAGCGTACGCCTACGTAATCACAGCCGTATTATGAACATAATATATCTTTTAAAGATTCCCTTTTAAATCTTGTAAAGATTAAATAAAATCTTGTATAACAGTCTTACAATAATGGACTCGACAAGCTCTTCACACACTTTGTCTATGGTTATTTCTTAAAATGTTTCATAGCAAGCAAGATAATTCATACAAAAGGGTGTAAACTTGGTAAATGCAGCATTTCTCAGTCCTTTCTTACCTACAACCGATTAACACCAACAATATAAGTCTGTTAACAGGAAAATGAGCCGTATTTATACTTTAATATTAACTTAGATCACATTTATTTTATTAAAATAGTCTAACTGTTTATAAAATTGTACATTGTAAACTATAGCAAGTAATATGCATTTCCAAAATGCATAACTCTTAACGCACACCTTTTCCCAAGTTTTTCTTGCGAAGTGCCCGAAGCTTTTGCGAAGTCATTGCACTTCGAGGAACAACTACTCCTGCAGCCTTCTTTTTGACATATTACTACTATATACTTACTATTTCTTTTCTTAAATGCTCTTCTCGCAAAACGGGGTCACTTTTTAATTTTTCAAGCCGCTTTTGTTCAGCTTAACCTTCCGCTGAAAGTCTCGACTTAGGCATCTTGGCTTTCTAAAAATAAAAAATTCATTTATGTATAAAATTAAACTGTAGTTATCTGTACAGTTCGGGCTTTTTTTCTTGATCATGCCGTGGCGATGAAAACTTAAGTCACGCTAATGAAACAACTGGTCATGGAAATGAAACTGAATTGCTATAAAAGGCATGGCAATGAAATTTTGTTTCATTGCCATGTCTTTTTTTTTCATTTCCATAGCAAATTTTGGCCACGGCAACCACGGCAATGAAAACACGGTGATGAAAATCAAGGCAAACATATCAAAATAACAAAAATCTATTAATAATTCACAGTATTTAACACGGCTTAAATAAATATAGGGTAAATGGCTTTCTATCAAACGCTTAATCAAGAGAACAAACTTATTCGAATAGAAGTTAGACCTATCCACGGCAATGAAAGAAAAAGAATCCAGTTCTATAAATTTTATATTTTAAATTTTATATTTTTTATTATAAATGGAATACTTACACATTTTGCGCGAAATCGCAGGCACGTAGACAAGTCATTCACGTCGAGCACGAAGCGACACAGTTATGCGATATTTAGCGCACAAGGGTGGGGCACGCAAGTGTTTAGATAAAACAATATTCTTAAATATATTTAGGACACGGCGATTAAAGGTAGTTCTAGGATATTTGCATTTTAATTTCCCATTCGTTGTATTGTTTAAATATATGAATAAATGTATTCTGTAACAATACTGTAACTATTCAAGTATCTTATAAACCTGGGTTTAAATATTAATAACTAATAGATTTTTGTCAATGGCATCTAATACACATCAAGGTGATATGTGGACAAACACGGCAATGAAAGATTTCGAGGTTTGAATTTTTTTTTTTTTGAAGCCTTTGTTAATTCCATTTAATGAATATTGAATGCTACACATAGGTCATTATTTCACCTAACCAGAAAAAAATATTAAAAAATTATAACTATGTCTATAGTACCGATTTCATTGACGCCACGCAATTTTTGTTCGCGGGAAATTCACCCCAATAAGTTTTCCAGTAAATCGTTATGCTACTTGACCTTCGTTAAATAGATAATTTGCGGGTCACCATTAATTTTAATCTACAAGGAAGTATTTAATGCTTTAAAAATGTGTAAGGGTTGTGAGTTTATATGCTGTCGTGGTTAATACCTACGTAAACCCAATATGCAACATTTTTAGAAAATGTATGAGTCACTGATGTGGGTAAAAATAAACGGGCTACAAACTTACTAAGACTTCTTCTTCTTATTCTTATCACTTCAATAATAAAAAAAAATTGTTTCTTATAATTATTTTGAGGGTAGAATTACACTTGTTGTCTGCTTACCTTTTTTTAACCGACTTCAAAAAAGGAGGAGGTTCTCAATTCGACGCGTATTTTTTTTATGTATGTACACCGATCACTCGATGACGCCTGGACCGATTTGCAAAATTCTTTTTTTATTCGATAGGGTATACTTGCCATTTGGTCCCATTGTCATAAGGTCAGGATCTGATGATGGAATCTTGGAGAAACCGAGGGGAACTTTCGAAAATTGTAGGGGCGAGTAGGTTTTTTGTATGATGTTTAAGTAGGCCTTTAACAACACTACAACTTGACGAAGGTCGAAGTCGACCAGATGTTGGAGCTGGAAGACAGTCGAGGGATCTCCTTGACTATTTGGAGTAATTGCCTTGTGTTTGGGCTTGAATGATTCGTATTGGCGAGCACTTTGCAGCAGGCTTGGTCGTAACTGTCATTAAGGGTCTGATAATGAGAACGAAGGACAGCTCAGGGAACTCCTGAACGGTTTACAGTAACTACTTCGTGTTTGAACTTAATTCATTTATATTGATGAAAACTTTGTACCTGTAGGTATGTATCATAACAACTGAAGGTGTGCAGTTTACCTGATGATGGAGACAATTGACCGTCGAGGGACATCCGGATGGAAACGAGAGACAGTCGAGAGAACTCCTCAACGATTCATAGCAGCTTCCTTGTGTTTGAGCTTAATTTATTCGTTTTGATGAGAACTTTACACCTTGATGGATTATGACTGTCATTAGGGATCTGATGATGAACACGAACGACAGTCTAGGGAACTCCTCAACGGTTTACAGTAGCTACCTCGTGTTTGGACTTAATTTATTTATATTGTTAAGAACTTTCCCTCTCCTAGAGAGATAGCCTGTGTCCCAGTAGTGGGAACATTAAAATGGCTGATGATGATGATGATGATGATGAGAACTTTCCCATTTCTTGGGATCTATATTTTTTAATCGGGCGGCTCCTTTCGTTGGCCTACACATAGCTACTTAAAAATATATACTATTCAATATGTTAATTTATATTTAAAATGAACAGGTAGCACATAGAATTGATAGTGTTTTATTATTAATATTAAAAGTATTAGCTTCACGTACGTAAGAGTGCTATTAAAATATCAATTTTAATTACTTATTTGACACTTTTTTGTTTTTGAAGTCGGTTTTTTTAAACGTAGTATTTTTTATGTTTTCTCCAAGAGTACTGCATAATCTTGTTCACGTGATGTTCGGTATATTTATTTTCACTTTGTGTAATATAATGCAATCTTATATTTGTTATTATTTTAAATATTTTTTTTTTTTTACTTTTTATGCCACTTATCGTTTCTATTGATTTTACTTTCATTTTTATATTAATTTTATTATTTATATCATTTTGTACTCCGAACAGCGTTACCGTATTATATAATTAGTACGTACTACTACGGGCTGGTGCTGAAAATCAGCGCCGTGGACTCGTGCCTTCGTGCTCGGGCCATAGTATTAAGCTGAGCTCCAGCCTTTTGCGCTGCGACGCACTATGGGCTTTTTGTTTGTGTACCTGTATTCTTGTTATATGTCGTGGCGTAATAAATGGTTTTTCTTTCTTTCTTTCTTACTTCAGTCATAAAATCCCACGCTTTATTTTTTTGTGAGGGGAAAATCATCAAATGACTTCTCCTGCCCAGGGTCGGGCGGTAGGGAGTGTCAGACTCTTACTGGCTAAAAACTCCCCTGTTCCTTCTCCTGCTCTGGGCCGAGGTCGCGGTGCCTCATTGCGCTTACCCCGCAACCACGGCTGAACATCAGCCCTATGGGGCCCCGTCTGTGGTGGTCTATTGGCTCTTTGAGGCGCGCGCGAAACACTACGCGCCTTACGTTCGGGTCTGGTTCTGGTCGGGCGGCGAGCTATCCTTACTCGCCGTCCGCAGACCCGCGCTTACGGTGGCCGGAGATCATTTCTCGATCCCCGACGCCCGAAATGTCGCCTTCTGCGACGGCTGGGGCGCGAGGAGGATAGTTCCCTCGCGCGCTCCGCCTCCTCCGTTGAGAGCATAACTGCTTCGCAGAAGGAGGAGATAGCTTCCCAGTTCCTCTCGCTATGAGCCATGGCCTCGATTAAGGTCGGGCGCGAGAGGTCACCGCCGCCGATCACTTCCCTGAGGACACGGCGGTGCTCAGCCCAGGCAGGGCATACCGCCACCTTATGCTCCACCGTATCCTCTAGGTGGTCCTCACAATTACGCGGGCGTTTCCTTCCGCTGGATCCGAAATAGGAACCTACCGAAGCTGCCGTGCCCGGTAAGCACCTGATAAAATCCCACGCTACCAAAACATTAGCCCTCTGCTGCACAATATACCATAGTTTAAACTATGGAATACCTATTAACTTCTTTAGGCATTGTGGTATTCATTTGAACGTGGTCAGGTTTTGTTAACTAAAAATTAATTAGATAAAGATAGGTAAAGAAATTTTATACGTTAGAGGGAGACAGTTAGATAGGCGATACCCACTTATGTATGTACAAAGTGTATTTACGCACAGTAAGTTGTAATAATAATACTACATCATCATTGTAGTTGAGGACGACGACCACAGGCCCCTGTACACACGGAGAATGTTTGAGCAATAATCATTAATCTCAAGGCGGATCGGCGAGTTCTAACTTAAAATTATAAGTCTAGGTTTCCTCACGATGACATCTTTCACCGTATGTTAGTTGTCTCTTAATTTATCTTAGAAAGTACATACTGAAAAATCCTCTGAAAAGTCTTTCATTTAAACCTCCGTGCCACTATGACTTGACATTATACGCGCGTATGACTCTTGTGGCGGAGTTAAAGATATAGTTTTATATGTACTTTTCTATGATATTAGGAAATTAATAATTGATATCAGGGACAATTTTGTAGATTGTTGAAACCGCAAAAATATAGCGCGGCCTGGTTCTGAGAAGGAGAAGGAACGGGTTGGGTGTTAGTCAATAAAAGTGTAACAACACAATTAAACTAAATTAACCTTAGAAAAAATTAAAGTAACAATTAATTTTGGTTTAAGTTCTTAAGACCCAAATTATTACTCCATTTAATATAATTATGGCATAATTACAGTTTAAATACAAATAACGTTCTAATTTCGACTATTCGGTCGATTTTATTTGGTTACTTCAGAATTTTTAAAACAGATGTTTGGTCTAAAATGAATTTCAGTTCGGCAGTTAAATCCTGGACCCACAGCGCTGCCACCGCGTTACCTATATACATATATTGCTTAAAATTCTGAGCAATCACCAGTGACATTAGAGAATTTTTTGTATTTAAAACTTATGGTTCATTAAAGTAATTTTGCAGAGAACTGTCTTTAACTTATTTTCTCAAACAGAAAATGATACCAAACAGCCAATCTGCTTACAACCATTTACTGCCTATAACTAACCTCGTCCATACACCTAAATACTATTATATCTATTATCTGATTCTCTCTAACACTTCTTGCTTTTCTATTGTTCTTATTTCAAATTGTCTTGCAGATGTGTGGGATTTTATATTGTAAGAGCTTGGTGTTCACATTAATTATACCACGTGTGAATTCTTCTGAAATATTTATTTTGCTTGAATCCATTATACCGGCCCTTCAAAGCAGCGAAATATCTAAGCTATCATAATATAACTCACAAAATATTTTAATCATATTTCAAAATATATTCTTTTACATCAGTTAACTTGTTAATAATACATAAATATAAAATACATCATCATCATCATCATCATCAGCCCATAAGTGCCCACTGCTGAGCAAAGGCCTCTTCTCACGCGGAGAAGGTTTGAGCATTAATCACCACGCTTGCTCAATGCGGGTTGGCGATATAAAATACAGTGCACAATTATTCCACAAAAAAGTGTTTGTAATAGCAATAATATTTATATCTTTCTGAAATTGAAAGAAAAAAGAATGATTTCCATAAATATTTAATTACTAAAATACCACGCGTAGTTTAGCGACAGCAATCGACCCACCAAATTCTTTCTTTGATAAAGTGTATCGGCGCTTCATTTACCGAGTAGTATATAAAGTGGTAGACTCATCGTTAATACGCATTCCGCTCCTGACGCCCGCTGCGAACGCACGTCTCCACCCTGCATCGCTACGAGTTCCGCACTAGCGTAGCTCTGCTACGCTCCGCGCCACGCCGTAGCGCCATCGCCGGACATCAGACCACGCCTCCGCTACGTAGCGCTGCTACGAACTCTGCTACGTCGTAGCAGTTGTTTCGTGACAGAGCTACGAGGACTTTGCTGGTGCGTGCCTTTTTCAAGGCGCGTTCTCAGTCACGCTTCTGTGAACACGTACAGAGTCGAAACGTTGATTTTTAAACCCGCAGTTTCGCGGTACCTGGTGGAAACCTTACGGTGTCAACGATCCAGGTGGCGTGCGCCCCGAGTACGTCGGCCTTGTCCCTTCAGGACATTGCCAATTATCGGAAGGGTGCTGGGACCATAACCTTGGGGGCTCCCCTAGTTGTACCCAGTACTTAACCCGTTCTGCTTAACCCTGCTCTTCACAGCTTCGCCGGCCGCCTAACAGCGAACCGGCGCATAGGAACCCGCTACACATTGAGATTGGTAGCGGGATTACAAGCTTAGGGTACACCAGTAGGTACTCACCTCCCTGCCTACACCCGGTAGGGAGGGTACACACCTCCGAGTTCACCCCTCGGAGGGTTAGGATTATAGGGCCCCTCAGGCCAAAAGGCAGTTGCACCAGACCACCAAGTTTGTTCGGGTATCTTCTTCTTGGTGATAGGTGCTAGGAAGATACCCAGGGAGGGAGCATTTTGGGACTGCCCGTTATACAGATAGGAGTAGGAGCATAGGCTCATTCCATCATGGCCCTTCAGGCACTACTTCTTCGCCTGATTAAAAGGCTGGACAATAGTCCATCTCTGCAAGCTGAGATTGCACCTCAGCTTGTAAATTTCATTAACAACCTGATTCCGGAATCCCCGGAATCACCTTCGCCTCCTCCTCCAAGGAGGACTCAACGGAGGCGGTCCGTTTCGGCTCGGGATAGATCCCCTTCGGACTCCCAACAGAGATTTCGGTCACCACTAAGGTTCGACCAAGAGGGGCTTCGTTCCCCTTCTCCTTGCTCCTCCCCGGAGCACTCGAGGAGGCTAACCACCCCCCCTCCACCACCAATGTCAACAACCCAGAGGGCCTCGTCCCCCCTGAAGAACACTTCTTCCTCGGACGAGTTCCAACTCGTCCAAGGAAAGAGGAAAAAGAAGTCCGGGCACTCCGGCTTGGCACCAGCATCCAAGGCCAAAAAGGCCTCTTCTCCGGCGGCACCTGCCCCGAGCAGCCGCTCGGGTAGCCCCATGGCTACCTGCCCTCCGGCCGCACCCAGCCGACCACTACCTTCAGCCTCTCCGGCTCTGCCATCAACTTCGGCCTCTACGGCCCCTCGTTCCGCAACCACTCGAAAGGTTGCCCCCCACCACCAATTTTCATCCACAATAAAGGGATGTGGACCGAAGTCTCAAAGGCGTGCGCAGAGAAGCGTATCGCCTATATCAACGCCCGCGCCGTCGAGCAGGGCATAAAAGTAACGGTCGCCTCACCGGCCGACTTCAGAGCATTAAGCTCCCTCCTCTCGGGAAGGAACATACCCTTCCACACATACTCCCTTAAGGAGGAACGACCAGTGCGGGTTGTTGTCAAAAACATTCCGCTCGAAATCTCCGAAACGGAGATTGAGCAGGACCTGAAAAACCAAAATATCCCGGTTATAAAGGTCCACCGTATGCACCGTAGGAACGGCGAACGCTACAACATGATCATTGTAGCCGCCGAACCTACCGAGGGCCACCACCCTATATTTAAAATTTCCCGCATTTGCGGTCTCTCGGGTCTGAAGGTGGAAAGACCCCACAAGAGTGGCACTGTCACACAGTGCCACAAATGTCAACTATACGGCCACGCGCAGCGCAACTGCTTCGGCAAACCCCGCTGCGTCAAGTGCCTAGGCGACCACGGCACGTCCGAGTGCCCCCGTCCCAAGGACCGCACCCAATGCACGGAGCCCCCCAGCTGCGTGCTATGCGGCAACGCCGGCCACCCGGCCAACTACAGGGGTTGCCCTAAGGCCCCCAAAACTTCGGCACCAAAGCTGATAAAGCGAGCCATAGCCCGCCAGACCAGGGAACGCCCCACGGTCACACTGGCCCCTCAGCGCCCCAGCCCATGGAACGCGCTCAACACTCAGCGGATTTTCCCGGCACTGAAGCCGACTCAGCAGCCATCTATCCCGGGGCTGATGGACCGCCCCATTCCTCCACCTCCAGGCTTCTCGGCACCAACGGTGGCACCGCCGCCCCCAGCGCGGCCTCCAACTTCGGCCCCCGCTCAGGGAGCAGACCTCGATCCATTCGAGATCATTTCGAGCACCTTCTGTGCTTTCTTCACACCGCGTGCCAAACAACTGGCAGCGGCAATCGTAGCCTGCAATGGCGACCACGCCAAAATTCGACAGGTGTACCACCAGTACCCTGATGTCCACGAGGCAATCAAATCCTTAGGTACCCGTAATGGATAAATTCTCAGCTAGACGTATAAAGCCGATGGCCCTTAGGTTAGGGTTCTTTAATGCCAACGGCCTAAAAAGCCAACGCGACGAAGTCGCGACTTTCCTTCGCGACCACCGCGTTGACATTCTCCTAATTCAAGAGACCTTCCTCAAACCCCATATTCGAGACCCGAAAATTGCGAACTACAGGTTAGTCCGCAACGACAGGTCTCACCGTCACAAAGGAGGTACTCTGATCTATTATAAAAACTCACTGCATTGCATCCCTATGGACCCGCCGCCATTAAAACATCTTGAGGTTTCGGTCTGCCGACTGGGCATGACAGGCCATTGTCCCATCACAATAGTCTCTGCGTATCTCCCTCCACCACCCACCTCATCTTCTGAGGCCTTGGAGATCAACAACGCACTAAGAGACGATTTATCAGCTCTCTTCGGCTTGAGTGACTCCGTCATCAACCTCAACGCCAAGCATCCCGCATGGAACAGTCACACTGCAAGCCCACGCGGCAAAGTAGTGTTTGACCTTTGCTCGACACTGTCTTTCGATGTCATCGCTCCGATGCATCCCACTCACTACCCGCTAAACCCCGATCACCGGCCGGACGTGCTAGATGTCGCCCTTCTCAGAAATGTAAACCTGCGTTTACACTCTGTGGAGGCGATCGACGAGCTCGACTCCGACCACAGACCGGTCATCCTGGGTTTAACGCCTAGAACGGGTCCTTCAGACCCCGAACACACACCTCCCACCCGAGTGATCACCGACTGGGGGAAAGTACGCGATTCGCTGAAATCCTCCAACTCGGCTCACCTGGACGGGATACCGGACAACATCGTGTCTGCCGCAGACACGGCGCTCGTGGTCGACTCCCTCACGAGGCACGTACAGTCCGTCCTGAACGAGTGTTCGAGGGAAGTGCCAGCGGTGAGCGATCATCGCTGGAAACTCCCTGACGATGTGCGTGCCCTGGTGGCGGAGAAGAACGCGGCCGTTCGTGCCTACAGGGCTTTTCCTTGCGTTAGCAACAAGACTCATATGCGTTACTTACAGCGCAAAGTAAGTAACAGCATAGCCGAGTTACGCGAAAAACGCTGGGACAAGACCCTAAGCGAGCTAGAACCCAACCACCTGGCGTTCTGGAGCCTTCAGAGGAAGTTGCGCTCCCCAGAAGTCTCCACGATACCGCCCCTCACACGACCGGACAAAAGCATCGCCTTCGACGATGAGGACAAAGCCGAATGCCTAGCAGACAGCCTGGAGCTTCAATGCTCTCCTAGCGCCCAGCCAACCGATCCGGCCCATCTCGCTAGAGTGGACGCCGAAGTAGAACGCAGGTCTGCTCTGCCTCCGATAGAGGACCCTGACACCCCCCTACCTCCCGTCACCCCAGACGAAGTAGAGGAAGTGATCAGAGGACTCCACCACAGAAAAGCTCCAGGGCGGGATGGAATGACAAACAGGGTCTTTAAGCTCCTCCCCGCCCAGATCATTGTACTTCTGGCTGCCATCTTCAATGGCGCCATGACCCATAACATGTTCCCACAATCGTGGAAAGAGGCTATCGTGATTGGTATCCCCAAGCCCGGTAAGCCCAGGTCTTCCCCGAGCAGTTACCGCCCCATCAGTCTGCTCAGCGCCTTCGGCAAGATCTACGAGCGACTTATTTATAAGCGACTCAAAGATTACGCCGAGGCGAAGAGCCTAATTCCATCACACCAATTCGGCTTTCGAGCCCGCCATTCTAGCGTTCACCAGGCCCACCGCATCGTCGAGTTTGTCAGCTCTCGCTTTCAACACGGCATGATGACGGGGGCTCTGTTTTTCGATATAGCGAAAGCATTCGACAAAGTCTGGCACAATGGCTTGATTTTCAAGCTATACCAACTCGGAGTGCCTGACCGCCTCGTGCTCATCTATCCTACTACTATCGCCCCTCCTTTTCACGCTTTACACCAGCGACATACCAACTCGACCACGCGTAGAGCTCTCCCTGTTCGCAGACGACACGGCGATCTACTGCGCGGGCCGCAGTCCAAACTCCATAGCCCGAACCCTCCAAAATTTCGCAGCCGCACTAGGCGACTGGTTCCGGAGATGGAGGATAGAAGTCAATCCGGACAAAAGCCAGGCGGTACTGTTCGTGAAGCCGCGTATCCACCAACCTGATACGCCTACACCCATAACCATGTTCGGCAAGCCTATCCCCTGGGAAAAGCAAGCCAAGTACCTCGGAGTCATTCTCGACCAACACCTGAATTTCAGAGAGCACATCAAGACGGCCCGTTTGCGAGCCGCCTTCGCCCTCAGTAGACTATTTTCAATGCTGAACCCACGCAGCAAACTCTCACTCAAATGTAAACTCCGTATTTATACTACATGTATACGACCGATAATGACGTACGCATGCCCGATATTCGCGCATGCACCACCCCGAGCGATCCATAGGATGCAAACGCTACAGAACCGTTTTCTCCGAAGGGCCGCGGGCGCACCCTGGTACCTAAGGAATGACCGACTACACGTCGACCTCAAAATACCGACTTTGAAGCAATTCATGAAACGCTTGTCAAAGCGTTACTTCGAATCCGCCGAAAAGCACCCGAACCCCCTCATAGTATCGGCCGCCCGATACAAAACATCCCAGATTTCCAAAGTTCGCCGTCCTCGGCATATTCTCGAAGAACCAGACGACCCTATCACCATCCTACAAGAGAGCCGTAGGGATACCAGCACAATTCGTAAATACAAATACAGACCGCGTTCCGTATTCCGGCCTCGCCGCCGAGGCCCACCGCGACGTCCCAGTAACGTTAAAAACCGATCATTGTTAAACGAGCCAGCCCGCGACGCTGAGCCAATAGTAATAATAAATACTCGCGTAAATAATCCGACCCAGCCTGATTTGACTTGCTGCCCCTCCCCAATGACCCCGCCGAGCCGAGGTTCGAACCCCACAGGGGGTGCCCTCAGCGATGCGGTCATTTAGCTTAAGTAGTATTTGTTGCCCTGGCTGGGGGCCTTAACTTATAGAGGCCACCGCAGGGATTAGTCCGGTTAAGTAGTTAACAGCCGTAGCGTGCTGAACTACGAGTGGTCCTATCAAAAAAAAAAAAAAAAATATTATTAACTTAGCATGTAGTTTAAGTGACGATACTGCATTATTTAGATACTCTAATAATGTAGTGATAGACTGTACATATAATAGTACGAAGGAGACTCAACATTTTGTGACAAATGTGGGTAGCACTCCAGATAACTTTTTAAATTAAATTTTGAGACAACAGAAGATAACCTTTTAAATTCTAATGCTACAAGTTATCAAAAGGCATCTTCTCGCAACAAATTATATTCTAAAAACAAGCGAGGAAATTTTACACTCCTCAGTCAAAATATTCAGGGCATTTCATCCAAGTTATTAGAATTGGAATTATTTTTAGAAAAATTTAAATTTGACATAGTTTGTATAACAGAGCATTGGATGAAGAAGCATCAGGTAGAATTTATGAGTTTTAAAGATTATTGTGTTGGTAGTTTCTTTAGCCGTCAAGCAATGATTCATGGTGGTAGTTTAATATTATTAAAAAACTCAATTAAATATAAAGAAAGACAAGATATTACTTTACTTTCCATTGAGCATACAATTGAATTGTCCTGTGTGGAGCTGGATAGGCATGTTGTAATATGCGTTTATAGACCTCCTAACTTACAGAACTTAAACATTTTTAACTCAGTCATGGAACAAGTTTTGCAGAAAGTGTGTTCGAACAGTAAATTCACAATAGTATGTGGCGATTTTAATATTGATCTCTTAGAAAACAATTCTAATTGTGTTAATTTGGTAAGTCTTTTTAAATCTTTTGATTTGTCTAATGTTTTCCTTGAGCCCACCCGAGTAACATCCACCTCGGCTACATGTATAGATAATATATTTTGTAACTGTAATTATTTACATAAGGATATAATAAATACCTTACCATCAGACCACAGTGGGTTAACAATGAACCTTAACAACATAACAAAGGTGCCAAAAAAGGAAATAATGTTTAGGCAAATCACAAATAAAAGGGTTGAGTTATTAAATAACAATTTGAAACATAAATTATGCAGCCCATCACATGATTATGAAGGTCCAAGTGAGATTTATGACAATCTACTGTCCGTGATTAAAACCCAGTTTGATAAAATATTCCCCTTAAGAAGAAAAACGATTGAGTGTAAATTTGTATTCTGTGATTGGGCCACACCAGGTATTCGTAGAAGTAGGGAAAGGTTATTTGAGCCTTCAGCAAGCATGTGTCCAAATATGCAAAAATATTTAAAACAGTCTGTAGGCAAGCTAAATCACTTTATATTGGCAATAAGATTAAGAATGCTGAAAATAAAACAAAAGCTACGTGGAAGGTAATTAATAGCGAGACAGGCAAAAATAAATTGCATAACACGGAATTTAATTTAAATACGGATAATGGACCAGTTAATGCTAATCAAGAAGTTGCCCAAGAATTCGAAATTTTTTTCAAGAATATCCCCACTTTCTATTAGTCTTCTTAAAAGAAATGTTAAAGAATGCCGTTCTGGCTTCCGATTTCAGTACACGGACCCGCAATCGGTTATAAAGGCGTTTAAAGACATAAAAGTTAAGTCTACAGAGGATCTATGGGGAATGTCTGTTGCGGTGTGTAGGTCTTTTATAGAAGCTGTAGCGCCTTATTTAGCTTTAATTTTTAATAAAAGTGTAGATCAGGGAGTTTTTCCAAATTTGATGAAACTTAGCAAGATAGTTCCGTTGTTTAAATCTGGCGATGACAATGATCCCAATAATTATAGGCCGGTATCAATTTTACCAGTGCTTAGTAAGGTGTTTGAAAAGCTAATGCTTTCTCAGATGCTACGACACTTTAATATAAATTCCATCTTTCATGACCAACAATATGGGTTTACCAAGGGTCGATGCACAACTGACGCCGGTGTAGCTCTACTTAAGCATGTTTTTGCCTCATGGGAAAAGTCAAACGACGCTATTGGGATTTTTTGTGACCTGTCTAAAGCTTTTGATTGCGTTGAACACGCGACACTGTTGCTGAAGTTAGAACACTACGGCATTCGAGGGGTATCTCTCAATTTATTAAAATCATACCTGCAGGATAGGCAGTTCAAAGTACAAGTAAATAAAGTGAACTCCCAGGGTACTAGCATATCTATGGGCGTACCACAGGGCTCGATATTAGGTCCTTTCCTGTTTTTAGTGTACATAAATGATTTACCTCATTTATTTCAACGTGAACCGGGAATGGTATTATTTGCTGATGACACATCGTTGATTTTTAAAATAAATAGACGGACAGATAATTATGACGACGTAAATAATGCTATTTCGAAGGTTCATAATTGGTTTACAGTTAATAATTTAGTCCTAAACGACAAAAAGACAAAGTGTATACGTTTCAGTTTGCCAAATGTTAAAAGTAACGAATGTGACATATTATTAAACGGTAATAAATTGGAATTTGTAAAACAAACTACTTTTCTGGGTATAACCATAGATGACAAACTACAATGGGGGCCCCATATCACATCTCTGGCAGGACGGTTGAGCTCTGCAGCATTTGCTGTCTGGAAGATCCGACAGCTAACAGATGTGGACACTGCAAGACTGGTGTACTTCAGCTACTTTCATAGCATTATGTCGTATGGCATCTTGTTGTGGGGACAAGCTGCTGACATTGGGTCTATCTTTGTCTTGCAAAAGCGTGCCATCAGAGCTATTTACAACCTAAAGCGTCGTGAGTCTCTTAGAGAAAAGTTTAGAGAGATCAATATTATGACCGTGCCATGTCAGTTTATTTATGAAAACATTATGTATGTTAGGAAAAACTTAAAAATATTCGATAAGGTGTCAGATAGACATAATTATCAAACTAGACATAGAGATAGATTATGTCAGCCATTATTTAGATTGGCAAAGGTACATAAGTCGTTCATGGGATTCTGTGTTAAATGTTATAACAAAATCCCAGGCGAAATACAACAATTAAATGAAAGAAATTTTAAATTATGTGTAAAGAAAACTTTATGTAGAAAAGCATACTACACACTGAATGATTACATTGTAGATAAAGATGCTTGGAGACATGCTGGTCCTGCTCCACAGGATAGCAAATCTACGCCAAAATAAATAACGTTCCAGTGGATTTTGCTTGAACGGGACTTCTTCATTTTAGTGAAATTGCATTACATTGTATAACTATAACTTGATAAATTTGTAAATGTGAGTGCCCTGTAACCTATTATAATTGGTTAGACTTGCAGAATGTCGGTCCTTATAACAGCTTGGAGTTGTCATGCTCACTGAAAGGTCACACTGGCGGTGGCATGGGCGCTGGATCGCTTAATTCCCTATAATATGGTTGAGTTGGGCGATGCTGGTGTACGTGTCATGCTCGTGAACGAGCGCCGTCAGTTGGGACTGGTCAGCTCCGGACTGTCTATTGTCCTTAAGGTTACTTTATTTTTATATTTGATTAAATATTAGTGTTACACTGTTCTCACATAATTGAACCAACTGTTTGTAAAAAGAATCTGTATGTGAAACTGATTTAAAAAGAGTAACCATGGAGTTTCTTGCTCGTTCTTCTCCATCGGAATCTACACTTTGGAACGAGCAAATGGCTTCACTAAGAGGACTGATCGACAGACTGACAATATAGCTTCAAAATTTTTGTTTGACGTTCAAAAGTGCCTGTAAAGGTCTAATTGGAATAAATGATTTTTGACTTTTTTGACTTTTGTAGCGGGGTGAAGAACGAGTGGTCTTATAAAAAAAAGATAGGTACTCACCTTCCTGCCTACACCCGGTAGGGAGGGCCCACACCTCCGAGTTCACCCCTCGGAGGGTTAGGTTAGATTATAGGGCCCCTCAGGCCAAAAGGCAGTTACACCAGACGACCAAGTTTGTTGGAGTATCTTCTTCTTGGTGATAGATGCTAGGAAGATACCCAGGGAGGGAGCATTTTGGGACCTGCCTTCTCGAGGAAGCACGCATCCGTGGCCCCTCGAGCAAAGTTTATTGATAGGAGTAGGAGCATAGGCGCTCCTCATCATGTCC
The DNA here is from genome assembly GCA_902829305.4 of Spodoptera exigua. Lineage (NCBI taxonomy): Eukaryota > Metazoa > Arthropoda > Insecta > Lepidoptera > Noctuidae > Spodoptera > Spodoptera exigua. The sequence goes on along the minus strand of LR824625.2, from coordinate 5,680,471 downwards.
CTTCAGGCATTGCTTCTTCGCCTAATAAAAAAACTGAACAATAGTCCATCACTTTAAGCTGAGATTGCACTTCATCTTGAAAAATTCATACTAGAACTGATTCCGGAATCCCCGGAATCACCTTCGCCTCCTCCTACAAGGAGGATTCAACGGAGGCGGTCCTTCTCGGCTCGGGATAGAATCGACCAAGTGGGGTTTCGTTCCCCTTCTCCCTGCTTCTCCCCGGACCACTTGAGGAGGCTAATCACCCCCTCTCCACCATCGATGACATCAACCCAGAGGGCCCCGTCTCCTCTGGAGATCACTTCCTCGGACGAGTTCCAACTCGTCCAAGGAAAACGGAAAAATAAATCAGGATACTTCGGCTCAGCACCGGCTTCTAAGGAAAAAAGTCTCCTCTCCAGCGGTATCTGCGTCAAGCAGCCGTTCGGGTAGCCCCATGGCTACCTGCCCTCCGGTCGCACCGACCCGACCGTTAACTTCAGCCTCCCCGGCTCTGCCCTCAACTTCGGCCTCTACGGCCCCTCGCTACGCAACCACTGGAAAGGTTGGCCCCCCACCACCAATTTTTATCCACAACAAAGGGATGTGGACTGAAGTGTCCAAGGCGTGCGCTGAAAAGCGTATCGCCTACGTCAATGCCCGCGTCGTCGAGCAGGGGATAAAAGTGACGGTCGCCTCGCCGGCCGACTTCAGAGCATTGAGGCCCTCCTCTCGGGAAGGAACATTCCCTTCCACACCTACTCCCTTAAGGAGGAACGACCCGTGCGGGTCGTCATCAAAATCATTCCGCTCGAAATCTCGGAAACGGAGATTGAGCAGGACCTAAAAGACCAGGAAATCCCGGTAATAAAAGTCCACCCAATGCACCGTAGAAATGGCGAACGCTACAATATGATCATCGTAGCCGCCGAACCAACGAGGGCCACCACCCGATATTCAAAAATTTCCGCATTTGCAGTCTCTCTGGTCTTAAGGTGGAAAGACCCCACAAGAGCGGCACTGTCACACATTGCCATTAAAGCTAATTATACGGCCACGCAGCGCAACTGCTTCGGCAAACCTCGCTGCGTCAAGTGGCGAGCTAGGCCTAGGTTTTTTTTTGATGGGATCACTCGTACTTCAGCACGCTACGGCTGTTAACTACTTAACCGGACGGCGTATTAACGATGAGTCTACCACTTTATATACTACTCGGTAAATGAAGCGCCGATACACTTTATCAAAGAAAGAATTTGGTGGGTCGATTGCTATCGCTAAACTACGCGTGGTATTTTACTTATAAAATATCTATGGAAATCATTCTTTTTTCTTTCAATTTCAGAAAGATATAAATATTATTGCTATTAAAAACACTTTTTGTAGAATAAATGTGCACTGTATTTTATATTTATGTATTACTAATAAGTTAACTGATGATAAAGAATATATATTTTGAAATATGATGAAATGTATTTTGTGAGTAACATTTTTTTATTTGGAGGGCCAGTATTATCGATTCAAGGAAAATAAATATCTCAGAAGAATTCACGCGTGGTATATTGCGTGACCACCAAGCTATGACAATATAAAAGAAACAGTTTGAAAAAAGAACAATGGAAGCAAGGAGTGTTACAGAGATAGAATCAGATAATAGATATTATAATAGTATTTAGGTGTATAGACGAGGTTAGTTGAAGGCAGTAAACTGTTGTAAACAGATTGGCTGTTTGATATCATTGTCTGTTAGAGAAAAGAAGGTACTGCTACTAGGCAGACACCATTTGTCTTTTTAAAAAACAAAAGACAATTCTCTGCAAAAACATTTTAATGAATCATAAGTTTTAAGTAAATGTCCACTAATGTCACTGTTGATAACTCAGATTTTTTAACAATATAGGTAACGCGATGGCAGCGATGTGGCGTACAGAATTAAGCTGGCTGACTGTATTTTATTTAAGACCAAATATCTGTTTCAAAATTTCTGAAGAGTCACCAAATAAATTTGAATTTAGAACGTAATTTGTATAATCTACATGCCACATATCAAGTGATAATTTGGGTCCTAAGAGTGTATAACTTAAACCAAAATATTGTTTTAGTTAAACATTCTTTAAATTTAAATTTAGTTTGATTGGAGAGTTACACTTTTATTGATTAAAAATCAACCCCTCCCTTCTCCTTCTCAGAGCCAGGCCGCGCTATATTTTTGCGGCTTCAACAATCTACAAAATTGTCCCTGATATTAATTATTAATTACCTAACATCATAGAAAAGTCCATATAAACTACCTAAAAACTTTAAATAACTCCGCCACAATAGTCATACGCGCGTATGATGTCAAGTCATTATAGTGGCACGGAGGTTAAAGTGCCCGTTTCTTATACATGAGATTTCGCAAACTGGCAAGTGACTTTCCAGTATGTACTTTCACATAAATAAAGAGACCACTTACGGTAAAGGATATCATCGTGAGGAAACCTAGACTTATAACTTTAAGTTAGAACTCGCCGATCTGCCTTGAGCAAGCGTGGTGATTAATGCTCAAACATTCTCCGTGTGTACAGGGGCCTGTGTTCATCGTCCTCGACGACAATGATGATTAATTATTTTTATTACAACTTACTGTACGTAAATACACTTTGTACTTACATAAGTGGGTATCGCCTATCTAACTGTCTCCCTCTAACGTATAAAATTTCTGTACCTATCTTTATCTAAATAGTTCTTAATACCTGAAGAAGTTAATAAGTATTCCATATTTCAAACTATTATTGGACAATAGAGGGCTAATGTTTTAGTAGCGTGGGACTTTATGAACGTAATCTTAGTAAGTTTGTTGCCTGCTTCGTGATACCTACGTCAGTGCATCATACATTTTCTAGAAATGTTGCACAAACCACAATAGCATGTAAACTCACAACGCTTACACATATTAGTTAAAAATAATTGTGACCTAACTAACTATTATTATATACATATACTAACTAACGAAGCTCAAGTAGCATAACGATTTACTGGAAAACTTATTTATTGTTATTCAAAGATAATAATTTCGTAAATGCCCTCATTGTGTAAGCTTCACAATGGCATCCCCACTCCACACATTTCTTCGCCGAAGTCGACTAGTGAAAGCATAGTATTTAGTATTTGCCTTATCGTTGATACGAGCAGTCGTCTGAGTGAGTGTCACAGTGACTTCAGTGTAATTACACTAGTGAAGTTTTCAATTTCGAGAAGCATCAAGCTTTATATACTCGTGTTTTAAAAATAAATTCGGAATATATTTATACATCAAAATGGTGTACGGAATTCAGATGTATTCTGCTACGCGTAAATACAACGCGACTAAAAAATCTGGTGGCAGCCGCAGAGACGCCAGATATGGAAACCGTACACAGGGTGTCTTGCGCGGAAGATATCACGGTGACATAACAAAGTCATCAAAGCACCCAAGGAGCGAAGTACACCGTATATGTCGGGAAACAAAAGATCTGAAAAGGGCCATGTCATCAAACTCAAATGCTCCTACAAAATTGTTTGTCTCCAATCTGGACCTCGGAGTCTCCGACTTGGACATGCAAGAACTGTTTGAAGACTTTGGTGTACTAAAGATGGCAGCTATCAACTGTGATAGAACTGGAAGACCAAACGGTACGGCTGATGTTGTTTTTAAAAGGCGAGCCGACGCCTTAAGAGCAATTGATGAGTTGCATGGGAGAAAATTAGATGGGAGAGCCCTAGACATAGTACTTGTGACATATGAAAGTAATAAAGAAAATAAATATGAAGAATTACTTCATATTAGGACCAGTCAGTTAGACAGGAGAAACACGAGGAGGGATTGCGAAAACAAAGAAGGACGTGGATCTCGCAGCTGTACCAATGGACGAGGTGAAGCAAACGGCGAAAGGCGTCCGGCCGTCACTGCTGAGCAGCTTGATGCTGAGCTAGACGCTTTTATAAGTTTCATTAAGGAAGCTAAGCGTGGAAAGCGCAAGACAGTTTAGTGAACGCAAACCCTGAGAGACTTGTAAAAACTTGTATTAAAGTCACGTTCATAAAAAAATAATTAAATTCTTACTCGATTGGTATAACATAGGTAGTAGATTGGTATATTGTGACTTTTTTGTAATGAAAAATCCCAATGATTGTTTTATGTTTTTTATATTTGTATAAATTATTGTTCAATTGTAGTTTTGATATTTGTAATTTAATTTATATAACTGTGTAAATAGGACTTTTTATGTATTATTCAACTAGTTGTTGATGTAGTCATAGTTCTTGTTTTTGTAAAAATGTAAATAACTTGAATTATATAAATTATATCATACTTGTTGTATCATGTAAGTCTTATAGTTTTAACACAAGTGAATTAATTCTTGTTTAATTGTAATTTCTTGTATGTGATAAAATTTACATTGGTGTGTAATTTTGATTAATTGTGTATAATTGAACTAGTGTTTCATGTATTATCATACTTTGTTTCAGGTTTTGTATAACTGTAAATAATTTAATTGTATGAAATATGTCAAATTCTGTTAGTTAATAAGCCTTATAGTTTTAATACGATACTTGTGTACATGATGTTTAATTACTATGAAAATTAATAAAAATCGTTGAAATTTATTCTAAACTTATATATTTTTACTATCCATTTAAATACCATACTTAATAAAGAAGTACCTCTCTACAAAGACATATTTTGTAATATAGAATTTCCTTTTATAATATTCATTTTTTGTAATATAAGTACATGCCTGTATACAAACTGAAAATATATGTACATAAATATTTTTATAAATAAATAAATCAATTAGAATAATTTGAATTCTTTTTATACGAGACCTCACTGCTAAATTAACTTTTTTCATTGTACCTACATGAAATTCCTAACTCTTCTTCTTCTTCTTAGTAAATAACTAAGTCAATCACCATAAGATTGCTAATAGTATATTGGTATAATATTATAATTAAGTGAAGTAAATTGTATTTACAAATATACATAATCGAGAATACAATTTATAAAATAATATAAAATAAAGGTAGGTACTTTAAATTCAGCGATTACCACCTACGATTTTTTTTGAGGAATTATTATAAGAAATGTTCATATTTTTGTTAATTTACTTTAATATGAATAATAACTGCTGATTTATGAACTACCTAATTAGTTAACGAACTTCCTTTAACATAATGATTTATCGATCAACTAATCATTATTAAAATTATCAATGTGTAATGCGAACTATATAGTAAATTTTAAATTATTAATTATGTTAATAAAAGAAGAGAGAGAGACAAGAATATCCGTCAAACAAAGTTACCTGATACCTACATTGTACGAAATGTTTCTATAAAATGTTACTCACAAAGTCTGTTTCAATAATTTAATTGTGCTCAGTACGCTTGCCAGTGTATTGAGATTTATAATTCATTAGGAAGGCCTAAGATCAGCAGAGACTGCCTTCAGGCTGATATAAATTATGAACACACACACACAAAAACATTCCAATGTTAATTGCAACTGAATTAGCTTGCTGTATAATTTATTGTTACAGTTTTGGAGTAATAATATGGCCAGGCCATGCATCTGATTAGTTGAGTCTTAGAATATTAATAATGTATACGCTACCAGCTACGCGCTACGAGTTTCGAGATAAGAGCTACGACTTAAGTTAATGAGTATATTTACTTGAGAGGCGTATTTGTAATTGCTGTAAAAGTAAGAACCCTATTAATGACTTAGGAGATTGGAAATAGGCCGCGTAAGATGAATTCTAAATCCTAGAATAGCTGAATACTGATGAAGTTATTGTTAAAAGTTAAACAAAATTTATCAACAAAAAGCTTTAAGTCAAAGTTTGTGAGAATTTATGGATGTGTTTGTTATTTTTTCATACAAAAATGGCTGGTATATAGATAGGTGATAGATACCCTGGAGCAACATATTAAGAACATATTAACATAAGAAGTTGATAGATATTCCGTATTTGTGCAGGCAAGAACAATAATTACTTTTTAAATGTGGAAAAAGTAAAACTATTATGTATCTTGTACCGTAGCGTTTCTTTGTAGCGTGGGATTTTATGACTCGATTCTTAACAACAAGTATACATAACAATACTATGTAGACGACCAATAATAGCACATGTTCTTTTTTCCGAGTGGTAGATGATCCACCATACCTGCCTATATATAGGTACAATTAATAAATACGTAGTGTCAACTATATCATCATTTAATTATACAAACAACAAGCAGCACTATCTATGATTTTTGCAATAATTCAAGTTATACGCAAACACTCCGTTCCCAAAATGAAAAACTATTTTCCTGTTTTAGTGACATTTCTCGATGCTCGCATAGCTTGAATGCTGAGCTCCTAAAGTTCTTAGCGCAACATTATATTTCAAATGTTTATATGATTATCAACACGAAAATGAATTTGTGTCAATACGTCACCAATCTTGAAATCTTAAATCTTCTTAAAAGTTTTACCATTTTGGTTAAGATCATACTCGGAAGCTTGTAATGCATAGTAAAAAAATAAGCTTATTCTATTATATTTTAAATCGGTTTAATAATCGGTTCAGAAATTTACCATGACAGCACGTAAACTCACAAACATTACCCTTTCTACGCATTCACTACTTACAAATTACCTGATAATTGTTTAGCAAAATTCAAATAACATAATGACTTCCAGAAACCTTTTTAATACATATTCAAAGATAAGAAGTTCGTAAATTACTCTTTGTGTAAGCTTAACAATGCACATATTTCTTCCCGAAGTCGACTAGTCAAAGCTATTTCACGGATTATCTAGTATTTGCCTTGTCGTTGACACGTGCAGTCGTCTGAGTGGGTCACAGTGACTTCTATATTGTTTCAAAGTGTAATTCAAAACTAGTGAAGTTGTTCAATTTTGAGAAGTATCAAGCTTCCTTTTCTCTAGTTTTCAAAATAAATTCGAAATATATTTAAAAGGTCGAAATGGTGTACGGTATTCAGATGTATTCTGCTAAATCTGGTGGAAGCCGTAGAGATGCAAGATATGGAAACGGCCGTACGGAGAGTGTATTGCGCGGAAGATATCACGGTGACATAGCACAGTCATGGAAGCAGCCAAGAAGCGTAGTACAGCGTATATGTCGGGAAAAGAAGAATATGAAAAATGCCATGTCATATAACTCAAATGCTCCTACAATATTGCGTGTATCCAATCTGGACCTCGAAGTCTCCGACTTGGACATGCAGGAGCTATTTGAAGACTTTGGTAGACTGAAAAGGGCAGGTATCAACCGGGATAGAACTGGAAGACCAAACGGCACGGCTGATGTTGTCTTTGAAAGGCAAGCCGACGCCTTAAGAGCAATGAAAGAGTTGCATGGGAGAAAATTAGATGGGAGAGCTCTCAACATACAAGTAGAGTCATATGAAGACAACAAGCACGAGGAAGTGCATAATATGAAGAGGAGATATGGAGAAGACCTAAACAGATGTGAATCTCGCGGCGGCAACCATGGACGGGCTGAAGCAGCAGACGGTGGAAAGCGATCGGCGCTCACTGCAGAGCAGCTGGATGCTGAGCTAGATGCTTTCATGGCTTTCATAAAGGAAGCTAAGCGTGGAAAGCGTAAGACTGTTTAGTCAGCGTAAAACCAACATTAGAGACTGTAAAATATGAAACACAGTAATTTAATTTTTCTTGATTGGTAATATAGGTAAGTAAATTATGACTTTTTTGTAATGGTAAATCCCAATGTTTGTAATATTTTTGACTTATGTATAAATTATTGGTAAATTGTAATTTAATTTATTTAAGTGTGTAAATTTTACTTTCTGTGTATTATTTAACAAGTGTTTTTGTTATTCTAGTTCCTGTTTTTTGTAAAAATATAAATAACTTGGATTATATAAATGATATTTGTATACAAAATTGTGGAAGTTAGTAAGTCTTATAGTTTTAATACATTTATACATACTTTTCATTTTGTATTTATTAACAATCGTTTAATTAAATTGTAAACCTGTATATCTTCATTGTAAATTTTAATATATTAACAAAATTGTATTTCTGTTTTAAACATTAAGTTATCCTTTTAGATATAAATAAGTACATGCCTACATACACACTGAAAAAATACATACGAGTATGTACATTCAGTTTTATAAATAAATAAATCAATTACAATAATTTGAATTCTTTTTGCACGACTCCCAACCTCTAAGTTAACTTTTTCGTTTTACATAAAATTCCTCATTTCACTAAGTTTGAAATTGTGCAAAGTATAGTCAGGAGTGTTGAGTTTCCTAACAATGCACATTAAGAGTTCACATACCTTTTACGAGTGCGTTGCCGACCTTTTAGGGATTAGGGTTTTACTGAGAGACTCGTAAATGAAAAGTGAATTTAAAACAATGTTTTCTGTAAAATATTAGTTCATAAATACTGTAATTAAATGTTTACTCGATTGGTATAGCATCTTCTTCTTCTTAGTCGTGCTCTCTTGACAGAGTGGTCGTGGTCATGTCGGTCGAGTCTTTTGCGCCACCGCCTCTCTTAACATATATACGGGTATTGTGACTTTTTTGTAATGGTAAATCCCAATGATTGTAATCTTTTTTAAATTTTGCATTAATTCTTGTTCAATTTAATTTTTGTTGTATGAAATTTAATTTATATTAGAGTGTAGATAGGACTTTTTATGTTTTATTCAACTAGAGATGAAGCTCATTATTATAAAAAAATCTGTTTTGGTTAAAAATGTGGAACTTGATTTGTATAAATTATATCAAAAATATTGCAGCTTGCAAGTCTTATCGTTTTAACACATGTGTATTAATTCTTGTTTATTTGTTATTTCTTGTGTTAAATAAAATTTACATTGGTGTGTAAATTTGATTTATTGTGTATTTGTAAAAAAACAGTTTTTGTAAAAAATTAAATAACTTTAATTGTTAATAAGTCTTATAGTTTTAATACAATAATTGTGTTTTTAATGTTTAATTACTATAAAAATTATTAAAAATCGTTGAATTATTTTCTACACTTATATATATTTTTACTGTCCATTTGAATACCATAATAAAGAAGTACCTATCTACAAATACATATTTTGTAATATAAGTTTTCCTTTTAGATATAAGTACATGCCTGTATACATACTGAAAATATATGTACATCAATATTTTATAAATAAATAAATCATTTAGGATAATTTGAATTCTTTTTATACGAGACCCCACTGCTAAATTAACTATTTTCATTGTGCCTACATGAAATGCCTAACTTCTTCTTCTTAGTAAATAACTAAATTAATCATTACAAGATTGCTAATAGTATTGTAGCGTAGTATCAATTGTATAATATTATAACTAAGTGAAGTAAATTGAATTTACAAAAATTCAAAATCGTGAATACAATTTATATAATAATATATAATATACCTCTTTAATGGAGATAGATAAATGTTTGGTATTTTGAAATTACTTTCTTGTTAAGGGGCCACGCAACGCTAATAATGTTTCAAATTGTATACCTACTTCATCACCATCAGCCTTTAAGTGCCCACTGCTGAGCAAAGGCCTCTTCTCATACGGAGAAGGAAAGAGCAGTAATCGCCACGCTTGCTCAATGCGGGTTGGCGATTTCGGAATCGGGTTGGTGTATACAAAAAGTTATGTAATTTTTAATTGATTAAAAAGGTTTGTAACAAACCAATTCTTTAGATTCAGAGAAACTACAACTTTTTCGAAGAATATTCATTACAAATGTTTATATTTTTGTTTATTAACTTTAATATGAGTAATAACTGCTGATTTATGAATTACCTAATTAGTTAACGAGCTCCCTTTCACATAATGATTTATCGATCAACTAATCATAATTCAAATTCACTTGCAATTATCAGTTTGAAAGAAGTAAATTTTAAACTTTTAATTATATTAGTAGAAGAAGAGTTTACAGTTTAAACAAAGTTACCTAATACCTACAATGTACGAAGGGTTCTATAAATGTAAGATAATCTGTTTCAATAATTTAATTGTGCTCAGGCATAACACTGTCTCGAGATTTGTAGTTCCTTAGAAAGGCCTAAGTTCAGCAGAGGATACCTTCGGACTTATTTAAATTAAAAACACTTTATCTATACTTATAATAAATGAGTAGAGAGGTCAAATCTGTACATGAAATGTAAAATTAGCTGTGCCTGCGACTTCGTCCCCTTGGTTGTGGGTATGGAAGTGGATATTAATAAGGATTAAAATGACCACACATTGTTTTGGGTTCTATTGTGTATATAAAGTTCCCCTAGTGAAGATTTTCTTAATTATCTTCCATGTATAGATACCGATCTTTTACTGCATTTGTGGGTAAAACCAAAGATCTGTGCTCACTATTCCATGCGGACGAAGTCGCTGGCAGAAGCTAGTGTAAAAAAAACATGCCAATGTTAATTGCAACTGAATCAGCTGTATAATTTATTGTAACAGTGATAGTATGGCCAGGCCACGCATCTGATTAGGTGAGTCTTAGGAAAATTAATGATGCATACGCTACGAGCTACGCGCTACGAGTTTTTTGCTAAGAGCTACGGCTACGAGCACTCACTCAGCGGAATGATACAATATATACTTGTACTTCTTGTAGAAAATGTATTCCCACTATAGCAAATTGATGCGGAAATTACACTAAGTAAAGGCTGCTAACGAATGCCCTTTAGATTAATGAATTTAAGACGTCTTTCTCTTACATGGGCACTCATTATTAACTGTTCAGTTAATAAAAACTCTAGGTAGTGGATTAAATTATAATACTGTGGTTTATTGATTGAGAGGCATATTTGTAATTGCTGTAAACGTAAGAACTCTATTAGTGACTTAGGAGATTGGAAAAAGGCCGCGTAAGATGAATTCTAAATCCTAGAATATCTTTCATTATGGTGTGGTTCACATGTTCATCACACACTATCAACACTATTGATGAAGTTATTTTTAAAACTAAAACTAAATTTATTAACAAAACGCGTTAAATGAATATCTGTAGAAATTATTTAGAGACATTTTACTAGAGAGTGTTATAATCAGTTTTTAATCTGTGAAGGTAATAGTGTAGCAGGTATATAGTTACTTACATCATTTTGTCATATTGTTACAATATATTTAAATATATGGATAATAAAAGCATTAACATCAATAAACAAAATTAATACCGAGGGTCCGAGAATGGATCCTTGGGGTATACCAGAAAGGACAGAATCCAAACTTAAAATAGTAGTAAAGTAGTAAAAAAGCTTGTGTCCTATCCTACTAATACAACATCACAAATGTGAAATATTTGTGGGAATACATGGATGTATGTTTTTTTTTTTATTTCACACAAATATGGCTGATATGTAGATAGGTGATACCCTTGAGCAACATATAAACCTCTTTCTATCAACATACACGCAGGCGAAGCCGCGCACGTAATTTTTTTTTCTAATATAAGGGTAAAGCTACCGAAACACGATTCTGTGAATTTCTATCACCAACAAATTTTTCAACAGCATAAAATGTGAAGAAATACCACCGTACCTGAAGAAGTTGATAGATATTCCTTATTTGTTGCATGCAATAACAATAATTACTTTTTAAATGTGGAAAAAGTAAAACTATTATGTGTCTTGTACCGTAGCGTTTCTTTGTAGCGTGGGATTTTATGACTCGATTCTTAACAAGAAGTATACATAACAATACGATGTAGACGACCAATAATAGCACATGTTCTTTTTTTTTCGAGTGGTAGATGATCCACCGTACCTGCCCATAATTATATACAATTAATAGATAAGTTGTGTCAACTATATCATCATTTAATTATACAAACAACAAGCAGCACTATCTATAATTTTTGCGATACTTCCCAAAATGAAAAACTATTTTTCTGTTTTAGTGGCATTTCTTGATGCTCGCATAGCTTGAATGCTGAGCTCCTAAAGTTCTTAGCGCAACATTATATTCCAAATGTTTATATGATTATCAACACGAAAATGAATTTGTGTCAATACGTCACCAATCTTGAAATCTTAAATCTTCTTAAAAGTTTTACCATTTCGGTTAAGATCATACTTGGAAGCTAGTAATGTATATTGCAAACATAAGCTTATTCTATTAAATTTTAAATCGGTTCAGAAATTTACCACGACAGCACGTAAACTCACAAACATAACCCTTTCTACGCATTCACTACTTCTTTGTAGATTAAAATTAATTCTGACCTACAAATTACCTGATAATTTTTTAGCGAAATTCGAATAACATAATGACTTCCAGAAACCTTTTTAATCCATATTCAAAGAAAAGAAGTTCGTACATTACTCATTGTGTAAGCTTAACAATGCCATCCCCACTCCACATATTTCTTCCCGAGGTTGACTAGTCAAAGCTATTTCATCGAGTCGAGTATCTAGTATTTGCCTTATCGTTGATACGAGCACTCGCCTGAGTGTGTCACAGTGACTTCTGTGTTGTTTTCAAGTGTAGTTCAAAACTAGTAAAGTTTTTCAATTTTGAGAAGCATTAAGCTTCCTCTACTCTGGTTTTCAAAATAAATTCGAAATATATTTAAAACATGGTGTACGGAGTTCAGATGTATTCTGCTAAATCTAGTGGTAGCCGTAAAGATGCTAGATACGGACACGGCCGAACGGAGAGTGTATTGCGCGGAAGACATCACGGTGACATAGCAAAGTCATGGAAGCAGCCAAGAAGCGAAGTACACCGTATATGTCGGGAAAAGAAGAATCTGAAAAATGCCATGTCATATAACTCGAATGCTCCTACAATATTGCGTGTATCCAATCTGGACCTCGAAGTCTCCGACTTGGACATGCAGGAGCTATTTGAAGACTTTGGTGTTCTAAAGAGAGCAGGTATCAACCGTGATAGAGCTGGAAGACCAAACGGCACCGCTGATGTTGTCTTTGAAAGGCGAGCTGACGCCTTAAGAGCAATGAAAGAGTTGCATGGGAGAAAATTAGATGGGAGAGCTCTCAACATACAAGTAGAGTCATATGAAGACAGCAAGCACGAGGAATTGCATAATATGAAGAGGAGATATGGAGAAGACCTTAACAGATTTGAATCTCGCAGCGGTAGCCATGGACGGGCTGAAGCAGCAGACGGTGGAAAGCGCTCGGCGCTCACTGCAGAGCAGCTGGATGCTGAGCTAGATGCTTTCATGGCTTACATAAAGGAAGCTAAGCGTGGAAAGCGTAACACTGTTTAGTCAGCGTAAAACCAACATGAGAGACTGTAAAATATTTAATACAGTAATTTAATTTTTTCTTGATTGGTAATATAGGTAAGTAAATTATGACTTTTTTGTAATGGTAAATCCCAATGTTTGTAATATTTTTGACTTATGTATAAATTATTGTTAAATTGTAATTTTGTTGTAATTTAATTTATATAAGTGTGTAAATTTGACTTTCTGTGTATTATTCAACTAGTGTTTTTGTTATTATAGTTCCTGTTTTTTGTAAAAATGTAAATAACTTGAATTGTATAAATTATATTTGTATACAAAATTGTGTTAGTTAGTAAGTCTTATAGTTTTTTCTTTTCATTTTGTATTTATTAACAATCGTTTAATTAAATTGTAAACCTGTATATCTTCATTGTAAATTTTAATATTTTAACAAAATTTTATTTCTGTTTTAAAACATTAAGTTATCCTTTAAGATATAAATAAGTACATGCCTACATACATACTGAAAATATATACATATATGTACATTCAGTTTTATAAATAAATAAATCAATTACAATAATTTGAATTCTTTTTGCACGACTCCCAACCTCTAAGTTTACTTTTTCGTTTTACATAAAATTCCTCATTTCACTAAGTTTGAAATTGTGCAAAGTATAGTCAGGAGTGTTCAGTTTCCTAACAATGCACGTTAAGAGTTCAGCGTTGCCGACCTTTTAGGGATTAGGGTTTTACCGAGAGACTCGTAAATGTAAAGTGAATTTAAAACAATGCTTTCTGTAAAATATTAGTTGATAAATACTGTAATTAAATGTTTACTCGATTGGTATAGCATCTTCTTCTTCTTAGTCGTGCACTCTTGGCAGAGTGGTCGTGGTCTTTTGCGCCACCGCCTCTCTTGGTATAACATAAATACGGGTATTGTGACTTTTTTGTAATGGTAAATCCCAATGATGGTAATCTTTTTTAAATTTTGTATAAATTCTTGTTCAATTTAATTTTTGTTGTATGAAATTTAATTTAATTTATATTAGAGTGTAAATAGGACTATTTATGTTTTATTCAACTAGAGATGAAGTTCATTATTATAAAAGTTTCTGTTTTTGTTAAAAATGTGGAACTTGATTTGTATAAATTATATGAAAAATGTTGTAACTTGCAAGTCTTATCGTTTTAACACATGTGTATTAATTCTTGTTTATTTGTTATTTCTTGTATGTAATAAAATTTACATTGGTGTGTACATTTGATTTATTGTGTATAATTCAACTAGTGTTTGATAATAGTTTCAGTTTTTGTTAAAAATTAAATAACTTTAATTGTATATTAAAATTCTGTTAGTTAATAAGTCTTATAGTTTTAATTAGATAGTTGTGTACATAATTTTTAATTACTATAAATAAAAATTGTTGAATTTATATGTAAACTAGTATATTTTTACTGTCCATTTAAATATCATAATAAAGAAATACATACCTACCTACTAAGATATATTTTGTAATATAAGTTTTCTTTTTAAATTTAAGTACATGCCTGTATACATACTGAAAATATATGTAAATAAATATTTTTATAAATAAATAAATGAGTTAAAATAATTTTATTTTTTTTATTACGAGTTCCAACTGCTAAATTAGCTTTTTTATAGTGCCCACATAAAATTTCTAACTTCATTAATTTTATTTAAGTTTTTAAGTAGCACAAATTTTGGTCAGAATTGTTTGGGTTTTTCAAACAATCCAACGACGCACTGAGAGTTTATAGTTAACTGATGTAACAGTTACAAAGAAACGAACATACCTAATATACTTATTAACGTAGCCATTTCTTTTGGCCAGTTGCGTAAAAGTATATTATCTACAACCTAAAACAACATAAATGATATTTTATATTATCTTCCACAACATAATATAAAGTACTGTAAAATAAATAACTAAGTTAATCACCACAAGATTGCTAATAGTACATTGGTATAATATTATAATTAAGTGAAGTAAATTTTGTGGGTACAAAAAGTTATGTAATTTTGAATTGATTCCCTCCCGCCCGGCCCTGGGTAGGAGAAGTCGTATTCCCCTCACAAAAAAAAGATTACCACCTACGAGTTTTTTTGGAGAATATTCATTAAAAATGTTCATATTTTTCTTAATTAACTTTAATATGAGTAATAACTGCTAATTTATGAATTACCTAATTTGTTTACGAGCTTCCTTTCACATAATGACTTATCGATCAACTCATCATTAATAAAATGCAATGTTAATTGCAACTGATTTAGCTAGCTGTATAATTTATTGTTACAGTTTTTGTAGTAATAATATGGCCAGGCCATGCATCTAATTAGTTGAGTCTTAGGAAATTAATAATGTATACGCTACGAGCTACGCGCTACGAGTTTCTACCTAATAGCTACGACTTAAGTTAATGAGTATATTACTGTAGTTTATTTACTTGAGAGGCGTATTTGTAATTGCTGTAAACGTAAGAAACCCATTAATGACTTAGGAGATTGGAAATAGGTCGCGTAAGATGAATTCTAAATCCTAGAATAGCTTTCATTGTGGTGTGGTTCACATGTTCATCACACACTAAATCGCTGTCCACAATTACCCCCAAATACTATACACTATCAAGACTACTGATGAAGTCATTGTTAAAAGTGAAACAAAATTTATCAACAAAAAGCGTTAAGTTTGTGAGTGTCTGTAGAAATTATTTAGAGATATTTTACTAGAGAACATTCAGACGGTATAAAACGGTGATTGTACAATCACCATTTTTAATCTGTGAAGGTAATGGTGTAGCAGGTATAGGTTCATCATTTTGTCATATTGGTAGCATAAATATATTAAATATATGGATAATAAAATCATTAATATGAATAAACAAAATTAATGCCGAGGGACCGAGAATGGATCCTTGAGGTATACCAGAAAGGACAGAGTTCAAACCTGTAGTAAAAACAGCTTGTGTAAAAAGTTTATGGGAATATATGGATGTATTTGTTATTCTTTCACACAAAAATGGCTGGTATGTAGATAGGTGACAGATACCCTGGAGCAACATATAAGCCTGTTTCTATCAACATACAAGCGGGTGAAGCCGCGCACGTATTTTTTTTTTTCTAATATAAGGGTAAAGCTACCGAAACACGTTTCAGTGAATTTCTATGACCAACAAATTTTTCAACAGCATTAAATGTGAAGGAACACCATACCTGAAAAAGATGATAGATATTCCGTATTTGCGCATGCAAGAACAATAATGACTTTTTAAATGTGTAAAAAGTAAAACTATTATGTATCTTGTACCGTAGCGTTTCTTTGTAGCGTGGGATTTTATGTCATTTTTTATGTTTTAGTGGCATTTCTTGATCCTCGCATAGCTTGAATGCTCAGCTCCTAAAGTTCTTAGCGCAAAATGATATTCCAAATGTTTATATAATTTATCAATACGAAAATGACTTTGTGTCAATACGTCACCAATCTTGACATCATAAATCTTCTAAAAAGATACTCAGAAGCAAGTAGTGTATAGTGCAAAAAATAAGCTAATTCTATTACATTTTAAATCGGTTCTGAAATTTACCACGACAGCACTTCTACGCATACGCTACGCATTCAATACTTCTTTGTGGATTAAAATTAACTCTGGCCTGCACATTACCTGTTAATTGTTTAGCAAAATTCAAATAACATAATGACTTCCAGAAACCTTTTTAATCCATATTCAAAGATAAGAAGTTCGTAAATTACTCATTGTGTAAGCTTAACAATGGCATCCCCACTTCGCATATTTCTTCCCGAGGTTGACTAGTCAAAGCTATTTCACGGAGTATCTAGTATTTGCCTTGTCGTTGATACGAGCAGTCGTCTGAGTGGGTCACAGTGACTTCTATATTGTTTTAAAGTGTAATTCAAAACTAGTGAAGTTTTTCAATTTGAGAAGCATCAAACTTCCTTTTCTCTAGTTTTCAAAATAAATTCGAAATATATTTAAAAGGTCGCAATGGTGTACGGTATTCAGATGTATTCTGCTAAATCTGGTGGCAGCCGTAGAAATGCAAGATATGGAAACGGGCGTACGGAGAGTGTATTGCGCGGAAGATATCACGGTGACATAGCAAAGTCATGGAAGCAGCCAAGAAGCGAAGTACACCGTATATGTCGGGAAAAGAAGAATATGAAAAATGCCATGTCATCAAACTCGAATGCTCCTACAATATTGCGTGTATCCAATCTGGACCTCGAAGTCTCCGACTTGGACATGCAGGAGCTATTTGAAGACTTTGGTATACTGAAAAGGGCAGGTATCAACCGGGATAGAACAGGAAGACCAAACGGCACGGCTGATGTTGTCTTTGAAAAGCGAGCCGACGCCTTAAGAGCAATGAAAGAGTTGCATGCGAGAAAATTAGATGGAAGAGCTCTCAACATACAAGTAGAGTCATATGAAGACAACAAGTACGAGGAAGTGCATAATATGAAGAGGAGATATGGAGAAGACCTAAACAGATGTGAATCTCGTGGCGGCAACCATGGACGGGCTGAAGCAGCAGACGGTGGAAAGCGCTCGGCGCTCACTGCAGAGCAGCTGGATGCTGAGCTAGATGCTTTCATGGCTTACATAAAGGAAGCTAAGCGTGGAAAGCGTAAGACTGTTTAGTCAGCGTAAAACCAACATGAGAGACTTAAATATTTAATACAGTAATTAAATTTTTTCTTGATTGGTAATATAGGTAAGTAAATTATGACTGTTTTGTAATGGTAAATCACAATGTTTGTACTCTTTTTTGACTTATGTATAAATTATTGGTAAATTTTGTTGTAATTTAATTTATGTAAGTGTGTAAATTTGACCTTCTGTGTATTATTCAACTAGTGTTTTTGTTATTATAGTTGCTGTTTTTTGTAAAAATGTAAATAACTTTAATTATATTAATTATATTTGTATACACAATTGTGTTAGTTAGTAAGTCTTATAGTTTTAATACTTTTATAAATACTTATATCATTTTGTATTTATTAAAAATCGGTTAATTAAATTGTAAACCTGTATATCTTCATTGTAAATTTTAAGATATTAACAAAATAAAGAATTACCTATCTACAAGAACATAATTTTATTGCTACTGTAAAACATTAAGTATTCCTTTAAGATATAAATAAGTACATGCCTACATACATACTGAAGATATATATATGTACATTTTTTTTAAATAAATTAATCAATTACAATAATTTGCATTCTAATTATTTTTATATGACTCCCAACCGCTAAGTAACTTGCTGAGTAGGTAACTACATGTAATTCCTAATTTCACGAAGTTTGAAATTGTGCAAAGTTTAGTCAGGAGTGTTGAGCTTCCTAACAATACAAAAACCTCACTGAGAGTTTATAGTTATCTGATAAAACATAGAGGAGCGAATATACCTACTGCACTCAGTAATTAGGACATTTCTTTGGGCCGCCGTTCGGTTAAAGAAAGAACCAATCAAAAGTAATTACAACATTAAATAAAGAAGTTATAAGTTCACAAAATGTGAGCTAAACAGTTTTTACACAATATTTTTTTATTTAAACTTATATTATTAAATTGAATTAAATAACTACGTCTATCTATCTCACCCTAACTTAAGGATTATGAAATTTATTATATCCCCATCAAATATATTTATCTAATAAAAATAATTATTAAATTACATTAGGTATAAAATAATTATTTTCCACTCGCAGACGTAATACTTAAATCCAGCCCAGTGTTGGGCATTAATCAATTAATTTGTCAATTGACTCAAAAGTAATTGCAATTAAATTAATTACAATTAAATTAATCGCAATTGAACTTTTAATTGTACCTTGCAATTAAATTATTTTGATTAACGTGCGTCAATTGCAACTCACAAATAAAAATAATTGCAATTAACTTTTTTAGTAGGTATGTAAAACAATTAAAAATAACAATTAACTTTGTATATCAAAATGAAATTAGTACAGATTTAGGAAAATTAAGTTTAAGCTATAAGTATCGGTCAGTTAACGATTATTATAAGAAAGAAAGAAACGTTTCTTTGCATGAAATGTGGATAAAATAAGGTGTTACAAACATGTGCAGCACATTTCGCAGTTGCAAAATACAGTAAATGATAATAGAACTAATTTTATGACGATGTGTCAAAAAAATGAAAAAAAAACCAATACGTTCTAAAGGATTACAATTCAAAAAATTCTCTAATACTATAGAATGTGTGTTCTGTTAGCCATAAATTTAGTACTCTTTTCATTCTACATAGTGGTAACTCTCTGTGTGGTAGATTGACTAAGTTTATTTTCTACCGGCTTTATATTATACAGCAGTATATTTAATTGTTATTTTTTTAATTAAAATTCACAAAACAATTAAAAATTAATTAATTGGTAATTGTTACTAATACCGTTAAAAATTAGTTAATTGTTACTAATAAAGTTAACAAATAAATAATTATTAATTGTAATTTTTCACAATTACAATTGATTGATTGTTAGTTGTTGAGTTAATTAATTGTTAATCTTTAATTGTTCTTGCAATTAAAATTAGCCTAACACTGATCCAGCCTATTCTTTGGCTATAGGAAAAGCTTTGTAGGCACTGCCTATTTCATAAATCTAGGAGGTCCGCGGAACCCAAAAACTGTACACATGTGTGCCGTCAACTTATAAGCTTCTTCCATCTTATTTGTAAGGGAAATTTAATATCATAATATCACATAATCAAAGACAACAGGTAATATCATGCCTACCTGTCAAAATGGATTATAGGTCGGCAGACGAGTAAACGGATTACCTGATGGTGAGCAATCAGCGCCACCCATGGACACCCGCAACAATAGAGGAGTTATGAGTGCGTTTTCGACCTTTTGGGGATTAGGGATTGAGAAGGAGGCTAATACGGCGAAACACAATGCTGTGTTATTGCAGTTGCTCCGCAACCCCGGCAGACATGACCATCTGCCACTGCCAATTTTCCACATTTTTGATAGGAGGCAAACGAGCAGACGGATGGACTTAATGGTAAGTGAAGGCACAGGCACGTTGCCAGCCATTTTAAAAGGAGTACGCTCACGAACTGTTCCAACACCACCACATCCATCAAAGTAAATGACGCCATTATTGAGGGAGTGGCTAAATATGTGTATCTGGGACAAGAAGTGGTAATGGGGAAAGACAACCAGGCCAACGAAATTGATAGGCGTATAAGATTGGCCTGGGCAGCCTACTCCAAACTTGAGTTCGCCTTCCGTATGAACATAACTGCTAAACAGAAGGCGCGCATATATGACCAGTGTATACTACCGGTGCTCACATACGGTGCTGAAACTTGGGTGTTTACAAAGGACATCCTTCAAAAACTCCAAGTACCACAAAGAGCAGTAGAAAGGAAGCTGGTAGGCGTAACGCTGAGAGACCATAAAACAAACCAGTGGCTAAGACAGCAGAGTAAAGTCAAGGACGTCACTCAGCATGTTGCGAAACTTAAGTGGGAGTGGGCTGGTCACGTTGCACGCAAACAGGGTTCGTGGTGCAAAGCCGTGATAGAGTGGAGACCGTGGGGCGAAAAACGCCCACAACGAAGATCACAGTTGCGTTGGTACGATGACATCAAACGAACAGTTGGCACGAAGTGGACACATTGCTCAAGACCCAAAGAGATGGCAGAAACTGAAGGAGGCCTACACCCTAAGGGTAGAAAAAGGCTAAACAAGAAGAAGAAGACGCTCATAACTACATATATATAGGTATAACATATAAAACCATAGGTATATAATTTTATAATTTAACAAAGTTATATATGGTTTTGTATGTTGTAATATAGTTATAAAAACCATATAACTATTTGCCACATACACAGCTCACGAGAGAGTCGTACAACTTTACTCGCCTTTTTGATGTCATGCATCAGACAGTAGGGAAAATCCTTCGCTATCCGGGATGCGACTAGATCTGTGAGAACGATTGAACTTTGGTGAGATTCAGCGTGGTTTATTCCAGGGTCATAGTTTGAGTTCACGTAGGTTTCAAATCTCTGGGCTTGAATCTTCTGAGCACTTAGAAAGTGACAAGCAGAGAGAGTGGACAAGCAGTTTTTTTGTCTTTATACTTTTATGTATCAAAACTTCCAATTATCTTAATATCTAATATCAAGAAAAAGTCGATTATTATAATAAAGTCATTCAAACTACGATAAATACATTTTGGTAGTACCAAAATCGAATAATTCTATATTAAAAAATACATTTCCAAAGAAAATCACATTACGATCTACACGATTTATTTTCTTAACAAATTATAAGCTCTTGTTTCCACGTGTAAAAGGCCACGTGAATATTATTACGTGCTTTTTTAACTACCTATTTCTTTTATATTTCCTGAAAGAAATATGTCAGTAAGAAACAAAGACGTTAACGACTTTGTTCCTAACCTGCATTTTTCTGGCAAATAACTACCGAAACCATATTATTTTTTATTTATTGATGTTTTGGTTTACCAACAATTGTTTACACTGGTATTGTGCTGATAGTAACATCACATAAAACAGATTACAATAGTGTAACAATCACTTACAGGTAAACTCCGCATGCTTTAAGGGTATGTAACTATCAGAGAGAGAAAAAAAAATTAAACCAGCAGACTTATCTAAAAAAATCTTAAATTATTATTGCAAACACGCGACTCCTTAAATCGGTAAAAGGTACAGATCAAGATGATATTTATAAATTTGTATTTAGTTGTTTCACTGAGTTACTTGAACTCAATAGCAGATCAATTATGCCACTGCAATCATTAATGTATGTATAGTGTGTATAGGGGGAGGCCTTTCTCCAGCAGTGGACGTCTTCCGGCTGATGATGATGAATCATTAATGTTGTGTCGTGGTGGCCCGTAGGTTATTTTGAGGCGCCCGCAAAACCTGGCAAGTACCAATGTGACTTTTTCTGAGTCATATGTACTAGCTTTCAATGATTATATAGACACCACTGACATACGGTGAAGGAAAACATCGTGAGGAAACCTGGACTTATAATTTCAAATTATAAGTTTGAAATCGCCAATCCTCCTTGAGCAAGCGTGGTGATAAATGCTCAAACCTTCTCAGTGTGAAAAGAGGCCTTTGCTCAGCAGTGGGCACATATAGGCTGATAATGATGATGAATCATTTATAACCGTGCAAAATCTCGCGTAAGGAGAATTGGAGCCTAAAACTGTGTTCTTCTTTGTGGTGGATGCAGTGGTGGTTATCTGACCGCGAGGTATTCTTGAAGGTGCTAATGCTCAGTATTTGTGGGCTATTTATGTTTTTTTTTCGTGTTATAGGTCGGAAAACGAGCCGACGGATTACCTGATGGCAAGCAATCAGCGCCGCCCATATGGACACCCGCAACAGAGGAGTTACGAAAGCGTTGCCGACTTTTTGGGGATAAAGAGGAGGATAAGGATTAGAATTTGGTTATTTAGGGATTGGGGGAGGGGATTATGAAGGATGCTACGCCGACATGGCATGTAATTGTACTGGGAAAATTGTAATTTGACTTTAACATATGGTTTTTTTCACTTAGCCAATGGAGAATAGTGGCTTGGATATAACCTTGTACCCAGGAAAATTCACCACCAACTTACTTTCAAACATCAACTCGATTAATCTGAAGTACCGAGTCAGGCAGATACCTACTCATAGTACTTATATGTGACCCGGCTCTCGAAAATCAAGATGTCATAGGTCACACTGTATTTTGATCGAACTACCATCACTAATGGGACATTTATAGCCAACAAACCTGACATCGTAATAAGAGATTGCTCAAGCCGTCGCACAATGATATTAAGGATAACATTATCATCATACACGACGAGAACCTCGAGAAAAGTATAAAGCAAAAATTTTAATATCTTAAATTATCTTGACTTAGTTCATGATATGTGTGCTTGGCAAACGTAGTGTAGGGCGCCCCTTCGGCTAGGTGGACTGACGATAATTATGCGCAGGGTAGTTGGCAGTGGTTGTGTGAGAAGAGCTGGACATCAAGCACAGTGGCGTGCAATGGGGTGTGCCTATGTCTAGCAGTGGACGGCTAAGGTTTAAGTGTGGGAGAGCCAAGCTTCGGCATGAATGGGTCAGCTCGACCGCAGTGATACCACGGCCTCACAGAAAACTGGCGTGAAACAACCACACCGTTGCGTTTCGCCGGGTGAGTGAGGTTACGGGAGGCCCAATCCCTCCCCTTTACCCCATCCCTTCCCAATCCTTTAATATCCAAAACCCCTATCCTTAAACGGCCGGCAACGCACTTGTAATTCCATTGGTGTTGCGGGTGTCCATGGGCGGCGCCGATTGCTTAACATCAGGCAATCTGTCTGCTCGTTTGCCGTCCTATAAATAAAAAAGGCTCATGATGATGATAATGTGTGCTTGATTGTTAACATGCGTGCCATGTAGATTTAGCAAAAAGCTTATAGTCAGATCTGTTAATGGCCACGTGGCTAAAAACCCCTAACTAACACCTGAATACGTTTACATTAGGTAGTTGGGTCAAGGGATTGATTATTATTTTGAACACGGCGCGTATTGTTCAACATTGCCTCCAAAGATTCCTTTCTCTAGAGCCCTGTCCACAGGTGGCCTTTTGTCTTTTAGTTGATTTTTTATTAGATAAAAACGTATTAACCAATTTTAAAAATATATAGAGATAATGAATAATAACTACTTACATGGAATACGTACATAGCTTATGCATTGTTACTGTGGGAAATAAGACCCAAGTGTAAACAATGGGCGTACATAACAAATGCCGGCGACCAATCAGCGCACGAGTTATAAGTTCCAAGAAAATATATAGTGAAGGTGAACGATAAGCACAGAGCGGTGGTATTGTGTTGAGTTGGTTTGAGTACATTATTGTTATTTACTTACTAACTATTTACAAGGAAACAAAAGTATTAGGTGTGTATTTTTCTATCGTCTCCTGAAGAATGTGTCGTAAACTTGTAAGAAAAACTTATTACAATATAAATGACCACGTAGAACTTAAGTAGGTACAAGTTTTTTTTTGTCAGGGGAAAATCATCAAATGATTTCTCCCGCCCAGGGCGGGGCGGGAGGGAGTGTCAGACTCTTACTGACTAAAAAACTCCCTGTTCCTTCTCTTGCTCTGGGCCGAGGTCGCCTCATTGCGCTTACCCCGCAACCCCGGCTGAACATCAGCCCTATAGGGCCCGTCTGTGGTACTTAAGTATAGATAGTATCGAACATGTTTTTATAATAACTATCGTGAGACATACTACATTAACTAAAAATCGCGGGTTACTCGGTAGGCTGCGCGACGTCGCCGCGTCAGCGCACGCTGCTCATGAGAAAGAACCCCTCTGTGGTTCGAAACTAGTAGACCTTTTCTCAATTTATACACGTGAGTAACCCGCGATGTTAGTTAATTTAGTATCGAACATAATGAATATTTAATAATATAAGTTTCATGAGTAAAGATTTTCATATGCCTGTTTTCTCACAATTTATTAATTAATGTTATCTGAGTAGGTACCTATTGTTTGACGTAATTTCAACTTTACAGGGGCCCCGCAAAAATATATGGTTTCGTGGGATAGAACTGTAAACGGGTAAACAGAGATGAGAGATGAATCACCTGTTGGTAAGCAATCTACATCGCTCATGGACATCCACACACAACACAGTAAAACAAGAAGACTTACAAGTGCCCATTTGAACTAAATCACCAACTACAGGACCGACCAATCTGGTAAGCAGCAGAAGGTTTTATAGGTGATATATGATGAAAACTAAAACTTACTCTACAATCAATCAACAAATCAAATACCGTGTAGTAATAAACTAATAACCAAGAACGGGAAAATAAGGGGACGAGACCATCAAAAATGGTTTTTTAGAGGTTCGGAAGTGTACACGTAGACAATGCGAACATTAACTCGAGCCTGCATAATCATGCTTATTATAAAACACCAAATTGATACAATTTTTAAGTAACTTTTGATAATAATTATATGCAAACTTTAGGTACATTGAATCATTAAATATACTCACAAGACCACAGCATATAGTAAGCTTTAATAAAATAATCGTTATCATAGAAAATTATATGAAACAAGCTATAGAAACTATAAAAGTCAAAATATAAGCAGATTTATAAAATTTTGTGACTGATATTAGAAAAGACATTATACTAAAAAATCTACAGTACATACTAAAAAAATATTATACTATTGATAAAGATTCCCACGGTATAGTGAATACGAGTTGCTCAAATGTTTTTTTATTAATTAGATCAAAAATTGTTATCCCCACTTCATATACTACGTTTGACTCTCATTGACCTGAGTTTTTATAGTTTGACTCGTCCATGATACGAAGAGTTGTGTTTCGGTGGTCAATCATTGTCACCAAGTCGCACATAGGGTATCGCAGTGACACCTGTTGGTACTGATATTAAGATTAAAGTGCCAGTGACTTCTTATCCTCGGCAAAAGCGAAGCAATCTACTCGCGTTCCCTTTAATTAAAACATTTCAATATTTAATAAATCACAATGGTTTACCAATTTGAAATGATCGTCGATGAAATTCTTGAAGCTGCTGAAACCAAAACCCAAATTCACATGATAGTGGACGATATCATAGAAGCTGCTTCAGATAACAGCCTAAATGAAATTATTGTAGAAGCAGTCATAAATTCATCTGACAACTATATCAAACATGAAGATAAAGAAATTACTGTTGAAACAATTATGGGTTCAACTGGAATCAATAATCAAACTGAT
Organism: Spodoptera exigua; assembly: GCA_902829305.4. NCBI lineage: Eukaryota > Metazoa > Arthropoda > Insecta > Lepidoptera > Noctuidae > Spodoptera > Spodoptera exigua. The sequence continues at coordinate 5,654,417 of LR824625.2, read as the reverse complement.
GATTGTAATAAAAAAGGGATACAAAATAAAATTACTCAAGAAAATTTCTTTAAAACTATAAGCAAATAGAAATGATTGTAGACGAAATCATACAATCTACAGAAAACAATAGTGAAAGTAGAATTACTGGAGAAGAATCATATAGGAAATACTGTGTATCGGGAAAGCAATAATGACATTGAAATTAACATCATTATAAATCACACAATTCAAAAGCGATGACCAAACGAGCGTACCTTAGAAGAAATGGTAAAATCAATTTAAACATTCATCATCATTATTATTTTCCATCACTGCTGTGTAGAAAGCTTATTTTGGACGGAAAAGGTACGATAATGAATCACCACATTTTCTCAAGGCAGATTTGCGATTTCAAACTTCGAAGTAATTATAAAAAATAACATTAAAGCTAGCACAAATACACTGAAAATATACATTGCATCTATCACGATGCTTTCAACTTTGTCAAGGACCAATTCGGTATTTGAAGTGGGTGATTCAGACAAAGAACTAATTAGACAACTCTTCAGACTACTAGTCAAATTACCAACGACAACTTTATGGTAAAGCTTGAAGTGACGGTGGTGGGAAGGGGTATCTCAGCGACATTGAAACTGATCGAAGGCATCAATTAAAAGTGGCTTAAACAGAAATGAAGATGAAGATGCACCACGTGGTAACGCGATCGATCATGAAGGAGTTAGAGCAAGTCATGGATTGGAAAGCAGCCAGCTTGTGTCCACTACAAGGCAGTTAGAAGCAGAGCAATATGCTAATATCAAAGAAATTACTTTCCTTGTTTACAAATAAGAGCGTTAATGTGTGGTGCAAAAGTATAATTTGCGAGCTGAGAATTATCCAAAAAAGCTCTTCGATATTAAAGACAACTAAAGTTGAGGATTTAGACACACATTGATAAAAACGAATGATCACAGTTTAATGGTAAATATGGTAATTATAGTATTAACACAATTTATTGTCGATAAAAATGTATGAACATAATATGATTTTTTGAAGATGTGTTTTATGTTAGATATTGTTGAACAATAAATAAATAAGATTTTTACTAAAAATATTTTCTAACTTCAATTGGAATCCAATGGTCTTCTACTAAATAAAAAAAAGCCATGATTATTACCATGATACTACCAAGAAAACTACATAGTATTCATGGTGATAATCATAGCTTTTTATTACAAGAAGATAAATAAATTATACACCTCTTTTGTAAGAAATCCTTGAAAAACAAATACATAGTACTTAACAAAGCTGTTAGGCACTTTGTTTTGTTTCGTCAGCTCCATTTAAAACTTTAAAAACTCGTGCTTTGATTGTTCGCCTACATTTTTGTTCAGTAGCCTATGTATTGTTTAAACTTGGTCCTTATTTCCCACGTGAACAAGAGATTAGACCTCTTTGTTATTAAATTGGAAGCTTTAAGTACATGTCCATTTCCTATCTATCCATATTAGGTAGGTATTTACTTTGTTAAAAACCTTGTGGTATTAATTTGATATAAAGGAATTAAATACTTTACTAATACTATAAAATTTACTAAGCACTTCTCATTAACACGGATAATTCCAAGTGAATCTAAATTACGATAAGCAAATCGAGAAATCAGTTTGTGAAATGAGGTTCTTTTACTAATTAGACAATTTATAGGTCGGCGGTTATTACTAATATAAGAGTTAATTCAAGAAAATAACTACTTTTTCTTTACTGAGCCTTAACAACTGATTTTGACTTTGACTTTTTCATCAATTAATAAAGCAATGTGCTGAAAACCGTAATCAAAATTAATTTACTCAAGAAAACTATACGCAAACAAACATGATTGTAGACAAAATCATACAATCAAGTAAAAGTGATACTGAAATTAACATTAAATATTCAGAATTTGTTTTTCTTCTGTAGGACTCAAATTAAATTTATATATTATTTCAGGAATAATTAAACCCGTAGCCTACCAAGTATCAAGTATCAAAGACATGCATAATTTTTAAATTCTAACTAAGTAGATAATAACAATATAAAGTAGGTACTTAATATCTTTAAGTAAATTTTTAGACACTTGATATCAATGTTACAACACGATTGTCAATTAAATTGTACCTATGTAGATTATATTTTGGACATTATAATATTTTAACTACCTATACATATGTTTTTAATTTTGCTTATTTCTGTTGCTTCTCCTACAAAATAACTTTAATTTTCTTTGGCTAACAAAGCCAATTTTGACTGCACGGTTGGTGCGGTGGCTGGGCAACTGGTTGCCGTGCAACGTGTCGCGGGTTCGATTCCCGCACGGAACACCTCTTTGTGTGATCCACAAATTGTTGTTCCGGGTCTGGGTGTCATGTGTATTTGAAATTGTATGTTTGTAACAGCACCCACGACACAGGAGAAAATCCTAATGTGGAGCAAAAAAAAAATTTGAAACTATAAGTCCAGGCTTCACGATTTTTACCTTCACCTAAGCTTTGTCAGTGGTGTCTAAATAATCATAGAAAGTACATTATGTATAACTCGGAAAAGTCACATTGGAACTTGCCAGGTTTCGAACCCACAACCTCATGCATGAGAAGCGGGCTCCTTAAACACCAGGCCACCACGACATTTACGTCCAAAATAATTTTCTTAGAAAGTATTTTTATAAAGTGCTGCTTTTGCTATTATCTAACCGTATGGTTCAAAAGTTACAGATGGTACGCATTATTTTAAACTTCTGGACCGATTATTTCCGAAGATAATAATATTAGGTACCAAAACTGATCTTAGTAACGCCCTATTTTTTAATACCTATCCAACAACAAAAATTTAACACATTAGGATCAGGTTAAAAAATCACTCTTACCTAATAAAATGTTGTTTCCACTTTCTATTTCAAAACTTGGTCGGCGTGATTGATACCTATAGATATTGGTGCCAAATTTCATCTTTCGGACGAACTTGAACGGACAAACAGATAACCAGACATGGCGAAATTCTATGCGTTCCTAGTTGACTACAGAGACCTAAAAAGACCATGATTATTTCTACATGGTATTATCATAACTCACATAATAAAGTATTTTAAACATAACACACCTCTTTTGTTAGTAATCCTAGACAAAAACATGACTAAAAGATATTTTTGTGTCGACTCCCTTTTTAAATCTCGTGCGCTGATTGGTCGCCTACATTTTGTACAGAAGCCTATATAAATATGGCTACCCATTGTAATGAGCCTTTCGCCACGTAAACAAAACATCTACAGTACCTAACAATAATACATGAACAATAGAGAGCTACCTCAAAGCATTATTCGTGTATTAGTAGCTTTTGGTATTTTTCATAAAACCTCAAACCGCACCCATTGTTCTTCTATCGTGTCTCAAGTTAACACAATTAAAAGGTTATTGTACGTTTTCTTTGTAGGTAGTAACTATTTTTATTATATCTGAATGCACCTTTACAAATTGGTAGGCCTATACAGGTAGCTTGGCAGGTATTTAGTTGTTTATTAAATACTTATCAAATGAATAGGTAAAATACCTTGTGTTATTTATTTCTACTTTAAATAAAAGGCCATAAATACTACCTAGTAGCTAAGGTAAACAATAGAGGGCAAATGTTTTATTAACGTGGTAAATAAGGCTCAAGTCCAACAATTGCCACAGATACATAGGCTTTGTAACAAAAATGTAAGCGACCAATCAAAGTACGCGATTTAAAAATGGAACGGACACAAAAATAAACTTTAACTATGGTCTTTAAGGATTGCTTACAAAGAAGGTGTGTTATTTATCTACTTTTAATGTATTATTTCTTTTAATACGTTTATTACCATGAACAAAACTAGCTTGTTTCGTTGGTAATAATCATGGCATTTTTTATATAAGTAGTAGAAGATCACCAGATACTTACAAAGTTAAAATATGTTTATTAAAAAAACCTAACCTAATATTATAATTACTAAATGTTCATCAAGACACGACGTAAAAGTATTATAGGTACTAGTTCCGCCCGGGGCCCGCTTGGTATGTAGGTAGATAAAAAACATTATACTTATGATAAGTCTTTAAAACCCAAATAATATATTGAATCCCGAACCTCACCACTTATGTTTCTGTTGTATGTAATGTAAGTTTAAGTAGAATTAAGTATTTCCTACTGATCTCATTCCTTGCATTTATGTATACCTACCTACTTATTTTTTTAATTTAATGTTCCATTTCATTGTTTAATTATATTACAATTCTAATGTTGTTATAATATTTTTTATATAATTCTAATTATGTTATTGTAATAGATAGTTTCGTTCTTACTCTACTAGGTTATCACCACGATTTTCTGTTCTGTGGTTATCACTTTATTTTTAAGAATGCTGATTACCTGTAATTGGCGACTGTATAAGGCCAAAACCTAATGTTTCATTGTTTTATTTAATTTGCTATATACAGAAGCTGTTGGTGTACCTTTTTTAAATAAATAAATAAATAAATAATCCAGAGTATAACCAATCTACGTACCAAACTGGTCCAGCTGTTTTTGCGTGGAGGAATAACAAACATACCTACATCCGTACATTCTCACGAATTTTCACATTTATAAAATATAAGTAGGATAGGATAATTATCTAGTAGGATATAAGAAGTAGGATGAAGGTAGGTACTTAAAAAAAATAACAAAGTATCTATTGTGCATGTTCCTACCCTAAAATAACATTATCTATATAGGTAGGTAGATATAGGTTTTGTTTAGGTTCAGGGTCAAACTTTTCACGATTTTAAATCAACATACTTAGGTACTAGGTACATATTCTTAATTTTTCGAATTAATTTTCATTTAAGCAGTAAATTACCTAAGTAATTAGTTAACGAACCTAGTTTGAAATGATGAGTTCTCTATTATCTAACTAAGTAATAATTATTCGAATTGACTTAAATTATCCAAGTAACCTACCTAATGCGAACTATAAAGTAGATAAATAATATACATAATAGGTATTAGTAAAAATAGAAATAATTTCAGATTACCTAATAAGTACCTACCATGAGATTTTTAATACTTCCTAATAGATCGGTAATAGATTGTTTTTGTTCCTAGGATTCTTGGATGCGATCATCAAAATATTAATGAACGCAAAAAACCCTTGAAACTAACCTTTAATTTCGCAATGCAGTTCGATATCAGTAGTTATTTTCTAAGTACTTCATATCTAAGACTTCCGTTGAGGATATCTATCTTTAAATAACATGAACTTTATTGTAGGTAGGTTACACAGTTCTTACAATAAATTTATTTCGATAAAGATAGGCATTTGAAAATTAAATATTATCTACAACCTAGGTACCTTTTATTATTATAAAAGTTAAAACGTAAAACTTACCTTCGTTAATTGACGATGATAAAATTTGATCGCGATCTGGATCTGATATTTAAGTAGGTACCTAAATATTTACTTAAAAAACGTAAATCTACCTACGCAGTTATCATAGTTAAAAAAATACATGAACAAATTTTTTGTAACACAATAACATAATATTTTTTTATTTTCTTGCGACGAAATAAAAAAAAATAGTTACAAATCGCCAGCATTTTTCAGATTCACCTCCTTTGGCAAAATATTACAGGCTGCATTGTAAGCAGTGACATTAATAACAAAAAAAGTATTATTACTAACTACTAAAAGTACTATTACATACCTTTATTAAAAATATCTATCTAAAATTATCTCAATACTTAGCCATACATTTTTAATTTCACACACAAAACCAAAAGATGGCTGTTTTGCTCTTTATTTTTCCTAATTCCAAATTTGTAGGGCTACAACTTATATAATTTAATAATTAACTAAATATGTATTAAGTGCCTCAAAATGTGTAATTAAACTAATTATTATTAATTATCAAATTAACCATAAACATGACTTGTGGTCTATGAGTATCTGTGGTAACGATTGTTTTGTCCATGGTCTCGGTTACCTGACGGCGTAGTGACGGTTACCCTCGGTTACCTGGCATCTGGCATTTCACAAGTTGTCAGTGTTGTTCTGACAGCGGTGGTGATAACAAGTGTTCGCGATAACAATTGTGATCAGTGCAACTGTTTATATTTTACTTCATAGTGAAATTAATAGTGTAGTAAATCTATACTTTGAAAATAATTTATTTACTTTAAAGTAAATTAAATTACAGTGATATTAACAATGGAAACCGATAACTTAACGAAACAAGTAGGTTTATTTAAAGGGTGAATGTAAACCCTGTGATAATTTAACTAATCGTGGTATTTATTTACTAATTCCGTTTTTTCTAAACCTTTTAGAACGAAGAGATAGAGGCGTTAGGCGCTATTTACGGAGACGATTGGATTGTGGAGTGTGATAAAACGAGATCGTATTGCATAAAAATAACAGAAAAGAAATATGAAGTGGTGTTATATGTGACAATGCCAGAAGATTACCCTTCACAGTCTCCTGCGAATTATGAATTATCTGCTCCATGGATGGACAGACAAGAAAAAATAGCACTTCACCAAGCTTTGGACGAAATATATTTGTAAGTATTTTATGTTTTAAATATATAAATTAATTAAGTCTGTTTAAATTATGGTATGGCATTTTCTTTAATTTTTAAAATTAAATCAATCATTCTGAATGTACTTACTAAAAAAAACATTGTTTATATTTAAATTCTTTTAAAATTTACATAGTGCTTACTGTGATATGATACTCAAAAATAAAAAAATCCCACATGTATCCAACAGATAAAAAAATCTTTTTGCTTATAGTGTCTCAAGTCTTGCTTAAAATATTTATTTTAATATTGACTATTGTTATTTCAGAGAGAATGTAGGAGAATGTGTAGTGTTCCAATGGGTAGAAAAAATAAGAGAAGTTCTACAAACCATCAAACCAGCCAAAAGAGAAGCTAACAGAAAAAAGGATAGATCTAAATCTAAGTCACCTCCTACACTACAGCCAACACAGGTAAGATTTTTAATTTTATTACTTACTTTTGTGCATAGGTTTAGACTATGATGACTACTCACCAAGTTTTGAAGCAGTTTTTCTAGAGTGTTTAAGCTAACAAACTAGGTAATTCTTCAGCCAAATAATATTTGTTCATGTGTAAATTTCAGGCAGAAAATGAGGTTCCTGAAATAATACATGGTGAAGTGATAGTTGATAGAAAAAGCATTTTCCAAGGCCATGCTGCAGAAGTACATTCAGTTGAAGATGTGAAGTAAGTACCTTTTAAACTAATTTATATGTAGGAAATGGAATTAAAATCTTTAATTTTAAATATACACCATATAATTTTATTGTTTCTTATCCATATAATTTTTTAGTATAGTAGTATAGAAGTTTTTACATAACATTCTAACTCTAATTTCTCTCATAACTTTGTGTTTTTTTTTAAAAAAACTGTGCAAATTTAAACCTGCGTGGTATTTAATCTTATTTCTTTAACAATGTAGGAGAGAATTATAAATTCCAAGTTACATTAAAATGGGTTTAGTATTTTCTGAGATAGCAGTGCCTCGTCAATTCTTTCGTGCATCGCTAGGGTGGAATGCTGATACAAAGTTTCTCTATTATTTAATGAATATTTTGTGATACATATAAACCTATCTCTTTCATTCATATATCTATTAAAGATAAATCACCACATCAACGTTTGTTGTGTAGTTTTAAAGATTTTAGCATACAAGCACCTTTGATTTTTCACTATGTAATAGTACTAATCAAAACATTTTATTTTAGCGCGGTCCTGGCAAGACTGAAGATGAACAAGAAGATATCTAATGCGACTCACAATATGTACGCTTACCGTATCGAAAGGAAGACTAATAAAGGTGCCAGCATCTTACAAGATTGTGATGACGACGGCGAGGCGCACGCTGGCGGTAGAATGTTACATTTACTTCAGATTCTGGACCAGAAGAACACCCTTGTTGTAGTGTCCCGCTGGTAAGTCAATCAACCTTTTTAGTTTTAAAACATCATATTTATTCCCCATAGACTTAACAAGTTTATTCTATGTGTGTGTTAAATGTATTACTAATTAATAAATTTTAGTTATGTTATTAGTTCCAAGTGTGTGAATACCCTTTAGGTATTATTCTGAAGTACCTAACCAGAAACTCGATTTACTTTTACTGATCTAAAAAACGTACTTGTCTTGCAATTTCTAGTTCTACTTTTGTTGCATAGATTGTAAAAAACAGTAATTTTATTAAATGTTAAATGCTTTGTTACTTTTATGTACTAATACTTCCTTGATTATTTTACTTATTTTTTTTGTGTTCTATTATAGGTATGGTGGCATTCAACTAGGACCTGACCGATTTAGGCACATCAACAATGCAACTAGACAAGCTATTCAACAAGCAGGACTCTTAAAGAAATGACATTCAGCTTAACAATTAAATATAAGGTATGTGATAAATATTGTGTATTATATAGTGTTTGAGAATAGATGAAAGACTTGTTGAGTTGAGTTGTCTGGTTCTGGCCATAAAACTGAACATTTGTTATAAGTAAATTGCAAATTGCATAAAGAAAGTTTACACTTTCGATCAAAATTTGTGTTGTCAATTAGTATGAATAATTTTCATTTGATGAATTTTTTCTCTCATTTCAAAAATGCTTTTATCTTTTATTTCGAATATGTTCAGTTTCATAGCTCGACCCAGTAATTAGTGTCTTGTGTATATTCTGTAATTACTTTCGCAAAATTAGTACTGAATTTTTGTACTTCAATATAAATTTATTCTAGAGTCTAATTAGTTTAGATTTGACTGTATATTGTACATGATCTATTCTTAGTTGCTGCTACTATGTAGTACATTAAATTTGTTGTCACTATTAAAACCTTCAAGGGATCTTTGTATTTTTTTTGTGTTGGTCAATAATATTTTTATTTGTTATAAAAATACCAGTAAATTTTGTAGTGCCTTGTAAATAGGATAGTTTCTAACTAGTTAGATTTATTTAACTACTTAGATTTATTTTTTCATAAATGTCAATAATGACAATTTGCTTTACTTTAAAGTTTTTTTGAATTGATGAAATAGTAAACTTCTTGTTCTTGAGTTAATAAATAAATTACATGTACCATTAAATCTACGAAGTAGTTTGATTGTTATAATGTATTTTTGTGATTTTTAAAGTGAAAATAATTTATTTTGCCAGAGGAAACTACCTAATTAATTAAAAATAAATAAAATTAATAAATATTATATTTTAATTAACTTCTTACACACTCTATAGATTAGTATTGTAATAAAATACAACCTGTATATGGATTATACTTATACAAATAATTTTATACCTTATGACAGTGATATTATAGTCAACTTTTAATTACATAGTTGTCACCATGGAGGTGTTCAGGTCCAAGACTTGTAGCAGTAGCTATGTCACCTATTTTGTAATGAAAAGTCTTTTTGTGATTTTATTAGATCTTTTTTGTTTAATTTTTAATTGTAATTATTGTAAAATAATTTGAAAATAGTTCTACTTAATATGTGCAATCGACAAATTTGAATTAAGACTATTATTAATTTTGAAATTGATTTTGTCAAGATTTATTTTAATTGTATGTAAAAACTGATTGTAAATGTGCATATTTGTTTTAATAAATATAATTGAAAATATTACTCAAGCTTTACTTTGAAATATTCCTTTCATATTTAACACATTTGTTCGAATTTTCATCAATTTTATTATTGGGATCTGTAGTATATCAGATTGTCAAATGTTGCATTAGTTGTTAGTAGTATCTTATTAGTTTTTGGTGCTGCGTTTAGAATTTATCTTTGAGAGTGGTCCTTAATTTTGTGTTCAAATTGTTGTAACCGCAGAGTTTATTAATCCGCCCGCATGGTATGATAAATAGCAGGTTAATCCAGGGTATTACATCGCAAATTAGTCCAGCAATTTTTGCGTGAAAATATAGCTAATATTCATTCATACATTCTCACAAACTTTCACATATACTCCTAAATAATAGATTATTATTTAAAGACTCGTTGTTGAAGTAGGTAATGATTCAAATCTGTAGATTGTACTTTTATATTAATTTAAAAAATTCTTAGTATAATTTAATTCTTTTGTTAAATTAGACTGAAAGTAAGAAAGAAATTCAATTTATTATGTATATTTTAGTAGGGCTCTGTGCTAAAACTAATAAGTGAATAATTTTAGCTCCGAATGTCAATTTCTCGAAATAGCAACCTCCATTAACTTAGAATTTCAAATAGGTAATACAGTTTGTTTGCTTATTATACCTTTTTTATAGAAGTACACATATTGTGTTTACAGTTTGAGTTACATAACGACATTATTTATGTTTTGAATTGAAGTTATAAAAATCAGATTACGGTTTTCTTATGTATACAATCTTTATACCAATTATAATAATTAATTGCTCTCTAGCTACTTGAATTAGCCACAACTAATGTTGCCGTAGTCATAGTCAACATATAAAAATACAAGTACCTACATAGTTATAATATTATTACAGGGGTTATCACAATAAGAATATAATGGTAGCTGCTATGTATATGTATAGATAATTGTGATAAGTTGAGTAATTTCCGAATTACGATTCGACATTTTATGTAACAATACGTTAATAAAATCAATAACAATAATTAAAATAATGAGATGAAATTTTCACTGTAGGTACTTATTATATTCGTTCAAAAATTGTTTCGAGAAATCGACATTCCAACTGAATGCGAAAGCTTTCGTGTAATATTTGTAATTTTATTAAGATGATTGTAGTCTCCATGCTGCGATATTGTAAAAATAAATAAAACACATTGTTTTTAAAGTAAAATATGTATTTTGATTTATTATGGAGTATCTTAACTTATGAACTTTTTGGTAGACATTGTTTGGTAGGTAAAAAAATATAAGTAGGTACATAATCTCAAATATCATTATCACTGTCAGCGAACCGTAATTCTAAGATGTATCGGCTACGGTAATAGCTAAATGTAAACGATCTTAGCATGTTTTTTTATCTAAAAGTAGTTTCAAAAACTTATGTAAAAAATAACCAATCAATTAGCCAATAAACTACTTATATAAATTTAAATAATCCTTGTACAGCATATATGACCTCTTTAACATAAAAAGACCTACCAAGATCGTTTACCCTTAAACCCTTACCAACTTAACCGATTGACCATATTTAATAATAAACACATAATTGACATACGTAAACGTCACTACTATTTACGTTGCATAAGGCTTCATATGTACAAAATTTTAGGTAAAAAAATCACAGCAATAATTATCCGATTTAAATGACACTAATTAAAAAATTCAAAACAGTATTTGTGCCTGCGTAGGAAAGATATTGAGGTCTTTTTTTAAGCTAACATCCAATGGCTTCTCTCAGTTAACTCGTCTAGGGTGAGGCGAGAGGGAGTATCAGACTCTTCATCATCAGCCTATAAGTGCCCACTGCTGAGCATAGGCCTCTTCTCATACGGAGAAGGCTAGAGCATCAATCACCACGCTTGCTCAATGCGGGTTGGCGATTTCAAACTTATAATTATAAGTCCAGGTTCTCACGATGTTGACCGTCACCGTATGTTAGAATCTTAGTGACTGAAAAGTACCCTGTTATATGCCGAGATAGTAGATAGCCCTAACCAGTGTTTCATGTTGTTGAAAAAATAAGAAAATTAAATATTAACGTAAGTAATGTTGAACACGCCATTTAATATACATAATTATAAATTACAAACTTAATACATAATATTTAACTTTAATAAAAAAAATATATACATGATTGTCTCTGCTACCTTCTATTGTTTCTGGCATTGTTGTCCGTAGTTTTCACTGTTATGCACCTCTTGTCGAGAAACTTTAGCAGCTCCTGTAAGTAACCAACCATATTGAATATTATTAAACAAGTTCTATTAAGAATAAAACCTTGCAATTTTTTTTTTAAATAGAATACTGTTAAATAACAAAAAGGGCCTGTATATATAATATTGAACTTTATTTATATGAAGTATTTGCGACACAGTTAATATAACAGAGCTTTTAATATCATAAAATATATTCTTAAGGATGTGAGCAACCCTAACAGTTCACTAACGCCATCTATTAGGCACTGAGGCGAAAGAGGATCCTCTTTACCACCGAAGCGAAAGCAAGGTAAGTAAGTAATATATTATTATGTTCAGACACTTTTCATGGGCACATTTTTTTATGTGGTAGGACGCCAAACGAGTAATCGGATTACCTGATGGTAAGCAATCAACGTAGCTTATGGACTCCCGTAACAACTAAAGAGTAACGAGTGCGTTGCCGATCTTATGGGGACTTACAAAACACTATTTTGAGGTTTAAGAGGTTTGGATAGGAAGTATTGTCTCTGGTCAACTCACAGTTTTGTAAACGACCGATCAGACCAATGATGGGAATCAATGTGTGCCGCCTGTGAACGGAAAATGAGTAGCCGGATTTTTTTTGAGTTGTTTGTGGATACGCGCAACGGGAAAATGCGTTGCCGGTTTTTTGGGTTTGTAAACATTTGCGGATTGGGCGAATTTAGAACGAGGGATGTGGTGTAAGGTTTGGGCCTCTGGTAACCACACTCTAACGGCCAAACAAAACTCAATGGTTGTTTCATACCGGTTTTCATGAATTTATATTACTCCGGTTGAGCCAGAACATTCGTGCCAAGGCATGGTTCTCCCAGATACTTTCTCTCTCTTGCCTTTTGACTAAACATGGCTTTAGTCGTGTTTAGTTGGTAACTTAACGTGCTGAATTGATCAGACACCAGAAGATAAAGTAACCCTTTATTATCAAGTTTGGGAGAGCCAAGCTTCGGCACGAATGAGTGGGCTCGACCGGACAGATAGCACGGCTTCAAAGAAAACCCGCAAGAAACAGCCACAGTTGTATTTCATCGTGTGAATGAGATAACTGAAGGCCTATTCCCTAATTCTCCAAAACACTTATGTTCAAAAGGTCGGCAAAGCATCCGTGACTGCTCTGGTGTTGCGGTTGTCCATAGACGTTGCGGATTGCTTACCGTCAGAAAATCCATCGGCTTGTTGGCCGTTCTGTTACTCGTACATAAACAAACAATAATGAATTAGTTAAATAAAAAACAATAAAATAAAACAAGGACTCTACGCGGCGTGGCGGCTGGGCAACTGGCTGCCGCGCTACTTATCTCGGTTTCGATTCCCGCTCGGTGCAACTTTATGTGAAATTTTATGTTTGTAGGTAATCGCACCCACAGCCATAACACAGGACAAAGTCCTAGAGTAGGCATAAGTTTTTTTTAATACAAATCTAAATAATAGTAAGTAATAGGCTAGTTTGAACTGGTGTAATATGTGAAATGAAACTCACCTTAGGATCATACCGATGTCCATATCCGACCAAATCCTTGTGTATGACGTCAATATTGACGGGCTCATACTTGAGTATGGCCTCTCTTAGAGAGCGTCGACTCAATACGTAGTTATGGAATGCAATGTGTAAGGGAACTCGACATGAATGTACCTGTAACAGTTCAATTTAGATAGTAAATAGTGTGAAAAAACAGAAGACAACGTCTTTTAATTAACATATCTATAATTTCAAAAACCAAACGACTTCGAAATATTTGGGAGAGTCATGCTTGGCTCAACCGGAGTACCGCTCAAACAGAAAACATACGTGAAACAACATTTGTGTGTTGTTTCGCCGTGTGAGTGAGATTACTGGAGACCTATTGGCTCAACCCTCAAAAGGTCGGTAACAAACTTGAAACTCGTCTTTTGTAGCAAGTGGTCATAAGGAAATACAATCCCTGACAGGCAATTATCTGCCTAGTGCGAGTTTTTTCCCTTTTGAATCGCTTTCAAAAGGAATTATAAATTACGTTTGCAAGGCGCGGGGACACACTATAAGTGCGCTGTTGTCACGCCATAAAAACCCTAGTTAAAGATAACGTTTTAGAACTAGTGTTAAAACTCGCTCTAGGCTTGCACAATCCCATTACATTTTCGGATATTATCAGCTAAGGCGCGTTAAGCCCTGTGATTGGTTTATTAACTTGGAGCAGCCAATCAGAGCGTTGAACGTCATAAACGTATTGATACTTAACTTATAGGTAGTAAACTCGCCCTAGACACTCGGGTACGGATACTTACATAAATTCTTAATGAAAAGTGTTAATGACTATTTTTATTTTAATGTCCATGTTGTAGATGACTAGAACACACACTAGGACTTTCTCCTGTATCGGGGCTGCTGTTACAAACATACAATTTCACATACACAAGCACACAACACCCAGACCAGGAACAAAAATTTGTTAATCACCAAAGAGTTACTCCGTGCAGGAATCAAACCCGCGACACGTTGCACGGCAGCCCAGCCACCGCACGACGGCACGAACCGTGCAGTGTGTGATTAGATTTTTGATTTGCATAACCTGTCATCACTCCTGTTATGGTCTATCAGTATAGGTATTAAACTAAATGTAAACAATATTGGAATGTCTTTTTACCTAAACATTGTCTGAAAATTGGGTAGTTTTCTAGGTCGAAAATAAATTTATTCGACGTTTCAATACAATAACATATTGAAAAATGCCTATACTTTCATTCATCGATGAATCAACACACTAAATTTTCGATATTTTTTAACTAATTTTTAAGAAATAAGTACGCTATTTGACGCAAAAATACTATTACGTCATAACTCAGTGTTTCATACAAATTTCATAGAAAAGTATCGTTTTTGACATTTAGATAAAAGTATTGAATTCGACTAGTTGTAAACTACCGTATTGCACTTAAAAATGTTTACAATCATATATTAAAAAAAAAAACTTTGCATGTATTTTATACGACCTCTTTAATATTTAAAGACATACCAATATTATTTACCTTTACTTAACCACCTAAACCAATAGACTACAAGAGAAATTAATTAAGACTGACATAATAGATTTGAATAAAAACAAAATTACCTTAGCTTTCTCCCTTTTCTGAAACACCCAATCATCAGGATTGCAGTCTATTGTTTTAACAATCGCAAACTCATTACTCACTTCATAATCACAAACTTCAGAACTTTTTTCATCAACCTTCGAAGTAGGAGCTGATTGTATACATCTATCTCTTTCTATCTCATCACTGTTTGTATGTGAGCAGTGTGCTATGCCATTAAGGATCTTCAATGGAGACTTTTTAGGTATGATTTGGCTTGACTTTGTAGGCGATTTCGCAAATTTCTTCGGTGAAGAATCTTGTGTTAATGTCAATCTTGGTTTTTTACAAGATGGCTGGTCCTCGTCGACTAGCTGTTGTATTGTGGGGTGCATTTGATTATAGATATGCGTAAGAATTTTTATTGCTGAAATGTTTAATTAATTATCAATATAACCATTACCTAATTCTTTAATCTAGGAATAAGTAAGTGTACTAAATAAAATAGAAATAAAACCTCACCTCTTTTTCTTTTAAAAGGCTTCAACCCATATTTATCCAACTCTCTATTCCTTTCTGGTGTCGACATGGACGCATAATCCGCCATAGGTGTTACGTCACCAGTTTTAATAACATATTCAGACTTATTAGGCGTTTTAACATTAATGACTCCATTGGTATTAGCTAAAACATCTTGAAATTCTTCCGAGGTAATATCCATATTCACATGTAATTCAGTTTTGTCAATTCCTTTCTCATTTTCGTTTCCAAATTTGATTTCTGGAAGACTATCTACACCATTTTCATTGGCAACAGAAATTCTCTGACCAATTTCGCTTAAATTTCTAGTACCATCTAGTCTAGTGATATTGTTCAAAACAGAAATGCCACCAAAATCAAAATTGTCTTTCGGAAGTTCGAATCTCGATTTGTGGAGGGAATAATCCAATTCTTTATCTGATATATGAAAAACTTCGGAATTTTGACTAGTATTTAAAGCTTCATCATTTTCATCTATGATGTGTATGTGATTGTCTTCCGATTTCTGAGTCATACTATCATTTTTCTCATTATCTTTCAAGCTTACAGTGTTATAACTATTATCTTCAGTGTCAATTTCATCGTAATCTATAGAAATATCGCCATTCTTTCCTAAACTACTATTATTAAAAATATTTTTGTCACTTTCAATATGGTTCGATATTTCTTCGGTTGTATCTGAACTTTGAGTTAAATCAATATCATCTGTTTCTTCTTCCCTTAAAACATTATTACTGTCATCTTTATTCCTAACATTTTGTTCTATTTCTTTACTTATATCAGATTCTGAATGTTCATGAACAAAGTCTTCATAAAAACTGGTGCAAGGTTCATTATTCTTTGCCAAAACAGGATTGGAATCACTTTCAGCCTCCTGTTCTTGAGTTAAATCACACACAGGACTTTGTGCCCTATTTCCCAATAACGTAGATTGTTTTACTTTACCATTTGAGATGTAATCTACAGGATCAACTATTATTGTATCATCTAAATATGTTTGAGCATGTGAATCGCCAAAATTTACCGAAGGTAATCCATCCAAATCGTCAGAGTTAGAAGATTGTGTTAAATTTATGCTTTCTCCGGCATTTTTACCTCGAGCCTCATTATTGTCATCTATAACTTCCATGTTTCCATCTCCTTCATTGGAACTTTGAGTCAAATCTACATTGTCTTCTTTATCCATATTAATTCTTTCATTAGGAACTACTGTTACATTTTGTTCATCTGTAATATTTTGACTGACACTATCACTAGTTTCTTGTTCTACATCATTAGAAATATTTACACTTACCTTATCTAAATTATTGTCTACATTAATACTATTATTGCCTCCCCTAATTGTGTTATTCGCTTCAGGACTTTGTGTTAAATCAATCTCTTTCAGTTCTTCTCTAATAGGTTGTGAAGAACCAACAACACATTCAGTTATTTCCATAAAATCATTTGACTTTCTCTTTGTTACATCTTGAGACAAAAGGGCACTTTTCTCCGAATTTTGAGATACAACATTAGCACATTGAGTCAAATCCATATAATTATCTTGCGAAAATACCTTGGTTTTGTGTTCTTGCGACAAAATGTTTATAGGTTTGGAAACATCTATTATAGATGATAGTTCATCATCGAAAATATCTGGTGAAACACTCCTGCACGGCTCAGTAACTTTTAGTTTACTCTCAATATTTAGAACTTTACAATCTTTATTCTCAACTTTAGGGGATGTTATCTCAATCACATCACTTACGCATGATTCATCATTAAACAGCCTTTTCACTGGAGTTTTTGGACCAACCTTTTTGATAGGTGATTGCAAACCAAAAGCCTTTTCAAATGGTGATTTATTGATTGTTTCAACTTCATGATTATCATCAATGCTTATAATACTTGAATCCATTTTATTATTACATTTATCTTCATCATTGATTATAATACAAGGTGCATTATTTTTAAGTTTACTATATTTAGAATCTAAAATATCTTTGACAGATTTGATAGAACCACTTAGAATTACATCAAGCTCATTCTGAGAACAATCAATGTCTTTAAAATCCATTGTGTTTGGTGCTTCAGGCTTAGGACTTACTGGTCTGCCTGGGATCTCCGACCAGTCTCTTAGTAAAGAACCATTACTTTTTGATCTTTCTACTAAACTGTCTACATAGAATATACTATCATCTTTCATGCATTCATATAAAATATTTGATGCTATATGAAAAACTCTGGCATTCAAATCTTCACAATTTTGTTCTATTATAGATTTATCAAGGTTCTCGAAGAGTACTTGTGTATACTTGCTAGTTATAATTTGATGTTTTTCTTCTTCAGGCATAGTAAGGAGTTTATATATTTTTTTAAGCTTTCTAGCCTTTTTGACAGCAGTTATTTTGGCCTCAGGCACTTTAAAACCATATTCTTGTAATGTTTTCCTTATGTTTGCTACTCTTTGTTGTGAAGTCAAGGTTGATGTGTTCTCATTTTCATTAGCTTCTGTCTGTAGGGATTTAGATAATGCTATAGCTAATTGCAACTGCTCTGAATCAACATCAAGACCAGACTTCTTACAGACATTATCAAACTCTTTAGTGTATGCCTCTAGTTCATTTTTCTTCCCTTTCAAAGCTGTTCTTATGTCTTTCTGCCCTTTAATGCGCTTAGTTACCTTCCTAGTTTTAGGTTTACTGGGTTTTGTAACTGGTTTTGGCCCTTTACAACTTTGTTTAGCTTCTTGAAAGTCCGAAAGACTCTCATCCATATCAGGCTTGGGAACAAAGTATTTGCTTCAGATGCATTCGCTGAAACGGAATAGGAATGAAACAAATTATTTATTTACAGAATTATTTTTATTTTATCTACATTATCTATTCATAAATATTACCTATTATTATCTATACTCATAATCTATATTCCTGGCTGGTCTGGTCTTTGGCTTTCTTCCATATATTTTCGTATTGTTGCTGCTGAACGATTTGGAAGACCACTGGCAATCATGAGGCGTCTTTCTACCTCTTCGATTGGGTCCTCGTATAAGGGTTCTATAGCTTTTCGCAAATTGAATGTTACTGGAGTGAAACTAAAAAAATATAGGTAATATTATAATTATTTATTACAGTTACATAGACTTTATTGAGATTTAGATAAGTTAACTATAGTAGGAAAAGTGTAAATTGATAATGCAATTAAAGAACTAGAATTTGTCATGCAGACTGATCTTTGTTGCCATTATCACGTTACGTCATGACATTGATACTTGACGATTACCATATTTAAGTAGGTACCTAATTCTTTTACAAAAACAAACATGTAAACATTCGTTAATAATAAGACACCATAACCTCAAAAACAAATAAATTTATATTAAAAAAAAAAAACAAAATACATACTGGAAAATCAGTCCCGTAATTATTCCAAAACTCAATATGCTAACACCAAGTATATTTCGAAATTTAGAGGCTGGTGTACCAGCAATTTTTCTAGGTTTCCATTTTGACGTATCTACACCAATCGCCATGTTTTAAAATTTATCTGATTTTCCTGTGCACTACAATCGACAATGACAAGTGCCATTTCGTTCAATTCAAAGCAGGCATACATAAAACGGAAGAATTTTACTGTCTCCTAGATACAAACAAAAAAATAATCTTAAAGCCCTTCTTTTCCTCATTTGACTGATAATTTATTATGATTTATTTAGGTGTTAATCCTTTGATTCCGGGAAATCGTATTGTAGCACATGCGTAAAAAGGACTGTAGTAGGTAAGTAGTTGTCATTTCATTTATTGCTGCGTTCAGATTTTTAGAATTCTACATAATGTACATGCAGGGTACATTATCTTATTACTTATCTATTAGTTTATCGAACTTTAATCATTATGTTTTTAAAGCAAATTACTTGTATGGTGATGTAACTAGTGAATCCGAAATTAATTAATAAGCTTAATTATAGAATTTGCTAATTATATAGTTTACCTAATTCCTTAATGTGAACGAATTTACTAAACGATAACACTACAGCTGATTGGGTCATAGACCTATATAAGAAAAGTATTTAAAGGCGCATTTTAATTTTTAAGTTTTTAGTTTACCTACAAATTAAGGACCGAGTGGTTGTGTACTTGCAGTACACTCATTTTGTCTTCTTTCATTTTTCTTGTAATTCTTCCCAAAATGTCTTTATTACAAAACTTGTCATACAGAGAGTATCAACATGCTTTAGAATTTAGTCTTCACCGGTGTGAAGTAATAGCAAGATTGGCCAATATGAAGTAAGTTTTAAAACTTTTATCTTGTCATGTCTCGCTTAATTATATTTTTTATAACACCATATTACCTTTACTTACTAATTATCTCATTATTCCCGTTTTTATTTAGAAAAAAAAGTTGCTTTGAAATTAAGGAACGACCTACTCTACCTACCTGAAATATTCTGTTACAATTATTCTGTAGGTAGTTTTTTATAACAGATTTTTGATATAGAAGATAAAAAGATATTTAAGCTAATTTTGTTACTTCGTAAATTCTCCAGCCTACGACCATAAATCTTAATACTTGTATGTTATAAGTTAGACTTGTTTTAAAACTGTGATTAAAAACTTCTTATAAATTAGACCTATTTGTTCACATATTTCGTATTTTCGTATTATCCGAAATTTTAAAACAATTTTATGAGTACCCACAATTTTTAACATCTTACTTTCTAGGTATAAGTATCTATTATAACTCCATTTTTTAATTTATCCAGTATAGTTTATTAGTAATTAGTATTTTTTGTTATAAAAAATGATATTTACCTACTTTTAAACAACAACTAACATTTTACTTAAATTTTTACTCAATTGTGTAGTCAAGTGACATATGTAAATAACAACTTTACCTCCGATATACAGATTTGAACACAAGTAGTATTAAAAAAAGGGTTACAATTTCTGAGCAATTATTTTTTAGCAATAATTATCAATATTTTTATAATATTATGTAATATTAGGTAGGTACATATTACTATGCACTTGAGCTAAGCTATAAAATTGTTCAACCCTCCTAATGACTATCATATAGTGTAGGTACTATAAAAATAATTATAAATAATAAGTTTTAAATAAAATGCACGAAGTTACATCAAAATATTTAATTTTTCAGAATAACTTATACAAATACAACAAAACCAGGCGAGACCTTAATAAAAGCACTAGACCGTGCTGGCATTTCTGCACCAACATATAAAAAATTAGTAGCAGATTCTGCCAAAGTGAAAACTTTTACTACTTATTACAAACCTAAAGCAAAGATTGCCATTCTAGTGGCCAATGATAGATATACCCATTTATCTAGACTGGCAACCCCATCAATAGATTGTGACTCTCTAGCAGCTCTGCTGAAAAAGGCAGGGTTTATTGCTATCAAAATAAAGAATACTACAGGTGTACAATTGAAACTTATTCTGGCTAAGATCTTTGACCTGGTTGAAGAGGATTCTTATTGTAAGTATTTACAATATTTTTCTTTTGTTTAAAAAGTAATGTAGGTACTTTGTGCACATAATTAGTTTAGTCTAAACTACCAGTCAGCTTCACCTCCTATAAGATGTAGAAAAAAAAATCGTTAATAAGTTGTTTATGCTCGTATCTGGTCTTGTACTACCTAGTTGTAATATTGTGATATTACACCTAATATGCACGGGGCCCTAAAGGGCTGATGTTCAGCCGGGGTTGCGGGGTAAGCGCAATGAGGCACCGCGACTTAGAAGCAGGAGAAGGAACAGGGGGTTTTTAGTCAGTAAGAGTCTGACACTATGGGCGGGAGAAGTCATTTGATGATTTTCCCCTCTATGCAAATCACTACAAAACAATAGGTACCCACATAATTTTATCTAAGTGACTAGTGCGAATTTTCTGCAAGGTAATGCAATTGAAATGTTACCGCGTTTGTATCATTTTTTTTTAAAGACAATGTCACCTTTCTTTTTCTTTGACTGCTAGTTAATGTGATTGAGAACGATACCGCGTTTAGCTTTCTGATTGGTCGGCTAATCTGGAGCAGCCCAATCAGTGAGCTTAACGTTATGAACATGTCGATGTACTGAGACGTTTGACTGGCAACTGACTGCCGCGCAACGTGTCGCGGGTTCGATTCCCGCACGGAACAACTCTTATTGCGATCCACCAATTGGTTATTCCGGGCCTGGGTGGAATGTGTCTGTGAAATTGTATGTTTGTAAACGTACCCATTTTTAATTGCCCTCTGGTAAAAAGTGGAGACTTTAATTTATTTTGTTTTATATTATTTATTTATTTATTTTATAACTTTATGCACAAAAAAATTAACAAAGGTGGGCTTAATGCTATGGGCATTATATTACGGTGTTACAACTTATAAAGATTTATTCTTTATATTTTATCAATCTACCCTTCAAACCTATTGTTTAAATTATTTTTTTGCAGGTTTCTTCTTCTACGCAGGTCATGGTTGTCAACTATGCAATACAAAATGCATGTTAGGTATTGATTGCCCAACAGAAAACATTGCTTTGGAACATTGCGTTACTGAGAATTTTGTACTTAATGCGATGACCAAGCGGAAACCTGAACTGGGAATGCTTATCATGGATATGTGCTGCGTATGTTTGGATCGGTAATTATTCCTTTTTTATTTTATTGGACGGTAAACGATCAGTCGGATTATCTGATGGTAGGCAGTCAGCGCCGCCCATGGACACCCGTAAAAACGGAAGAGTTACGAGTGCGTCGCCGACTGAATTAGGGATTTGGAGATTTTGGGATTGGGGAAGGGGAAGGATTAGGCCTTCAGTAACCTCACTCACACGGTGAAATAACGCTGTGGTTGTTTCACCCCAGTTTTCTCTTACGCCGTTGTACCACTCCGGTCGAGCCGATCCATTCTTGCCGAAGCATGGCTCTCCCACAATTTAATTAACCATTAGATGTTAGACTGCGTCTAATAGGTGGTGCCAGTGTGCTTAGGGTCGGTACTTAGGTCCCTTGAGATACAGTTCTGTAATTAGCTACTTAATACGAAATGTGTCAAGTTTCTAATTATAGCCATATCTACTAATCTAAATGTTAATGAGACTGGACATTTGTATAAACGTCATTGCGTAATTTAATACGAATCATTTATAATACGTTGTTCTTAATTGATTTGTATTTAAAAATAATTAATATTTAGGTAATCAATAATAAATATTTAAGTTACCATTAATTACTTAATATTAATTATATTTTTATTACATTTAGATACAAATATTAATACTACTAGTTGCGTTATTGCTACCTACAATAATAGTTTATTTTTCTCAAAATTCCAAGTTTTAGAGCTGTCTAGAATTTTCCTTTGCCGTCTATGGCGATGTCTTTATTTTTTTTAAAGTGGGCGGCGTCAAATTAGCACACAGTCACTTGATGGTAAGCAATCAGCACCGAACTTTAACACCCACAACACCAGAGTAGTTATGTTTCTGATAATTACCTGAATGTCCCCTCTGCCTTGCAGACTAGTGTATATAGACTTAGTACCTAAGCACAGCCTTGTCCAATAAAGGAAAGTTTAGTTGGGTATAGTACATCATAAATCTATTTTTTACAGGAACGTCCACCCCAGCATCTTCTCCTCAATCAACACTGTTGAACAGTACACTGTACACAAGAATTTACTGGTAGCATATTCGAGCCAGTCTTCACAGAATGCCTATGAAGAGCTACAGATTGAATGCTCAACTACCATCAATAACGATCAGACATACGAGTTGAAGACTGGCGATACGGATAAAATAGTGCCCGGAGCTAGCCAATATGTGAATTCTTTGTGTACAAGGATAGATGAAGACTTGGACGCAAATACGCTGCTAGATAAAGTTCACGAAGGTATATTTTTTATTTATATTATTTTTAACACTGTTACCTAAAATAGGATTTTTAATAGTAGTGTACCTACCATAGGGAATTTTAGTATAGGTCCTAAGAACCCACTGATATATGCCTAATCTTATAATTATTATTATTTTTTCATTTTAATAGTTTAAGTATAGTAGGAAAACTATGCAGCCTATAAAAGCCTAGATAGTTTTTTTCAAATTGAAACTATGACACTTATCTTAATTTTTATCTTACTAATATTTATTGGATGTTACTCAATCATGCCAAAACGGCTGGACGGATCAGACAGAGATAGGATACATGCTGGAATAGGACATAGGCTACTTTTTATCAAATTAGCACGCGATCGAAGCCGCAGGCGGAAGCTAGTTTTTAATTTATTAGATAGGTATTAATTATGTTACCATATAATTTTTAAGAAGTTTGGAAACTAGCCTCGTTATAGTTAGACATTTTATTAATTTGATACCGATATTCGTTTCAGATGTTGAAAAATCAGTTAAGAAGCAAAAACCCACGAAAGTGCAATGCGGTGTTGATAAAAGATCATTGTATGATCCCCCAACAGGTTGGTAACATTTTTTTTATAGCCAGTAACTATCGAATTGGCTAAGCCTAGCCAGAAACATTGTATTGTAACGTCGTTATTTAACCATTATAAGTATGTATAAGTCAAAAATCTTTAAAACAAAGATAATTAAAGAATTAATTAGATTTTCCTAAGCCTAAAATAATTCCAACTATATATCTGGTCCTTGAAATATTTTAGAGAAATTGTATAGTTATGTAAGTTTTTGATCGGTAGTTGACAATAAATATTCATACGATTTCTCTTCATTTGATATTTTTTAATTTTATTCATATAGCTAATATTCTAATCTTACTTTTTATTTTTTCCAGGCGACACGCAAGCGCTACAAAATAGATTAAGAGAAGCCACTCAGGAATACAATGAATATTGCGTAGTCTATTAATTATTTTACATTATAAGGAACTGTATATAAAGTATTATTAATTTTAATAATAATTAATTGTTATTTACTTAATGAAATCATAGATATTTTAAATGTTAATTTAATGACTACTATCGGGAACATGTTGCAATAATTGTTATATTTTTATACTACAATGTTGTAGGTAGACTTTTTACTATAAATTCGAAGGTGCTTTTAAGCAATGTTATTCATTGCGAACTCTTGTTAATTAAGTTAAGGCAGGTTTAGCTTTAAGTTTTTATATTTTTGACATTTCTTCTTCCATTCTTCAGTGGGCCAGTTGTTTTCACCCTCTTTTTTATTGTTATAAGTTATACGGCTGTCAATTTAAACATTTAATTACTTTTAGACAATTTTTTACATAATAATCACGAATATATACACAGTGGATTTCATTATGGAGGGTGAGAAAAAGACAGTCCCATAAACTAACATCTTTGTACTTCTCTTTCTTCTAATTCTAGTCATAATATTAAAAGTGCTTTGCACCCAGTGGCCTGTTAGGTCAACAAAAGGCTTAATGCATTTCAACTAACATTAGTTTTATAAGAATTTATTAATTGTTATTATTATGAAATAACTGTGATCATGAAATGAAATAAATTGACAAGTAAACAATTCAACTGCATTTATTTTACACTGTCGGAAGCTCATAGTATTAAGTTTAGCAAACATCGGTAAAACGGGGTAATAAAATTAACATTTTTTGTTGCAATTGAAACAATGTTGATTTTTAATGGACCAAGTTTTTTGATCTTCTCAATAACTTATCGATTTTGGAAAAATATTGTACTGAGTAATAATAAATGAATTATTTTTTATCTCTAATTCCAAAATTGACGACAAATTAGTTACTCAAACTGACAAACACAATCCCAGTTGGGATATTGTTCCGTAAACCATTGCTAGTTTAAGTAATAAATTAATGTCTCTAATTACGGGAAGGTAGGCCGTAAGATCTAAATAGGATACTAGGTGTATTAAATCCTTGAAGTAACAGTTACATCTTATAACTTTTGTATTTGTTTTTTCTCATTTAATTTGAAAGTATTACACAATACCTAGTAGATAAGACTTCTTTTTATAAAAGTGTTACATGTATAATTTGTATAATCAATCAAAAACTATCAAAAACCACAAAATTGTTTCAGCTGCAACAAAGACTTGAACATTACAATAAAATTATTTCTTTATTAGATTCTGTGGCTGGAAGTGGTTAACAATATTAATCCACCAACTATCTTCTACTCCTTTAGTGAACTCCCTTATAAATCTGTAGTTTAGAATAAATATCTTGTCCTGGTATTCTGGTTGTACTCTGAAAAATAAATGGGAATGAAATTAATAATGGTCATTAACAAATTGATCAGGCTACTTCTTTGGGGTATAGAAGACACATAAACCCGTGAGACAATGTGTTTTTTTTTTTAACAATGCTCTACTGCAGTTAACATTGCAATGACTATTGTCACAATGCTCTACTGTACAGTACAGTAGAGCATTGGCCCTAGTGGGCCCTATCTAATGATCCTTAGAGGAGCATGAAAGAAGACAGGCCATACAACAACCTTACACATTTCAAAGTGTGGGTGATATGAATTGATTACAATTTTGTTTATAATTAATAGTCTACAATCAAAACTCCATTCTGCTCTCCACCGCTAAAAATAACCTTTTATAATCTGTCACTTTTTAACTGATAAAAGTTGTTATTTGTTTTCAAATTAGTTTATGCAAATAATATAGTATGGGAAGAGTGTGTGTGCTTAGCTTAGTGCTCATAAATGAAAAGTCTGGCAGCCAATAAAATTGAAAGTGCCTGTTTAACATGTTAAGCGCCATGGGGGTCACCGGTGACCTCAGTTTGCGGAGGATTTGCTTACAACAGTTTTCTGTCTGCAGCCAAAGACTTAATAAATGCTTTGCAATAAGTTATGCTACCTATTGTAGATGTATACTTACCCAATGGTGATGGGTGGTAAATCACCAGCTTCTTTCAAATGTCTAAGCCCCCTGAATACATGGTAGCACATTGTTATTTCAACCCAGCGTTTGTCTGCATCATCAAACATTACACCAACCTGGAATTATGGATAACTTTTGTAGGAATTTTCTTATCATCATCATCATCATCTACCTATTGCCTGTCATTCTTGAGTGAGTCTTAATAAGACTCAGTCATCTGTCTTATTGGAATGTGATTTAACTAATGAGTAATCATTTAGTTAATCTATTATTATCAGAACACAAATCATGAAATGGCATAATGCATAGTATACTGTTTTACTTCTTTACCTGTAGCTCATCTTTTGCCAGTAAGATTCCAATTGGCCATTTTAGACTCAGCTACAAAGCTTAATATTATACTTAACTAAGTAATTAGAAAAAGATTGAAATTCATATATTTTTCTTACCTGATATGGGAAGGCATAAAAGATGTCTTCTTTCTCAATGGACAGTAGCTGCCTTTGTGTGACTGAGAGCTTTGAAATGGCAGACTTTAGTGCCGCAATAGCATCCTTATCTACCAAACCTTCTAATGACTTGAAATCACTCTTTTGTAAGCATTCTGAAACAACCTGACATGATATGTTAGTTGCTTGTGATTAATTAATGAAGTAAAACCATAATTTGAATAATTCTTTAATAATATCACAACAAATGTTTTCTAATTAATGCCAAAGACTTTTTTTTCTTGGTTCAATGGCAACCGAGTCACCAATTTAAAGTTGTTGACTATACTGCCAGACAGGCCAAAGACTTCAACTTGTGCTATGAATAAAACAGCCAAGTTTTTTTAGCACTACCCTACTATTATCAAGTAACAATTTTGATACTGATATACATGTATGATGTATTGCTTGTTTTTCTTTAATAAAAAAAAGCTGTAGAAAATATTAGAGTGAAAGAGATAAGAGATAAAGAGAATTTGAATTTAGAGTTTAAAAAATTACTTGAATTTAGGTTGTAATAGACTTAACCTAGATTATTTATAGAATTTAAGAACAGGTTTCAGTTTTAGCTGTAAACATTGACATCTTCCATCTAATTATAGTTTTGGCAAACTCACTTATCAGAGTGTTGGATGTTGTTTTCAACTTTTATTTTCTTATTAGTAAGATTAAAATGTTGTTTACTTGTTTTTACTTATTTTTTCATCACTCATTATAAACATTTAATTAAAACAACAGCAGAGTACAGGCATATTATGAAGTCAAATTGTAGTAAGTAGGTGTGTTAGGAGTTTTACTTAGGTATTGAGAGACAGCATATTTAACATAGTTGTAGACATTTAATTAGTAAATAAACAGATATATAAGTACCTGAACAGCATGTTTTGATCCTTCAATGAACTCATTTAAGCTGAATTCTTGGTCAAAATAAGGTCTGATGATAAAATTAGCAAACATCCAATTCTTTATAAACTTGATAAACGAAGGCCACACGACAGGCGGGAATTCCATAAGCTGCGGTAATTTTCGCGTTTCTGTTTCCAAACGCTCCTGGCAGTAATTTCGCAATTGTATAACAGGACATGTTGAGGTTATGGGTATATGTTTAGATAAAGTTTTATGTGCAAGTCTGTCACATAATGCAAATGACCGCCTCGTTAAAACCCGTCTTATAACTACATTCATATTTTCTGCAATATATTACTGGTTAACTACTTTATATATTCAGTAAAAATGCTAAGCAAAACATTCAAATACTAACTTTTCAATTATCACCAAAACTATTTGTTTTTGTATCAACTGTCACTTGTTTTGTCATAATTTTGTTCCTTAATGTACTCGGATTGGCTAACATGCATTTTGACTTTGTCGCTATTGGCTGTAATACGCTGGAAAATAAGAAACAGAAAACATAGAAAAAAAGTGATAACGTTATTTTTTTTTTTTTTTTTGGAGTTTATAGATAGTGTTGTTTACAGATTCTAGAACTTGAAAACGGCGGTAAATAATACCTACATGTTTGCATGTTTACTTCTTTAAGTTTTTCTATCAAAAATAACCCAAATACCATATCATTAGAATTGGGGAGAGGCTTGAGCGCCTTCCGTCAGGAACTCGTGCGTTCTGGTGTCTCGCCAAAGCTATCGAAGGCAATTTCTGCAGACCATCATTCCCACCTCTGCACATGGAGGGAGGGAGAATCTTTGGCACACGACGCGAAGGAAAAAACTCAGCTTTTGGGTCAATTCTTTGCGTCAAATTCGGCATTGGACGACGGGGGACGTGAACTGCCGGTTCTGCCGTGGTGCGGGTGTAATATGCCGATCAGTGCCGGCGTAAGGGCCACTGACACCCCGACCGAAAATATCGTGGCACCCACTTGAGGGTAGCAATATCAAGTGTTACAATTTTGATCTGATACCAAGTAAAATAAAAAATTGCATATACACAGAACGTAGAGCACAGTTCTGAGGGTGTTTTACTATTTTACTAGGACAGGCAAGAGACTCCAACTTCAGACCTTGGCGCCCCCAGAATATCGCCCTGGGCCATCGCCCCATCACGCATGGGCTTCCCGAGAAACTGTGTAAATGGGTATCCAGCTTCCTAATAGACAGAAGCATAAAGGTCGCGGTCGGCGGTGAATGCTCTGATTGCTTGCCTGTGAACGCTGGCGTGCCTTAAGGATGCGTACTATCGCCCACTGTTCCTCCCTAACAATGATTTATTGCAAATTAGTGGCATTCATTGTTATGCGGATGACAGCACAGGCGATGCCTTTTACGCCGATCGTGCCAACATTTCTCGGAAAAACGTCATCGAGAGTCAAAACAGGCTTGTGTCTGAAATCGAGACTTCTTTCTCTCTTTTCTTCTTGAAATAATCTCAGATTGGGGTAGACTTAACTTAGTCCAATTTAACCCCACAAGGTCTGCGTATTCACAGCTAAAAACTGCTATTGGTCGTATCTCCTCAATTTCAGAGCACCCCCCTTACAGCCTCGGCCGGTATTGGGATACTTGGCGTCGACATATCGAGCGAAGTCCAGTTCCGCGGTCATCTAGAGGGTAGGCCAAGTCAGCCTCGAAGAAGGTTGGTGTGCTCAATAAATCGAGGCAATATTTCACCCCGGGGCATCGCCTGCTACTTTACAAGGCGCAAGTTCGGCCCCATATGGAATACTACACTACATATGCATTCAACGACGAGCTGTACGAATCGTTGACTGCCCTGTTGTCTCGGACCGGCTGGACTCTTTAGCATTGCGTAGTGATGTAGCCTTACTATGTATTCTATATCGGCTTTATCACGGGGAGTGTTCTGAGGAATTGTTTCGGTTTGATCCCTGCCCCATCTTTTCCCTATCGTTCCACGCGAAAACATGTTCATCCCCATCACATAGATGGTTGGCAGTCAACAACTGTGCGACTCACGCGTAACTTTCTGCCCCGCACAGCAAAGCTTTGGAATGATCTTCCGGCGGCGATATTCCCGAACCGATACGACCTTCAAACCTTCAAGAAACGAGCGTACTCCTTCTTAAAATGCCGGCAACGCACCTGTGACACCTTTGGTGTTGCAGGTGTCCTTGGGCGGTGCCGATCGCTTACCATCAGGTGATCCGTCTGCTCGTTTGCCTTCTATTCCATAAAAAAATAACTTACAGTTTGGTAAATACGGAAATACAGATATTGGCTTAAAGGACTCGTATCCAGGCCATAAACTCCAAAAAAAAAAAAGAAATACAGATACAAGCAAAGACCTTGTACTTAAAACTAGACTGTGCACCAAATTTTTTTGTTTAGCTAAAATGTGCTTTATCCCGTTATGTATAGGGTAGCTATTTTCTTAAAAGCGTTAACAAACTAAAACCGGTCCAGGCGAGAGGGCTCCTCACGGTAGTGTGTCCTTGTCTCACATCTTGCCAGCTCAACTAACCTTAGGGGTTGGTAGAAATGGTAGAAAATTAAATATAATTATGTTTTATGTTTTAACAAAACAAACAATTCATAAACTACAAAACGTATATAAATGTCTTTATAGTCCTTATAATTAATAGTCAATTTGCGGTATTATACGAAAAATCATTAATACAGAGTAAACAGTAGTACTTGAATGTTTGTGTTTGGTAACAATTAATGCAAGATGGCGGTTTGCTGATTTCGGGTTAGGGTAACAATGAATTTTCTCGATCAAAGATTTTCTTACTATATCGCAGTAGATAGGCAGAAGATACGACTAACTGTTTTTGTCCTTTGTGTCCTTTTCATTTTTTATTTTATTATTTTAAAGAACTTGTTAATACCAATGATATTATAAGTAAACAGGTGTAAATAGGTTATAAGCGTCCAGTAAGTGTTACATTAAAATGTGGTGCAATGTAGAAGCAAATACGAGACGTGTAAGCTGGACAATCGTCTTTAATTAAGTGTATATACCTAATAACTTACACTACATATGGGGAGAGATCTCACACACTACACCTTCCCCGTTTTTTAGAAAGTAAAAAATATAGCCTAAAATACATTATTTCTTATAATAAAAACTTAATAAACATTTACTTTACATATTCGCACTGTTGACAATTACTTATATAATAGAATTTTTGAATGTTTTATAGAATTAGATAAAGTAATGTAAAAAATAATGCTTACCAAGCTTGTCAGAAAACAAAATTGTACCTAATTATATTAATCTGAGGCTTCAACATGTGTTCAATGTAGTAAAGTATATAGAAAAACTTTTTTTGGTAATCTCTCCTGATTTACAGAGCTTGAATATAAATAAATGCTTAATATGATAGTACATCAATTCACCCCTAAAATTAAGCACCTTTTGCCTGCCCATCCAGCATCTGACGAATCCCACGAATTGGAACTGATTTAATGTATTGATAAAAAAAAACTTAAATTTAAGACATAAAAGCTACGGGAAGACTTTAAGCCTCAAGCATGTAGGAAATAGGGCTACATTATGACAAAAATTGCGTAAAACTGTATTGTTCAGCAATGTATAAAAATAAATCAATATTAAAAGAAAACAGTCTTTTTCATTCCACAATACTGCATCACATTCATTTGCCCTAGCACTCATTTAATAATAATCCTCCTCATCATCTTAGCAAATGTTATCCCGGTTACATATGCTAAGCTTTCACCTAGGAGCTTGCCAAGGTTCGCCGAATACGATCTTGGAGTGGCGAGTCTGATAATTACAGTAAAGCGATTACCATCTGACTTTCGTAGCCACAAGGGGAATCAGACAAATTTTTCGGATAATGGTTAAACATTCAGCCAACCTCACGGTGTATTCCCTCGCCGAAATCATCATTTTCCTGTAGGTAATATTAATATGAGGGTGGGAATATATCACTTTTAAAAGTAGAAAAAATTACTTTCAACCCTTACCCACGTGTACAGATTACTATATAAATACTTACTTACTTTACTTACAGGTTCTGTAGATTTAAAAAAGTAATTTTAACAAAAAAAAACGACTTCCAAAATTTATTTTTTGCTTTTTAGTTTAGTTATTTTGGAAGTCGGTTTTTTTGTTAAAAAATATTTTATTTTACCATTTTAAGTGATAGGCAGAAAAAGCTAGCATGCTTCTCGAAAGAGAAGACGACGGCTATTTGAGACCGAAAATCACGGTAATAATAGTCCTGAGTTAGTCAGCTTTGAATGCTGTAAATCGTTGAGGAATTCCCTCAAATGTCAATGACTTCCATCATCAGGTATACTGCAGACCTTCATTATACACAATCCATATAGGTGCAAAGTTCTCATCAATATAAATGAATTAAGTCCAAACAGGAGGTAGTTACTGAAAACCGTTCTGGAGTTCCCTGAGTTGTCTTTCATTCTCATCATCAGACCCTTAATGACAGTCACGACCAATCTTGTTGAAAAGTGCTTATCAATACGAATCATTCAAGCTCAAACACAAGGCAACTACTCCAAATAGTCAAGGAGATCCCACGACGGTCTTCCGCCTTCATCATAACGATTTACTGTATAACTTTATTGTAATTCATAAAGGTGCAAAGCTTCCATCGATATAAATAAATTAGGTCCAAACACGATGTAGTTACTGTAAAACGGTCAGGAGTTTCCTGAGCTGTCTTTCGTTTTCATCATCAGACCCTTACTGACAGTCACTACCAATCTTTGTGCAAAGTGCTCATCAATACGAATCATTCAAGCCCAAACACAAGGCAACTACTTCAAATAGTCAAGGAGATCCCTCGATTGTCTTCCGGCTCCATCATCAGGTCGAGTTCGAACATCGGCAAGTTGTAGCGTTGTCAAAAGCCTACTAAAACCACATGCAAAAGCACCACTCGTACCTTCAATTTTTGAAAGTTCTCAATTTCTCTGGTCTTCCATCATCAGATCCTGATTTCCTTATCATGGGACCATTCTAAAACTATCTCCTTGCCAACAAAAAAAGAATTATCAAAATCGGTTCATTAATAACGGAGATATCGGCGAACAAACATAAAAAAGCATAATATATATATGGTCGAATTGAGAACCATCCTCCTTTTTGGAAGTCGAGTAAAAATATACACACCTGTCACTGTCAGCTATCAAATTGGTGGTGGCAGATGTCAACTATCAAGCGAAAAAATCGGCTTTCTTATGAATTTCGGCGGAAAATGTTGTGAATTTACTTTACAATCTTAAAATAGCTTTTTTCATAGAGAAAAGGATTTTAATTTAAAACAACCATGGATGACCAAGCTTGTCCACGTTGTAAAACAACGAAATACAGAAATCCATCTCTGAAGTTGATGGTAAACGTATGTGGCCATGCTTTGTGTGAAAGTTGTGTTGATTTGTTGTTTTTAAAAGGTAAATGAGCATTTATTTGACTATCTTTTCAAGTATTATCTTAATGATACTCTAAAACTTATTCCATTCTAATTTTCAACACTTCACGAGTATTTTTTCTAGTTTACATGTTTGTAAGTCTCAAACCTTACCTTACCTTTCACATTCTAGGTTCCGGATCTTGTCCCGAGTGCAATGTTCCATTACGGCGAAGTAATTTCAGAGTCCAATTATTCGAAGATCCAATGGTTGAGAAAGAAATTGACATCAGAAAACGAGTTCTAAAAGACTATAACAAAAAAGAAGAAGATTTCGCCACATTACGCGAATACAATGATTATTTAGAAGAAATAGAAACTATTGTCTATAACTTAACTAATAACATAGACATTGTTGGCACTAACAAACGGATAGAACAGTACAAAAAGGATAACAAAGAAATTATAATGAAAAACAAAGTTAAAATTGGTAAGTTTTGTTTATCAGTTACAAATCATTCTAAATAAAAAAGTTTTACTTACTAGGTAATTCCAATCATAGTTAAATACATCAGCCAATTAGAATTTGGCATTCAAAACCCAGCATTTATTTTTATTGACAACATCATGTCAAATATGTAGCCATAACCATCTTGATTTGAATTATTGTTGATCAAAAACATTCATATTAGTATGTTTACTCTGAATAATAATTTTGCCTGTCTTTTTACCTTACATTAATTATTGATTAATTATTTTATGTTAAATTATGTCAGCCAATATCAATAATTGATCTTATTACATTATTAACAAGTTGTGAGTTTTTAACAAATTATTTTTAAAACTTAACAAAAATGCAATTTCAATTCAATGAAACAATGAAACAATGAAACAATGAACAAAATTATGAAGGTATGAGAATCAGGAGCAAATTTATTGCATACCTACTTAAATACAGGCCCTGAGTGTGTCCATTAAACAATAAAATAAAAATATATGTTAATTTTGTTTAGGCAATAGACTTACTATTAATATAATATTCTATAACAGGCAGAGAAGAAGTAGAACTAGAAGAGATTTTAGAAATAGAAAAACAAATGGAAGAACTCCGCAGAGCAGAGATAACACGCCTAGAGCAGGAAGCAAAGAAACAGAAGATTCGTGAGAAGGAAGCACTAATTGATGAGCTCATGTTTGCTGATGGTGATGCCAAAGATATATTAAATACATTTGCACAGAATAAGGCCAGTAAGCAAGAGGAGTTGGTTCCTGTTGTGCCTAAGGTAAGATAAAAGCCAATATTGTTTAAATTTTCTTAATTAATTAACTAAACCAATAGACTGTAGTGTCTTTTTGAAGGTCCATTTTCAAGCTATTAGACTGTCACAAGTGGTGTTCATGTTTATAAATGTGATGTGAACATAAGGTGTAGCCATTTTGTTTTGTAAATGATATTATAATTTTGATACATTATGTGATCTATACCCACTGAACATACCAATTAGACTCAGTCAGGCATTATTTCCAGTCCAAGTCTATAACTTAGACTGTATTCATGCTGACAATGGCAATTTTAACTTTCTGTTTATTGAAATTGACAACTAACTTACTTGAATTAACTGAGGAAATCTACTAGTAAAGTCAAAACGCGACGCTTATTCATGACCAGCATGTCCGACGCAGCTTTTCTCAATTAATTTTCGTGAGTGAGTTTAGTATGTCTCGCCATAGTTACTATTCAAAAATAACGTTTTTCTATTATTACCAATTTGATAAGACTATACATTGCACTGCAAATAATAAATTTGATTCTAATCATCATAGGTAACGCAATTCTCAACTGGTGTGAAATTCACTCGAGTGTCAACACAACCGACATTGCCGCTTATAGAAGAAGGGCCATTGTACAAGTACGAACCACTGGCTGTACCAGACAGATGCGGACCTGATCCACCTTCCATTGAAGATATTGTTGCTTGTGGATATCTGAAACACGTTAGGTTGGTATTTATTAATTTATTTAACTCTTAACTTGGCTTGCCTCTTTGCTTTAGTAGCAAATAAGCTTTTTCAATTTTATTGTTAAGTTGGAAAGTATGTTTCATATTTGACATTATAAGCCTTACTTTACTATAAGTCTTAACAAATACCAATCGTGCAATACGATACGAAAGAATATCATTAATATGCCAGAGTAATTAAATGGATAAATTGAACCATATTTCCGTATTTACAGAGCCGAAACGGAAACAGAGAAGGCCGGTGGCTACAAATCAACATTGCCATGTCTACGTGCTTTACAAGATGCGTTGGCCGGCCTGTATCACGCCAGCTGACCAGACGCGATCAACGCTGATACTGTTATAGTACTAGATTGAGATCGATAGATGGTGCTAGTGTGCTAAGGGTCTTTGATTGATGTTGATGGTTTATAATTGTTTTTTATTTTTATTTTTAGGGTCTGTTTACAGTTTGGCATGTAAGACCAAGAATAAACTGTGGTTTTTCTTTGTTTCTTAACTTGTTGCTCCAAGCGGGAATTTTTACGACACTGAAGCAAATTCCGGTCGCTAATACCGTGCCGTAAAAATGGTAGCTATACTATGTTCAATATAACTTTTTTTTGTTCTTAATATTGAAAAACAAATGTTGATGTCATTTAAGCACATTTTAAAGATATCAAGTTTTTTGGAACAAACTGTAGGTACTGTACTATTATCACTTTTCCCGCCTTGTGAACTCGAACGATTCTTGTATCGGTCTGCGTCTATGGCTTTTAAATGTTTGGAGTAATGTTAAGTTTGGGATAGTGGCTAATGTTTGCCAGAACGTCCTGCTATATAACATGAGATGCTTATAATTAGCGGAAGAAAATTTTACGTTTAATTTGTGAACACCTTCAAATTATTGGTGTGTTGTTATTTTTGTTAAACAAACCATCTTACATCAACAGTCCCTAAAACTACACTAGCGCCACTACTCATCTAGTGGGTATAAGTGTAACTTGTATGATTGTTAACAACAGCTCTTAACAAAACAGTATTGCGTTGAAATATGAAACTACCAAATGGGAAAGGTATGAGAAACTTATTTGTATGTAGGATATTAACAGCTTATCAAATCTCTAAGCTTAAATTACCATATTGTGTCGAACCTTAACCTGTCAAACGTTTATGGAATATACGGGTACACATTGAAAAAAGTTAGTAAAACGTCATCAGAAATTCCATCGACTTTTGAGAGGTTGAAAGGTATGCGTCTATGATGTTAGAATTCGAGATTTGAATATTTTAGATTGAAGAGGAAACATGTTTATTCTGCACTGCACCTTGAACCAAAAGTATTGCCAACATTACACTGAGCTTCGTAAATCTCAAGATTCTCAAGAAGCGTTATTGAGGAGGTCTTCGATGTTTGAAATATACATATTTTACTGAGATTGTACCTATTTGATTGAAATTGTACCAGATGGTTGGTCATTTAATTTTAATCTTTTATTGTGGTGCGATATAGGATAAATGTGTTACCTCAATTCTCTTAAGGATGGTTGTGTAAATACGTATTGTATTTAAGACTATAGGATTGTAGGTATTGAAGAAAATACAGAGAAAATTTATCTTGTATAGGAAGTAATAAATTATAACATACGACCCATGTAAACAGTTAAAAAACGCTCGACTATTTTCAATGTTCGCCGGGGCTTATAACGGGAGCTACGAGCAAATGACATTAGCAGCTACGCGATAGAAGTCCATAATTTTTAAAACGTAAAAGCGTATGTTTTATCATCTTCTTTCTCTTATATCTTCGATATCGCCATCCTTGTCTAATGATGTTTCTCTAAGAATGTTGCTAATGTAAATAAATGTACATAAGTTTTAATTTAAAGTTAACTTGGTACTTGTTTACATACATTGTCGGGTCGTTAGATGTGTTGTTGTGTTGTTATTTGCTGTTGTTTTGTGATAATTAAAGTGAGTGCGATTAAAATTTGTTTTATTTCCTGTCGTTAAAACTGTTTTGCCCTATTTGAAGGCCCAAGTGCTGTTCATATTCAGTTCAGTAAGTAAAAGTCATAAACTCCATGTGAAAATGTACGTTTTTAGCATTTATAGTCGGGGTTTATTTAACTTTTAACGCCATCTATCAGCGTGAATAAAAAGAGATAGTTCAGCATGTCGATAACAGATGGCGTCACAAGTGAAAAAATACGCGCGTAGAACTTGGTATAGAGGTGCTAAGTTCTGAGTATGCATAAAAAGTAACGTAAAAGTTAAAGAAAATATTTTAATTTTAAGCTTATTCATATGAATACAGAGTGTTGACATTACCACTAGATACTTTCTTCAGCAAATATAAGTATCTTGTGAAGTAAGTAAGCATTAACTAAAAGTTTTTCAACTTTTTTACGATATAGACAGGTGGTAACAAGCACCACCGCGCCGATAGATAATTCTTTACCGGGAACCACAAAGAACTAAATATTGTAAATTACTATAAAAGCAATGACGGAAATGTCAGATATTCTCAACATTTTATAAACTGTACACCTAAACTAAATCACCATTTGAAATAAAACAATAAGACAAAAATGTTACTGGAATGACAATTTAGGAAAATGGTCAGTTGTAACTAATATTTAGTACGGTCCTAGAATTGTGCATACCGATTTGATCAATAGGTACCTACAACTACTACTATTATTACAACTAAGAAAAAATAGGCTATTTTATGTGTAGGTTTCTGTCGCCTCTAGTATTCAAACAAGTAAAAAATCCTGATTAAATTATAGGGCTGATAGCTGAGAATTAAATGTGTAGGTTAATAGACCGCCAGATACATTATTACGTAAGTTATTCTTTTGTCGTAAAAATAAACCTTTTTTAAACAAATTAACGTGACGTCTCACAATATTTTTACACGATCATTTTTGATTCTACAAAAGAAAACATTGTGTCTAATGTTTTCCAAGACGGACATAAAAATATAAATATAAGTTCTATTTATTAGATAGTTCCATCTTTTTGCCTTTGAACTCTAAATTACCTACAGATTGAGAACCGCTCTCCGAAGGTATGCCTTGTGTACTGTAAGGGCGAGCGAGCAAATATTGTCGCACCGATAAAGTGTAAAAGCGCCGCCCGTCGGTACTAAACTATGACAAATATAATGCACTTTGAGTTCTAAAGGGCAGTGTACTGGCTGGACTGTGAAGTCAGAGGAAAAGTGTTTTAAGAAAAAAAAAAGAATTGTTTTTATTTTATTTAAGGGCAATACTTATATTTCTATACGAAGAAAACGAGTAGAGATAATCCGTCTGTGCATGATGGTAAGGGATCAACACGGTCTACGAAAACCATCCAATAGAAAAAAAAAAAACGATACTTACAATAATGAAGTATGCGCGGTGTCTGTTTTATGATACTGATCGCAACGCCCATATGCTCGTTACTATAAGAGATACAGGCGCAAAAAAGTATAGGCATTTACTGCAAACTTAAACCTGCCTAAGTGGTAGATTTATTAAGTAAGTTTAATACAAATCCAAAAGAAATAGGGGATAATAAAAAAATCGGTGCGTGTATTTTTAAGTAACTATTTTTATGGTTGAGAGCTGAGTTTTCACGTTGAGTCTTGGTCCGGAGGCGGCGTAGTTGTTCTCCTATTCTTATACACGAGAACAGGAACGCGAATTACAACCTGGCAAGTTTGTAGGTAGCAATGTAACTTTTCAGCGGGAGAAAGAACATGGTGGTTTTAGTCAGTAAGAGTTTGCCAATCTCTCTCGCCCCACTCAAGGTGTGCGAAGTTCTTTAATGTGATTCCACTTCGATGTTACCTACAGTTTGTCTTCTAGAGATTTTATATATTAAATGAGCCAGAAGACGTATTAGCCTAAAGTTTTTTAAGTAATATCTTATCTAAATAGCATTTTGCATCCCTAGTTTTTGGAAATGTTTATACTTGATACTTATTTGTATTATTTAGTACTTTTTTTGTTAACTAAAGGTTATACTCATTGATCCTTGCAATTAACTTGTGTAATAAGCTGTAATCACTGTGAAAATATTGATATGCTCACTTCTTAATTTTAAGTCTGTCACTATACGTGAGAACTTGCAATTGGCGTTTATGTTGGATTCTATTTTTTAATAACCCCCGACGCAAAAAGAGGGGTGTTATAAGTTCGACGTGTCTGTCTGTCTGTCTGTGGCATCCTGGAGCCTGAACGGGTAAAGCGATTTCAATTTAGTTTTTTTTTTGTATTAAAGGTGACTTACGTGCCATCGAGTGTTCTTAGACATGTTTGACGAAAATCGGTTGAGCCGTTTAGAAGTTATGGGGGGGTAAGTGGGGAAGGGTAACCGAAGGTCTGCAAATATAGTCGAGTGGGGTATCAAATGAAAGCGCACTGAAAGGGAATATTGATGAGTTAATCGAAAGAAAATGATATAACCTATAAAAAATAAATTAGACCCTGACAAAATATAAATATGTAGTTGATAATAAAATGTTTGGATCGGTCCCCCAACGCCACGATTTCTTTTAATTATTACTTTTTAAAGGAATATTACATTTTTTGTCGGGGGTTTTTAAATTTTAAATTTATAATAGTTAGATTAAGCTGTAAGTCCTCCAGAGTGTAATAAATAAATAAATTATAATTGGGCTCTAAAATATGAAAATGCATAATGGATATATTATGAATGCACCTTTACTCGAACAGAATATGAGCTTCGCTTGTCTGTTTGTCCTGTTGATAATAGACACCGAGTGGTCGACTCGTCGTCGTACCGTCACCTGCCCTAAAGATCGCAGGAAAACCAGAAAAATAAAACCTTGTTGTAAACTGCATTACCTGTACCTACATTACATTAAAATAAATCGAATATTTTAAAATATTTGAAAATGTAATTTTAATAAATGAGATTCATATTGAATGTTTTTACTTAATTTTTTTGGTTTATAACTAAAAGAGGGCGCTGTTTTAAAGTACGGGCGATGGTGCTTATAATAATAATAATAAGAAAGCCCGCAGGGCACCTTGAGGCGAGGTGACGGGAATTAGCGATCCCGATTGCTCCAGGGAGAAGTCACCGTTCCTCATCTCCGGCTTGCCTTCATTGGCTGGCCGGAGTCGACGATGACGAGGAACAGGTCTCCCACCTCTGGCTTGCCTTCATTGGCCGTCCAGAGTGGAGTCGCGAGAGTAGTGATCCTGCTCGGAGGGTAGAAGCTGTTCGTAAGCGGCGAGTGGGCCAGTGATGCAGGATGCTTAGGCAGATGCAGATGATCTGAGTAGAAAGCTGGTGGCAGTTTCTTCACCCTTCAGCCACTCACATATCCGTTGTCCCTCTGTTGCTATTACTAGCAACCATTCCCGGGGGCCTGGTCGGTGAGTTGGCGAGTCTCCACCTGCCATTTTTACGTGTATAAATTACATTGTTTCGGCAGGTGCTATAGTCCTTCCATAGTTCCCATCCTACTAGCCCATAGCAATCCATCCGGGGACTGTCCTTGGGTGCATTCCCATAGTGCATACAGGGATAGTCGCCGGTATGTGTCCCATTTCATTTAGATTAAATTTGTCTAAAGGGCCTCTGCGCAGTTGGCTCCGGCCCCTCGTACGCCTTCCAAATGACCGGGACCCTGTGGTCCCGTGATTGGTAAAGACATACAAATAATAAGAAAAATTACTTTGATTTCGAAAAATAAATATAGGAAAAATTTATAGCAGACAGGTAAGATAGCTATGTTTTGTGTATCCTGTGGCTGGGTCTGGATTGAGTGGAGAGCTACGGTACCTACACATAATGTATCAGTCAATTTTTATTTTTATTTAAAAAGCACATTAATACATGAACAGTCTACGTAAGTATAAATTACACACAAACTTAACAAAACTCAACGCTCCCAATTAGAAACAAAGTGCAAAATCTTTCCCAACGGATTTATTAATTAGCTAATAATGGTGTATGTTAGCGATACACGAAATAAGGCTGTGTATACAAGAGACGCTGTAAACAGACTAGGTAGCGTGCACATGGTAGCGTAGATACAATTAGTTAGTGAAAACACCGTGGTCGCCGCGGGGTTGGTCTAATTGGTGCTGTGTAAACTTGCCCTGTTATCGGGGTGCCTCGAGCTGTGCCGTGTGTGTGGAACTGGCTTTTGTCGTGTTATTATTTGGGAGATTTTGTGCTTGAGGGATTTGAAATTCGAATAATATCTAAATTGAAATAAGGTAAGGGAAGGGAAAATGTACTTAATTAGTTGTTGGTTATAGTTTAAAATAGAATAACATATGTTTAGACGGTAGGTACTAAAATACAATGTAGGTAAGTACCTACCTAATAAATATTAAAAATACTGTAGGTAACTAGGTATAGATATTTTTGAATAAACAGTTGTGCTAGGAATTAGGAAAAGTCCTTCTAACAGTACAGTACTCCAGTATTGATAAACAATAAGATTTTGATAACATAGACGAAAAATAATAAAAACAAAATATTTTTCATACCATGAAAGAAACTTTTCATAGCTCCACTACCTAGCTAATTTAACTTTAAATTAATCTCCTGTAAAAAAATCATTAAACGTAATAATCCATACCCTCCTAATTTTAACATAATACCAGCTAAAATTATAGAACCAGAAACAGGAGCTTCTACATGAGCCTTAGGTAATCATAAATGAACAAAATATATAGGTATTTTAACTAAAAAAGCTAAAATTATAGAAATATATAATATATAAATATTTATATTAAAAAATTTTAGAAGATAAAATATTATATAATCTCCTTTATTATTTATATAAAAAATACCAATTAATAAAGGTAAAGAAACAAATAAAGTATAAAATAATAAATATATACCAGCTTGAATTCGTTCAGGTTGATAACCTCAACCAAAAACCTGTCATTGACTCAAACAAAAATATCAACTTTAAAAAATTAAAATCAAAAGTCTGTCTCCATATTAAAAACCTTGCACAAATCCGCCCGCCCGACTAATATTGACTTCTTATTACGGCGGTCGCGCGGATATCGCACCGGTGCGCGGATAATGTCCGCCGGTGACCGCAGATAGGGACGTCCCACACAATAACCTGCGGATTTTAGTGATGCGACTAAAGTTTGGCTAGATTCTGATACGTTTTGTCTAGGGACGGTGCAAGTTAACAATTTACGTACCTTAGGATTATCTGAGCTTTTTTGTTGTAAGTACTTCGGAAGTCTGGAGTGGATGGAAAATCGCTTCGGGGTGCGGAAGGAAAAATGAAGGTACTGAGGTAATTGTAAAGCATTTTTCTTTTATGTGAATTAGCCAATGTGCTATTGTAAGACCGTTTTTAAGTACCTACACGTTAAATTTAAGGATTTTAGTGCCTACAAAAATCGATTTTTTTATTTTAATTTATTGTGCTTTCCAAGTTTATTTCACTAAGTACTTACCTATATTAA
The DNA here is from genome assembly GCA_902829305.4 of Spodoptera exigua. NCBI lineage: Eukaryota > Metazoa > Arthropoda > Insecta > Lepidoptera > Noctuidae > Spodoptera > Spodoptera exigua. The sequence continues at coordinate 5,611,809 of LR824625.2, read as the reverse complement.
CTATTTTATACAGTTAGACATAAACCTACGATCAAAAACCAATAGGAAACTTTGTGCTATTAAAATAATCATAGGAATAGGCCAAAAATATTTACTATAGGTAGTTAATTTATAATCGGAAGTCGAATCCAAAACCTAGTTGCTAAACAACAACACCTGCGACCACTCAACTAACGAACCAGTAAATAACAATAAATTTTGATATTAACTAATATCTGTGCTAAGACCTTTGACCCAGTGCTCAAAAGGACCAAAATTAATTGCCCACCAAACTGTTGGTCCTTGGCGCCGCGTCTCACAGAATTAAACAAGATAATCCTCTCGTAAACATTTCGATTTATTGATAGGAGAATTATTTACTGATGGTAGTAGTATTGTGGACTTTAATGAGTTGAGTAATCGACCTACAGAAGGGAAAACTAAGATTTATTTATTTACTAGCTTTTGCCCGTGGCTCCGTTCGCGTGGAATAGTAAGTTCCTGCAGATTTCTGGTATAAAAACTATCCTATGTCCTTTCTCGAGTTCCAAACTATGTCTGTGCCAAATTTCACAGAAATCGGTTCTGTAGTTTAGGCGAGAAGAAAAGACAGAGAGGCAGACAGAGTTACTTTCGCATTTATAGTATTAGTTTGGAAATTTGAATTTCAAATTTTTTTTATTGTTATAGGACGGCAAACCTAAACCTGCATATTGATTACCTACTGGTAGGCAATCGGCTCGTCTCGTTGACAACTGTTACATCGGAGGAGTAACGGTTGCGTTACGATATTTAGGTAATGGGGAGCTGAAGAGGGATTGGGCGTCCGGTAACCTCAAGCACACAGCGAAACATAACGTTTGGGTTGGCTTACGTGAGTTTTCTGTGAAGCCGTAGTATCACTCCGGTCGAGCAGACACATTTCTGCCACAGCATGGCTCTCCTATACTTAATTATTTTACTTACAATTATATTGAAATCAAATCGTCTTATATTCATTCATTCAATATTATGTACATCTACAATTCGTTCTTTTTCTGTCGCTGGACCACTGGGTGCCTTGTAACGTGTCGCGGTTTGCCTCCAGGTCTGGGCGTGTGTGTATGTGTATGTTTGTAAACGCACTTACAATACAGGAGAAACTACTATTCTGAACAACGTTTTTTTATAACAATTAAATAAAATTTGCGATCCTCTTGCTCGGATCAATGAGGCAGGCATGCATTGAAATCTGAATAGAATGATAATGAATCTAACATTAAATTGTATTTTAACCATAAGTTATCCAGAAAGGTCAACGATGAAGGATTAATGGCTTCTTTAACAAATACTTAGATCATAAATTAAATAAACGCAACAAATATTCAAACTGTCACTTTGATGCGCAAAAGCCGAATAAAGAGTATCTATTAGTCTTGGAATTAAAATAACTGTATGGTAAAGTAAGGTGAAAACTCAGTACCTAATAACCTAAATATTAAGTACTAGCTACTCTCACGCGGTTTCACCCGCTGCCTATTTGATCGAAGCGTGATGATTTATAGCCTATAGCACTCAGGAACGTTGTAGCTATGTATTAGTGAAAGAATTTTCGGCCAGCGGTTCCAAAGATTACCCCCTACATACGAACTTACAAATTTTACCTCTTTATAATATTAGTATAGATGAAAGAGCCATGCACGGCACGGATGGATCGGCTCGACCAGAGTGATACCACTGCCTCACAGAGAACTGGCGGGAGACAACATTGTGTTTCTTCATCTGAGTAAGGTTGCTGGAGGCAAAATCCTTCCTCCCCCATCCACAAACCCAAAATTCCAAGCCTCAAATCTCTAACCCACAAAAAGGGGGCAACGCACTTGTTATTACTTTGATTGCTGATTGCCTTCCATGAGGTGATCTGTTTGTTCGTTTGTTGACGTTTCCCATAAAAAACTACTTAGTTCATTAGTTTAGCAACATGATATGTAATAAATACGTCACGCAAAATACAAAAAGAAAAAAATAATATTCACAAACTTGAGTAATAAGGTGCGTATAACATGATCGTCATCTATGGCCGTGTGTGGTCTCAATTTGAACTTCGAATTAACGCTCACCATATCACTTTCATTCTATTGTGCGGAAACTGAATGTGCTTTGTTCTCATTTCAAATGCAACCCGATGCAAGATGGCCGCCGTCGAAACGTCATCGAAACAACATGGCCGACTGAACGGTTATTGTTTGAACATGGAACGATAGGCATTGAGGGGTACCGTTGAGTGATTAGAGCTATTGATCGGATCCGCCTATTAGTACTTCATGTTGTAGTTTTTATAAGATTGTTTTATTGGTAGTGGGGAAAAGCTTGATTGTCAATCAATTCGAGCACTAATGGGTACATGAATTTTGACCTGTCTTATCGCAATTTGTAGGTGTTTCTTTCTTTAGGTATTTTTTTATGTGATAGGGCGGCAAACGAGCAGACGATTTACCGGATGGTAAACAATTGACGCCGCCTATGGACACCCTTAACATCAGAGGAGTTACGAGTGCGTTGCCGGCCTTTTGGGGATGAGGGTTTTAGGTACAACAATTTTTAAATCTTAAACCTACCTACTTAGGTGCGATATTACTCGATATATATTTTTTTAGTTGATTATCGCCGTTAACAGGCCACGACAATGATGCAAGCGCGTTGATAAATCGGCGTATAAAACATTTGTTTCTCAGGAAGCGCTGCTATGCAATCCGTCTTGAATGTGTAGCCACTTAGACTCTTACGTGTTAACATGTATAATGTGGGTTGTACACAATTTCGTAGTTTTCTTTTCGCTTCAGCAGCTACAAACGCAATAATGTACCGCGGTCCCGGCCCGGAAAAGGAGAAGGAACGGGTTGGTTTTTAGTCAATAAGGGTCTGACACTCTCTCTTGCCCCACCTAGGGCGGGAGAAGTCATTCGATGATTTTTTCAAAAAAGTATTTAGAGCTGTCGCACCACCATGTTAACCATTTAGCTGATGAATTGATTACAATCTGTACACTTAATTATTACCTACTGTAAAGGCCAACCATATTCGAGTTTATATTTTTGTTAACTGCTACTTTCAAACTGAAAAAATATTTTTAAAACGTATAGTCTACTTATCGAGGCCTTCCTCTCAATAAATTGTAGACTATAAACCGATATTTTGTATCGTACAAAGGTACACACTTTCCTCTAAAAGTTTCAGTATTAGTACATAAGGTGTGCCTCTGGTTACCTCATAACGTACCTAAGTGTTGATTTTTTTTTGTTAGGGAAAATTCATCAAGTAACTTCTCCCGCCCAGGGTAAGGCGAGAGAGAGTGTTAGACTCTTATTGACTAAAAACACCCCGTTCCTTCTCCCGCTCTGGGCCGAGGCCATGGTGACTAATGGCGCTTAACCCGCAACCCCGGTTGAACATCAGCCCTATAGGGCCCCGTCTGTGGTGGTCTAATGGCTCTTTGAAGCGCGCGGGACGCTACGCGCCTTAAGCTCGGATCTGGTCCTAGTCGGGTGGTGGGCTACCCGGCGGGTGGGGTGAAGTGTTGCTTCACGTCAGTTTTCTGTGAGGCCGTGGTACCCATGGAGAAAATATCCTGTTTCTCGATGGTCTTATCACTCCGGTCGAGCCGACCCATTCGTGCCGAAGCATGGCTCTCCCACACTTATAAAACTTCATGAAAAATGTATGCAATTTTTGTATAATGTAGTATAACAATTTTTAAGAACGTACACATTCTGCCCACCCTTTCGTAGAAAAACAATATTGATAATACATAATTATTACATCATATTCCATGAAACGAAAACAGCAACATATAATATTTATTTAAGCACCCTGTTTTTCGTTACGCCACAGAAATAAATAAAACAATGTTTCTATTATTATAATATTAATAAACAATTTGTGATTTTAACGTCAAGAACGTATTGTTTTTAATGAACCATAGACTAAACAATATTGAAGTGCGGACTGAATTGAATGAAGTTTGTTTACTCTAGTCTATGCTCATTATGGCGTCTTGATATTTATAAATTTTTATTTAGTTTCACATTGTTTGTTATTGATTGATTTCTTGGCACTTATGTTGAGTGTTAGTTCTTTGTTGCTGTCGTTATTGACTTTGAAATAATAGACAATGGCTGAGTTCTTTGAAATTCCAATAATAAAGTAGGTAGTAAAAATTGCATATAAAATTGTTATACCTACTTCAAAACTAACTTATAATTTTACACCTCCAAAAAATATACAACAAAGCTCCTTTAATTTGCCATACAGACTGAGCAGCTCACAATTTATAACGAGCCTCTATACAAAAATAGTTCAAAAAACGACTTATTACCGAATTAACAACTTATTAGTAGTTTCCCGCGAAAGATTCCAAACTTGCGAAAACCGTGACGTAACGCGCGTCATTTTTTAAAATAAGGCTACGGTATGCCAATCATCTTCGAATTTTAAAACTGAACGCGCGAAAAATAGAAAATCTAAAAATTACCGGCGAACTAAATCCAGTGCGATTTTTATGATCGCAGTAAATTACTATCGTATTTTTTACGGGTAAACACATTAATTGGTTGTAAAAATGTACAATATACAATTTTTAGTTTACCCGTGGGTTTTTATAAAGACGGATGGGTCTGGTTTGAGTTGGTGATTGATAGGAAAACACTTCGATGATTGACCGCTGATACAAGCCAGTATTTTGATAAATAAATAGACGAATAGTGTTGGGCAACGCGTGTTTTGTGTTTTTATCGATGTTTAGAATTCCAAGTAGTTTACAAAATACATTTTGACTTTTGCTTTAGAGTACTGTTTTAATAATATGTTAAATAGAGTTGCTTATGTATTATTTATAATGTTAAATTATGAATCATATTATTTAACCATTTACAAATTATTATGCCAATGATATTAGCTAGTTTACATTTCAAATTATGTGCAGCAACATTAGATTTAACACCAATTGTTAAATGCTTCTGATTCGCATAGTTTCTAAAGACATAAACTTAAATATTATGAGTTAATTCCGCTTAGGAATGAAGTAACTAGGTGTAATAAAATGTCGATAAACATTATGACTAAGTTTTGCATAATCGGTGTTACGAACCAAGCTGGCTACTAACAATTTGCATTATCTAATACTGAGACAGGATAGACAAAAGAAATATCATTTTTATATCTATTTACTTACGTAAGAAAATTACATATTGTTCTTATTTATACTGTGCTAGATTTTGGAATAAGAGTTTTAATGCTTTATGCTGGTTAGTTTAGTCTATAGCATTCTATCGTATTATATCATAGTTTCTCTTATTTTGAATGCATATATCATAAAACTACTTCTCTTGCTCTATCTCAGGTTAGAGAGTGTCAGGCTGCAGGGCAGAGTCCATTACGTTTACACCCACAACCCTAGGTTTAATACCATATCTCAGATTGATACTAACTCCTTCTATACCGGCTTTCTAAGTATAAGTGAACTGCAGTATTTCTCAATCTTTACCAGTTTTCAATCTTTTCAAAAGATACGTAGTTCCTCTTTTAATACAGTCGGTTACGTACTTGTCTCACCTGCACGGGCCTTGCAGGCAACCATGATTGGGTCAAGTCGATTGCCATTAACCTATAGGTACGTTTGCTCGTTTGTACAAACACCCATTAATAATAAAAATTACAAGCTATTTAAGCCTTAAATTGTATATGTAACACGATAATAATTGGAAAAAAATCCGTAACCCAAAAACATCGATAACTCTGTGTAAAAAACACCCACACAACCCTATTCCGACCACAAAAATCGGTACAGTGTAAACGACGTTCACCTGAACAGCGTGTTATTATTCGGCCATACTTACTTACCAGGCCACAGTAAAACTGTTCTATTAGTTACCCACCAGACAGATGGAGTCATATGTATTTGTGATGAGTTTCTATTTTTAATAAGACAGACGTGAGTCAGGGGATGATGGTTGGAAGAATTCTGACGCCTAGTCTGGTTTCCTGTCATGTGTTTTTAGCTTATGTTTGTTTTCTAGATTTTGTTAGCATGGAATACTAGAGGAATTTTGTTCAAACACCATAATTTGTTAGTTGTATTACCAATCCGGTGGTGTCAACTATACGGGTAGACGTGTTGCGTAGTAAAGATTGCGGGAAATGTAGCTAGCGCCATCTAGCTAAGGTCTTTTATGTGTTGGGACGACAAACGAGTAGACGACTTACCTGATGTTAAGCAATATGCGCCGCCCATGGAGAGACGTTGGATCTTCATGTTATCGACGAATGAGTTAATGGAATTCTGAAGTGTTAGATGTTAATGAGGTTAGGATGGGGCCTCCGGTAACCCGACTTACACGGCGAAACACAACGCTGTTGTTGTTGTTGTTCATACTGGTATTCTGTGAGTCCGTGGTATCGTGTTGCCGAAGCATGGTTCTCCCACATTAAGGTAAAATCATCCACTGACTTCTCCCGCCTTAAATGGGTCGTCAGGGAGTATCAGACTCGTATTGAATAAAACCCACCCTGTCTCTCCTATAACTCCTAGTTAGACCACGGTACAAAATTAAGCTTGCATCTCATTGATACGATTGGAGTAACGATATTAGAAAAATGTTTGACTATAGTTGGATGCTAAGAGCTGAAGTTTAAATTCAGTGGTGTGCTATTAGATTTATACTTTGGACGAATACAGGGTGACGATTATGACAATGACTGTCTAAATAAATTAATTAGATATTTTGAACCATTCCTTTCTAAGAATTCGTTTTGTACATGAAATAGTACTTTTTGATCTTCCTAATATTAGAAGAAAACAAGGTATGATATTTATTTAATAAGACATGGCAGTTACAATACACTGTGTATATGTTATATGTTAGTAAAAGAAGTACATTTTGCCATTTTTGGCGTACTAGCATTTGCCCGCGACTCCGTTCGCGTGGAATAGTGACTTTCTGCAGATTTTTGGTATGAAAACTATAATATGTCCTTTCTCGAGGTAGGTAAATTATCAAAAAATGTCAAATAAGGATTGACTACAACCCTTTGTTTCAGTCAATGCATTTGTATTTTCTTGTCCTTTTTGGCATTCATAAGGTCGTAAATCACGCGGTAAGTGATCTTCCTATCGATCTCCAAATAAAACAATTTTTTTTTTTAGATTTTTCGTTAAATAAACATTATTCTAATTCACATCACTTTGTCAGCCTAAAATGTCCGCTGCTGAGCAAAGAACACTTCTTACACAGAGAAGTCAATTTCAAACTTATCCTTACTATTTTTCCATTTACCGTATGCCAATTTTGTCTCAATAAACTTAGAAAGTACATACATTATCACTCGAAAATGTCACTTTAGTACAAGGCGGGTTATGTCTGGTTTTGTTTTGTTATCATGAATGAGAAGCAGGCGTCATTACCTGCAGACCACCACGACAATTAATTACAGTAGGTTATTTTAACAGTTCTTACATTAAATACCTTCAGATAATAAAAGGCGTAACCAATGGTGTACCTTAAAATAAAACCATGTCAGTCATTGTGAACCTTTTCCTTAAAGTGGCCAACACTTTCTCGTGTGTAATCTGCACTCATTTGTTCCTAGAAAACCTGTAAACCTAGATTTATGTACAGCTCGTAAAATGCATAGTTTCATCGCCTAACTAAATATTTGGTGGGTTGAATAGTAAGCATGAGTACCAATTAACCCCAAGGGAAAATTGGGTTGGACTAGCAAGTAGGGATATTCTGAATTTGAATTCACACTATTTTAGATTAAAATAAAGAAGGACTCGTGTAGCTTATATTGACACACTAGGACATTCTGGTTTTAAATTTTTAAATTTAAATTATTTTCTAATTTAAAACTTTTCCGATTAGGTATGTGTTAGGAATTTTGTTTGGTGTTTAATGTTATTTTTGGGATGGAGTTTCTTATTCTTTCTTCTCCATTCAAATCTGCATTTTGCAACGCACCTAGCTTCATTGACGGGACAATTTTGACGTTTCAAGTACCTAGTTGTATTTGGTTTAGTTGGAGTAAAGTTTTTATAATAACTATCGTGAGACATACTAAATTAACTAAAAATCGCGGGTTACTCACGTGTAAATATTGAGAAAAGCTCTACTAGTTTCGAACCACAGAGGGGTTCTTCCTCATGAACAGCGTGCGCGGACGCGGCGACGTCGCGCTTGCACTACACGCACAAATAAAAATACTCCTATAAACCTAATGATAATTTACTTGGCACCCAAATCTCTTAGTCGGGGCTGCGAAGTAAGCGCAATAAGGTACCGCGGCCTCCGCCTGAAGCAGGAGAAGGAACGGGTTGGTTTTTAGTCAGTAAAAGTCTGACACTCCCCTTGACTTACGCTGGGCAAGACAAACAATTTGATGTTTTTCGGCCCTCAAAAAAACTTTTTTTATGGTAAAAAGTCGGCATATGGACACCCGCAACATCAAAGGAGTTACGAGTGCGTTGCCGGCCTTTTGGGGATAGGGGTTGCGGATATAAGGATCGGGAAGGGATAGGGGAAGGGGCGAGATTGGGCCTCCGGTAACCTCACTCACACGGCGAAACACAACGCTGTGGTTGTTTCACGTCGGTATTCTGTGAGGCTGTGGTATCACTCCGGTCGAGTGACCCATTCGTGCCGAAGCTTGGCTCTCCCACACTTAGATTTCTTTCTCGGCAGACGCGCGATTACTTGACCAAAGCCAATCAAAGTCGTGTCACTAAAAATACAAACTGAACCAGATTAAAACCCTTCACCGTTAACTCAGCTTAATCTAATCCGAGAAAGAGAATACTGATAGACTGAAGTGGTTTATAGTGTAAATGTCCCGAGCAAGAAGTTGACCAATAGGATCTTATTATTTTACGATCCCAGTCAAGTTTCTGATATCTTGATTATTAAAATTAATAATCGTGTTCGACAAGATTTTTAATATCAGATCTTACTTTTATGAATACTCTTTTGATGAATCCTTAACGTAGGTACTTAGATGACTAGGTTTTCTGTGTTTACCAGCTGGTTTTTAGTGTTTAAACTTACAAATGCGAATTAAATAGTCAGGCCCGAAGGTTTGTGAGTTTAAAAGTATTTAGTATTTATTGTTAAAATAATAATATAAATTACTAGATTTAAGTGTGGGTGTGCCATGTTTCGGCACGAATGGGTCGACTCGACTGGAGTTACCACGGCGTCACAGAAAACCGGCGTGAAACAACCACAGCGTTGTGTTTCGCTGTGTGAGTGAGGCCCAATCCTATTCTCCCCCAATCCCTCCTCCATCCCTAAATCTCCAAATCCCTAATCCCTAAAAGGTCGGCAACGCACTCGTTACTCCTCCGTTGCGATTGTTTGTGGGCCGCACTGCTTGCTTACCATCAGATAATCAGTCTGCACGTTTGCCGACCTATTACATAAAAAAAATTGCTTAGTATTACAAAACTGACAGACTTTTAACGAAAAAAGAAAGACGTATCAGTAGGAGTGAAGTAATAGGTATAGGAGAGTCATGTCACAGCACGAATGAGTCGGCTCGACAGGAGCGATAACCACGGCAAGGAGGAAATAAAACGGAACAACGGCCAGACACCTTTTCGTCGTGTTTCTCCGGGGGATTGAGGTTAACGGAGACCCTGCAGCCATTCCCAATCCCCACAGTTCTTCCTGTCCCCCAAGTCCCTCAGACACAAAAGACCGGCAACGCTCTTGCAAGTTTTCTGGTGTTGTGCATGCTCATCGGCGGCTCCGCTTGCTCAAGAATTGGTGATTGGTAACGTTGTACGAATGACTTAGGAAAAAATGATTCTATCTTAAGTTACTACATCAGCCTTGCTTTTAGGAAGATTTTTAATGGTATATAAGTAGTATTCCAATAAGTCACTGATGCGTTCTTCGCAACCAATCAATGTTTTATCACTGACAGATTCTAATAATTGTCCATTCGCAATGTCATCCGTTGACCCAATTTCCATAGACACAAAAACAGGCCACGCAATATACACCCAATGATTTACCTTCTAACCTTCGTGCTGACGAAAAGTTTCACAAGAAAAAAAAAACAAAAATATATTACTGAACGCAGACAGAAGTTCTCTTCGGGGTAAACAAAGGAATAAAGGAGACAACCCTATGAATAAAATAAAAATACTACGAGATGATATCGATGGAACTGGCTGAGTATGGAATATGTTCGGTTATTATTCGACTAATAACTGGATCGTATTAACTTTGGTGCGCAGAGTTTGTGTTGCTTAGACCTGGCGTGCATAGAAGGACCAAATATGGAGCCGAAGGACCAAAATATTTGGTTGTGAATGATGATTAGAGTAATATTAACCTTTCAATCGTGGTAATTCGAGATACAATAGGTGCGCGGACGGTGCGCTTGGGGTTTGATGACTAAATTCATCAAACCCCAAGCGCACCGTCCGCGCAAAAATTAGTCAAGTGTTAGGTATTACTTGTGAGTGCTTTGTATAATTTAGGTTGCGACTGTAAAAAGGGCCGTTACCAGTCGTAATAGTTCTTTTATTGTACAGCAATATTGCCTAAACTAAAAAGTTTTTAAGAATGACCTAGTGCGTTTAAGTTTTATGGCTTAAATATTTTTTATTTGTATTTTAAATTATTAAGCAAAGTTTCGAATGCACGGTTGGCGCGGTGGCTGGGCAACTGGCTGCCGTGCGACGTGTCGTGGGTTCGATGCCCGCACGGAACAACATTTTGCGTGATCCACCAATTGTTGTTTCGGGTGTGGGTGTTAGTGTATGTAAAATTGTGTGTTTGTAAACGCACCCACGACACCGAAGAAAATCCTAGTATGGGGCAATGTTTTTTTTTAAATTTTGTTTTTTATTCAAACTAACCGTTGCTATGGCAACTGATCTAGATTATTTAATTAAGCATTTGTCAAGGTTGCACAAAAATCCGATCCTTCAATCCGGACCTCCTCTATACAATTCCTAGCTCTACCCATCAATGTCTTAAAGGCATTTATAGATTATTCATTTGTATCTAGCAATATCGATTCTTTTATGTTATTGTTTTGCCGTCGTTCCGTCGACTACACAGATATCAGGCGTAATTGCCAGTTATCGTATGACAAACTTATATTTGCTCTCATATCCACCCTCGTTTAGAATACTTTCGCAACTACTCTTGTTTTATGAGCTGCAAACTAACTTGGTTGTTGTAACAGAGATTTTTCTTCTAACAAGTTTAATGTATTGACTTATGCTAGTTTGCAGCCATTAGATTTTTTTCGTCTTTGTGTAAATAGATGTGTTTTGTCTTTATTTCTACATTTAATATACGCCCTTGTCCTGGTGGTCTAACGAGGCAATGACGATGACATGTCTGTCTGTATGAAATAAGCTCATAAATTTATAATAAGGGCCCATTGTCAGTATCAGTCTTTGGATTGTTATCATTTTAACTGTCTCGTGATTTCAGTGAACATTTTTTTTAAGTTTTTCATGGAGCAAGAGTTTTTAGTCAGTAAGAATCTGAGTCTCCCATTAGTCCACAATCAGGGCGTGAGGCATGACTAGATTATTTTTCTTTTCCAAAATCCGTGTTGACTAGTGTTTAAAACTCAGATTAACAAATTATAGATGAAATGTAAATGAAACGATCCAACGACCATCCTTTCGTCATTTTGTAAATATCTGACATATTGTTGTACTTTTTAACAATCAAACCTTTTCATTACATAAACTACAAAAGCATTCAATTAAAAAATAACAAGACAAAGACAATCAAACAGCTCTTCAATGACATAGACTCGGAAATATTTCTAGAACGCTCTAATGAAATAATGGTGCTAAACAATTCTTGTAAATTTTAACGTAGATTGGAAACAATTGGAGACCATATTACTCGTTTGTGGATGAGATAAACCTTATATCAGCTTGGTTTATATTAAGGAATTCTTTATTAGTAATTTTTAAATTTCCAAAGTTTTTGTAAATTACTTAATTTATTCGTAAATCATGTTAAATTGTTTTCGTTACATAAACTCTCCTTAGAGAGTTTTAGAATAAGAATGCAAGATACTCACTTGGCTATAGCTCTAAGTTAACGACGCTGGCCAAAGCTCAAATAAAACTTTAATTTTAAATTGTATAACTCCTAAAATAATCAACATTTCTTATACATTTTGCAATACCAATTACCTATATTAAAAGAAAAACAACAAAAGGGCCAAACACACTGTTCATTCCCCACCAAACTCCAACAATGCCGTTTTTATAAATGCCATTGTTAATCTCCACTTGTCAACATCGTTTAGTACAAAAAGGTTGAATGCAAAAAGCATCCTGCAGTGTGCCGACACCCTACATTTAGCCCGAATCAGTTTATTTATTTCCTATCTCACGTCGTACTTGCAACTTAAATGATTGTCTTCAGATACTTAAAATTATTGAGAAAATCGAGTTACATTCCTTTCAGCTTGATCCATATCCATCATTCAATTATCAACTTTAACACCCTCGAGTTACAATTGCATTTAACAGTGACAAACGTAAATCTAAATGTGAATTGACATCTTTGTGATCATGTTGCAAAAATCATCAAATTGCGATAAGTGTAGTATAGTCTTTGTAACGAATGGCTTAAAGTTTAAACTCGTTTAACAATACACCAGTTGCATCTGTATCACCACTTTAATCTTTCGCATCAATAACATTTTTATTTTCCTTATTGTCTTCGTGTTTGAGTTGATAATCGTGTTATTTATTAAAATTTGACCGCATATTGACTGTTACAGTATTCTATACAGTTAAGTCAGCCAGTCGGTCCGTTTGATCTGCTGCAATTACAGTTTTACTGCGATCGTAAACAAGGGCTACAAAATGGTTGCAGGTAAGCCCCATTGTTGTTGTTTTTTCACCCTCCATAGTTTTTTAGATTGGTTCTCTAAAATTAGTTATGGGTTCAACTTGTGAAGGTATTACTGAAGACATCTGCTAACAGTTTTTATCTGCTAAAAGCTTTGGCTGATACAGCGATGTGTGAAGTTTTTGAGACGTGATATCTTTTGGGTGATACGTATTATTGGGAAAGGTTTAATAGCCATACTATCGAATGCATCGCATATTAAACTTATACTGAGTCTATAACCTATATCAATATGCCTTGAAGTTTTGTTAATCATTTTGATTCCCAGTAGCAATAATTATACAGAGGTAGACTGAACACTAGTTTACCTAGTGGAGTACAGACAATGTTGCTAAGCGACATCAAATAAATAAATTAAAAATGTTATATCTTTGAGTTTTATGGTAGAAGAAACAATTAGTGAAAGTGGCAAATAATACGTCATTGTAGGTCCCGTTGGGGTTTCCTTTGTAATGGAAGCTTCGTTTAGTATTTACTCAACCAGGTAGTTTAAGTAAGTAGACAGCGGTTGACATATTTATTTCGAATCTGTATCAGTAAGTACTTATATCCTTATCTTATGAGAATGACAATAGACTTACTATGTTTACAAGATAAACTAATAAACTGCTATCATCTCGTCTGATTTGTCAGTTTCTTGGTTAAAGTAGCAATTATTATTATTTTCCTAATTGACAAAACATTTATCTACACACAATAAACAAATATTTTACGTAGGTACTTCAATAAGAAACCCTTTCAGATTTTAATGATTAAAATAACGCTTCATATAAGGATAAAATAATTACTTAGCTCCGAAGATCTTGCTGGATTCAAATACCAAGATATCCAAATTAGGTTACAATATTTAATTAGCATAGCGTGAAATGTTAATCTATATTTATTATACTCGTTACTGGATAAATGATAACAATTTATATCGATGTGAACGTGAATGTTTTTCTAAGTAAGAGTGGACCTGGAATGGTGCCTTGCGAAACACCACTCACTAAACGCGCAATGAAGATGCTTCTTGCAAAGTTATTCAAGGATGCAATCAATAAAGCCAAAGAGATTGTACTCATTTCATCCTAGACTACATTTAACTGTAATCCATTGGTGCTACAGTTTCAATTTGAAGCAAAACCTTATCTAGAACAATCAGCTATTAAACACAACACTATAAAAAGCTTAACCAGAATATATGTGACTTAAATCTATAAAAAGTTCACATAATTTTAGCCATAAATACAATTTGTTTGGCATTTATGCACCTAAATCCTATCTTTCGATCAGCAAATCAATTTGAAAAATGATAATAACTCAAGGTATTAAGCTCATGAGTTGAAGATAAGCTCACAATTGATGGTCGTGGACATTTTTCTGCAACCGACCACAATCTTACTACTGGTTGTCGCAACAAAACTCGAGGATGATTTTGCGTAAATGAACGTTGACATTTCGCGGGACAGCCGACATTCTGATCTTTAAAGTTTACGCTGCTCGTAGTAAGGGCTCGGAAGGATGAATTCGTGCAGCACTATACTGCATCTACACGCCCTCCGATTCGACCCTTCCCCTTGCTGAGAATCCTATGGAATACTTACAAACGGCTTAAAGCAAGCCAGTCTGGTTTTGTGTTTCATTGCGCGCGGATCGCAAGCGCGTCGCGTCTAAACGTAAACGACTGCACACAAAATCTTTTTTCGATTTTTTCAAACTGTTCGTATTTTAATAAACGGTCTATGGAATCCTTGGTTGACAGCTTCGTTTTTTAAAAATAAGAGTGCGCCGGCAAAAGTAAACTTTCGCAAAAGTTTTGTTTTAAAAAGTTTTTATTTCTTTTTCGTTTTATTTTTTTTTTCGTTCGTATTACAGTGATTACATTGTTATTTAAGTTTTGTGGTTTGTTTTGTATAGTGGATTTGGTTTTTAAGATTTGCGGTAAAGAATTAAAGTTTTGGTTTTGTTTGAAATTCAGCGGTGTTGATGTGAAGTGTTTAAAGTTAAATTTTGTTAGTGTTAGCTAAATAGGATGTTTGTAAAGTGACTTTGTAGAGTTATTTGGCATTATGAAGCTTATTTGGAAAGTTTTGTGCTGTTTGCTACTTCTTGCACAGGCTGTTATGGGCAACTGGTGGTAAGTACATTTACTGTCCGTAACCTGCGTTTTCTATAGCAGTAAGACCAATGATGATCGTTTCAAAAACGATCTATAAATTGGATTATGTTTATCAAGAGGTTTAAATTAGTAGTATTTTAGTAGTATTTCAAAGTAAAAAATCCATTAATGGTGAGAATAAAAACTGTTTCGGAATTAGAAAACAAAAAAAGTAAATGCTTCCGTTTGAATAATAAAGGAGTTTTTATACCTACTTCTATTTTTTAAATTAACATAGTTCCGATATCTAATTAGCACAAAAAATAAGCCTTTTTCAAATGTGTGACCGGTTCTAGATAGACTACGTTCTTTACAAATTAGTATAAGACTTTATTCTATAAAAATCTTTTTACTCTTGCATTTGTTTTTCTTTTTATTCAACTACAACATTTTGTTTGTACTATTTTACTGTGTCAATTATTATTATAATAATTTAACATACGAGAAGTCATCTTCCTTAGGACTTTTATAAACGTAATGCTGCGCACGGACATGTTATATATTTTAAACTTTATCTATATATGTTGGTGTGAATCGATTAATTTCGCAATCAAACATATTTTTTAAAGTTAACGACGAATAGTCAGAAACATATGTTAGGGTCTTCCTACGTTTTAAAAATCTGTATGTTTTCACTGGTCCATAAGACTATTCAAAGCGGGTTTGAACTTTACAAAAGAAGCGTTTTGTTCGTGACTTAGGTCTGTTATTGGAACCAGAAAAATATTATGAATTCAAATTCCTTCTATTACGCATAAGTCCTAATTTGATTGTAAAAATATCCCAATGTTGATTGGAAGAGGTTATTAGATAATTTTTGTACCTGCTCAGGCTCAGTGAGTCAAAGACAAAAAAAAACAAAAGAAAATAAACACAACTTAACATGTATAATGTTAATACATATTTTAATTATATGACATTCTACAAGAACACATTGTTTTGTTCCAACAACAAATCAAACAGAAAAAAACGCTAATTAAAATTCTACCTGATCCCGTCCTTAGAAGGAGAAGATCTTATACTTAGGAATAATTATCGACTATTAGATTAATGGGATTACAATTGCCACCCTTAATTCATTTCCTGCCATCTTCGTTAATGACGGGAGACATGAGATTTTCAAAATAATGATCACAAAGGATTCGTGGGAGCCCTCCGAGTGACCACTAAGATGTCCAATGGGTATGATTTGATACTTGCGACCCGCCTCGGCTCTGTACGGGTGCATGATGATACTAAATTCCTCCATCACTTAATGGATGATATTATAATTATAAACCTTCTTCTTCAATCAATCAATCTATTAAAAAAAAACCGCATCAAAATTCGTCGCGTAGTTTTAAACATTTAAGCGTAACATAGAGACAAAAAAGCGACTTGGTTTTATGCTACGTAGTGTTAGAAGCGTTGCTTTACTGAAGATGTTATAAGGACTCGTGTTCTACCGTCTACTGTGAATATTGTTGAAGAAACGTTTGATTCCTCTTAGTTAAAGAAAGAAGAAGTTACCACTGATTCAGCAAGGGTTGCGAATAATGAACCAAGGTCCCCGCTTGGAGCAGGAGAAGGAACGAGTGCTTAAACCTGGTTTTAGGGAAAAAACAGAACCCACTTTTTTACCCATTAACCATTCCTCTGTTCGCGTACGCCAAAAGAAAGTGGAGGTTCTCAATTTGATTGCATTTTTGGGTTTTTAGTGATCAACTTTTCCCAAGTAACTTTGACCAAAAGCGGCTTATTTGATTGTGTGTCATATTCAAAAGACAGGAAGAAAGAATCTTCATTTTAGTATACAAGTAAAAAAGTAAGAAAACGTGAGAGAACATCGTTTAATTGAGGTTTTCATTTTTAATAATCATTGAAAAAGATGTGCTTAGTTTAACAAGGATGTAAAGAAGGACATTGCATATGTGTAGTTGAATGCTTCTGCCAAACCCTTCAACAAATTAAAGACAAGATTTTACTACATAAACAACAAATATGGTAGCACTAAAACAGTTTTGTTTAATTTCTATAAATATATACAAAACATATTTATAAATAGTCTCATCCCTAACTTTAAACAAATTGTTTACGTTTCACAACGAACTGAAAACTACAAACAAATGTTTGACATATGGTTGAAAAACAAAACACGATTTATGTAACAGAATTTATGTTGGCATAAAATCATTTATGATTTATTGCAAATGCATTATAATTTATTGGGTTACACTTGTACGTGCATACATAGACATTTATATGATTTATTTACTAATGCAACGGATGGTTGTATTTAGTTAGCCACTAATGTTGTAATGTTTCCGATGCATATTTAGTTTTCTGAATCAAGAGATTGGTCGAGAAAGCGGTTCTTCTTGGCACGGCTCGTATTGTCAGGAGGTTCCTTTCTCTGCAGCCCTGGCCGCCAGTAGCTAGGACGCTGTTCCCGAAACCGGTGGAACACTATTTTCTATATTCTTAATTGTTTTTTTCTTGTATTTTCTGTCTTATACTTTTATATAATTATTAAGGGAGTAATAATAGCTAATATTAAGGTGTTTGGCGACTGGGCTTCTTTTAGTTGTACAGTCTCCTTTGTGCCTTTTAAGACTTAAGTCATTCTGTCTTTTGCATAAAATTTACCGAGGAAAGTGGAGGTTTTACAAAGAAAGTTTTTTCTACTCACATAATTTATCTTCTAATTTATTTCGTTCCAGACGGTTATGCGTCTGGGATGCACCGGACTTTAGTGTTACGGTGTTTTCATGTTGGTAACTAGTGTAAATCCTGGCTCACAGCAGTTGCAGTGGCAATGGGAGGCAGAAGCGGGCTTCTCCAAAAAAAAAATATATTATATATACAACCAGTATGAGTAGGTTCTTACTCTCTGCTACAATTAAAACACATCACACGATAACTATGTACCTAACCTATCTTCTATGTTTAAAAAAAAAGTTATACATATTATGAGTATAAGTCCCATGTAAATAGGCTAACATTCCATTATCAGAACCCGGGCTTTGTTTTAAACACTATCCCCCTTTTTAGAAAACAAAATATATATTTAGCCTAGGTTTTAACCATGAAGTCAGGGTTTTTTATTTCGAATTCTATTTTCACCTACATTAAATTCGAAATACAAAAACTGGCTCCAAGGTTATTGATCTAGACTGAAGAAAAACCTTGTTTAAATACCTTGTAATAAGGCTGTATAAAAATGTAAGTAGAATATGACAAAAAATCGCAATATTACTTCATGTATACATAGATCTCTTGCTCGACAGTCTTATGATCAAAGTGATTTACGAAGTCTTAAAATCTAAAAATGTAATTATGTTTAGAAACAGCTGCATTATATTTGCTTCGTGTGTCATTAATGCCGAAGGGAGAAGTAATTGCATTAGTCGATTGCGATGTTCTAATGTTTTACGATGTGAGAGGAGGCTTGACTATATTTGCCGACAGACGATTCAGATAAAATAGCTACTATAATTGAGTTGATGAAATTCAATAGCAACTCTTTAAGTGTTGAAAAGAGAAAAATGGATAATCAATGAAGTTAAGTAGCCAAATTAAGGAGTAATGATAACTTTTGTGACTGTGTGATAAGAAGCACTAATGGGTTGATAGGAACTGAAGAAAACAAGTCCCTTGTACAAAATAATAAAAACAAATAACGAACGAATACGAATTGGTAAGAACTTCTAAAAATGATAGATGATATTTTGGCAAATTAAAGTTTTTTAATTAATCCTATCACTATCAAAGGATTTAAAAAAGTTACAGTACCAGGATGGCATACGATAGATAGAGCTTCGTTTGATCTCAGGTGCATACGATTTACAGGTACAATATTATGTCCTATGAAAGATATAAAAATCAAATCTTTAGCCAGGGTGATACTCGTATATAAAGAAGATGAGAATGTAATCTTAAGAATGTTGAACCTACTGGAGTTGACAGTACCAGGATGGCATAGCATATCACAAACAGAGATTCTTGTGATTTTGTTCTTGTAAAAAGAATTTTCCATCCATCCAATGTTGCAGTAGTTGGTTATTAATTTCATTTTTATTAACAATTTATTATGGAAAATCCGCCAGATACATATATTTTTATTCTACTGAAATGAAAGTTATATAAAAATTATAAAGGTATTTTAAAGGTATGTTACAGGTATAAAGTAAAACCAGTTCAACAAAAAATTAACATGCCAAATACATGAAAACGGAAGGATCAAAAAATCTAAATCCGTCTCCATGATTGGATCTAATAAACTTGACAGTACCAGGGCAGCATACGACAAACAGAGATTCGTTTGATCTCTCATGCAACCAATGTGACTAGTAAGGAGCTTTGTCAAATTTATTTATAGGTACTTTAGTATTGCAATAAACTTTATAGTTCATTTGTTTTGTTTTTATTAGGTACTTAAGTCGTTAGTGGTGTGATGTCTTTGTCGAATATATGTAGATTTAAACTATTCGCGTCAATATCAATATGGCTCATGATAGGCCATTATTTGGTTATGGGTCTTCTCTAAATAAAACAGTGCGACAATCTCCAAGATAGTCACGTATGGAGATCGTAAGGAGTGTTGCTGCTCGGTATTTGTGAAACATAAAAGTTCCTCAGGGTCAAAGCTCATCAGAGCTATCCAGCAACCACTCTACACTGCTTCGTCGCAAGGGGTCCACACGAGTGGAATTTGAGTTATGACCAATATTATATAGTCCTGCGGTCAAAGAGAACGCCGATTGGTCAACTAGTTGACACCGCTTTGTCTATGATCAGCGCCGCCCATGGAAACCAGAAACAACAAAGGAATTACGATTGCGTTGATTTGGGATTTAGGAGATTAAGGAATTGGGGAGGGGAAGGAATGGGTAACCTCACTCACACGGCGAAACACAACGCTGTGATTGTTTCACGCCGGTTTTCTGTGAGACCATGATAGCACTCAGGTCGAGCCGACCCATTCGTGTTGGGGCATGGTTCTCCCACACTTATTGACAGTTTGTTAATAATTGGCACTGGCACTCTTGGGACCCGAGCTTTTGCAACTCCCAGTCAACGTAATGGCAAGCAATCAAGCAGCGAGTTGTCACCGAGTGGTCCACCTGCCGTCTGCGTGTGAAGGGCTTAACTCCAAGACCTGGTGACGCTACGGAGTTGATGTAGAAAGTGCATGCTCATACAAGAACATATAAAGAATACTAGCTTCAGGAGGCGACTCGGTGCGTAGTGGGTGCAGGGCAGGGTGGCTCTAATGAGGTGTTTGTGACCTTCAGTCAGCTCTTGCTACCGGAAGAATATTAGATGATTTGAGGCAGAAAATTTTTTGCTCTGTTGCTTAAGTGCTAGTGAACCCTTTTTTGTACTCTTCTTCAAAGTGCAGAATCCTGTAGTGCTGTCAATGAGGTTTATATAAAGCCAGGCCACGGTTCCACCTCTGTGCAGCCGGGTCATAAGAGTGTATAGATTAATGTCGATAAATACATAACTTATCATTCAATAGCTCTGCTGGTACTCACTTAAGTATAGAGTAAACTTAAAAAAGCGGCTAAGTTTGAGTCGGTGACTGGGACATGATTTTTCATGTAAGTAAGTTGGCGTGATAATAAATGTCGATACTAAAATTATATAATTCCGAACTAAATCACGTTTGCTTTAAGAAGGGGGTCTAATTTTTGTTTGTTGTTATTGGAGCAATTTTTCATTTGTGCAATATATATATACATATATATATGTATAAGATACAGGTAGTGAAAGGCAGAATGAGACCGGAGACTTAGTATTAGTTTTTTATACTTCGGGTACCGGACCCTAAAAAGCCAGTTATGTTGATAGACTCGGTCGTATTAAAAGTAGATTACCACTGCTTATCATTCATGTTACGTGGCACCCACACACCTGATCCAGTTACAGTGTTATGCTAACGGGAGACTTGATATGTAGTGCTATGGCTGATGTTCCATGGCGAAGTAGGCAGAGTCATGAGTCTTTCCCAAGTCTTCAGAGTAGTAGAGAGTATTTTACGAATGCCCATGTGCGGTGCCGATTGCTTAACATCAGGTTATTGGTTAAATAAATGGCATGTTATATGTTCTAAACTTGTATTTTTTTAATTACAATTACCTACACTTTAAAGTATTGTCGTATGTAATAAAATGTAATGCATTATGTTCGTACATAAAATTTGACACTAAACATGGCAAACAGTACAAGACAGTCTAAATACTAATTTATGTCAACCAAATTAGGTCTAAAATAGACCAGACATTACAATTATATAATCTGAAAAGAACATCATCGTTTACGACCACATCCTTAAACACAAATACATTAGTTTGCTAAAATTGTCTCTCGTATTGTCTTTGTCTTTTTATTAGGATTAGATGCGACAGCAATAATTTTCAGAACCTTATATTGTAGTTTGAGTATTAGAACGTTAGCCATTCTTGTGTTTAATCACCAATCAAAGCGGTTTACATTTTAAATTAAGAACAAATGAATTCGTAGTTTGAAATTTATCTTTTTTAAATATGTTGAAGCACCGATACGCCTACGTCAATCCAAAATCGAATTGTAATTTTATATGTCATTTAGTTTTTCCTAATTGGGTAATAGCCAGATAATCTTAAATTGCAGAGTTCCTTAAAAAGAGGTTTACGTTCGAGAATAGTGTGAGTTCTCTTGTTTTTTTAAACATTTTTGGTTTTGTTCGTCTATTTTTTTGGTAATGGCATTTGAAAGTCATTACTTAAATAGATGTTGTATTTGTTTGACTCGACTCCAAATAATTAAACTCTAGTAGAATTTTATTCCAAGTCGTTTTTCAAAAATACTCTTTTTTGCCTTTGTAGCATGTATAGAAAATGAAATATAAAACACACCCAGACCTGGAACACAAATTGTGGGTCAAATTAAAAGTTGTACTATGCGGGCATCGAACCTGCGACAACTTCCTCAGCAGCCAGTACTCCAACCATTGTCTAACTTAGATTGATTGATCTTGAGATCTTGAGTCTTAAAAATGTATTTTTTTCTAATTATTGTTTTAAGGTGACGATGATATTTATTTAGTTGATATAATTATGTATTTTAAATTAATATTTGTAAATTTAAAATATTTAATTTGTATGTGTATGTAAGCTATTTTATATCTTTTGATTATTATTTGTTATTTTGATGTAAGATAAAGCTATGACTAGGTAACAAAATATTTTAGGTCAATAAATGGACGTTAATTTAAGGATTCTAAAATTAATTTATTCAGTAATAATTCCGTTATACATATTCACAAGCAAAAATATTTACAAAAATACTGGTTCAAATAAAATAAAATAATTTTAAATGAAAATAAAAAAGAAAACACTATTTTAGCCAATGAAAAAATCAACCCTAAAACGCCTGCGTCAATTGCAATAAGAACAATTGCTCAACTTTCCCGTTTTTCATACCCATACCTTCGTAAGAACAAGTAAGGACGGTAATACGCAGTACTTACATCCTGTACGACTCTAATAATAGTATAAATGGGAATATTTTAGTATAAACACGAGGACAGACGCACACACATGTTGTTACGGGACGTTAACTTCAAACGGACCGCAACTAACATTTTACTAAGAATTGGTAATATATTTTTTTTGTTAGGATTTGAATTTTGTGTGTGTGTGTGTTTGTTCTACAATTTTAGGGTTAGACGATTTAGGTCATTAGGCATGGAGTTTATTAGTTACAGATGGGATTGTGTCTGAAATTCTTTATCTGTCTAAACTCAAAGAAATCTTTGGTTGTATTTGCTGGTTCATTTTATGGATATTCGAGACAATATTTCTGGTATGCTTAACAGTACCGATATTAACATATTTTATGCAGCAAATGAAAGTTCATAATCATAGATTTTTCGATTCAAATTGCATACGTAATAATTTGACTTAATTAGAGCTTGGGTCAATTATACCCAACACGTCTTGAAGAGGGTCAACAGTTAAAGCCCATCAACATACTAGAATAAACAAAACTATAATAGAATTTTGACTTAATTGCAAGACAATAAAATTGAAAATCTATTAAATATATTGGATGAGGTTGACCTGCTGTCGTACTGCAAACACTTATTAACTGTGTGCTGAGTTAAAAGCGATTTTGTCTCAATTTTATTAAAGGTCCTTTTTGAATAGCGATTATTTAGCAAATTTATAGTCTAAGATGACAACCAGCCTCGCCCATTGGCTATTTATTTAAGCAATGTTATTAAATGTTTGTTTTTGAAATTAGATTTCCTATTTTATTGATTTCCTATTTTTTTAGGCCAATGAAATTCTTTGGAAAATTTTAAAAGGTGGTCTGTAGTTGGCAATTGTATAAGCTAAAAAACTGTTGGTATACCTATCTTTGACTTTTTAATCGTCGTAATTCGAGAGACTATAGAAGAACAATTGGTGTTCGAACGCCGGCGTTCGCTTTTTGTTTTACGAATTAATAAAAATATTGAAAATAACGGCTCATTCACGTGACTTGAAATGAGTACAGCTTTTCTCAGTTAGAGAAAAGGTCTTTTAGGTCACAACGAGACCCTAATTTTTAAGCAGCGTGTGCGTTTCAATGAAGCAGCTAATTCACGTAAGTACATAGGTCCTGTTTTTTAATGAAGTCAGTATGTGCCACGATAGTAACTATTAAAAATAAATAATATTTGGGTACCTATTTTCCTCAGTCAAAAATAAATTATTTTAAGATTTCAATACAATTAAATATTCAAAAATAATCGTACCTCATTGATGGATTTGACGATGTATAACTTATTAAAGATTTTATTGGTTAGGTAGAATTAAAGAAAAAATTAACTACTTACTTAAGCAGTTTGACCCAAAAATACGATGACGTCACATTTCTGCTTTCCATACCAAATTCATAGAACAGTTTCGTTTCTCACATTTCAGTACCGATTGAATTTGGCTAGTTGTCAAATACGGTTTTGTACCAGGATGGGCTGCTTTTTTAAAGGTTACCCCATTCTTGAATTTTCTCCTGTACCGTAAGTGCGTTTACAAACATACAATTTCACATACACATGACACCCAGACCCGGAACAACAACTTTTGGATAACACAATGAGTTGTTCTGTGCGGGAAGCGAACTCACGGCATGTTGCACGGCAGCCAGGTTGCCCAGCCACCGCACCGACAGTGCAATCAATTCAATTCAATGTTGGATAAGGACGCCACCACACACACACAGACCACATACAAAAACCGAATCAGCGACACACGTATGCGCTTTAAATATTAACCTCCTACGTCGAATTTCCTTCAACCCTTTAAGCAAATAAAGTAACCATTATTTACATTATGACGTATCAACCACAGATCCCCTTTTAACCCTACAATGATGCTATTGCGACTGACGGGACCCACCTCCCGTTATTATGACTAATTATTTACTTAATATCATGTAGGGTTGGTTGAGTATTGTACTAATTTGCGGGAGAAGTTGGATGTAGGGCTTTATAAAATGTTGAGGTTTGTTGTTGTAAGTTGTTTTATGTCTTGAAGTGGCACTGGCTTAGTAGTTTGTGTAATGTAGTTAGTAGGTATTTACGACCCTCCGTGGCTTCGCACAGGTTATCTTCTACCAAAGGTGTAACGAGTGCGTTGCCGGCCTACGGGTTTCAGATATTTAAGGATTGGGAAGGGATGGAAAGAGAGAGAGAGAGAGAGAGAGAGAGAGAGAGAGAGAGAGAGAGAGAGAGAGAGAGAGAGAGAGAGGGATTTGGCCTGCAGTAACTTCACTCATACGGCACAACAACGCTGTGGTTGTTTCACGTCGGTTTTATTTGAGGCCGTGGTATCACTCCAGACGAGCCGACCAATTCGTGCCGAAACTTGCCTCTTCTGTACTTTAAAAATAAGTATTTATTTCTTGAAGTACACTTGCACTTGTTTAACGAGTCTCAGATAAGAACAATCATTCGTTTGCATAATAGTGTAATTACTTGATTAACGACTAAAGTTTATCATCGCGAGTAAACAAAGTAAAGACATCGAGTAAATATTATGCGCTTATTTTGATTTGAGGAGTAACTACCTAGTATTATTAGTATTAGTAAAGTAAGCCAACAGTACTGTTATTCTAGGTAGATTGGTATTTTTGAAGCGAAACTAAACAGAGTGCAGTTTACGAGTAGGTACACCTGTGCTATGCTTGATGGTGTGGGCATTTTAAGATAATTAATAACATATTTAAAAATGATACAATAGGTATTCGGATACAATCTTCGATACGTTGTTATGGAAGATTATACTTCACTATTTCTTTACTTTTTTTAAAGAATAATTCAAAATTACAGTAATTTATTATAATACTTAACAACATTTAACAAAAAATATGTCATAAATATCCACGATACATTGTTGTAAAATATAACTCCAACGTTTTTAGTGTTAAAACTCGCATTCCAAATTCAAATATCGAACGTCAAACCGTTGTTTTAAAATTTGGAACGTAATTTGACATAAAACATGTGCCGAGACGTAACAATGGCCGCCAACATTGTAACCAACGATAACATGGTTAGCTGTCAACATAACATAAGTTGCATTGTAAATGTTGTGCCAATGTTTGATCAAACAACCCTTTTGCATAGTAAGTAGGGATGAG
Source organism: Spodoptera exigua (assembly GCA_902829305.4). NCBI lineage: Eukaryota > Metazoa > Arthropoda > Insecta > Lepidoptera > Noctuidae > Spodoptera > Spodoptera exigua. Next base: position 5,586,108 of record LR824625.2, on the reverse strand, counting down.
AAATGTAGTGTAGAATAACTAGGTACTATTATCATCAGCCTATAAGTGTCAGAGAAGGTTTGAACATTGATTACCACGCTTATGGCGGATTCGTGATTTTAAACTTAAAACCAGACTAGCTTTTGCCCGCGAGTCCGTTCGCGTGGAATAGTGACTTCCTGCAGATTTTTGGTATAAAAATTATTCTATGTCCTTTCTCGAGTTCCATACTTTGTCTGTACCAAATGTCACAGAAATCGGTTCAGTAGTTTAGGCGTGAAGAAAAGACAGACAGACAGACATAATTATTACTATCGCATTTTTAATATTAGTTTGGATTATTATGGTCTGGCATAACACACAGGCAACTTGTTACAGTAAAAGTAGAGTGAGCGAAGCCGCTGACTGATGCTAGTATTTAATAAATGGCACAGTTATCATCTATGACAATATTATCAAGCTGTGTTAATGGTGATTTGTAATAGATTTTATTTCTTTTCCCGGTGAGAGGAACTATTTTGTTAACAACTTTTTAAATGAAACTTCTTCGTCGGTCGTGTGGTTGGAAATTGTCTACTGTTTGTTGATCAGAACGATGTGCGTTAGTTCGCACATGATACTAATGTTATGAAGATGCGTTTTGTAAAATTCTTAGTCTAATTTAACTATTTTTTTCTTATAAAATAAATGTTGTTTTCGAATTTCGAATTATATTCTATTTTCAAATAAATTTGACTTCTATTATCGCTAGTATACCGTTGTACTAGTGTCATAAGAGAATTGTCACTGAAGTCTTTATGCAAAAATCCGGCGCTGTGCGATTCGGATTGACGCTAGGGCTGTCACTGCAAAATGACGATTGCTGTATAGGAAGGTGCCCCTTACACACACGCTTCATGGAATTCAGCCTAGCGATCGACCAGAAAGAGAGACGGATGTACAAAAGAGACTTAGTAGTTATAGGGTTAAGATTATAAACTTTTGGGCAAAACGGAACCCTTGTACCGACCATCATGTCAACCCTATCTATGACGGACACTTTTACAAGTCACCGAATATGGGTGCCGACTTGTCTGCTTCGAATATTTACTCATCGATAAATGAATAAGTATTAGACTATTTGGATAAGTTCTAAAATATCACTAATGTAAACAATTTATACGCTTCTAAAGGTCATTATGATAATGTTATATTATATGGGTATATTTATAAATTCTTTAGGCAAGTCAATAGAGTTCAAATTACCCTAAGAATTCCAGTTTTCACATTTCTTTCCTAGTTTTGGTCGTCTAGACGGCACTTATAACAACGGTACAACAAGTATTGGGCTTTTTAAGGAGGGATTACCATCAACTGACTGACTGAAACCCCCTTCCACTCTGAGGAGAGCAAAAAGGAGCTTCAGAATATATCTGACTAAAAACCACCCTTTCGTGTTCCGGACTGGAGCCGCTGTAAGTTGTTGCGCTTATCCCAACCCTGGTTGGACATGAGCTCTTCAGTATCTGTGACCATAGGTCACAAAATACTATAGTTTATTTTGAGAGAATTTGGATTAAACACATTTAAATATAAATATTTATCTAATTTACCAGGGATGATAATTTTTTTAATATATCTTCTTCAACCTTCAACAATCACACTTTTATCGTCTGATAATATCTAGCGACTTAGACAGAGAAAATGACTTTGTTTTACATTATGTAGTGATCGGTATGTAGTGATGGTTCGATGGCTTTATGAACCGCACTTGGAACGGGACGCGGGTAAACTTAGCCTACTTTTAAAAGTTTTTCTTTACAATAGTAACAGAAGCCATATATTATATATGTATGCTCAATTCATGTTAAAATATCCGTTATTTTAAACATAGTTGCAAAAAAATCAAATCAAAAATTTAAATTGTAATCGTGCAATATTAAATCCTAAATCGTATTACCCAGGGGATTGTAGAAGCGCATGTGTGCAACACCGCTCGTCCAGATTGCGTCCTATTCAATTTGTGAGTGTAATATATCAACTAAACTCTGTAGATACAATCATTTGTAAGGCGTCACTAAGCATTTTGTACTGGGTAGGGTTGTACGTTTAAATAAATTAAGTATTTTATTTTGCAAGGATGTTTTTTTTTGTTTAAAATGGTGTAATAAAATGACGTGATAAAACTTTATTAGGATACTTATGTTTTTTTTTATTTTTTCTGTTTTTTTTTTGGTAGCATAGCGTGGTCCTGTGGCATGTTGAGTTAATGAAATCATATATTATATCCTATGTTTATTCACACATACACATCTATTGGCAGGCGGACAATTGATGTGAGTGCAAGTGCGATCCGTGAGTATTTATTTGGCGTTCCATTCACGGACAATGATTCTCCTCGAGCCACTAAACAGCAACAATATCAAAAAATAGGTCGTTTAATAATGTAGGTACTGACAAGCTTTGATTATTTAAAAAATAAACACTCAAATTACTTTCAAAAACATATCATTGTTCAATTATTAAAATGTATTGAAAACGACATGACGTCATTATACATTTTAATAAAATTACGCGGGACAGTGGCAACCCTATGATAGCCTAAGGGCTATTGCACATCGCTTGGCTAATTTGGTGATGTTATACAAGTCGCCTCACTCTTTAGTCTACCTATTACAATATTGGACTGTACTAGTGATGTGGGCAAACTTTTATAGCTTTAGTGTTATCGATAGTTAATTAAGAATTTATTTTACAAAAAAATAAACATGAATCGTAAACTGTGTAGAAATTTTGCCAATTCTTTGTTTTTTGTATTTCTTATTGTCAGGAGAAGATGAAGAATATAAGAAGAAAGAACGCTTGTGGAGGTTAAATCGTGAAATGTTGACCTTTCATAGTTAATGCGAAGTAGACACTTTCTTGTGTAGGCACTTTTCATATTAAAAAATATTATAGTTTATTTTGAGAGAATTTTAACTAAACACTTTGCAATATTAATATTTATCTAACTAAATATGGATGATAAATGTTTATTTAAATTCTTCTTCAACAATCACAGAGAAAATGACTTTGTTTTACACTATGTAGTGATCGCTATACTCATATAATATAAACACAATGTTCCAACACAATATCAAAAACAAAGAACAAAGCTACTTCTTACAGCTACAAAAGAAAACAAAAAAAACTCGAAACATCGACACTACGTCACTGCACATCACACGGAACCCGTCACCCGTATATGAATATTTAATTTCACCCCTGTTTATTTATTGGTCGTATATTTCACGGGCCGGGGTTGAATTTGCATGCGTTACCGCGTTAGTGTACGCTGTCCAAATTATGGTGGGGTTGGCCTTCTGTTGCAATGAATAAACGCAGATAACGGTGACGTGCCATAGAAGTACTGGATGTGATTTTAGTGTGGTGACGTCATTTTTGTTAATGTTGATGCTCATTGTATTAATCGAAATTATTTTCTTAATACCAGAAGTGATATAATAGGTAATACTTTACAAAATTAAAGAAAACCTTTACTACACCGTCTTCAAAAAGATTAAAAAGAAACGTTAAGCTAAGAAATGTGTAAGTGACTGGAGGCCCGAATCTTCCCGACCTACAATCCCTCCCCAGTATTTAAATCTCCGAAACATTAATCCCCAAAAGTCCGGCAACGCACTCGCAACTACTTTGGTGTTGCCATTAAATAATTCGTTAGCTAGTTTATCGACCTATCGCATAAAAAAAGAAAGAAGGAAACAAGATATTTTGAGCATATGTACAAATATGCTCAAATTACTTGTTTATACTGAAACTCTACAAAATAAACATATATAAAATTTTCTTTTCATAGCAACATACATAGCAATAAGTGACACGAGAGTAAACCATGGTAGACACAACTGCTAGAAAATATAAAAATAAAGACCTGGATAACACTAAGACACTTACAGCGTCTCAAAAACAGACAAATATTACTGCTTCACCACTAAACTATAGAGATAAGCCGTATCTAGAAATAACTTTATCTAAAATGTCCTCCACACTCGATATATCGATGTCGATACGACAAGTAACCGAGTGGATACACATCACTATTTTCATTGTTTTAAACCCATTGATACACTGTCGATGGTTATCAAAACAATGTTTGATTATGGACAACACTATAATTCGTATTTTGGGAACATTCGATGTATGATCATAATAATTCATTTAATATTGAATTATTTATTGGTTAATGAGTCATATGTATTGGTTCGCAGTTGATTAATATTATTTTCTCGAGAAATGCGATTGGAGGCTGTTTGTGTGTAATTTTTATTGTGATAGGTCGTCGAACGAGCTTACTGATTCTGATGGAAAGCAATTACTACATCCGACGACGCGAGCGAAGACAATAGCCAACATCAAGTTAAAATGCTTTAACAGCCGCAGCAGTTTTTTTTTAATGTTTAATAAAATATAATTAACACGATCTCGATTTTGATGGGTCTATAAATTTGAAAATTCTGAATTTTTAACATTGTTAAACATACTCTTTTTTCGGACAATAGAGTATAAAGTTGATTGACCCTAATATTATTCTAACTTTATACTCAACATTGTTTTAAATCTATTTGCAAAGGTTCAAACTTAACCGATCCAAAAATATTAGTCTAGGAAAAGTTCCGTTTTACGTTTCAACAACTTTTCATATAACTTGCGGTGTTTGTACCATTCTGTTTGACTTCTAAAGTGAAACGGAACGTTCAATTCTATAAGGCAGACTTAATAATAAGTTGTTAAAATAAATTTTTGAAGTTAAATACGCAGAATAAGATTTTTGAAAGTTCAATGAGGAGATTTGGTAGCTTTTGTGACTTTAAATTATAAGAATTACTTTAAACCACTTTGTATAAATAAGCTGTGAGCCTACCTTATATTAAATAAATAAATAAATAAGAATTTTATTAGTAGATAGACTGTTGAAGTTTTCTTATGTGAGATGATTTTTATTCTTTTTTATCCTTCTTTTTCCTAGATTATAATTGTGGTGGAGTCACGGTACTAACATAATGTGTCCGTTTAATTTGATTATTTTGTAATCCTTTCAGTATTGTTCCAATTACAGCAACCCAAACTGGCTCCGCACGGGTGCAATACTTATGCTAAAATTTCTTTACTATTTAATGGATGTTATTTTACATATAAATCTTCCTCTTCAATTAGTATTAATTCGTCAAACACTAAGCGAACGCCGGCGTTCGCGCAACTATTCTTCGTCTACTGTGCCTCGATTTACCACGATTGTAAGGTTAAAAAAAGCTCATCAAAATACGTTATGTAGTTTTATAGATTTAAGTACACATAGGGGTATAGGGATAAAGAGAGCGACTTTGTTTTATACTATGCGGTGATGTACCGCCAAAGCCAAAGTATATAAACTAACTTTAAACCTAGTTTAAAACTTTAAAAAAACTAGTTTAAGAGACACACCAACTGAACAACCGTTACATTTCCTGTGCTACCGAAAAAACTAAGATCAGCTATTAGAATAACCGTTTTTGATAAACGAGTTATTTTTTAAGTTACCGTTATTTGCGATCATGAAAACTAGTTGAGCGATTACAGTGTTTATTATATTAATATATATATATATATATATATATATATACATGTATATGTTGTATTCGCGGAAGAGGATATCCGATGTATTAAATGGTTTTTTTATTTTAACTTAAATCTTTATCAAACTCTTTTTCAGATTCTGTGCTATTATTGTGGTAGGTACTGGTATGGCACAAGAGACAATTCTAGGGTACGTACCCAATCGTTCCACTGCCCCGATCCCTCCCAATCCCTAAATCTCCAAAACCCTAATCCCTAAAAGGACGGCAACGCACTCGTAACTCTTCCGATGCGACTTACTATCAGGTAACCCGTCTGCACGTTTGCCGACCTATTCTTTTAACTAAAAAAGTTTGCACCAACATACTTACTTACAATTTCAGATACGCAGAAGTATACCTAGATTTGTTCCGAGCGGAAATCTAGTGCGTATCAAGTTTTTTTTGAGGGGGTTTATTACTATTAAATGACTTCTCCCATCCTGGGTGAGGCGAGAGGGAGTGTCAGACTCTTTTTTTACTAGTCTATTATATCCTACTGCTGGGCAAAGGCCTCCCCACCTCCCGATCTTTCGACCGTGTCCATCAGACTACAGGCGTCTAGATCGTCATGCCATCTTTTCCGGGGCCTACCCCGCCTGCGGCGTCCAATTTTTGTCAGACTCTTACTGACTAAAAGCCACTCCATTCAATTTCCTGTTCCTTTCTTGGCCACGTTGCATGACAGCTGGATGCCAAGCTACCGCGTCAATGTGAGGAATTAATTCTTGTGTAGGTATACTAGGAAATGCTACGGATAGAATGAACTCAATGAAATTCTGAGAAGACTCTATGGTTTAGTTGGTACCTAATAGCGGATTTATCCTGTGTCATGTAGGTACTTCAAGTGGCTATGTTAAGTGGTATAAAAGTCTAATTTGATATTCATTTATTGAGTTTGTTAGTTTGATTGTTTTTTTTTATTAATTATTCGTGTACAACATTACTGTGCCCACATTTAAAAGATATAGTACCTACAATAAAGAAAAATTTTAATTATTTGGTACATATTATTTTTATAAAATCCAATCCTAGCTCAATTTAAATTTGAAAGTCGAATTTTCTAATTCCGCACCTTTTCCTTTAAGTAAAACTTAATATGTATAGGTAAGTAAGTATACCTACTGTGTAGGTATATGAACAAATTCTGTGAACTCGTCCAGTAGTGTTCTCACGCGATACTCAGAACTGGCGGGATTGTGAGGAAAATATCTCAATATCATGTTATCTATACTTATTATAGAACTTATAGATAGACAATGTTGCTAAGATGTTTGGAGAATTCATTTCATTATGTAACATCAACATAAGAGCCTATTTTTTATGATAGGATAAATAGTCTAAAGGATTTGTCGCCTAGGTTGAGGCAAGAGGGGGTGTCAGACTCTTTCTTACTAAGAACCGCCCCGTTCCTTCTCCTGCTTCAGCCCAACCCCACGGTACCTAATTGCACTTACCCCACAACTTGACTGAACATCGATCCTGTTGAGCCTGGCCTTCTGTGGTGGCCCAATAGCTGCTTAAAGCGCGCGAAACGTGGCTCGCCGTACGGGTGTGGTTCTGGTCGGGCGAGAGATAGACCTACTTTTGGTTGCTGCATCTTGATTATAATTTTTGTACTCCATGCTGCAGTACAAACATCAAAAGCATGTGATAGTATAATTGGTTGGTTTAAAAACCTCAAAATGTTGGATTTTAGTAGTTGCAACTAATACTAACAACAACGATTTTTTTTTGTGAGGGGAAAATCATCAAATGACTTCTTTCACTTGACAGTGTCAGACTTTTACTGACTAAAAAGCCCCCTGTTCCTTCTCCTGCTCTGGGCCGAGGTCACGGTACCTCATTGCGCTTACCCCGCAACCCCGGCTGAACCCCGCAACCCCGGCTGAAAAAAGAACAGTTAACAACAACGATAAGGAATCGATACGTTATTATTTAAAGTCGAGTTCCGACGGGTATCCACTATTTATCCACTATTCAATACAAAAATACATCTCGCGGTCACATCGTAAATCAATTACTGTATGTTATTTAGAAAAGTTACAAATAACTGAAGACAACAGGATATTGTTTAACCGTTCCTTACCGCAGGCGGTTTACCGCAGCTGATGAACTGCACTGTGTTACAAATGTACTACGATACTCGGAACGGGGAAGGGGAATAATTTTATTACGATTTATTTTAAATTAAAAAAAAAATTGTTTAATTAGGAATTACAGTGAATATAGTCGATGTCAATGAAACTATCATCTATGGTGTCTAAATTATCATGAAAAGTGCATTTAACAAGAATAAGGTCATATTGGGACTTAACAGGTTTCAAACCTTTATACTATATATGAGGAACGGAAGGCCTAGCCTCTAGGCCACACCCAGGGTTGCGGGTTATACGCAATGAGGCACTCTGACACTCTTTCCCGCTCGACCTTGGGCGGGAGATGTCCTTGGATCATTTTCCCTTTTTAAAAAAACCTTCGGGCCACCACGAATTTTATTAGTGGTTCTAATTAAATCTTAGAGTTATTTTTTTATGAGACACTGTAAATGCTTGCCACCACCTAGCGGATAAAAGTTCTCGCGACACAAAAAGATGGCAATTAACAGCCCCCTACCTTACGGACAAAATATTTTATCTTAAAACGTAATCAGTATATTAGTGACATGGCTGGACTTAATGACAGGAATATTTCACACAGTAACAGTATTCGGTGCGTTCGAGATAAATTGCATCTTTACTACCTTGGATTTAGAGATCCTTTTACAAATAATTTCGAATCTAATTAAAATTTTACAAATATATTTAAATTATAATTATGATATTTCGCTTTGTCTATATCTATACTAATATTATAAAGTGGTAAAATTTGTAAGTTTGTATGTAGGGGGTAATCTTTAAAATCGCTAGTCGGATTGCCAAAATTCTTTCACTGATAGATAGCTACAAGGTTCCTATTAAGTGCTATATATAGGCTTTAAAACATCACGCTACGATCAAATGCAGCTGAGCGGCGGGTGAAACCGTGCGAGATGAGCTAGTAATTTATAATTATAATTTAATTAAAATTCTACTAGGATATATCGCTTTGTATTTAATAAAAATATTACATTATAATTTATTTAACAGTTTATGTACAGAGTTAAAAAGGCACAGCTTAATTCTTCAGCAGGATCGCTATGTGAGAGTTAGAATAAAAAGATTGCATTGAGAGGCATTGTTTTTTGATAAAGATCATATTTTTCATTATCTACAGGCGCATACTGCTTACTATAAACGCAAAAGTTTGTAAGCGTGGATATTTCTTTGAAGGGCTCATAGTAAAATTTGGGATAGATATAGATAATAGAAATGAGGTATTAAGTAAACCTGGCATTTTAAAAAACCAACTTATTAAGTGAGCTTTACGACCTCTAGGTCGTTTCAATGATCAATGATTCAGTTATTCAGAATTGGACAAGCCATTTTTGGAATATCCAACCAAGCTTTAATATTATAAACACAAAAATAAATATAAATTAAAAATAAATATAAAAAGGAAGACAGCTTATTTAACCATGAAGGTCCTAAACTACAAAGAGTTGACAAAGTAATATCATTTATACTTCTCAATTCCAATATGACATTTACGGAACCCACACGAAATAAATTTATTTTTATTTATACCTTTTTTACCTAAATGTGTAAAAGGTGGACCACCCCTGATTCTGGTAGCACACTAACGTACAACCGCCATTAATTTTAAAAAGATGTCAGTGGTTGTCAACAGTTGGGTCGATGTCTTTTTTTTTCACTCGATAATAATAATTTTCCACGATTTATGTGTTTTGATTGTGTTCCTTGAATTTGTATTAATTTATTTTCCGTGCTTTGTTATTAGCTTCTTATTATTTTTATTGCCTCGGTTTAGCCACTTCACCTTCACCCGTTCTTTTTATTTATTTTATCCCTTATAAATTTTATTTTTCATTAAAATACTTCATACCGTTTATGATAAAGGAAGTGATTCATGTTTGAAGTATTCTTATTAAACCTTATGTTGACCTTTTTTATTTTTATAAATTCATTGTGATTTAATTTTAAATCCTTATTAGTTTTAATGGGAATTTTATTAGTGTTGTATTTCGTATGTTTAATTATTTTTTTCGACAAAAATATGTATGTATCATTAAAAGGTCGTCTTAGGTCCTCGTGTAGGTTTCTGTAGAATGTATAGCCCCTTAGAGACTTTTGATACATACAGGGACACTTTCTGTCACCAAACAACACATAACTATAAAGTCAAACAAATGAAGACCAATAAAAACCTTCTACTAAGTACAAAACCGCAGAACAGAAAAAAAAGTTTTTTTTGTTCCGTGAAAAAAAAAGAAACTTAACCCGCGGGTGAAAATGCAACAATGAATCGCGGCCCTAGCCGGGAGCAGAAGAAGGAATGAGGTGGTTTTCAGTCAGTAAGAGTCTGACACTCCTTCTCGCCACATTAAAAACGGGAGAAGTCAAATGACGATATAATTCAACGTACAAAAAAAAAAAAACAAAAACTAATTACGATCCTTAATTAGGAACGCGACAAAACCGAAAAAAAACACCTGAAAAGCGAAGACAAAAAAACCTTAAAGCACCTTAGTATGTATAAGATATTACTAAAAAAGGGTCTTAAGACCCATTAACACTTACCAAACATGAGTAATGTCCCAAGTCCGGAGCCCGGGTCGCAATGTTGAGGAATTCCATTTCCAACATGTTTTTGTATCGTTTTTCTTACGATGCTACCGAAGAAGTTATTATGGAGATAACATCTGATTAACAATTTACTGGCTAGCCTCTATAACCGGGGCTTGCTTGTGAATTTTAATACTTAAACGAGCTGCTTAGATTGGGTGGTGCAAACTTTAAAACCGAATACCAAAAAACGAAGGAGTTTCTCCGTTTGACATGTATGTTTTAAAAAAAATATATATAGCTAATTATTAGCTACACTTAGGAGACGGTTTTAGTAAGACAAATATTGTTGATTTTACTCGTCTGTATTTATGAACATTAGTCAGTTTTTGTAAATAAACGACGCAAAACAATGCAATGTAAAAAACTATCATGGCCAAACGAAAAGTACATAAGTATATTAAGAAAACAAACTAGGTACAAAGTAATGCATTTATTTCTACAATGCTTAAATTAATTAAAATTATCACGAAAATAAACTTTAGCCATTTTATTTTTATTTTATTCCATTAACATACCTGTTCATCTTGTGAAACAACGATTGTGTTGTGTTCCATGACGGAACGTGATTAAAGTTAAAAGAGACCTGACCCTTTCTCAATCCCTAGATCCCCCAACACTCAAATGTCTAACCCTCAAACGGCAACAACACACTTGTAACTCTTCTAGCGTTGATTGCTTGCACCAACAGGTGAACCAACGGCTCGTCTACCTACAAAATATATATATAAGAATTCAAAAGTTTAATACCCAACGAACTCGCTACACAACCTCTTTTAAGTTAGACCACACAAATTATCAACGGTTTTCGATTGCATCGAACAATTTAATTATCTCGAAGATACATCAGGATCGTAATTAGTTGAGATATTAATAACATGCACAAATGATAATTATGATGTCCAATTACGACGTCAAGTCATGAATATTGTAATTTTATGATATGACTACGTGAAAATGATTGGGGACCGATTGGATCTATGTGACATTGTAAGGTTGAGAATGCTTTTAGACAACTTTGTTGATCCAAGTCAATGTAAAGTAAGGTAGTATAAGTGTATGAAAACTCTCGTATTCAATATTGAAAGGTCTTTTTAATTCAAAGTAAAGTAAAATCTGGTCTGTGAAGTTAGCTTGACTTTTAGAATCGCCTGCCCGACGTCGCCTCGTCGCACAACTCTTATTCATGAATAAGAGTCCCGTTGTGCCTTGAAACCAATAGAGCTCTGCTCGACTAATTCCCGTGAGCCAATACACTCGTTAAATGAAACAAAATAAAAAGACTTTATAGAAATAGATAACTAATTAAAATAAGGTTGTGACCCATCGAAAAACTACAGAAATCTAGATTGCGTTCAATCGTTCATTAGAAATAAAAAAACAACACTTGAGCAACAACAGCTTACCTACTCAGACTCAACCATAAGTGCCCACTGTTGATCAAAGGCCTCTTCTCACACACTTAAGTATTAATCACCACGATTGCTTTAGGCGACTTGGCGATTTCCTAGAAATTATGTCCAGATCTTCTCAGGGTTATCCTTCACCGTTTGTCAGTGGTGTCTTAATAAACAAATAAAGTACATATAACTTTAAAAAGGTACATTGGTACTTATTTTAAACTTTCTAATTAATTTCTATTTGAGAACTGAGTCTTAGTTAAGCTAATTCTTCCCACAATTACACCTAAAACATTTTTTCCTTTAACCATCTGCATATTTTCTCTTACCATACATACTTCGCTTCAAGTCTAGATGAAATTAGCGCTAATAGCATTTTCCGTTTATAGCAAAAACGTTAATGTTCAGTGAATCCAGTATGAACTTAGATTAGGAATTCTATTACTTCTCAAGCAACTTCTTGGGATCACATCTTCTAAGCGATTTGCATGCGTCCTGTCTGCATTCTTTGATAACTTAAAATTCTTTTTGGTTCTTACTATGTACTGTATGTATGTTTTTAAAGTATTTTCATTGCGATACTAGTTTCTGTCAGCGGCTTCGCCCACAGTTGCAGGGTAAAAAGGAGCCTACGTGTTATTCCAGACTTTAATCTCTGTGCCAAATTTCTTCAGTTCCAAACAACTTTTAGAGGTATGAGGAACAGGATGGAAAGTTCCTCATCCTCCATTGAAAAGGGAGGATCCTCCGACCAGGCGAGGTGTTCGTGCCTGGTGGGCTACTGCCCGACGATTGCTGTCGGGACATCTGTATGGGTGCTAATTGTGATGAAAACTCTTATAGCGCGATGTAGGCACTTGCTCGTGATTGGTGCTGTTGTTTATGTAGTGCGCTAGATGTCGCTACATCACTCCCCTCCGAGAGCGGAGGTCGTTAGCTGGTTGAGACGTCTGTGAGATGTTTGTCGAGCCAGTTGATTTTTTCAGTGCGTCGAATCTGTCTGCGAAGATGCCCCAGTGAGTCGGGTGGTGCAGTGCTGAAGAGTGGCTAGCTGCTGCGTCGACCAGGAGAGGGAGTACGTCTCTGCTTGCTGACCGGCCGGTGCAGTATGCTGTGCCGAAGTTGCTGATGAGTCTGTAGGTGCTGACCAGGAATGCGCGTTGGCTGCATGCTGGTGGTCAGGGAACCCGTTGTAGCCGTGGAAGCTGGCTGACTGTAGGATTCGCTGCTTGAAAGCTCGAGGAAGTGATGACGTCATGGCTATGACGTAGTTGCACGAAGACTGCGTTGATGTTCATGCTCAGGGTCACCAGTTTAGAGGTATGAGGAACAGGGTGGAAAGTTCCTCATCCTCCATTGAAAAGGGAGGATCCTCCGACCAGGCGAGGTGTTCGTGCCTGGTGGGCTACTGCCCGACGATTGCTGTCGGGATATCTGTATGGGTGCTAATTGTGATGAAAACTCTTATAGCGCGATGTAGGCACTTGCTCGTGATTGGTGCTGTTGTTTATGTAGTGCGCTAGATGTCGCTACAAACTATTTGTGCAAACTTTTGTGTTTTTAATAACATTTGCTGCCTAGCTTCTTTAGTTATAACCTCTCTCGATAAATATGTAGTATATCCAACACCAAAATAATTGTTTGTAAAAAGTTCCTGAGATTAGAGCGTTCAAGCAACCAAACTCTTCAGCTTTATAACATTAGTATTACATAAGCTGTCATTGTGGAAGAGTCATGCTTCCTTACAGAAAGCCGACATGTAACAACGCGTGTTGACCGGATTTACCGGAGACCCAATCCTCACCCATCGCCAATATTTAAATCAGTAACCCCTAAAATGATTGCAACTTGCTCGTGCACATCACTTTGGTGTTTTTTCTGGCAAACTAATTGAAAACTAGAAACTGATGAGAAGTGTTGAAGAGTTTTTTAAAAATATAGAAAAGGTATCTATTAATTGACGAAACTAGGTACCTTTAATTAAGCAATGAACTGTTCTACATACCTAACCGCAAAGGGTCGAATAAAAACTTTTTAAAACCAGTGACGTCATCTTCGTAAGTACATTTTGATATTAACAGTTCATTGCAACACAGGTGGTCTATATTGGTCTGTAAATAAGGTTGTAAATTACTTTTTATTACGATACATTGTGAGTAGGTGGGTTCGGTCGATGTAAGTACTTTTTAAACATCATCGACTACTTGGTATCGATTTCAAGTTCAACTCGAATGACAGTAATGGTAATTAAAAGATAAGTGACTGCTTTTGAGTTGGACAAAAGATTATTTTATTTATTTGTGACTTTTTAATTGGTGCTGAGTTTGATAAAAATTATAAAGACTTATTAGCTACTAGCTTTCGCCTGCGACTCCGTTCGCGTGGAATAGTGAGTTCCTGCAGATTTTCGGTACAAAAACCATCTCGAGTTCCAAACTAAATATGTACCAAATTTCACCGTGGTTTAGGCGTGAACAAAAGACAGACAGACAGGCAAACAGAGCTACTTTCGCATCTATGATACATATTAGTTTGGATTTATACTGCAAACCCCGATGTATAGCAGTGTTCTCTAAATAATCAAAGATCCAATCTACATGCCAAGCGTAGGGATTTGGGCCAACCACTTTTAAAGCTTCTTCTAGAAGAAGCTATCTCCAAAACTACTTATTTGTGATGTACCTCTTCTTAAGTTTTACCTTAACCTTCACCTATTATGTTGCCAGGCCATCATGCCAAGCTTCGGCACGAATGGGTTTCGCCTGTTCTTTCTTGCTCAAGCGTAGTGACAATCACGACCACAAAGAATACCGGCGTGAAACACCACTCACGTTATGTTTTGCAGTGTAAGTAAGGAAGCCCGATCCTCTCCCCCATCCTCAATCTCCAAATCCTCAAATCCCCATAAAAACTGATTCAGACGCTGGTTGCTTACCATCAATTGATACGTCTGCTCATTTTACGACGAACAGACGGATGGAGACTTAGTGATCGCCATTTAAAAGTATCATGTTTATTAGTGAGCTTTGCGAGCCGTTTTCTTTTAATACTAGTATTATAAAATACTGTACAGCAAACCTGTCATAAGCTAGTATCGAATCTTTATAAAATTGATGTAATTGACATTCAATATTCTGTAATCGGAGAGTCGGATAAAATCCATTATGTATCTCTTAGGTCTTAAGTGACTCATCATGATACTTGTAGTTCTTAAATCGAGTCTTTATATTATGGAACTGGTTTTCGTTAAATAGCGTTTAGGCTCACCTCGCTTCGAGCTGGCTGTATGTGGTATAATCTGCAGTGAGCTCGCGATTTTATTTTGCGTTTTCTTTTTTTTGTCAATGGAATGTTAATTTTTAATTGCGATTATTTTTTGTTTTGCAAATAGTTCTCTGTTTGTCAGTATGTGTGTGTGTGTGTTATTTCTATCTAGTCGTTCGCTTTAGCCATATGCTTTATTTTTCAATGTAATGAAATAATAAAACATAAAACATCACTTTCTTACATCAACATGATTCGATGTTATGGTGCTCAAAGTGAAAAGTCTAAGTGATATTTCATATGTGTATCTCTGTTTATACCTTGTGAAATAGAAAGAAGCTTACAAATATATTTTTTGAAGTGCGATAGTCATCTATTTATATTTCTCGCCCTGGTTGGGGTATGAGGGTTTGTCAGACTCTTACTGACTAAAATCCACACGACCTGTTCCTTCTTCGAAAATTTAATTATTTTTATACATTTTGTTAATATAGAATAAAAAAATAGAAACAGGCAAAGTAAGGCTGTATTATTAAACACGGTGTAAGGCAGACAGACTCATATTTATATATATTCTTAGCTTTGCAAAGTCATCGTTGACATAATTTGCATATGTATTCATTTGCCCACTGTAAAGGCTATTATTTTACTTCTTTAGCTTTCCTGAGAATTTTCCTAGTTCGAAGTTGCCTTGTTGCTAGTAAAGACATTCCTTAGTTGATGTTTTGACATTACTATTTTTAGTGCAATGTTGCAAGGGTACGAAGTGGTCCTTTGAATGAACCTTTCTATGTCATTTTTTTCTTTGTGAACAAACATTATTTTGATTTTTTTTCTTAAGTAGCTTGTTATTTGTTTTCAGATTTAGAATCGGAATAAAATATAATTTGAAATAGTAAACACAGTTCAATTGTGCGATAAGAAAATTTAAATTTCCTAACACGCTACTTATTCACATACTTTATTTCAGGGAATGAACATTAACTGTATAAATACAAACTCTTAGCTAGATATTAAAGATCCGCGGATAGAAGGACCACACGCCAATATCAAGAAGACCACAAGTTTTTAACATTATCATGCAAAATTATACGAGTTTTGTATTAATTAGTTTTTAATGTTCGCATATTTATGCATGCCTGGTATACCTTTACATGCATCGATATCATCTGTATAGATTCAAGATATCTCTGGTAGATGTTTAATGGGAAGGAAGTTCTTATAAAAATATAGTTTTGTTTTTGTGTTGATATTGCTTCAAACATATTATAATTTAGTAATAGTCTCACAGATTATGGTTTTGATATTTGGTACAATCTAGGTCTTAAAATATCATTCAAATTGCTATGAATGCTACTTCGTAAAGCTTTCTTTAGGGATCCAGACTTGTAGTGTTTAGTAATGCATGAATTTTTTTATTGTTTTTGTTTCTATTATTGATAATGAATACCATCACCGCTACGCTGGGCACCGTTATCTTACGACGGTCTGTTAAGCTTTCTAAGCGACCACCTGTTAAGGTATGAAGTTTCGATTTTGTTAAAAAAAATTGGCATACACCAGGATTTTCACCTACAATTTATTATACACATCACAGCAAGACCCGGAACAATGATTGTGGATCGCACAAAGAATTGTTCCGTGCGTAAACTGAAATCGCGACACGTTGTGCGTAAGCCAGTTGCCCAGCTACCGCCATTAGAGCAGGCAATTCAATCAGAACTTTCGATTTTAAATCTTTCATATTCAGATGTAGGCTTAGGCATTTGAGTAAATTTCAAGAATATATTATATGTATACCAAAGAACAAACGAAACATAGATTTGCAAGGTCATTTTTCTTACCTATTCTATGAAGTATACGATGTTTTGATGGTAAGGACAGCATTGTGCGAAGAATGTCGTGTTCGCGACAATGCTGTATAAATTCCGACGACACAAAGCAACAGTTATTGAAGTCGGTGCACAGTGCTGATGTGTCGAGTGTTAGAAAATAGGGTTGGTACGGTACTGAGTTGAGTTAATTTTTTTTTAAATTCTTTTTTGCAGTAGTTTATAAGTTTTTTGGTTGACAAATCATGAATATGGAATCATAAATAATAAATAATACTGAATAAGATTTTTGTTTCAAATGTATTTTTCATAGTTTAATTTATTTACATCTATTTGTTACTGACAATAAACAAATTCCCATTTTAGAACATTAGCCAAAACTAGTTTTACGTTTTCATAGAAACTTAACATGACCAATAGGATAAATGAGTAAACACGCACAAGATAATACCACTCTCGGATCGGTTGCAGGCATTTAAGATTGTAGTAAATTAAAGACAAAAAATAGTAAAAGATAGAATTATTAAATCCTCTTTGGTTAGGCAGCCCTATTTACAAGAATAGTGCATTTGAGCGGCGGCGGCGGGTTATCGCGCGTCAACAGGCAGTGGCAACGTCGCAGCTAAAGTGTTAATTGTAAAATTACGATTTTCATTTTCTATTCCAATATCTAATACATTTACTATAAGTATGCTATTATTATGAATGTAAAGGGAAAGCTACTGGTTTATCTGTTGTGGCAGTTGGACTCAAATGGCTCTTATTGTTGTGATTTGAAGAAGAATAGCACAGGATACATTCTTTGATTGTATTGATAGTTAAACTGACAGATTTTTTATGTAATTGAGCCTATTGGATTAATGGATTTCATGCTAAGATAACAACGCAAATCCATAAAAAATAATTATCTATTTAGTTGCAAAGTCCATTTAAATAGAGATATAAATCTAGCATAAGTATTATTTGTATTTAAAACTCAAACACCAATTTCTTCATTACCAAAAAAGCGAGACTTGTCATAAAAAACCTTCATCAAAATAACCCAAAAATATTCTGCCCTCAATATTCCGAACACCTAATTAACTGACTTCATAAACAATCTTACAGGCTCAACCACAGATTCACAATAGAACAGATAAGACAAGAAACATTGCCAGCAGAAACCCGGCTCGATAATCTTCGTTAATACCAAGTTTATATTTAACCTATAATTAAACGAAGTGGCTCGATTCGATAGCGCGGTCCTTTGTCTCTTCCACTGAATCTAAATTCTTTGTTCTGTTTTCAATTTAAATTTCATTCGATTCTAACGATTTTGACGTATTGTGTCACGTTAATTAATGTAATAAAGTTAGTTTCAGGGATTGTTATACATATTATTATTAATTAATTTTAAAACTATAATAACGCAATATTAGATTCATTAATTGACATCGGATGTTTATGTCACGTTTATTCTGAACATTATCTCGAATTGGATCGCCTTTACCGCAGTTCTATGGTTGGGTTTTACTAAAAACAGACGTAACATCCTTACAGCATAATTTACTTTTAAGTACAGCATTACATTATTATTAACACATCAATCCCTTCACATAATTTTATCTCAGCCCCATACTTAAGCCCTCGGTCTCAAGGAAACAATTAGTATAAATCAGAATAAAAAAATACATCGAAAAACTCGAAACATTGACGCTTACCTTTAATCACTCAGGTAAGAAAGATCAACCGGTAATTATAATGTATGTATGTGATTAAATGCTTACGGAGCCCCGCCCATTGTGTGAGAGAGATGAAGGATTTTCCCAAGCAACGATTGCCTTGTAAAATTATGAGGGCCCGATCGTCATCTTTTTTCTGGTCCTTTTGCATTTTTTGGTCCTTTGGGTAGCTTTGATTGTGTACGGTAGAATGGCGCGCTGTGATTTGTAATTAGTAGTGGTTATATGTAATGTTTTAATATTTTTTATGAGTCTAAGAACTATTGACATAATTTTAAGAATATTCCAATCGAATACATAAAATTAATGTGTAATATGCATTTATCATAAAATCACCCACTCCAAGCTTCGTCGCAGCATTTTAAACAGCAATGAAATCCAAATAAACTTCTTATTTGTATTTAAATAAATTCGAACTCATTAATTTTTACTCCCACTCACAATTTGACGTTATAAAAAACTCAATTTGCGGTCATTTGGTTTAACTGCACCCAATTTATTTTATAAGTAGGTATGTATATAAAGCCAGTTTCGAAAAGCTGTATTCCATTCGACAGCTGTTTCCTCAAAAACTTTATACTTGTGTCTGTTATTAAGAGATTACAGGTTATTTAAGGTTAATCTCAGATTTCCCTTACCGGTAAGTGAGAATTAAGGTGAAATTATGCAGAATACAAATTGTCTATCATTGGGTGCGAATTGGAAATTCTTAGTCATTTGGTTATATCGTCAGCGAGTTTTCTTTCCTGTTTTGATTTTATTTGAATAATAATTTTTTGTTTGCTTTGCCCTAATGTGTCTGTCTACACGTATCGTGGTCTTTTGGTCCATCTTATTCTTTGCTCAAAGCGCTATACTACTCCTTAATAACACTATTTATTTTGTGTAGTTAAATCTGATAGGTTCTTTAGCTCTCCTTAACAAAATAACAACAAAAAAGCATTAATGGAATGTGTAAAGTTTGATGTGCCTATTTCTTTATGTAAATATATTAAATATTAGTTACTCCGCTCTCAACACTACCTGGACTTAACACAAGACTACATGGAAAACAAGTTCCTATATAGATATCTGGACTTATATAATTTCGTTCTTATGAAAGCATTAGTACGTGTTTTTACCTTATTAAATGCTTGGAATTACTCTATCTTCTACTAGTTGCTTCCACTTAGTGTCTATTATGATAAACTTCTTACTTCATTGACTTAGAATGTTAATACATTCGAACATTCAGCGCTAAATTGAGTTGGTTTTTGAAATAGGTTAATATTCGAATGTCTTGTCCATTTACTCCAACGTATGAAGTATTCTTTGAAATTTATTGCTCAGGCTAATTTATTACTGAAACTTCTTAATAGTTTTATAAAATAGTGATCTCTTGAGCACATATTTAGAATCCCTAGATAAGTAAAATGGAGATAATATTTTTATAAACGCTATATTTTTTAACAAAACCCTAGATACAAAATGGTCGGGTGTGTTAATTTCGTATGTAATAGATACTCGGACTACAAATAAAAAACAACTAGTTATTCGCATCAAAAGACACCGTACGCAAGGACCACATAGGCAAACGAAAGAATAATCATATTTTCGAGGCTACACTACCGTCACGCTCAATTTGATTGAATAATCTTTTTATATGAAGACAGCTCTTAATATCCTCTATTGAGTCAAATATCAGCTAACATAATAGGGTATTAAAACCAGTTTACAATAACTCCAAACTTTCTATACATCTTTATTACACTGTTAACTGAACTTCAATAGAGTTTGTAAGGAACAGGGCTTGTTACAAAAAGGGCTATTATTATATTTCCTGTGTGTTTCTATTGTCTAAAATTTTGCAAGCACGAGTATCTTTAGGGTGTAAGGAAACGATAATTAGAAGTTATTTAAATATCTTTACTTCAAAATTTAATTAAATTTTCATCCACTGTGTCTGTCACTTGAAACGCATGTTTTTCTTAGAAATATATTTTATATCAATTCTATCAGCGAAACCGCTGGCAGAATATAATATAAAAAGCGACACCATGGTCACTTTCCGTAAACATAGTAATAAAAACATAATATTAACACGGTAAAACCGATTCATTCAAGAATTGTAATGTAAATTTAATATCATCTTGTCAAGGGGTACACGTTTTATCCTGTTTTTGAAGTTATCAACATACTTTATACATTCAGCTTAGTAGAAGGGGATCTATTTATTCTTTGTAACTATTCTAAGGACCTTTTTATTGAAGGGAAGTATGCTTTAAGTATTTATTTCAATGAGAATTAGTAGATCGGTTACAAAATAGACAGGTAACGATATTGTTATATTATTGTTGTATTATTTAAATGAGTTTTATTCTATTTTTTAGCTTTTGCGTTTTTGTTGAAGCCTACATGTTCTTAAGTACCTGAATTTTATTAAATAATTTTTATTGATAGTAGTTTTGTATTGCTTTTTTATTTTTGAAGGCCTTCTGTCCAGATGTGGTGAAGGCCCTGTTATAAGATGTATTATAATGAGCAACCAGGACCACTCTTGTGACTCCCATAATGTTGTATCCCATAATGTTACGGGCTGCCATGGGTCCTGCTAATTACTTACCATCAAGTGATCGGTCTACTCGATTCTTCTGAACTGTTATAAGTTCTCCGTACTTATAATTGAACTTTTGATCACGTCTAGTAGAAAGATTTGATTCCCATCTTCAATGAATACTAAGAAAATAAATATCAGCGCATTTTATTTCTTTGCACAGTAACAAAATGTTACGTTATTGCCCCACGTAAGCACAAAACATTGTACATACAGACTGACCACACGGCTTCTGTAAAATTTCTAGTATAGTTAGTACAATGACTCATTCATACATAAAACGATGCTCTTTATCAATAGAACTGCCATAAACCTATCGTATGACAAAAACAAGTGCATGCATGTTAGACTTGTCACATACGGATCAATGTTGCAGTGATAAAAAGTGCTATTTGAAATAAAACATGTTTATGTTTATAGAGTGCATTCGTTGACAAAAAAATGAACAACGGCATTGTGTATTGCCGTGTGAGTGAGGTTACGGGAGACTCAATCCTTAAATCTCCAAAACCCCTTATCCCCAAAAGCCAGCATGCACTTACAATTCCTTTGGTGTTGTAATTGCTTATCATCAGGTAATACTTCTGCTGCAAGCGTGTCACATAAAAAACATCCCACTAATATTATAAAAGCGAAACTTTGTAAATATTGATACATGTTTCTTAATCTTACATGTAAAACTACTGAACGGATTATAATAAAATTTGGCACAAAGAAAGGTACAGTCTGGAGGAATATATAGGGTTCTTGTCAACTTCATGATCAGTGTGCGATGAAGTCAGAGTAGAACATAATTGTAATTTTTTCGCATTACGAGTGTCCATGGACGGCGTAGATTGCTTACCTTCAGATGGTCCTTTTGTTCGTTTGCCAATCTATACCATAATATATGCCCTGTCTAAATCTTTAACAGTGAATGACCATCGCTGTTGATGTAATACAATCACAATGTATGCAATAATCCTAATGTACAACTGCAGTGTTTAGTGCCCACATGTCTGGTACAAATCGTGCGAAGGACGCCGCTTATCTATCTGTTCTACTTATGATGAGCTACATGCATTAGGTTACTTAGTGACAAGTGTTAGAAGTGGTTTTGTAAATGTTTTTATAATGTGTCGTCAACCTACGAATTGAAAAGCATTTAATAAGATATGGCCGTTTTGGCAAAGGCCTAACATAATTCTAAGCTTAGTTCTAATAATCTAAAATGTAGGATCACTCTGATTTTTATTCTTTATGAGATTAAATTACTTACTTAACTTCCTTGCTTAATAATAAGAAATATTTGTATGGAAGAATTCAGTAATCTGACAAAAGGTCCAGAATAATAAGGACCAAGTGTAATGCAAAGTTATCTCTTATTATGAAATAAATAAATATCTGCGATCATAAGGACCAACACCGTTGACTTATTTTGGTCCTTTGAGTCGTAGTTAAGGATTTAACTTGAAAATTATTGCCACTTACATCTCAAGATCTAATTAAGACATTATCTTGTGATTTTCTATTTGTTATTTGAAGACAAGATTAGCAGCTCAAGGCAACAGTGATCTCTAAATCCAGTAACTTATTAGTACAATGGGTTTAAATACAATTTGATGTGATTAATGTGTCTGTGTGTTATGTTAATAAGCTTATTTAATTTAATGTTGTATCTTTAATGCTTCATTGGATAGTAGTCACAACTATGATTGCAATGCAAGATGTGATGACTTATTTTGACTGCACGGTTCATGTGGTGGTCAACTGGCTTCCGCGGGTTATTGCACGGAATAACACTTTGTGTAATCAACAAATTGTTGTTTTGAGTCTGGGTGTGATGTGTATGTTAAATTTAGTGTTTGTAAATGCATCCACGACATAGGAGAAAATCCTAGAGCGGGGCAAAGCTTTATATTAAAAAACAATAGTTATTCGGATTTTTGATATTCATGTATTTACTAGGTGACCGAGTGCTTAAAAATTAGAAAATTACATTAGTAATTTAAGCAAATATTATGTTTACCTTTGTGTCATCACATATAAATCTAACAAAGATTAACGAAAGGAATAAACATTAGCTTAAGCATCTCGGTCCTTAAGTACGTAAGCGACAATTCTAAGACTTCGTTTAATAGGTACAAACGATAAGGACCAACACACACTGCACCATTATGATAGACAACTTTTATAATTGAGTCATGCTCATAAAAGGGTTCTGTTAGGTCTAGTCATCTTTAGAATGTCAGGTATTTAGTGACGAAGGTAACGATAGTGAAGTTCATACTAATATATAATTTATGAGTTGTGAGTAGGTACCTAGTATAATACATACGTGGAATAACTTTCCTTAAGTTGTGTTAAACGACCCACAAAATATTGAAGTTGTTCGATAATAAATACTTATAAAGGTAAGCTAGTAAATATGCCTAGGGTATTAAGCCCATCCAAGTTAATTTTATTGCAAACGTTAAAAAAAAACTCAAACTAAAAACGACACTAGGAACGTAAAGCAACAAACATACGATAAGCGATCTGACCGACAAATTATTTTCTTTCGACTGCGACAAATCGACAATCGCAATTCTCCTTAAAATAATTTCATTAATACTATTAAGTCGCAAAATCGCTGGTCGCTGTAGCTAAATGTAGCATCTGTCTTAAACGGCTCGAGGTTACTGACGGACGGTCGTCGATTGTTTTGACTGTGAACGGCTCGTCGCTTTGTATCGGGAATGTTGACCTATTGATGTCTGTGTACGTGTGCTTGTGTCGAAAACATGTTTCATTGAGAAACTGATGACATAACTTTCAGTTAAGTTTGATTGAGTATACTAAAGGAAAGGCATATGTAGTAAAAATCTGCAATCTTGCCTTTAATTTTTGTTTTTTATGCAAAGGTAGGCGAAATCGTTCTATCATTTTTCTCGTCCTGCAGAGGGAGAACTTTTACTGATTACAATCTGTTTTTTCTCCTGCTCCAACCTAGGTTACGATACATCATTGCGCTTGCGCTTGCATACCCAGATTTGCATTAGTATTCTCAAAATACAAAAAAAAAGATAAAAATTTGGGACCAAAAAAAACCCCAACTTCTAATAACATCATAGTGAATACGAATTGAAACAATACATAACATGTGATTTATTACGATGAATTTGCCGTACATTTGAACAAATTTTAATGACCTCAAACATTTTTAACTTATTAATAAATCCTATGCCTACAAGAAGCTTCTTCTGCGCTCACGCATAGTTTTCATTGCATAGATAACCAACACACTTATGAAACGACTAACCTAAACAGATTTTTTTTTATGTGATAGGACGGCAAACGAGCAGACGGATTACCTGATGGTAAGCAATCAGCGTCGCCCATGGGCACCCGCAACAAAGAAGGAGTTACGATTGCGTTGCTATTTGGATTTTGGGGATTCAGGGATTGGGAAGGGATTGGGGACGGGGAAGGATTGGGCCTCCGGTAACCTCACTCACACGGCGAAACACAACGCTGTGGTTGTTTCACGTCGGTCTTCTGTGAGGCCGTGGTATCACTCCGGTCGAGCCGACCCATTTGTACCGAAGCATGGCTCTCCCACACTTAAAAAAAACTAAGGTTAAAAGCACTATGTACACTCTTCAGGAAATAAAACCTGATGTTAAGTTAGGTGTTTTGCAATTTCTCACCACTCCATCTAGTCGTGAAATGTCTAAGGCTGCAGTCACGTTGTCGGTTGTGGCGACGACAGGAATAAAGTGTTTCATATTGCAATGTCGCTACCAAATCTGAACATTTTGTTGCAATTTATATACCATTGTGAGGATAACCTTTGATTTCTTACGTATTTGGTATGAACGAGGTTGGTTTGAATCTTAACTCAGATATAACGATTATGTATTTTCTAAAGTTTTACAATTGAAAGCCATACTTTGACACGAATGGGTCTGTTAGACCGGAGTATCAAAACCTCATAAAAACCAGCATGAAACAACGCATTGTTTTGACGTTTAAATGCGATTACCGGCGGCCCAGTCCTTCCCCCTTAAGATTAAGGACGGGATTCATGACAATCCCCAAAAAATTGGCAACGTTCCTGGCTTTACAGGTGTCTGAAGGCATCTCCTATGTATAGTTTATCATCGGGTGATCCATCTACTCATTGGCAAATATGCAAAATTTCAAGAAATAGTAATCGAAATTTGGGTTTTAAAATGAGACTAGACAGGCTTATATTACAGAATTAATGAATTGCAAAATAGAAATCTCTGGCGTCGTTACCTATTTTGGTTGTTGAGCCAATAGAGTAAGTTTGATGGCGATGATAGGTCTTTTGAAGATAGTAGGTGAAAACGATTCTTTACACCTTTTTTTAATGCAAATATTGATATTTTCTTTTCACAGTCTATATTTGTAACGCAAGATTTTATTAAAAAATCTTCAGCCTTTGAAGTAACTCTATAAAGAAGGTAACTATTTACACTTCCACGTAATCTATTAGAATGTCCTTTTCTTAATGTATTTGTCAAGGAACAAAATAGACAGATAACACCACTCTTTTAAACGACTGCCTATAATTTACAGAGATATGGGTAAGAAGTATGTGATGTGAGCGTTTAAAAATTGATAGGGTGTTAGTTAAGAATACGTTGTATTGTGTCACTAGTTATAATAAATACATTTTTATTTGTTTAATAAAACAATCACTATAAACCTCAAACTTTTAAAAAATCTTAGGCAAAAAATGCCAACATAGGGTTTTTTCTTTACTTTTTAAACGCTATGTATGTCATCGCTGACGGAGGATTTACTTTCTGTCAGCAGTCAAAGGCTTCAGTTTATTTACATAAATCCATTTGTATTGTCTCAATATTTAAATAACACATTGCTCAATGCACTTGTACAAAAACAGAATAATAGAGAAAAGCTCTCCTAAGGGAAGGACCATTTGGACGTAGAACCCTAAAAATCAGTAATAAATTGAACCTCATTTGAAAGCGCTAAGCTGTACGATAAAGGAACACTTTTATCTAATGATAAATAGTTTTAAAAACATCCTACTTTTTAGTTAAACTCTTGTCCCTGTGTCTAATAAGCTTTTAGCCCATTTAAGTGACAAAGGACCGAAGGACCAATATTATTGGTCCTTCGGTCCATATTGGATACAGATACGTTTTTGTTTTACTTGTTTAATTTGAAATGAATAATTGATCATGTTTACAAATATGTTTATTTCTTGATAAATAAGTATTTGAAAGAACTTCCAAACTAATAATGGACTGACTTTTAAAATATGGGTTTCCTATGCTACAGCGATGTAATAATGCGTTTCGAGCCTAGATAACTTAGATGCAGAAATCAAATAAAAATGTTTTTCAAGGCCCAAAGTATTTATCTTTTCCACAAGACGGTAGTCGAGATCTCGATCTACAATTTACTTAATCAAAGCTAGACCAATCACTTGGCCCAAATACTCATGATGAAGATCACCTCCACATTTCAATTAACAAGTACAGTTATGACCAAAATAGCAATATTTTACCGTAAGTCTTGAATGCACCGATGGTAATTATAATTATAATTATCGTAATCAACAACAACTAGTATTGGACTCTGAGCAATATAAGAAGTTTTTCCCATAATCAGCAGGTGGACAACCGTTTAGATGGTGCAGATTGATAATAGAATTTACCTAATCTCTGTTATATTTTAAATAGCTTGTGCTAGCAACATACATACTACATATACTATATGTGTCACCCTCACAGAAAACCGGCGTGAAACCACCACAGCTGTGTGAGTGGGGTAACCGGAGGCCCAATCCGTCCCCTCCCCCAATCCCTCCTCAATCCCTAAATCTCCAAATCCCTAATCCCTAAAAGGTCGGTAACGCACTCGTAACTCCTCCGTTGCGGGTGTCCATGGGCGACGCTGATAGCTTACCAATATCTATTACCTAAAAAAAAATGTGTGCTTAATTTTCATAAAATCCGTTTCCTTGTTCTTACATAAAAAAGTAACAAATATCCATCTCTCTTAACTTTCTCGTTAATAATATTAGTATTGTAATTATTACATTGTAAGTAGTTCGTAGAGTACAGTTAAAAACGTTCGAACTTAAAAGTAATTATAATCACTGACATAATATCATGTTCCCTATAATTACAAGTAGTCATCAAGCTTGATTACTTTGTAGAATATCTATTAACCATCAAACGTTAGTGAGAGCCTATTAAAGATGTAATTAAATCAAGTGTTAGAGAAATTGTGGCTTCGAGAAATTAATATATGTAGGTTCGTATATCAGGAATGCAACTAAATATATTTAGGTGATGCGATTTTTTAGATATTGATTTCTATTCAGTGCATCGAGGGTCGAATATTATTTCTCTGCTAGTGTTATTTACATAGGAATTATAAAACATAATAATTTTACTGAAAAGGTTCTTAATTTAAAATGCAGTTTCATACCACTCACTATCTCTTACAGAAATAAGTGCTGTATTGTCATGTTAGTTGTTACTTATTGCGAAAAATTCGTTTGCAAAATTTTACAAGCTTAAAACTTGCAATTTAGCTATCTATGTTTACGAAGTGGAGTCGCTAGTACACGTTTAGTTGATGAATGACCATAAATGTTAAGCTAAGACTTCACTTTCTCAAGCGTTTAGCTCCAGGATCTACTGATAAAGTTATTTTAAATAAGTTTTATTTTATTGCCTTGTTTTCAACTACATTTTACACAGATACAAGAACAAGCAGTCTTTTAAGGTTTGTTTTAAAGTCTCAAGCCAATAATACTTTTAAGTCTCAAAAGAGAATTCTTCTTAATAATTTGAATAGTCGTTGCATGTTTTGTAAATGTGCGCTTGCTATTCGCCGCCGTTTTAGTACAACACAGTATCGTTAGGGCTATTTAGAATACACACTTATGTTAGAGGTAGCGGGTGGGTCGTGACGGTGCATACGTCAGGTTGTGGTCTAAGGTTATAAGCGGAAGCGATTCCGATCGAATGGCGGGTAATTGTGAAATCTTTCTTTTTTGGTATTCTGGCTAATGAAATAAGAACAAAGGCATTGACATAATTTAAACTATATATTTAACATGTAATTTCTACAATATGTCAGTGCAGAATGTGTACAGACGAGAGATAGAGAAAGCCTACCGAGTTGACAAATACAGTTTTTTTTAGAAGATGTTAATTAGCTGAACGAAAGGCTTTGATTTAATTTTTCAAGTTTGAATGCACAAAATATTACTTTATTTATTATTTTCAAAATAAAAGTTTTTTTCAATCTAACGATAGTATATGCACAAGTTATATAATTTTGCGCGATAAGGCATTATAGTTTTTGTGCTAAAAGTTCCGCAAGATAATATTAACAAAACTTGTTCTCCAATAACTTCCAATTTTTCCGCTCTCTCACCCGCTATCGCTACATCTCATAGTCGACACCAAAAATCTAGGGTGGCCCGTAAAATTGTGTATTACCGTCATCGTTCTATGACCTCGTCGGTGATATTAAAGGGACTATGACCTTCTGTTATGACCCAGGTGGATGTTCACAGTGGTGTGTTACCTCCTGCAATTACCAGCCCTTATTAAAAGCAACTAATGTTCGGTGATTAGTT
The DNA here is from genome assembly GCA_902829305.4 of Spodoptera exigua. Classification (NCBI taxonomy): domain Eukaryota; kingdom Metazoa; phylum Arthropoda; class Insecta; order Lepidoptera; family Noctuidae; genus Spodoptera; species Spodoptera exigua. The sequence continues at coordinate 5,557,353 of LR824625.2, read as the reverse complement.
TTAATAGCACTTAACGGGTCACGTGTAGCTTGTTGTACTCTAAAGCATTTTGTAAAACGAATGGACGTTGAAATGCTTGCACATTTATAGGTGTTTAAATTTGGAATACTTTTGTTTAAGATTCGGGATTTGAGTGGCGGTTTTTTTTGATAGAACTGGAATTTATGAATGCTATGCGGTAATCTTTATTATTGCATTTAATAATTTATTCTTGGACAAATTATTTATTTCAATTAGACGATTCTAGGCACTTTTGAACGCAAAAAAATATTTTTTGTATATAAGATTGTCGGACAGCTCTCTAGTGAAGCTTGCTCATTCTTAAGTGTTAATTCCTATGGAGAAGAAGGAGCAAGCAACTCCTGTGATTGACTCCTATTTTACAAAAATGTTTTTGAATTATATATTGCTATGTTGTTGTTATCTTTTAAGACACAAGTCTTATCTTAATAATATAAAGTTCTTTTGAATTGTCATCGTCGTCATCATAATATCCTACTGGACATAGAAATTTTCAATAGCACGCTACTGTCTTCAGCTGCACACATTTACGACCTAACCAACCAGCAGTATTCGAAAAAAAAACTTTACTGAAACAAAAGGCTATCTCGCCAATTATAACACATTAAAACCAGTTGAAGTTGAAACCACGACTTTTAAAATTTTTGTTGCATTCTTCTACATTGTCAATTAAACAAAAAATAGATTCAATAAAATTAATTTGCGGTTACTCGCGAATATATCGACCAACCAGATGGTTTATGATATGCTAATAATAATTTAGTCATCAAGCAATTTTCTTGTTCAATTTTACTTGCTTGTGTGTATATTACAGGAAGAAGGCAATTTATCTATTAGCTTTATGGCTTTTGCAAATGATATCATTTTATAATGTTGGTTTACGTAAAGTTTTGCAACTTTAATTAATTATGTATGGATTATAGTAACACTTGATGTTATCTGTCTTGTATGCTTTGGTGTAGTAATTTTTTAAAGAATGGTAGGTAGGAAACTATGGATTATTCTTTTTATACCTAACTAGGTATTCTCGCGCGGTTTCACCCGCTTCCCGGCTCCATTTGCAATCGTAGCGTGATGTTTTATATCCTATGGCACTCAGGAACATTGTAGCTCTATCTCTATCTATATCTATCAGTGAAAGAATTTTGGAAATCCGACCAGCGGCTTCAAAGATTGCCGCCTAAATTTTACTTCTTTATAATATTAATATAGATTTTATTATAATATTGAACACATACTCTCTTATATTCAAACTATTACTTTTACTAGAATTCCATTAGCTCATTTAACATCCTCATCAAATGACTTTTCTCAACTAGGGTAAGACGAGAGGGAGTGATTGAATTTTACTGACTAAAACTCCCCGTTCCTTCTCCTACTTCAGGCCGAGGCTGACCCTTATTGTGCTTGCCCCGCATATTTGCTAAAAATAAACAATACTTGTAGATATACTGAGTGACTTTTACCGCTAAGGCTTTACATCGTTAGGCTATAGTTGCCTACTGCTGAGCAAAGACCTCTTCTCGCACGGAAAAGCATTGATCACCACGCTTGCTTAAGGCGGATCGAAGATTTCAAACTTTAAATTAGAAATTATAGGTCCAGATATCCTCGAGATATGTTCCTTCATTTGGCTACCGCACGGTTGGTGAGGTGGCTGGGCAACTGTGTGCCGCGGGTTCGATTCTCGGGTCTGGGTGTGCTATGTACCTATATGAAATCGTATGTTTGTATACGCATCCACGATGCAGGAGAAAATCTTAGTAACGTTCTTTTTAAAGAAAAAAATAAAAATAAAAGAAAAGGAGTAGGCACCTTAATCTACGAACCGTAAATTCTTACTTAACTTCAATGTAAATATCCGCTAAGAAACGGAAGGGATTATGAAACATGTGCGGTAATATTAATAACACATTGTCTTTGTAACAGGAATCTACACAATGATGAGACGTGCTAGTCATTGTAGCTCGGTGTTCGATACCATGAGACCACTTTAGGTCAAATTCCGAAATTGTAGTGTTATTGATAAGTTTATCACTGTTATTTTAATATACACTAGCTTCACCGTGGTGGTATATGTTGAAAACCAAAAAGTAGCCTATGTCCGATTCCGCAGTGCATCCTATGCCTGTGCCAAATTTCATCTAGAACCATCCATGTCTGTGGTATGATTGAGTCGTCCAAACAACTTTCGCATTTATAATATTAGTAAGAAGTAAGATAGTAGTTAACTTATTGATAATTTTATTGCTGTTGTTTTAATGTACTTACATAGTCTGAAACAAAGTCGCTTTCTTTGTCCCTTTATCCCTATGCATGCTTAAATGTTTAAAATTACGCAATAGATTTTGATGCATTTTTTTTATTAGTAAGAGTAATTGAAGTTGGTTTAGTTGGGAAATGTAGACTCAGCACTGCACACTTGCGAAGCCGGGGAGAGTCGCTAGTTATAATAAAGGTGTAAGCATAGTCGTGGAGGAGATGGTTGGTAGTTGTTTTCCCACAAAACTATTTTAAGTGTGTCATGTGATCAGCTAAACCTCACTAGAGAGGTTTGCATCTCGTCTTTATTGTGATACAAAACAATAAATTGCCTTTGCAATTAAATAATTACCGAGTTCTTCTGGAGAGCCACGAATGGGTTGGCTCGACCGGAATGAAGCCACGGCGTTATTGAAAACTTGCTTAAAGCATCATTTGCGCTGTGGTTTGCTAAATGAGGTTACCAGAAACCCAATCCTTCTCCTCCCCCATTCCTTTTTCAAATCCCTAAAAATCTTTAAAAACACCGTTGGTGATATGGGTGTTGATTGGAGGCTCCGATAGATTAAAATCAAGTGATCTGTCTGCTCGTTTAACCCATACCATTAAGAAGCTAAAGAGCCAGTGAAGGAGTTAAGCTGTAGGTAAACAAAGTATAAGGGGCATTCGTTCACCTATTACACCACTAAGACCGTCCCTAATAGCGTCAAAAACATGAATAATTCCAAAGAATTAAACATTGCAAATATATTTAATGACTTTAAGTGCTCTTCAGTATTCAAAAGCTTGTGGAACTAATAATTATAAATGGAAAGACCTATTTGTCGTAACCGCTATACATGTACCAGTTAAAGCAAAGCTCTTAATGGTTTAACAATTTTGAGAATCAGAGACCAATTTATTCTGGTTTCTATATCAACATAGGATATGGCGTCCAATTTAAGCAGATCTCTCTAAACTATGAAAATTGTTCATAATGAGAGCTCAATTTATAATGGAGTGTGTTGTCATTTGTAACCGTTTTGCAAATCTGCAACTGTATGTAAAACTTGAAGGAAATGTGGGGATTAGTGTAAATGTGATTAATAAACACATGTTCTATGAGTAATTTGTGCAAAGCGACGGAATTAATAGCAGGAAAGGATTAAGTATAATTTTCTACCGTTCTAGGGTTAATAGTTATTAGCGTTTTAGAAGGGTTACCAGTATTAATAAATGGAGTCGCTTCTAGCTTATTCTGTAAAGTAATAGAAACTCTATTTCAGGTTTTAGAAATGTGAAAAGGAAGACAATTATAAAAAAGTATTTTAAGCTCTAGTCTGTTTATATGTATAAGAGACACAATAGAAAATACATTGTTTCGCTTAGATCTACGTTCCGACATACGCGTCACGTGACGCGATAGTCTGCACGGCTACCACGCAATGTTCGATACCCGCACGGGACAGCTCTTTTTGTGATCCACAAATTGTTGTTCCGGGTCCGGGTGCAATGTGCATGTAAAATTGTATGTTTGTAAACGCATCCACGACATAAGAGAAAATGCTCTATGTTCTTCCTTTTGCTCTAAGCCGGGGCCGCGGGGCCTCATTGCGCATACCCCGCAACCCCGGCTGAACAACAGCACTATAGGGCGCCGCCTATGGTGGTCTATTGGCTCTTTGAGGCGCGCACGGAACGCTAACGCTGGGTCTGGTTCTGGTCGGGTGACGAGATACTTTACTCGCCGTCCTAAACTAAGGCTTTCCAAGAAAATACATTTAATATTGACTGACGACAGAAAACTATTCAGTCAGTTTATTGAAGTCAAACACTCCGCTACCTTAGGTCAGCGGTGACCTATGTGTCAAATGTTTCACCGATAACCAACATAGTGGTAAATATGTTAAAAATGGTACAGCCCTATAGGGCGCCGCCTATAGAGATCTATTGGCTCTTTGAGGCGCGCACGAAACGCTACGAGCCGGACGCTACGCTCGGGTCTGGTTCTGGTCAGGTGACGAGATACTTTACTCGCCGCTCTATAACTAAGGACTAAAAATGTAATAATAATATTTTTTCAACAAAAAGAAAACACCTAGACACTACACAGAACACCGTCGCCCGCTTCCATATTGTAAACACATTACAACAAACATTTTTACCACATTCCTGAAAGTGTTAAAAGGTTGTCATTGTATCGTGATTATCGCTCTCCGCTTGTAAATTGGACCAACCGACGCTCGCCAGTGTTAAGTGTCTGTTTGCTATTTTTTTTTTGCTTAAAAAGTTTACTTTTTTTTTACTTAAATCAGGGTGGCTTTTGTAATGTCCAAGCTTGAGATGGTCTTGTTTATTTTTATACATTTTTTCTCCATAGAAACCTATACTTAATAAGGTTTAATTTGTATTGCAACTGCTGTGTGTGTGTATGTATGCCCTTGTAGGTATGTTGTAAGCGCAGTATAGAGTACAGTACAGTATAAGCTTGGAGCAGGAGAAGAGACGTTGGTTTTTAGTCAGTAAGAACATGACCCTCTTTTTCAACCCATCAAGGGCATGAGAACTTGTTTGATAATTTTACCTCTGAAAATAAGCCACAAATAAAATCGTATTTTTTATTGATAAATTATTGTCGTATTTTGAGGGTAAATCACCAAATGCCTTTTTCCGTTACGGGCGAGTGGGAGTGTCGAATGTACCATTGACTAAAAACCACTCGGTTGTCGGTATAAGTAAAATAAATTGGCTAACCTTACCTTGTCTTTTGGAATACCCATACAACGAAGGATTTTAATCAAAATATTTACTCAACCAAAAGTTTTATAACCATACTAATCAACCCTTTAGAAAACCACAAAGGTTGTATTAATTCTCTTTCTATAGACTAAAATGTTTAATTTAACTTTTTTGTTGACAAATTAAATAACGTTAAGCATATTTCGGAGAAATCTTAATTATAGGAATGCTGCCAAAAGGGCCGAGTGATGAAAAAGTCGCATCTCATTTTCCATTGTGATTCGTTTAGCGAGCCCTACGTACTATGTAGATAAAGGTGTGGTCACAGAGACCAGCTTCAGTGATTATAAACGCTTTTCGTTTTGTTTTCGATGGTGTAAATGAAGTAAGTGACTTTGACGCACTCCTCCCTAAATTCTCAAATTATTAACCTCCAAAACTTCGCCAATGCAATGTAAGGGTAGTGCAAATTGCTTACCATCAGGTATTCCATCTACTCATTCGCTGCCCTATCCCATTAAATATAAAATTACTAGCGACCCTCCCTGCTTAAGCGACACTATTTAATATGTTGTGTATGTGTTGTTGTTGTGTGTAAAATGTTAGTTTATATAAAAGCCTTCCTCTTCAACCACTTTATCTATTTAAAACCGGCACCAAAATGTAGTGATATGCACATATTTTTATAGATGTGTATATCCTTGATCGCAAATCAGTAGTAATAAAAAATACGCAAATCTTTGACAGTTCGTCTTTTACTCACGTTGGATATAAATGAACAATATAATCTGTCCTTCTTTAGTAATAGCCTGGGCGCTAACCCTTTACATTACAGAGGATAAACGAAATTGATACTATGTGCAACGATATTAGGTAACAAAAAAATTCTAACAACTATATTGTCCATAGCGTTTCTTTCCGCTGACAGTAGAACCACAAACTGTTCGCGGTTTCGTAAGCGACTAACTTGCCCTTACTTAGCGTTGTCACGATAATTCCTTCTGTTAATTAATTTGTTTGCCATAAAATTTTATTTAAAAAGTTGTTTCTTTCAATTGATGTTTGCTACGTATTAGTTCTTTTTAATACAATTTCGTTAGCATAAATGTTTGGGCTTGTAATAAAATAGGCTTACATTCAGGTAAATAATTGATAAAAAAAAATTAAAAATATTTTGGTTTCCTTTTCAATATTTATCTGTTGGAGTTTTCGTTAGATGGCAGTATGGCAATTACACTCGTTGTCGTCTATGGTGGAAAATATGTAATATTACTAGCTTTCGCCCACGGCTTTGTCCGAGTGGTATGTTCATAAAAAGCCTGTGTATTAATCCAAGATATCGACATACCCAATTTCATAAAATCGGTCCAGTCGTTTTTGCGCTAAAAATAATAAACATTCATCGATACTAGGAATATATTTCACTGTATGGCTACACTCATTGTTTATAAAGGAAAAACGATTAAACTATTTCTTTAATTTAATTATTTTCACAAGAACATTTTTATATACATTTATTCATTCAAAATGTATTAACATGACAATCACGCATTGTCTAAATCTAGATTTAAAACCACAATTGTTCAAAAAGGAAAAAAAAATAATGCCAAAAGTATTTTACAACTACTTTTCGAGCTTACAACAAAAAGTATCCCTTTACCCGACAAAGCAAACACCAATTTAAAAAAAGAACGCATTTAAATTTCGTATTACATATTTTTTTTATTCTAGTTATTAGCACGTCCCTATTTCGCACAGTGTGCTATTGTGCAAAGATCGTGGACAAAAAATATACTTGAATAATATTCGGTCATTGAAAACTTTCGACGCACCGCACACCGTATTATTAACTGTTAATCGCGGGACCACAATGTAAGGGACTCGAAAGTTATGCGTTCGTCACTTTGTCGGCGGCCGACGCGGTTTTGTCCGGAGTTTTTTGTGCACATCATCGAATATGTTGACCAGTGGTTTGTGTCGATTGAGTAGTGTTGATCTTATTTTTTAATTTCTTCAAAGCTATAGTGCGAAGCAGGCATCAGGTACGATTATGTTGAAGATTTTAAAAGAATAACTACGTTTTTTTTTACTTTTTAAAATTATAAACTAACCTTGTAAGGGTTATAAATGTTTATGTCTTCTGTGTATAAGTAGTGGTCACTCATGATGAAATTATTAAATCACTTTCTATTTAAAATCAGCGATCTAAGGGATAAGTAATTATTTTATAGAAAAATTTATACATATCATTTAAGTGTCAAAAGTTACCTTAAGTATCAAGACGCATCGCGGCCACCAAACGGCGGCATATTGCGGTTACAATGAAAACGTTTTAAAAGCATTTTTTGTCCAAAACCTCGGGCATCGCACCACTGTGTCAACGAAAGGTGCACATAAATATTAATGTAGTCGCATTATACAATGAACTGATGGAAAATTAATTAAAATTTTATATTGAATACAATATATCGTATGAATTTTCCGCTTGCATTCCAATGGGTGTGTGAATCATATTGTGTTATGCTTTGTAAAAACTGATTCATATTTTTTTCTACGTTTGTATTAAATTCTTAGCTTGATTCACCTCTTGAGGGAGTTAAGTATGATGATGACGTATGTCCCTGTCCTGTGTCTTTGAATTAAACTTTACCGAGTTTCTGGTCCCTTATTTCTAGTCTGTTAGAGAGACTTCAAGCCCAGCGAGCGATGGAGAGAGCTAAGCTTGCAGTTTGTTTGCGTCACAAAATCTGTAAAGTGGAAATTCGCCAAAGAACACCTATACAGCTTTTAAAACTGCAAGCTGAAGTTGTAATGGTCAGCCCACATCGCTCGAAGGACTAAAGGTCGATGGGTTAGAAAAATGCTCAAGGCAACCATGGACTGGAAGACGTAGCGTGGGCAGATCTTTTGGAAGGTGAACCGACGACCTTGTCAGAGTTGCGGGGAACTAATGGATGCGAGTGGCGACTTGTCGTTCGGCGTAGATGATGGTGATAATGATGAGTAAATGGTTACTTCTAATTCCTCTTTTGTAAAGAAAACTCATAATCAAAGACCTTTGCTCAAAATGTTCTATATTTCCTTAAAAAGTTAAATTAAAGAAGCTTACTTCAAAATAACACCATTCATCAAAATGTCGTATTAGTATTTTAAGTCCAAAAGTTAATTGATAATCTTTAGGAAGCAACTGTCTGGAACACAATTAATATGACAGAGCTCTTAGCATTTTCTTAATAACCCATTAACGATTTATTTAAGACAGTTTCCACTAAGTTGGCTAAGCTTTTGAAAGGGTAAGAAGGTAGAAAAATGTTGGCACACAGAAATTTACAAATAAAAGATTTATTGAATGCATTAAGGAGTCAAGAAAAATTCAATTTAAAGTACATTCCTCCCAATTAAGGCAAAGGAGTTAAAAACTCAATGACTCGATTAAGTCGGCAAAAATCCTAAAATTTATAAAACGTACCAAGAATTTAAACTAACACAGCAGAGGATTACAAATAAAGAAATAAAAATGAGTAAAAAAAAACAACACCAATAAAATCCAAAATAGACCTCGCAATCAAAAGACACAAATCAACGTCAACATCGTTATAAAACATTTAACACTTCAAATACCAGCTCAAGCCAATGACATAGCTATTGAAGGTAATAAATCAAATGTATCAATTGTAAGAGCATTGGTGTAGAACCTGTTCGGAAACCAATTAGCTGGTATCAGAGTATAACTAATTAGGACGCTCGCATCAATTACTATCCGTATAACTTCTGGACTCGTTGAGAGTTCGTTATCATTGAAATGTTCATGTTTCTCGTCGATCTCATTTGGCTCAGCTCGTTTTAGGTCATCTGTTGAAGCTTGTTCAGTGGATGCATCATCAAAGTTTGCTATAGTAATTTGGTTTTTATGTTCACTAGTTTATAGTGTCGCTTATTCTTTATCAAAGGTGTCGGTTTGCTTGCTTCAGACTAAGAAGTGTATGCCATTTATAGTTTGGGATAATAATGAAGTGTTCTGAGCTTTAAGGTATATAATACGTATTGATATGTATATTCACTAAAAGGGAATTCAAAGGCCTTAAAATGTGACACCCCTATAATCGCAAAGTGCTACAAAAGCAAGATTTATTAGAGCCAAACTGTGACGTCCAACACAATCTGTGTGCTACATAAGTAATCTTGAAACTTTAACCTTTCCAAAATGGCTGTTAACACACCATTATGGCGTATCGTTTTGAATCTAAGCGCAGTTTGCACGCAAAATGGAAATCTCGACAATCGACACTTAAATCAAAAAGTCAAATGGCCATTATTTGTACGTTCCAAGTTTACGCGTAGATTTAAGAAGATAGATGGGAATTATTCCAGTATTAGAGACTCGTTTAAGATAATTTACTCGGAGAACGATTTCTCTTAAGTTGCTCTGACAAATTTTGTCGACTGTCTTATAACTTGATAGTATTATTATAATCATAATAATATACTAAGGGTACTGGAGTACCGTGGCCTCACAACAAAGCAGGAGAAGGAACAGGGGTTCTTTAGTCAATAAGAGCCTGACGCTCGTCATACCCTAGGCTAGGGGAGGTCATTAAATGATTTTCCGCTCACAAAAAAGGAGTATTCCAATTAGTCTCCCTAAGCCTCGACCACCACCTTTAGACGCTGGTATAAGGCGGATGGATCAAAAACCTTAGAAAGAAGGTTGTTCACCTTGAGACGGATTTATTGTGAGGAAGTTTCCGTCTTTTAAAGCCCTAACCACCAATAGCTTGGAACATGTTCCTGCTACTGGCTGGCTCCTATTTTTATACCTAATTATAAAAATATTAATTTTTGAGTTACCTTTCAAAAGTACCTATTTATGGTTTAGTTGAAATAAATGATTTTGACTTTGACTTTGACTTTGACCTTAGTAAAGCAGTAGCCAAAAAGTGAAAATAATAAGTCAGGTACCCTTCTTGTTAAATAGTTTTTCTAATCTTTTCGTTTCTTTCTAACGAAATATATCTATCCAAGTATATCAACCAATAAACCCACATCGTTATCATCAATTAGCCCTTGAACAACACGAAAGAAATATGTACAAAATCACTTAAGTACTTAAGAATTTAAATGGTCCGTAATTACAGGAAAGCCACGAGCTCCATTGCAAATAAGTTTGTAGGAATAAAAGTTGAGAATGATTACAGACGACCACACCTTCTTAATGTAAATGTAGAGACCGTTTCTCACACACGGTTTGATGTGAATGTGTGGCATGAAAAACAGATATTTTTTGGTAACAAATGTTATCTCAGGATTACCATTCCTAAAATCATAATCTTCCATACATCTTTGGCTACACGATACTGAGCGCAACTCGTTTTAAAGAATCGTCTTTTTGCGAATAAGGAACCCATAATTATAATAGGTATTTGCCAAAGTCTAGCAATACGGTAGTTTCCAACGAGTCAAATCCAATTATTTTATTCGTATAACATTACAATTTGCATATTTAACATTACTATTATTCGTCTAACACTGTTTACTGTAATCTTAAAAAAAAATAATGTAGAAGCATTGTTTGCCGTTCAAGCAAATAAAAATTCTACACAACTCCAACGCTGTACAAGACCTTGTACCGAATCCATCAGTACCTATAACTTTAGACGAAGACAAAACAGGATCACCAATAAACACAACGGCTAGTTTAAATCTTTTTAAATTGTTCCACCAACATTATAAAGCAGCTTTAGCACTAAATAACTTAAAGGTTAAACCTGTAGTACTCGATGTAGGCGTCAAAAGCATTGAAAGTAAAATCGTGTTGATTCCTTGACATTCGACTATCTGTATCGATGCGTTGAAATGTTATAGGTTGATGTGTTTATAAGTAGTGTCTAATTTGTTCCTGATAATTTGAATTGGTAGCAATACGTGGTATTCGTAAAGTTTCAGATGGTTATTTATCTGGCGTATTGGAGCTATCTAAATTTTATTGTAATGCCAAAAGGCATTTGCTTCTTGAAACTAATGATAACGGCTCAATAATTATTGCAATAATGAGAGAATTTGTTTTGGTTTGTCTAGGCATTTATTTTTAATCGGTATTGAATATGTATTATCCATAACGGCTTGAATTAGTCATTCAGGCCGTCGTTTGATTTAATGGCCAAACTTTTCATTCAAGCTGTAAGTTGAAGGGTGAGGGGATTATCATGAAACCGAGTTGCTCCTAAAGCGGAAATTTAGGTTATAACTATGAATGTACAAAAATCGAATCGTCGTCGCAAAAATTAGCAGCTACCAGAAAGGTACAGTGTAAACAGGTTAGGCTGTTTATTAAATGGCTTGTTAAGCCAGTTGATAGCGACTTACACTCTGTAGGCAAAATTGTGTTCGTAAACGAAATCGCGACAGAAAAGTAAGTACTCAGACTAGTGAAAATCAAATGATTTGAATAAAACACACGGAAAATATTCTTATCAGAAATATCGCTTTCAAAATTTTACAACCAAAACAGAAAAACATACTTTTACTAGCAACAATTTCTGTAGATGCGTCCCATCTACTACGATTTGATTCATCGTTGTAGGCGAGAACTGTAAAAATGAAATGGATCGTAAAATATCCCCTACATATAATTTTACCCCCTGAACATCGGGTTTCATAATATTACTCTCTTTATTATCTAGGGGTAAGATTTCGTCACTTGAAGTATCAGTTTGCTTGCATTTATTAGCCGACTGTGTAGGGATGAATTGTGTCTTGCATCTGGATTTTTGTGTTTGCCGAATTATGAGTCATATAGTAAACATAATATAGGTTTCTTTTTTGTTTGCATTACTTTGTAAATTTAAGAAACTTCTGTCTCTAGCTAGCTATAATTTATAATAGTTTGCATTTCTTAATCATCAATTAATGGTACTACCATTGCTAATGAGTCTTAAATCCATTTCATCATAGAAATGATTATCAACGTCAAAGTCAAAATCATTTGATTTAACCAAACCATAACAAGGTACTTTTGAAAAAAAAATAGAATAATAGTCTGTCAGTCTATTCGTTAGGTGCTGGTACCAAAAGACGCTATAGTCTTAATCAACCAAACATTTTAGAAGCTCCAATGACATCTCTCGTCATACCAGTAATGATGCACCAATCTAAGCGTACGTTAATAAACCCTATCCAAAATTCATGTTCTAATAACATTCATCAAATCCAATAGTAACACGTAAAGTTTTTATTTCGTATCGTCAAAGGGGATATGAGACAAGGTGTAATTTACCGGTCCCCTTCTGAACCAAGATATGCAACAAAAAACAGGCAGCCACCGTGTCCAATTTGAACTAGTGAAAAATGAATGTCTATTATCCTTAGTAAATTATAGTAGGACCACCCTGTACTATGAAACTGGTGGTGGAGCGACTGCCGTCGATATCGTTAGTGAAGTGAATAAGATTGTGTTAAAGTTTTAAGCTTTAAATAAATATGTTGTTGATGGGAAAATTTATAAAAATTAAGATAAACTTTGAATAAAAGTTTGAATGAACATTTATACAGTGAGTATATAAAACACGAAGGAGCAAATTTATAGTTATTTATGTATTTTATAATTTTAATAAGAATATTAATACAGACTGCCCTTTTAGTACGACGCACTGACTCAATAAAAGGTTAAAATATACGAATAGAAAAAATGCAGAAGCTGACAAAGGATAAAAACCCTACGAAAGATACACAGAAAGCTATCGCTCGGTCCCCAGACTTCGTTGAAGCAGACGATCCTGAATTATACCCCACAAACACCACTATCACTTGGTAAGGGCATCGTGGGGGCCAGACGTCGTAACTTTACGATTCTAACTTTACTGCATCGGCTCTGCAACGGTGGGGAAAAAATAAATTGGAAATTGACGCCCTCCTGATAGTAGTACGTTTTATGGGTCCACTGCCGTGGACGGAATGATGTAGGGTCCGTTGGTTAAAACAGGTGTGATTTGAACTGTTCCAGAGAATTCTATGGTGTTATTGGTCATGTTGAACTAATTGTTCATTTGTGAGTCTATCACCCGGTTTCTAAAAGGCTTGTCAACGCTAAAATTAAATAATCTCCTGTTAAATCTCTTGTCAAGTCATCTGGTTGGTTGTTGATAATTCAGTCAACCAATCAGACAACTTGACAAGAGATTAAATTGATTTTAACATTGATCGGCCTTGTGGAAACGGGGTGTAAGTATGTAAATGTGAGGTTAAAATGTAGCCTCAACTCTCATGAGGCTGCATTTTGATCACTTTGACTTATCTCTTCCTGATTAGGGCGAGAGGGTATTCCGGACTCTTACTGACTAAAAACAACCCCGTTTCTTTTAGTTTTTTAGGCTATAGCAGTATTTCGTAAACTATTGCAGTATGTAAAGAAGTTTAATGTTTTTATTTACAAACTAGCTATTCTCGCGCGGTTTCATTTAATCGTAGCGTGATATTCATAGCTTATAGTACTCAGGAACATTGTAGCTATCTATCAGTGAAAGAATATTGGCGATCCTACCAGCGGTTCCAAAGATTACCTTCTACATACAAACTTAAAAATTTTACCTCTTTATAATGTTAGTCTAGATGAAATAGCACGGATTTCAACAGAATTTATGATAGGAATTGGCATTCAGAAATAGATTAATTGATGGAATTGAAAATTGTTGGTCGATAGCTGAACTGCAAGTTTAGTAGCCAGCACGATTAAAAATGACTTAGTTGAAAATTCTTACATTGTTAGTACATGTTTCACTTTGTCCCCTTTTTAAATTTAGTTGACTGTTTCCTTTGGTTCGTTATTATTATTGTCACTTATAATAAATTTAATTGTTATTCATTTATTTTATGTTCAAGTTGCACATCCCTATCTCAAAAAACAAGGTATTTGTAATCATAAAATTATGTTTCACGGTTCCATTTTGAACCTTATATTATGCGTTAATTTTATTTTATATTAAACAATAAACAATGTTAATTATTTTTACTATTTTATTTTAAGCTGTAGGTTTAGCAATATTTATTAAAAGTACGCCAGCCCAACATATTTTTTTAAAGGTTCTGAATAAAAAACGCAACCTTTTACTATACCATACTCAGAAGAAGGTTGAAATCTAATAAGTATTTAATACGTTCTTATTTTGAAAGAATTAATTAACTAAAGAAATGCAGTGTGAATAATTTTTATTCGTAGTTCTTAGAAGAAAACTAAGCTTCTTGCAGAGAAGATAAGTATTATGTGATATAAGAGACGGTTCTGCAAAAATTCTGTGTATTTATAAATGAGACTGCACACTGAGTTTTCTACAAAACACGGTTCGTTATAATAATAGTATTATTTATTCGAATAACAAGGCAAAGTCTAGACAAGAGCGTGTAACAAAAATCCTAATTTATTTCGAGTTCTGTGTTCCTTTGAAGCGAATCCCAACGAGCTTAAACAACGACCTCATGGCAAATCGTAAAGTACAACATTTTATTTTATATGACTTTTGTATGAAAATATTCGAGTAAACTTTACGAGTTGACATACGCAGTAAAATTGCCATGCCATAATCATCCTTATTACGAGGTGCTAACGTTCATGAATTATGTCGTTTTCGTACTACACAAGGATAATATGAGTGAGTAAATAGTGCGAATGTCGTAATGGTTTTGTTTTGTAAAATGTTGTTTTAAATAATATTTTTGGTTATTTGTCTTTTGATGTTGCATACCGCCTTTCTATTATACATATAATTATAATATGTATATTTTAAGAAGATAAGTTTGGTGCTTTACTTTGCTTTGCGTAATCATTCAAAGGTTTTTCAAAGCCAACAACAAAACAACCTACTACTATTCTTAACAGCGGGCAAAGCCCGTTGAACGTCATAGGGGACATAATTATGTGGGCAATTCTAGCGAAGATTGGCCTTTGGAAGTCAAAGTCTTAATTATAAATATTATATTTTTTTCCAAAAAAGAAACTACACATCACCTACATTTGCATTTAAGGATTTTAATAAATATGTCTGCACAATTTATTTTGTAGGTACCTGTACAAAAAAATACTAGAAGTACAGTTACGCAAAAAAGGATCTACACATCTGTAATTTTAAATAAACAAAAAAAAAAAAATATTTAAATTCAAATCACATTTATTTTTTTACACAATAATATAATTATTTAACGCAAAAAATCTAAATGAATGCATAATCAATAAGAAATTTTACCAGTAATCCTTACTATCTCATTTGAAAGATCCGTCACGCGTCCTCTAAATATCAAGATCCATCAATTAAAATAGTTTGTTTATGACATCAATACTCGAAAAAAAGTAAAAAAGGACAATATAATGTGGTGGCAGCCCACCTGCCTACGTTACTTTCAACAAAAGCAAATATTTCAACAAAAAAAAAAAAACAAACTAATACTATTTGATGACGTTTTAGATTGATGACAGTTGTACAGTTTTAGAGAAAATACATTCAGAATCATATGCATTTAGAAATCATATTTTAAAATACAAAGTTCGCATTCACGAGAATGATTAAAAACGAAAATTTGTCTATTTATTTAAATAGTCCTGTATAAATATTAATCCCGCGACAACACTGCTAAACCAAAATCTTACAAAGCTAATGTAATATTGTAAAGAGTTTCTAAATAATTATTTAATAGATAAATTATTACATATTTGGCATAACAGTGTCAGCACTTGTTATTCCTGCTGCTGCGGGTGAGAGCCGCGCTGATCAGGATCACTTACCATTAGGTTGCACGTCCCGTATGCTGCCTAATCAACTACAAAAATATCGTTGAGGAATATTAAAATTATTAAATGTGATTAATTCGTTATTATCAATAAGTGGTATGTTGATAAAAAGAAGCCTATGTGTTGATCTAGAATCCAGGATCCGAATAAAACCTAACTGAATAACTAATTTTACCTAAATCGGTCCAATCGGAAATAAATACAAACATAAGTACATCATTGTACATTCACACAAACTTTCACATTTAGAATATTAGTAGGATAAAGTCCTAAAATCCTATAATACACAATATAATGTTAGTTAATCATTCGCTATATTATTAAATTCCCAACTTAAAACATAAAAGACTCACCTGAGTCCAGAGACAAATTGTTTAGAACAGTTTTGTGGACCTATATATTACACTAAAGTTAAGCATTGTTCTGTAATAATAATAAATAAATAAATAATGAATAAAAAAGTTCTTTATTGTATTAATAAAAACGTGAATTTTATCTGAACACTTTCGTCCCCGGCTGTACAGAGGTTAGACTACCGAGACTACCAACCGTACCGATTGTTGATCTTTGACATTTGAATGAGATTA
The DNA here is from genome assembly GCA_902829305.4 of Spodoptera exigua. Taxonomy (NCBI): domain Eukaryota; kingdom Metazoa; phylum Arthropoda; class Insecta; order Lepidoptera; family Noctuidae; genus Spodoptera; species Spodoptera exigua. Next base: position 5,540,991 of record LR824625.2, on the reverse strand, counting down.
CGTAACCACTTCCTTTCCACGTGGAATATTTGGATATGATTGATGCAAACACAAATATATTGTTAAGCAGAGAATTTTATATTTAAATGTTCTTTGAGAATTAAGGATATACGCTCGACTGCATTTAAGAAACAAGTTTACGTACGATAGTCAACTATGTGTTCACCGTGTAAAGTTGTTTTTAATTTGGGATCATTTAATTTTAATTAATTTTGAATTCAGACACCTTTTTGTGTTTATTTTAAGAATAGTGTTAATCACTTTCATGACCAACCATGACTGTAGATTTTGCTAATTAATTTGTAACTGGGTTCTTCTGAAGTAACAGAGTAAAAAAGAGCCTTTGCCAAATCAGATTCCAGATTGTAATTGATACTTTTAGTTTGGTACAGAGATCATCCAAACTATTGAGTTTGGTATAGAGAAACAGTTTTTATATTTGTGTCCATAAAGGTGAAGATCACTATTATGAATTGTAATACAGATGAGAGTTCCTTCAGCAGATGCAATTTCATATACATATGGTGTGGATCAGGATCTTAGATATAATCATGATCCAATGTGAACATTTCTTACATTAAAAATGTGTTTGGATACTATATTGAAAGAAGCAAACGAAATTAATGATATACCAAACGAAAATGAAGATAAACATAAAAGATTGGTAGAAATATAAAAAGGCAGAACTTATTAAAAGAAGCACAACTATTTAATCAAAGAACTCAATCGAAATCAAAAACCCGATGTTCACTAAACAAATTATGAAATCCGATCACAGGACAAAGCGATCCATCAAAATTCTGACAGAGCAAGAAGAACGAAAAAAAAAAACTTCATTTTTTACCCTTTTATACTTTCATGTGTAGGTACAAAAAAAAAAGTTAAATGCAGGGACCGTCTATATTTTTAAGCGTTTCAACAAATAACTTTTCAATTTGTATGTTTGTTTTTAACTCGAAAACTGCTCAAGCGTTTTTAGTGAAATCTCATTTTGCGTTGAATTTGAGTTTGTCATTTCCTTTGTTATCCGAATCCTTGAAGGTGTCTTGAGGCGTCTGATTTGTTTTTCATACATTACATTCTGTAAATAAAAATGACATCTCATCGGATGATGGTGGGCTGTCCACAGACCTACATTACGCGCGGAAGTAACACTAAATGCACACTAAACTAGTAGTGTTTTCTTTGCACCACTTCTACATTTAATTGGCTTTTACGTTTTTTTCATACAGATAAATTATATAGGATTTAACTTACGTGAAGCTTCAGGCAAGGCTATTCAATAAATCACAACCAATAAAAGGTCAATTTGAAAAATGTTAACCAAAAAGTTCCTAATTGAAATACCACCATCAATTACCTCCTCTGATCTTAAAATCATTGCACAATCAATAAGAATTTCAACGAATGTTATATATGGAGGTGACTTGAGAACATGTAATTTTCGCATACGCTTACGTTAAGCCATAAATATCAATTTGTGTACAACACTTAAATTATAGGGTTGGTCAGTTTGAGATGATTTAGGTTTAACTCCGTCTAATATTTCGGCGCCGGTTCCAACGAAGTTATTGTTGAGTTGGCTTATTTTCTGCCTTGATATATTGTTTGAGAAAGGGAAGAGTATAAGTAATTTTGTTTAGAAGACTTTTTGCTATCGTCTTGTCTTTCGTTAATGCGTTTAATGACGTGGACATGATCTTCTGGATTTGTTTTGTAATTGATGCAAGACGTGTTTTCTTTATTTTATAATCGCCTCCTTGGTAGAGTTTAACAATAAAAATGTAAATTGCGTGTAAGTTTATTTATTCATTCTCACATATTACAGTGCTATTACAGACTAGGTATATGTCATACGGCAAAGTAACTAAAAAGTTTTTATAGCTTCCACATTGTCACTCGATTAAGCCTGAATCACTTTAAAGCGAAGGTCACTTTTCCAGGTACCACGAAATTGAACGAAATAGTCATATTTACCACGTTACCACATTTCAATATATCTATCACCTAGTCAGTCCAGTTTTAGCATGTCGTCCTGTGTTGATAGACAGTTAAAATTTTTTCTCAAGACTGAACTACATTATTAATTTATATTAATTGCGGTCAAACAAAAAATATTCCGTAGAATTATAATATTAGTGCAGATGTTTTGACGTCATTAGTGTTATTATGTGCGTCAGAGGTTTTAGTATCATTTATTATTAAACAGATCTGTCAAGAATCTAGATTTGTTATAAGTCTAAAATGAGAACATGTCTAAACATGATCCTGATGGATATTAATAGGTTTCTTCCTTGTCTATACAAATATTACAAATCTGTTTGTAAATTGCCTTCAATAAGTCTTGAGAACATTTTTTTATTAACAGCACATGTTGAAGACTCTATCTATCTATCTCTTGGGCTTTTCCCAACCAGACTTATCGTTTGTTTTAACCAGACTTATCGTTTGATTCAACTGTGAATATTTTAAATAGAGCTCCTGTTATTGGTCCTTCAAAATTTGATTGAGATGACCACATTTTTGGTTTGATCTGTTATGTTATCAGAAATTTCATACTCTTTACAATGATCATTGAAGTGTATGCTGTTGTATAAATTTTAAGAAAGTGAGCATTACTTACTCTGGTATGAAGGTGATTTTGGTAAAATAATATCGAATCCATACTTAAGTATCCATACGATGGAGAATAAAAATGCTAATGAGCTCATAAATTACAAAGACAATAATTACATAATTAAACTTGATACCCGGTATTGTCTTAGATTACTTGATATGACCACCCATTTAATGGTTTGTTAGAGATAATACCTGCATTTTAAATTGACCTACTTTTGTATGTACTTTGTTGTTTAGTTTAGCTACAATTTGCATTAAATTTCGATTACAATAATTAGTGACACAGCATAGTTCTTGAAAAGAAGATAAAGAAAATTAAGTTTTGCGTGTTATGAAATAAAAATCTATTGAAAATAGTGACTTAAAAAAATACATTAAGTATAAATAAAATACTCATATTAAATTTGGTGGTTAGAGCGCTCACTTCTCATGCAGAGGTAGAGGGGCGGGGTCAAAACCTAGCTTGTGGTATCCCGAAGTTATCATCTTATGATCATGCCAATGGTGCATGCAGATGGAAAAATGCAAATCATGCAAATGGAAAAACGTGAAAAAAGTATAACATTTCCTAAGGTTTTAAATCCGCCTTCAGCAAGCGAGGTAGTTAAGCGCTCAAACCTTCTTCGAATTGGAATAGGCCTTTGCACAAATTAGCCATGGCTATCTAAGGGGCGTAATGGTACCAGTAAAGAGTACAATATGCTAGTGAACGTCACTACGAAATCGTGCTCTTGTATGTTCAATTATGAAACGATATGCTAATTATTATAAGCATCAATGAAATTTTCATTAATCACAATATCTCTAGCTAATTATGGTCATCGACATATTAAGTTTCTCAAAACATTACCAAACACTTCATTAACATTTTTAACTGTATTTTATGGGTGTTCTGTATTTAAGGCGTAGATCTACTATAAACGGTGGAAATATATAGCAAAGAAATCTAGATTACAATGAAAATATTAAATTTTATTTAAGACAATTATAGCAAGTTTAGATAATTTTAGTAGCCCTACTGAGGTATAACTTTTATTTCCTACAATTATAAAAAACACAAATTGTTATAAGTACAGTGTGATCTACTGGTCTGACGAAGAATCATATAACAACGTTTGTGTTGTTATTCACTGTGCGAGTGTGAGAGTGAGTTATCTCGCCTACCATCCTCGATCCCTAAATCCCCAAATCTCAAATTGCCAGCAACGCAATTGTAAATGTGGTGTTCGTCGTGATCCGTTTGCCTACCTATAAAAAATGATATCAACGCACATATTAAATAAAGTCTTCTTTTGGCCTTTAAGAAACAGTAACAATCATTCAATGTAAGACCTAATATACACCCTAGTGGAACTCCACTTAATTTTCTCCATCTGCTACTATCATGCATCAATCAACCTACTACAAAATGGCTAATAAACTAAACATTTATCGTTCTCCTTCATCTTTAGCATAACTTTCGGCGCGAACATAATATTATTGATAGTTATGACGGTTAATGTTGTATGAAAGTCATACATAACTTTTATTACCTTGCACGGCGTGGGCTTGAAGACATCGTGGCACAATATTACCGGTTATTTATTAATATTGTTTAAGTTTAATTGTTACTCACAGTGTTTAATGTTGCTTTGGTGCTGTTATGGTTTTTAGGCGTGTCAAACGAAGGTGGAGTTTGATCTGTGAGAAACTGTTTTTGGAGATTTTAAACGTGCATGTGGGAAGAGTTATTTGTATTTTCTTCAACGAATACCGTATGTTTGTGGGAGCTATTGGGTATATCTTTAATAAATCATGTACAATCCCTTTATCACATGCGTCTCCTGTATCATGAATATTTTAGTAACATAAAATTCACTGAAGTAAAATGCACTCCTGGATTACCTAATACTATTCTGATAGTAAATAATAAATGCAAAATTTATAAATTAATATACATATACTTGGTATAAGAATTGTTCTGTTCCATCTTTAGCTATAAGGAGATATGCTGCCTACCAAATTAGGCAAACATTATCAGATATTAAAGTAATAATTTAATTTAGCAATAACGTTCAAATCCTGGTATCTAAGCTACATACCATTACATAGCGTTTCATCACCTTCTCAGTAGCGACTCTAAAACAAGTCATTTCCAACGCCTTTTATTAAATCGTAAACACATTTGATGGCCGTTTTACTTTTTTCAATAAAGTGTTTATTAGCTTTCTACTTTATTACAGTTGTAACATTAGATTTTGAGTATATTGTACAGTTTGGTAGTGGTTTAACGACGTCGGGACTTAAATCGATCGTTTAGTCTTCAAGGGAAATGGTCAAACAGTTAGAGGTGTTAAATTTTGACGAGATTTTTTGTCATTTATTTGTACGTCATAGTATACTTTAATGACAACTACTACGGAAAAGCGAATAATATATACTTAAAAAAAAATTCTCATCACTGACGTAAAGCGAAGGCAAATAACGTGAGAAAACGTGCCTGAGCAAGCGTGATGATTAATGCTCAGTCCTTCTCTGTGTGAGAAGAGGCATTTGATTAGCAGTAATCACTTTAAGGCTGATAATGATCTGTCGAATGACAGTTCATTATCACTAAAGACATAAATTTAGAATTAAATGTATGTCTTGAGTTGCGTTGTCTTCAAATGCCTTGTTTTCTTTTATAATAAAGTCTTCGGTTTCGTGTGAACTGTCGATCAAAGGCTTAATAAAATTCAACTCATTCATTGAACCCATCAAATTTTCCCCACATTCAACACATCGGAATGAGTCATTGTAAAGTCCTGGTTACATGGGACAACATATTTTGACGTTCTATGTAATTGGACGGTAAACATATAGGGAAGATGGATTGTGAAAAACCCGCACTGGGTGAGTAAGCGGCTGTTGTGAGTCCTAGATCAGTTAAAATGGCCTTGAGTTTTCTTTGTTGTCTTTCTATGTCTTATTACCAACAAGAAGGTCTGCGCCCGCTTCTCATGCATGTGGGTTCGAAACCTGGCCAATGGGGAACCAATGTGACATTTTCTGAGTTATGTGTAGTTTCTATGATTATTTTAAACACCACATATACACGGTGAAGGGGTAACATCATGAGGAAATCTAGACTTATCATTGCTAATTATTAGTATGGAGAAGATTTAAGTATTAATCGCTAAACTTGCTCACAGCGTATTGATGATTGTAATTTTATAAATAGGAATTATAAGCTGGCAATGACCATTTTCCTTCTCCCTTGGTCAGTGGTGTCTAAGTAAGGTTTCATCCTCATGAAAAATAGGTGCTTTAACCGCAACTTTATCTAGAAGCACTACCATCGCTAGTTATAAGTTAATATATAAAATAAAATAAAAATTAACCAGCTTTAAAACTATATATAAGTGCTATGATTCACACGGTCCAATGGGTGTATTACCACTGCTTCATAAATAATGGCGTTAAACTATGTTTTTTTTTGATGGGGGAAAATCATTACTTGACTTCTCCGGCCCTGGTTGGGACAAGAGGGTGTAAAGATAAAGATAAAGATATATTTATTTGCTTAAAATATGTGTAGTTTACAGGAAATGCATCCTAAAACAGTTTAATAAATAAATTTGAGTATCAACATGTTTTGCCATGGAAGGCGTACAAATATAGATTGATTTAAATTACATATTGACAATAATAATAAAATGGAATTCATTAATAAAATAGCAAAATTAATGTCATGATAAAGGAATGTCAGAAAATAAAATATGTCAAAAATATAATGTCAAAATAATAATTGGAAATTGTAAGTCAAAAATAATAATAAATAATGTGATTAGTAATAAAACAGTAGAGATGTGTATCACTCTTATTTACTAAAAAACCTCTTGTTGCTTCAGGCCGCGGCCGCGGTACCTTATATGCATCACCATCTAAGTTAATCTATAAGGTATAGACTCTGTAGGAACCTAGCCCAAAAAATATATCATGCTAAATTTTCAATTTTACAACGTTAAACATTTCGCGCCGTAGCAGAAACATTTCGTCAATTTTAGAGTTGATCATTATAGTTTATCAGCATATTAATATTTTTTCCATTAATTCCATAATTATATTTTGATTCAAAGACATCCATAAGAGATTTCATCGATAATCGAATTAGTATTATTGACGATTTTATTACTTTAATCCGTATATCAATAATCCAAATTATTAATTTAATAATTTTATTACATTAATTTTAATTAAATGATGGGTAGTTGATTCGATTTCATTTTAAATTGATTACATCATCTAATCAGTGATGAACATAATTTAATATCAAATATGATATCAACATTTTTGTAGGAAGTTATCAAGCTTCATCAATACAGGTTCAGAATGTTGATGGAACTGCCCGTTTCTGCAGTGCATCTGGCATGTTCGCCCAAGCACACGTTGATGGCTTCCATGCCATCATCAGACAGAAGTTTGCATCGCTGCTCTGCAGGGTGCGGGCCAGTTCCAACTCCATTCTGAAAACCATTGCAGGGAGGTACGATTACCCTATAATACATGGTATCGTGCGAAGATGTATTCCCATTAGTAGTCTTGTAAAAAAAAGGTACTAACATAGTTTAAAAAAAAAAAATTTTTTTTTTACTAACCTCTATGGATGTATTAGTGGTCCGATATAAACGTTATTTTATTTATTTTATTTATATATTTATATATTTATAATACAACATATCGAAATCAATATAATAATTCGAAACATTTAATTTAAAAAAATAGAGTCACGATAAAATTAGCGATATTAAAGGACGTGTCAATACTTTTAAAAACCTTACGTCCATAAAAAAAAACATGTAATCATCCAATGACTTTTCTGCTAAAACTACAAGCTATTAAAACTAGTCTTGTTCGGCAGGCTCTTCTTTTACAACTCTTTATGATCTTAATAAAATACTTTACAAGTAATTACCCTAATTACCGTTATCACAACAGGAAGGCAATTGTTGACTTGCGTCCGGTGTCGAAATCGTTCCCAAAATTTTATGCACTTTACACCAACCTTAACATCTAAGCTTTTAGGATGACTTTTGTAAAATTATGCGTGTACATAAGTTGGTTAACGTGTGTCGACAAGTTTGTGTAATAAATAAATGTTGCGTTAGATTTTTTTTTCTTGTGTGTAGGTGTTATTTGAAAGGTTTAAGTGAAAAGTGAAGAGGTTAATAGATGTTTAGCATTTTTGTTTGTTGTTCTACATAGCTTTAAGTGGCTTTGATTGTGTTAATCATCAATTGATTTTAAGTAAAGGAAAGCCATGATTTTTTTTTACCTGTTGATAAGCAATCGGCGCCGCCCATGGACACCCGCAATACCAAAAGAGTTACGATTGCGTTGCCGGCCTTTTGGGGTAAGGGGTTGCGGATATGGATATAAGGATCGGAAAGGGCCCCAGTGGGCCTCCAGTAACCTCACCCACACGGCGAAACACAACTCTGTGGTTATTTCACGCCGGTATTCTGTGAGGCCGTGGTATCACTCTCGTCGAGCCATTCGTGCCGAAGCTTGGCTCTCTCACACTTCGATTGATGATTCAGCGAACGGGTCAACTCGACCGGAGTGAAATCACGGCCTCACAGAAAACGGTCGTGGAACAACACTGACGTTGTATTTGATCGTGAGGGTGATGTTACCGGACGCCCAATACTTCCCCACTCCCCCCATTACCAATCCTCAAATCCCTAATTACTCACAAGAGGCCGGCAACGCACTTGTAGTAATTCTTTTAGTAGGTACTACATATAGTGTCCATGGGCGGTGCTGATTGCTTAGCATCGAGTAATCAGTCAGATCCTTTGCTGACCTATCCCATTGAAATATTCAAGAGACATTTTAATAATGTGATCGGCGCCTATGGACATTCCCTGTACCTGAGGAGATATGAGTGTTAGCTTCGTGATATGAAAAATGATATGAATCGTTAAGAAACCGCTCTCAGAACCAGAGCAAAAAACAGCTTATACCCAGACTATTATCTCCATGCAAAATTTCATTAATTTTCGCTCAGTAGTTTTTACATAGAAGTGAAAAAGTAACAAACATACATCTTTATATTTAAAAACTTTCGAATTCGTATTGATTGATTGAGTGATTTGAATATATCAATTTGTATGTTGTTAGAAGAAAGCACTAATGTGGGGCAACGTGTTATAAAAAAAAAATAGAAGTTAAACTAATATTGCGTGCCATAATATCATTTAGTTAGTGAGTGACCATTCATAATTTTTTATTAAAAATTTAATCATAATAAAAATTCTCAATGAACTTACTTAATGTTTGAAATAAAACATTCTAAGCTATAATTAAACGAAATGCGTTTTTAATTTATTACCAAGAGTTTTGTGAATGGGATTTAAAAATGTTTATATGTATATTTTACCAACATAATATGTGTTATTTATAGAAGGCATTACTATTTTACGGTGGAGAGGTAAATTTATTGTGTTTTCTAAAGTTAGATATCCAACTGGACTGCTAGGCTGGCGCAGTGGCTAGGCAACTGGCTGCTGTGCAACGTATCGCGGATTCGATTCGTACATGGAACACCAATTCGTGGGATTCACAGATTGTTGTTTCATTGTTGTTTCGAGTCTTACTTGTGTATTGAATTTTTATGTTTGTAAACTCACACACAACACAAGAGAAAATTGAAGTGTAGGGTAACGTTTCCACTAAACAAAACAAAGAGTAAAAACGGGTACCCTATTTACTAAGATTCCGCTGCATGTCTATCCGTCTATTTTTGTGTCACCAAACTGTATCTTAACTGTATCTAATGGATATTGCCAGACAGACAGATAAAGGACAGATGATTTTCCGTTTTCTCTTTAACATCATACATCATCAGCCTATAACCCCCTTATTACAAAACAAGGTTTATCTTTAGTCCAGGTTTAAACCATTGAGTCGGGTTTTGAATTTTGAATCGTATTGTCATCTACCTTCAATTCGAAATACGAAAACTGGATCAATGGTTTAGTCCTAGACTAAAGTAAAACCTTGTTTTGTAATAAGGCTGTAAGTGTCCACTGCGGAGCATTAACCACCACGCTTGCTAAAGGCGGATTGGCGATTTGAAACCTATAATAAGAAATTGCAAGTTCAGATTTCCTCACGATGTTTTCCTTCACCGTATGTTAGTGGTATCTAAATAATCGTAGAAAGTACAAAGAGCTCGGAAAAAGTCACATTGGTACTTGCCAGGTTTCCAATCCATCATGATATACTAGAGATAGTGTCACACTCTTACTGGCCAAAAATCAGTCCATTCCTTGTCCTGCTCCACCTGAGGCCGCGGCACATAACTGTGTTTGACCCGCAATCCCGGCTGAACATCAGCCCAATTGGGGCCCAATTATATTTTTGATCATTTATTAGCTCTATGAGGCGCACTGTTTAATGGCATTGCGCCCCTTCATAACTTCTATTAATTCTTCATATGACTAAAGAAGTTTAGTACCCTACCTTAGTCCTTAGTGCATACAGGATTTACGATAAGTCAGCCAATAAAACTGTTTAGGACGATTAACTTCATTCACATGCAGGTTTTGCGCATTTATCCCACTTTATATTTATTACTTTCTTTACATTTTCAAAGAAAGTCTTATAGCAAAATATAAAATCTTTAATGCACTTCAAAATAAAATGTTCTTTCATCATACATTTCGCAGTCTAGTGAGAAATATTTTTTGCTTACATCAAATTTAAACTTTGCTTTGTAAGAAGTAGGGTTCATATTTATTTGTTGATTGGTTTTTATGTTTAATTTTGCATCTATGGACAGGATGATAAGAAAGGTTATGGGAGTGTGAGGTTGAATGAGTATCTAGACGGGTAATAAATAGTCTATTTTGTTAAACAAAAGTTCTAAGTATGTAATTAAAGGCTTAAAATTTTTGCTAAACAACTGTGACCGAGGCCAAATCCACTAATAAGCAACAGGTCTTTTTTCAAAGGAACATAGATCGGCTAATAATCGTTTTATCTCCTATAATCATCATATTTATGATCCGTTCATTTTGGTTTACCTTTCGCATGTTTTAAATGTGGATCCACGCGAGACACAGTGTATTTTCTATTGTGTCTTATAAACCGACATTCAACTAGTTAAAGCCATAACAAGTATCATGGTAAACTACAGCATTAGGTACTTCATCAAGGCAAATCAAATATTATTACGCTCCGCTCACCAATACATATTTAATCATAAAATATTTCCTTGAAAATTTTCACCCTAACTCAGCCATTGTTAATATACAAAGAGAAGTTTGATGAAATTCTAGGAACACACGCACACTAACTATCTTTGAGCTTTGTCAAAGGAAATACGCTAGAGCATTTTGTGAATCAAAATTTACGTGTTTCCTAGCTACCTTCTCAGAAGTATAATGTATTGAAAGTTTTGAGCGTAAATGATTTGATTATACGCTGCATTTTTGGTCCTATAACTAGACTCATTGTGCGTGCTACGTCTCGGTTCAGAAGAATATTGTTCCTTTTGCAAAAATGTTACGGTCTTGCGATGAATTTTATGGGCATTGTGGAACTTTTTGGTTACTTTAGAGCTTTCTTTTGGTATGCGATGCGAATTTGTTATTTATTATTGGCAGATGAAATGGTAGGATATTTGTTATCTTTACACTTTTTCTTATCTACTGTATATCAGCCTTTAAGTGTTTACTGTTGAGCAAAGGCCTCTTCTCACACTGAGAATATTTGAGAATTAATCACCACGCTTGCTTAAGCCGGAATGTAAAACAGAAAACCGGCGTGAAACAATGTTTTCGTGATTAGTCGCCGTCTGAATGAGCTTACAGAAGGCCTGATCCGCCTTACTTTCATCCTTAATATCCTAAGCCTCAGGCACTTCTAACTCCTTTGTGTCGCATGTGTTCTTGGGTAGTGTCGATTGCTTAACATCAGGCAATTGGTTTGTCAATCAATCCTAAAAAATAATAAAAGCAAATACTCTTCAAAGGAGGTGTACACAAATCTCCTTCGAATATTCAAACAATCGAAAATTATTCTAGAATATTCTTCCACCTTTTTAATGTCTTCAAAACCTCCCTTTCTCAAATTCTTTAAAAATGTCGTTCTATAACTAACGTCGATTACTATTGGGATAGAAACTTTATTAGTGCGAGGTGAGCCGTGAAATCGCTGCCACCTTGCCGACTGGAGATTATCACTGCAAAACTGCATATTAGGTAGCAAAGGTTTCGTGGCTTGAAATATGTGAATGGCATTTTTGAAGTTTTTTTTTTAAGATTCTAATGTGGCTTGGTTCATTGGTTAGTGTAAATGGCCAGTATCTACTTAATTATGGAGTTTCGAAGCTAAGCTAAGGTAGACAGAAGATAGGGATGGGGGATATGAATTGATGTGAAAATGAACCTTAAATACTTAGTCCTAAGTATAATTATTATATGACATTAAGTCTGCCTTATGTGTCTCTGCTATTTGTGTGTATAAAAGTTCTGCAAAAACAAATCGTTTAAAATAAATATTATTTTAATTTTGAAGTTCCTAAAAGACACCACTGTGATAAAACTATAAATACCTATATAATTAAAATAGTATGTTTTATTAACCACATTCAAATCTATTTAAATTCCCTCTAAGAGCTCAAAGCTTAACTTAAAGCAAGCAAACATTTCTACACAGATAATAATATCGGAAACCAAAGACATTCTTGTCAGTTTAACAATTTAAAATATTGACGTTTTAAAATTGGAATCAAATAAAGTGGGATAAATGCGCAAGAGCAGCGATTTATGGTAATTTCTGTTTGGTCGCCAACTCTAGAGGTTATTTACGTCACGAAGTGTCAGTTACAACTATTCGATTGGATGCGTTTTACCTTGTTTTGTAGTTGGAAATACGGTACTGGGATTAATCGATTCCAGTTTTAAAATCGATTCAACTCAGTTAGTGTATGAGAGCCGTGCTTTGGCGCAAATGGGCTAGCTCCACCAGAGTGAAACCAAGGCCTCACAGAATATCGGCGTGAAACAACTCATAAGTTGTGCGAGTAAAGCAAATTAGGTTAGCGAGGGCCCAATTCTGCCCCTCCTCCCTGAAATGAAATTATGTGTTTTTTACGTGAAATCTGTTAAATCCCTCTGAATGTATATAAGCATTGGGATATTTTTTTCTATGAAATATCAAATAGGGAAATTTTTCACCCCCATAAGGAAAAACTCGATGTTAGCTTAAAGCCAGTTCTACATAGACGAGTATCGACAAAAACCTTTCTCTATCGAAATCTTCATTTCGACATTCGAAAACACCTTTCAAGGGCTCCGATAAGCTGTGTTCACACGGACACATAATAAATATTTGCTTTAAAAGATTTTTAAGTAATTGCTTAAGTTAACGTAGTTAGCGGTAAAACGAAACGTGTTGTGAACGTACTAACTTGAACTTTGTCTACTTTGGCTTATTTTTTTTAAAGAAACCGCTAAGTTATTACACTTTTATTACGTTCAATATTTAAAGTCTTTATTTTTTAAGTAAACGTTATGTGGGAACTGTTGTAATGTGTTAAAATAAATGTAATTTTGTATGTCGTATATTATTAGGTCAGCAAACGCGCAGATGGATTACTTAATGGTACGCAATTGTCTCTGCCTAAGTGCCTATGGACATAATTTATGTAATACTAAATAAAAAAATATTAATAAAAAGAAAAAAAAAACACAAAGAATTACCGTTACTAATATTGTGAAACAAAATATGTTTTAATAGTAACAAAAAAAACTTTATTGTTTTAAAATTTTAAACACAAAAATAATTTATTATTTTTAGTTTCTATGAGGAAAGAGGTACATACTGTGATGATAAATAGAAAATAATCATGTTAAGCGAATGACAACATCAAAAGCAATCATCATCAACATTACCTACCTGGAGATACCGATTAATAAATTATTAAAAAATATTAAGATAATATATTAAAAATTAAAAGCAGAGATAAGAACCTAATTTTATAATTATTATATCTGGTATATGTATATCAAGATTAAAGTATTTAATTGCATTATAACGCGACGCGATAACGCAAAATCAGTTAAAAATAAAAAAAGGAAAAAACAAAAAGTTTACAAACCTATGCATCGCGTGTCCACACCCCATAAGGTTGGCTACACTGACTAATTGTGTTACCAACTTACAACCAAGCGATCCATTTCCGCTTTTACCATTTCTAAGTGGCTTCCGGCTTTTTTTAATAGTCTTTTGCAAATAGTCGAGAGATTTAAAATGGCTTAAATTAAGGTTGTATTATGGTACTTTTAAGGAGTTTGGTGGTTTTGGTTCCAAGAATTTATTGTTTATAATGTTTTCATGCCATGGGCTAGTGCTTATCCTTTTTTAAAAAGAGGATGGTTTATACTTAATGAACTTAGATAAAATGAATCATGACCATCCCACGCGGTAATGCTGACAGACTTGGCCATCTTACTCCCTAAAACACGAGAAAGGTATGAAGATGTTTGCTTATCAAAATTAATTTTGATTTGTCACTACATAATATGAACCAAATTCGCTTTCTCTGACCCTATATCCCTATGTAAGTACATTTACATCTTCAAATCTGCGTAACGGATTTTAATGCCGTCTTTTTTAAAAGATACAGTGTCTAAAGAAGAAACTTTATATATACAATAATATCCATTATATATATAGTGGAGAAAAGTAATTTAGTATCAGATCTTCCTATGAAGAGGAGGCCAGAACATTCACCATTTCATGTCTTCCATTGTATAATTACGAAGATTATTTCCTTATATTTTCACCAACACTAAGAACAACACCGCACCACTTATAATAGTAAAGCTACACCTGAATAAACTTTAGCAAATTAAAACATCCAACAAGTACTAATTAAGCCTAATAGAAGCAAAAAAGAGGTTCACGATATAAGAAGGTTTTTATCAAGCACCATTGACCTCGCTACTGGGACTTATTACGTCACAAATCCTATCTAATTACATGATGACGTAAACAACGTTCCCTCCTCTATTTAACCGTTGAATGCGCTACCCCGACGGAACTCCGGTGCACGTGCAACACTCAAGGTCCTACAACCCTTTACACATCCTCTCAAGCTTGCAATTAAAACGAAAAACAGAACGAAACAACGCCATACTTATTCAACAAGCCAGAAAGAGACAACACGCCTCATTTACCCAAGCACTTTTATTTCCACTTGCACTTGAGAGGTCGTCGGCCAATCAACGGTCGTGCCGCGCCCGCCTCGCATTGGTCCGTTTGAATAGAGAATATTTTTTCGAAAAATGGAACAAAAGCCGAGGGTAGGTAATAGCGAGTTTTGTTTTATTCAAGTGGCATTTCGCATTTGAGTGGAGGAGGCCGCATCGAGCGGACGTCTCGACTTTTAATTACCTTATATTTTTGCTATTGTTTCTTTAAGGACTCTCGTGTGTTAAGCTGGCTTTTCATTTTATGATGTTCAACATTGTTATTTTATTACACGGAACTCGTTTAGTACTTCAGTGTGGGGGCTTATTACAAAACAAGCAAATTAGCTATGTTTATTTCTTAGTAACCACTATCCTGTGTTTGTCAGGAACTGTCGACATTCAAGTGTTTGTGCTATGACTACGGGATACATTTCAGTCTTTGTAGTTTGTGTTAAAGGATCGTGAATAGTATCCCGGTACCTATTTCGAAAACATTGTCGAATGTAAATTAGTTAGTTATTTAAAGATTTCCTACAAATTATAGTTGAATTTACAAACTTACAAATATATCTGTAAAGCTCAGATTAATACTTACCTATAATAGAACTCAATTTGAAATTAAAAACAAAATGACAACCATAAAGCAATAAATTGATTCACAACATGCTTTTCATATGTAAGCCTTTAACTACGTTTACTTGATTTTGTGTATACCTGACATCGAAAACCCTGTAGAATATTATAAACCGCTTAAGTTTAAAAAAATCAACTGATTTAATGATAAATTTAAGATTGATCACCTAATCTAATCCACATCTACCTTAAAAAAAAGTCTAAGGTTGATGTTCAGCCGAGGTTGCGGGGCAAGCGTAATGAGGCACCGCGGCCTCGGCCCAGAGCATTAGAAGGAACGAGGGTTTTTAGCCAGTAAGAGTCTGACACTCTCTCCCTCCTCAACCTGGGCGGGCAAGTCATTGAAACAAAAGCACTCTAAAAAGTCAACCACTGAAATTATGCTGATAATAAATTTTCTGCAAAGCGGCTTCATCCGAAATACCATATACAAGTTATTCTAGACCATAATCTACCTCTGTATAAAAATTCAAGCAGTTCCGTTCTATAGTCTGTACGGGAAAGTGTTACAAACATCCATCTATAATTACGAACTTTCACGTTTATATTTTTTATTATAAGGTGGCAAACGAGCCGTCTGATTTCCTGATGGTAAGCAATCGGTACCGCCCGTGGACGGGTGTCCACTCCAAAGGCCAAACTTACAAGTGCAATGCCGGCTTTTTGAAGATTTAGGTTTTGGAGACTTGGGATTAGGGGAGGGGAAGGATTCGATATTAGTAGGATAACTTTCACTAATCCTAATTTCTTTCTTTACAGGAACCTAGCTGCTCCCCGTCCGCAGACACAGATCGGTAATACCTCGCTGGAGACTTTCACGGCGTTGCACAAAGAGAACTGCCACAGATTAGAGTTTCTAGTCGAGCGACAGAAGCAACTGTGTATGCTGTCTGATACTATGATTAAGGTAAGATTAGGAGACTTTTGTAACTGTTTGATGTTTATTTTTTAAGGTGTCTTATATTAACGTCTTCTCCTGTATCATAGCTCTTATAATAATACTTTCCTTGTACTGCACTCTTGCACAATCTATACTAATATTATAAAGAGGTAAAATTTGTAACTTTGTATGTAGGGAGTAATCTTTGGAACCGCTCTGGTCGGATTGCCAAAATTAACTGATAGTTAGCTACAATATTACTGAGTGCTATAGGCTATAAAACATCACGCTACGATTAAATTGAGCCGAGTAGCGGGCGAAACCGCGCGAGAATAGCTAGTCAATTATAAATATCAGCATTGATTTACAAAATTTGACGTCATCACTCACAGTTGCATACTTTCCGTATTCAGAAATTGAGAAAATCCATTGATAGAAACATAGGTAACAAAAAATAAAATAAAAAATACCAAAACCGGGATAAGATGCTAATAAATATATTGAAAGTAATTTCAATTTACTCAAATTACTGAAAAAAGCTCTTCTAGTTTTAAATCACAATGGGACGATAGATGAAGATATACGCGTCAGATATATTGTTAACGGTGCGCAGTCCGAAAAACAAGAGCCGCGAAAGAAGTTTTTATGAAAAAAAAATGAAATAAGCTAGAAATCAGACAGACACAAGAAACCAAGGGTGACGAAACCCTTATGAAAATACGTTTATTATACGTTTCTGTTTTAAAAGCTAAATAGTTTTATTAACGCTTAGAAAAACGTGTACTCTTAAACAAGCCGAGGTCGTAAATAAATTGCATATGCAAGTCCGTGCATAAACAATGATTACGTCCAATACTTGTGTTATTGTGTGGGCTAGTAGCACGGATGATAGAGTGAATGGAGAGATTTTGCCAAACCTGTCTCCCTTTGTGGTAGGCTCATAAAAATTAAAAACATCATAATTCTGGCATACCCATATTTATGTATTTTTATGAGATTGGTCTGCTAACGAGCATACGTATTACCTGAAGGTAAGCAATTGTAGCCGCCCATGGACATTAGTCGTATTCAAAGGAGATACCAAAAGAGTGTTGCCGACTTTCTGTGGATTGTTTGGGATATAAGGATTATAAGGATAGAGGATTTGGATTCAGAATGAGGAAAAGGGGGAGAATTGGGCCTTCGGTAACCTCACTCACATGGTGAAACACAACTATGTGTTATTTCACGCCTTTCACGGTATTGTCTGGGGCCGTGTTATCATTCGCGCAGAGGCTCTCCTACACTTAAAATACTTATTTAAATTTTTTGAAAGTTTGACAATAAACGAGACATGCTTTTGTTATGATAATATTTACCACATCTCCGCCATCATATAAATGAAAAAGTAATAACATTGTCTTCGTGTAATATGAAAAAGATTAATAGTGTCTCATTATAAAAACGTAAATAAGTGAATTAAAAAAATAAAATAAAATAATATATATAAGTTTTATAACACAATAGCTTCCGCCCGCGGCTTCGTCCAGTCCTTCGTTTATAAAGTGTAGCCTATGTCCTATTCCGGAGGGTATCCTATGCCTGTTCATCTAGATCCGTCTGGCGTGATTGAGTTACAAACATCCAAACATCGTTACATTCGCATTTATAATATTTGTAAGATTGACAAGATAGAAGTATAACAAATACTACTTAATATTATTAAAACTCTGCAATTTATACTTTTGACTTTGCTTGGAACTCCATAGTGTCAATACTCCGTGTATATCGCCTACGCTTGTCACTTCGACTCGGAAAGTAAGTCAGTTCAATTCTGCCTGCATAAATAACTCGATTAGCTAGAGGTGCTCATACGTGAAAGGTGTTAAGGCTTGGTTTCACGCTTGGTTCCTTGCATTAAGGTTCCTTAATCAGAGAGTAAAGACGCCGTTAGTCCCTACATAAAAACTTACAAATTTTACCTCTTTCTAATATAAATAAGTATAGATTATCATTGCCACTTGAAACATTCGCGGTTGCCATACTTTATGGCGCTTGCAACACTACCTGTCGATATGAATACTTAGTTTGTAAAACATGCACACAGAACTGGTTCGCAATAAAATTTAAATGATTAATAAAAATCAAATTAAAGCTACTACGTATTATTAGATATAGATCTTATGGACTTACATTACATGGGTACGATAAAATGTTTTTACTATCAGGCAGGAGTAAAGCTGAAGTTTCATTAACGCAAAATAAAAGGAGATTTATTTTTATTTTTGGAGTACCAAAGTTGGCATTGTCGAAGATTGCAAGCTACCTTGGAATAAGCAGCAGTATCTTCGTTTTTAATTCTTGGCGATCATAGTACGACTTCAGTAGTAGATCTTAGCATTTCAGTATTACCACGGCACGGTACGTTATGGCATGAGGTTCCCAGTGGTCCAATCCTTTTCCTTCCCCAATCCCTAAATCTCCAAATCCCTATTCCCTATAAGGTCGGCAACGCACTCATAACTCTCTTTTGTCAACCTATCACACAAAAAAATGGCCACACCGAAAACCCGAGTTGTGTTTCACCTTTTCCTTTCCGCTCAAGAACCCCTTATCCCCAAGAGGCCAACCACGCATTTGCAACTCCTCTGCTCGGGTGTCCATGGGCGGCACTAGTTGCTTACCATCAGATAATTCGTCGCCATTATTTTGTCATCCACCAATTTACAGTCAAGATATTATTATCAAACTAAATTATGTCTAAATAGAATGCCGAAGGATAGCCATAACATTACAGTTACGAATGTAACAGTAACGACCACATAAAAGAAGTCTCATCCTTTCCAACTTTATTTAATGTCAATTTTATTTTAGTTAATAAAATCATAGGTATATAAGTACAATAATTATTCGCAATTCCCATTAATTTGATCGTAAAATGAAATCTTAACGATTTCCCAGTTAATTGAGATTGCTATGTAGATATTGTAAGAATTATTGAATTAATCGTTGTGATTTATTATCGAGTCGGTTTCAATAAACTGTTTTATAAGTTACATTGATATTATAATTATTGTAGGCGTTGTTTCGTTACATTTTAATGTAATACTTATTGCCGCGCCGTACTCAGATTTAGTTAATGGTTATTTAACATGTTATTCCCTTTTTTGGGGTTTTTTTGTCATGAACTGACTTCTCTCGGCTTGGATTGGGCGTGAGGGAGTGTCAGACTCTTACTAAATAAAAACTATACCGTGCCTTCTCCTGCTCCGGACCTGGTAATACGGCACTTAATTGCACCTGGAATTTTACATAATATAGGGATCTTAGCATTTTTTCTGAACAGAATATTAATTAGAAATTGTTTAAATAAACATTTCTGAGTATTATCGTGAGTGATATTCATTTATTTATTAATTTATGGATAACCATTTAGCTGTTACCTTATTTCTTACAACTTTACATTGAATACAAGATAATGAAGTTAAAAGTTGTGATAACATTCACCAAATATTTTGTATTGATACAAAATAAAAAAGAAAATATAATTTTCATAAATTGAAAAATAAGTAATAAAAGAATTCAAAAATAACGATTGTAACAATACAAAATTATAAAGGCAGAAATAAGTTTAGTAATTAATTTTAAAAATTGCTCATTTTTGCTATGGTAATTGGTTGCTATGGTAACTGGTTTTTATGCAGGCGTTAAAGGAGTAAATTGTTAGTATCATAGTTTAATTCGTTAAAATAAGAACCAAAATAATATTTAGAAATTAGATCAGAAAAATAATGAAATAAAATGTAACAACCATAGCTTTGTGTTTCGCCGTATGAGTGAGGTTATCGGAGGCCCAATCCCTTCCCGAACCTTATATATATCCGCAATCGTTATCCCTCAAAACGCCCGCAATGCACTCGTAACTCCTTTCGTGTTGCGGGTGTCCATGGGCAGCGCCAATTGCTTACCATCAGGTAATCCGAATGCTCGTTTGCCGTATTTCCCATAAAAAAATGTGAATAAAGTTATATGAAAAATGTTATATTTTTTGGTAATTTAAATAAAAGTTTTTGTGCGACTCATCATCTAAAAGATACGAACACACATTTATTTTATAAAATGACCGCTTCTTTAATATCAATGTTTTTACGTTCTGCGTAAAAGGTTAAGCAGCGTTTATGAGTATAATTTGAAATTTTACTGCCTTCAACGATATAAGATTATTATGTGATACGATTTTTTATAGCTATTTGATGTCCAAAGTTTTTTTTACGCTAAAATATAAGCAAGCAACTGTATAAACCGGAGAATATTAATGTAACGAAAAGGTTTAGTTTTAAAAGAATTAGGTTAAGTGTTCGGGAGTTCCTAAGATATTTTAGGGTCCGCATACATAGGTACGACGAAGTAAAACATTGCAGCGAGTAGGGATCCAAAAATTATACGTAGCAAGCGACTATAACTAGAAAGCATGTTTCCATCTTAAACAGGAATATAGAGCAGGCGAAAGAAAAACGCTATCAAAAGCCTTACCGAATTCCCAAAAGTGTTCAAACTTTGTAATTGCTTATCGTCTAACAAGTATTGTTGCTGATTCCAGGTCCTACAGACTGGTGCCCAGCAGGCGGTGGAAGAATGCCAGCACCAGTTCCCACACAGCAGATGGAATTGCAGTACTGTGGAGAATTCTACTGACATCTTCGGCGGTGTGCTTAAGTTCAGTAAGTATCAGTATAATACACATGTATTAAGACACAGCTCTGGAGATTAATAAAGTGAAAGGAAACTACCGTAAACAAGGTTTGCATTATCCCTGAAATTAATTTCACAATTTGTCGGCGAATCCGGTGGCCCGCCGTCTCGTTTGCTTTACTCTACATTTGTGTTATAAAGAGGAAATATTACTTATTTGACCGTTTGTTTGAATTGTTTAGGCTCTAAAACTACCTATCTTATTCACTACTACTTCCATAAGTAAAAGTGTGTAATGTCTTCTTGTCGTAAAATTCAAAAATTTCAATAGAAAGAAGAATATGGAGGACATTGGGATTTTTTTCTAAGATGAGCATGACCATTCTATAAGTGCAAAGGCTTTTTCTCACACGGAAAAGTATAAGCACTTATGATTTTGCTACCGCGAGCAGGATTGGTGAATTCAATATCATATTTAAAAATTGTAAGTCCATGTAGTCGATAACGATGTTTTAATTCAACATTGTATGTCAGTTGTATCTTAACAATATAAGAAAGGACATAATATGTATTACTCGAAAAATGATAATAAAATCGTTTCAATGCACGTATACCTATTTGTAGACAAAAGTTATTGACTTAATACTCAACACTATTGCATGCGAAAATAGTTGGTATGTTAGACATAAATAGATCAAATATGGACCCTGTCGAGCACAGCAAAGTGAAATTTACAATGCAACATTTTAATAGGTTGTTTATAAAAAAGAAATAAATGGACACATTACGTTGCAAATGGTTCAAAAGTAAATTATTTGACTAGACCTTCTTACACGATTTATTCTTAAGCTATAAATATTTCGCAACTGAATTCTATTCACATAAATAATAAGGAGAAGCACTCATCACTCAAGTTTGAAATGATCGCTGTAGGCCCATGTGTTTGAAGTGCGTTTACGTAAGAGGTTGTCAGTCAACACCAATGTTTATCTTCCGACAACACAGTCTTCCGACAACACAGTCTGGAAGTAGTTTACCGAATTGTTTTAGGATTACAATAGATTTAGGAATCTTATTTCTTTCTAAGCTGAATATCGATATCCTCGTGTTTTTAATGTCACTCGATCAGACGGATTACCTGATGTTAAGCAACCGGTGCCACTCATGTACGCCAACATCAGAGGAGTTACGAGTGTGTTGCTGGTCTTTTGGGGATTAGACTTTTGGAGATTTAGGAAGAGTAAAATTAACATAACTCCTCAACACTTGGACAAATGTTGACT
This sequence comes from Spodoptera exigua, assembly GCA_902829305.4. Lineage (NCBI taxonomy): Eukaryota > Metazoa > Arthropoda > Insecta > Lepidoptera > Noctuidae > Spodoptera > Spodoptera exigua. The sequence goes on along the minus strand of LR824625.2, from coordinate 5,518,681 downwards.
ACTTTGTTTTGTTGTTTATTAGCTGTAGTCATTGGTCAGTTGTTTGGAATTTCGTGCAAAGCAGGGGCGCTAGTGATTGTTAAGTGTATTCTATGCATTGTTTATCAAGACATGTTCTCTTTTCGTTTTAGCAGAACTAGAAGCACGCTAACCTTCAATAGTAAAAACGTTTTATCGCTTCAATGGTAACTATTGCAGAAATAAAATAAAATAAAAATAAGTTTCACAGAGTATTCAATACAAGTCTAAATCTTTGATGTTATTTAAATATACTTTATCAAATTTAATTTAAAAACCACATTCATTAATGAACTCTAGTAAGAAGTTATCAATGCACACCGATGTGTTCTTAAATAACCGGTATATTCCTTCGATCCACTCTTCCACATCCATTAGTGAAACGACAAGATGCACAAAGACATGCACTTGCTCCACTATTATTCTCCACAAACGAGAAACTGAGCGTACCATGTGACGGGTTCTTCCGTTGCTGATCAAAATCAAAGTTTGTGTATAAGTTTACATCGAGAACAATTTCATAGAACTTCATCGTCTTAGACGTGAAATGTTTATTTTCAAATGTCGATTACTCGGTCTGGGTGTTGTTGATGGAGCAGCTCAGGTTGTTTACCGTAAAGTACTACAACGTAACCAGCTGCGTTGACCTTCCATTCCCCTCTGTTCCTTCAGCTTCGTGGGTGTCAAGTTTTATTTGTATGCCTTTTAAAGGATCTAAATCATTGGTTGCATCAAAGATTAGTGGTCAACGAACTTCTGCGTAGATATTCTGTTTCATTTTTAGAATTTCAATCGATTTAGCGGAATTAGATTTTATACCATGTTTTTGTTCGATTCATCTGTTTTGTAATGGCTATTGTTTTCAAAAAGGAGTCAATGTTTTAAATTTTGCAACGTGAGAGGAAATAACAATGGAATTATCTTGAGAATTGAATAGACATCTGGTGACTATAGACAAAGAAGTGTAAAATATTTAACAAACACAATCTTATCATCTTATTAGCCGGTAGATGTTACACTGGTTATTTAAATATCTAACAATGATGATGCAGTGTGATTGTCTCCATTCTACCTATACTACCACATCATTATATCATTCGTGTGCCAGCCTAAATTTGCTGACTTCACTTTGTTTTTTTTTTTATCATTTACGTTAGGTACTTAATACTGGTATCACCCACCAGTAACCAGCAGTCAGTAAGACTCTTCTTCTTCTTCTTCTGTCAAGGAGTGGCTAGTGGCGCCATAGCGTCCTCATCTTGCCATCCAACAGTTGACCACAGACGAGGCCCAATAGGCCGGGACAAATTAATTGATTTTGTCTTATAACAAAAAATAGTATAAAATATGTCTTCATCCGTTTAACCATTTAATTATCAACCTTTTTGTTAATGTTTTATTTGGGAACTTGCTGTATTTTTCATATCCTTTCTAGTCCTAGGTTGCCTTTTTGGTCCTGTCATTTTACCAAATTACTTATACTTACTCACAATTTTCCAAATCCTTTCAGAATCTCGTGAATCAGCATTCGTGCACGCTCTGTCAGCGGCAGCGTTGGCGCATGCGGTGGCACGCGCCTGTTCCCGTGGTGAACTCAACGAGTGCTCTTGTGACTCACGTGTCAGAAAGCGTACCCCTAGGCACTGGCAATGGGGAGGGTGTTCTGAAGTAAGTTTTGGTTATCTTTTGACTGATTCATGATTTGGTTCATACGATGAGGATGTGGCTCTTCGAGTCAAACAACCTGAGACTTGGAGAATGAGTCTGAAACGAAACCGAAGAAATAATGTCTAAAATGATACTAATTGATAAAACAATCGTTTTTATACGATTCCAAACATGGTACAGTTTTCATTTGTAGATATTGTACAATTAAGTTTTAAAAGGACAATTTGGAAAGTGACTAAATCATCACTTCTTATATCTTCCAGGACATAAGATATGGAGAGATGTTCAGCAAAGACTTCTCGGATTCCAAAGAGGACAAGAACACTGATGAGGGACTGGTGAACCTACACAACAATGAGGCTGGACGACGGGTAGGTTTTATGTATATATCATTAGGGAGTAGTTAGTTTATCTTCATGTTGATAAGAATTATTTTTATTCAGCATCGTCAATAGGTATTGTGGGTTACTCCACAGACATTCTACTAACATTTTTTTAATAAAAACAAAGTAAGAATAAAATACAGTGTACTTCTGTTGTATTTAAGGCCGAAGTAAAAAAATAGTAGTCTTAAATGTAAAAGATTTACTAATTTAAACCGCATTTACCTGACCTGACAAATTTTAAAGAATCTGTCACATTGTGATTTTAATGGTTTACCCTTTTTATTTTTACAGGCTGTCCGCGGCCGTATGCAGCGTGTCTGCAAATGTCACGGTATGTCCGGATCTTGCTCAGTTCGTGTCTGCTGGCGTCGTCTACCACAACTGCGCATGGTTGGTGATGCATTATCTACCAGATATGAAGGAGCTTCCCACGTCAAGGTTGGTCAAGTTAGTTTCAATTTTCTTCTTATTCTTATTTCTTACACCCAGTTTAAACCTATACTGTGTTAGACTACAGTTTGGTAGATTTAAATTCAATACATTAGAAGGCGATTCAATCTAAGCAATTGCATATTAAATGGTAATTAAATATTCAACAAACAATTCCAGGTGGTTGAGCGCAAGAGAGGCAAGAATATAAGGAAACTGCGACCGCTACACATGGACATGAAGAAACCTAATAAGACAGATCTTGTGTATTTGGAGGACTCGCCAGACTATTGTGAACCCAATGACGAGTAAGTTCTTAGTTTGTTTTCCTTTGCAAAACAAATTGATTAAACTCTCGAAAAAGGCGATTACATCGCGGTCTTGATGTCGTATAATTTTATTTTCTAGACTATATATGACATAAAAATTTGCACAACTTCTAAGAAAGTTTTTAAATCAACACATGGGGTATTTACTAAGATACATTTTTGCTCTTTTCAAAATGGTTCTTCAGTCAGTTTCTAGTATGTATTCAATACCAATGTTACAAAGAAATAGTTAACCCAAGGAGCACTATTAGGCCCTTATTAAAAAAAATGTAACACAATGTTTTATGTCCATAGGCTAGGCATATTAGGAACTCGTGGCCGTACTTGCAATAGAACGTCAGCTGGTCTTGATGGCTGTCGCCTACTATGCTGTGGAAGAGGATACCAAACCAGGGTGCGAGATCACGAAGAAAAATGTAGATGCCGTTTCGTCTGGTGTTGCAAAGTCCATTGTGAAATCTGTCGGTTTAAACGAGATCATCACGTTTGTAATTAAAGAAAATTAAAATTGGCAAGAAGTTTGTGTAATAGCCAGTTTTACAGTCTCTCAGATACTCAGACCTACAATCTATCAGATCAATTATGAAGGGAAACTAAATAAATCTTTACTGCCGTTCAGATAAAATCATGTTTAAATTATCAAAGAGCTATAAAACTGACCTTGAGTATTTGTAATTTGTAATGATGCCAATGTTAATTTAGATATAGTTGAGGAGACTAATGCGAATTGAAAGAGGCTTTTGGATTTAGTTGAGTTTATTTAAGTTGATGGCAATGAAATGGGTTATTTCGACGAAGAAGAAGGATATGGTTTTCTAGTTGTTGTTAAGTTAAATGATGCAGTAATAATGAAAGAAAGAGCAATAAGAAATTGTAACACTTGGTTTAATGCGTTTCTATGAAGTTATTTTGATGAAGACTCAAATATTAATATTTTATAACATAATCTAATTGGATTCATAAGCTAAATTAAGCTAATTTCAATATTTATTTGTAAGACATCTTACCCGGAGAGTCACAGAGGATTGTAGAAATGTTTTATTATAATGCTCTCTTCGAAATTTTGATCTGATGGACTTTCTCTGTTATTTACTTCATATCTATATCTGGGTGGGTCTAATTGATCTAAATTTTATCTTTATGAATTATTTCAAGTCTTTGATAACTGCTATGATCAAAATTTATTTAATTCAAACTGAAAATTTTTGACTTCACCGCCATCTGTTTTTTGTTTTATAGTAGTGCATATGCCATTTAGAATGTTGGGTGTAAATTTGTTTTAATTAATTAATTAATAAATTAACAAAATCTTATTATAAAGCGCTGACTGATTATTAATTTAAATTTAGTTATTTAGATGACATTTAATTTTCTGAAGATTAAGCTTTAAAATTATTTACAGTATTACTAACTTATTTTACTTTTTAAATGTACAAAGTTGTATATAGCGCTTATGTTGATATTCTAATAACTGTAGAATAAGGATCGAGGCATTTTCTTCTTATTTATGTGCCGAATGTAAATATTAATTTTCTACCTCATGAGGAAGATGATTTCGTTCATACCATGATATTTTTATGTCATGGATTAATTTAAGTACCTACAGTAAGCAGTTTTTTGAAAAGTTTTATAAAAAATAGACGCACAATTACATTATGGACTTAATATTTTATTGAAAACTATTAAAGGATTTCTGTACATCAACAATTTTGTCCGGATTCCCATCTTCAAGTATTGTTTTGGTAAAATGAACCATACTAACATTGGTCTTTGGTATTAATGTTCTTTGGCTAGTTTTCTCAACGTATTTCATAGGACTGCTTCCAAAATCGTCAGTTGTAAATATTTTACCTAATAAGCTAGTATTAGTAACTTATTGTGTTAGGAATGTGATAGCTTTATTCATTTTAGCGATAACTTCTTCTACGAAATCTTTGATATGTAACCGTCAATGTTATTTGTAAATACTCTATAGTCATATTATGTAAAATATATAGATGTACTATGTGTTTAGCTTAAGGATTCTGCTTTTCTCGACGTTCTATTTATGTAACAGTGTTTCTTTCGTCTTCAATTTCAAACTTTATTTCCTCATCTGATGGTATATTTTCTTTTGTATTCTCTGTATTACTTCCATGTCTTGAAACTTCTAGATCTTTATCAGCCTATTTGTTTTTATAGAACTTCGAGAAAGTATAGTAATCAAACAAAATTTTACACTTGCCAACTTTAATATTATCTATATAATGTCAAATGTAAGAAAATCTAAATCGTCTACTGTAAATTAGTGTTAAGTGATTTTACTCATTGACTCAAACGTATCACCAATGATATTTTAGTACTTAATATTTATGTAGAAATTGAAAGCTATGTTAACTCAGTATTAGTTAACGATACTTTGTAGAATGTCGCGTCCATTGAAGATTTATTAAAGTGATCCTTCTCGAACCCATCGTACTTGATGTTCTTTGTATGCAAAAAGGTAATTCAACCTTTTTCATAATGTAAAACTGCCGTGCTCAGAGCCATTTGAAGGAGAATCAACCCAGTTTTTAGCACTGGTTTTTGATACAAAATCATTACTAAAGAATTGTTTAAGTAATCATTAAATGCCTCTGAGGAAACAGTTGGATTACGTCTGTATTTAAAGTTAACATTTCTGACTGTAATTTAGTCTAAAACCTATGTAATTTAACTTGAAACAATTTTGAGGTAAGTTTTAGTATTTACCATTTTGGATATGGAATAGTTACTATTTGATGTAAATGGAATAAAGTAAATGTATTAGATTAATGTGTTCTTTATTTAAACATTCTTGTTTTCTTTTTTTTTTACGACATTGCACGCTTGCCTATAGGCAACCTCTTCGCTTGAACTTTGAAGTAGACAACCAAGTTATAGCATTCGGGGAATACAGACTCTGGCAAAGAATTCCACTCTTTCGGGATTCTGATAATATAACTGGAGGCATACCGTTTCGTGTGTTTGGGTGGGATATCCAACATCAAGCGATGACGTTTTGCCAATTGTCTGGTGGTACAATGGTGGCAAGGAATCAAGTCGTACAGCTCCCTTGAACATTCTTCAAAATGACCAGACCGTTATCCATAAACCGTGATAGCTGAATATGAAACATGTTTAATACATACACAAATTTATAAGGCTTATTAAGGCTCTCAAGTTTTGAAATGGAACCCTTAATACGCGAATCCTGTCAGTTTGTTTAGGTAAGTTTTCTAATAAGATGGCCCTAATGGAGTTTAAAAAATACATACCTATTGAGAAAACAATGGTATCTCTCATTCTAGCAGGTGTATTTGGTAGGTACTTATATATACTATATAAATATATACGGTAGGTGCATTTTATACGATTTACTGCAAAAAATAAGGAAGTTATCGATAAACAGATTAATTCTGTTGATAATGAATTTATCGACAGAGTTTTGATTACTATGATGATATTAACTACTATGATATATGCATCGTTCCTATCAGCTGTTTACAGATAATGGCACCAATTACTGGTTTGCAAAGTTGAATTTTCTTTAAACATGTCGACTTTTTTTTGAGTAGAAGCTTTCGTGAGCATTCTAAAGGATTCCATTGCTCTGCATTCCTACGTTGTTGGCCCTGGAGCCAAGAGCTTCGAAATATTATATGTATTGTAGTCTCTATCATTAGTATATGTATACTTCTATACGATCATAATTAATTTTTGTAGCGGACTAGCTGCAGGATGTAATGTGTATTTCAAAAAAAGAAACAGATTTTAAGGTTTTTATTTAACCATATAATATCGAATTTTAAGTGTATTTTTTCTTGCCTCTGAGTAATTTTTAAGAACCAAGCTAAAAAACTATCACTATGGCTGTTTTTAAGACCTATCTAGATAATTAGGTACGTTTAGAGTTTTATTTCTAACGTCATTGTGGTTGCAAGTGCAAATAATGCAGTGAAACTAATTTATATTGATACCTGAATTCTAAGAATTCGTTTTAGAATGTAGATTAATATAAACCGTGTACGCTGGAACAGTGTGCCTACCTATGATACCAGTCATAGGTACCAGTCGCCAGCGAATATGGCGACTACTACTGTTATTAGTCGCGTAAAATTCCATTCTTGAATAGTGCTAGCCCGTTTTAAAAAATAAAACAAACTCCTTTTAGTTATATAAGTCAAAAGTACTCGTAAATTTTGCGTACTTTTACTACTTCCTATCAAATCGGTGTATGTAATTAACTATCTTATCAATCGATGAATCAGTGCAATAGATATACAACTTGCTAATCCTAGGTGTGTCAATAATTACATTTCGTCCATATTGTGATTATCAAACTTCATCTTATCACCAATTATTTATCATTGCATTTTCAAGCACTCATATTTAATTCGATAATAAAAAGTCACATGTCATTATTTTTTTATAAAATTACGATTTGCACATACCTATTAAATACTAGCTTCCGCCCGCAGCTTCAGCTGCGTAGTATGTTAATAAAAAACCAATGTGTTTACCCAGGGTATCACCTATCTTGGGTTGCGGGGTAAGCGCAATGAGGCACCGCGACCTCGGCCTAGAGCAGGAGTAGGAACAGGGGGGTTTTTAGTCAGTAAGAGTCTGACACTCCCTCCCGCCTTACCCTGGGCGGGAGAAGTCATTTGATGATTTTCCCCTCACAAAAAAAAGGGTATCACCTATCTACACACCAAATTTACCCAACCGAGCCCAGCTATTTTGGCGTGAAAAAATAACAAACATACATACACACGTTATCAGAAACTTTTACATTTATAATATTAGTAGGATTATTAATGTGCCTATATGACCGGATTCAAACAAAACAGCTACGGTTTGTTTATTACTTTTAAAAGCAGCAATATAAGATTAATTATTAAGTTTAAAGGCTACTGTTTTTCGAGTTAACTGGACTAGTTTCAAGCCTCGCTGGAGTTTATATTCACGAGTAGAAGTGTACGACTTAGAGTACCGCGCGAAGCTGGCAAATTAAATATGTAAATTTTATCATAAATTTGCTAGGTACAGTACTAGAGACTAACAGGTAAAGGTTGAACTCCATTTTTTAAGGTTAAAGAAATCAATTTATTTCCAAGGTCTTATTTCAATAAATACACAACAATATGTTAAAATAAATTAGTCTTCATGATTCTGATCACCTGAGCTTATAGAGCTGTTCCGCTGACGGGTTAAAACGTCTTCTCAAACGAAGGAATTATGTTATTATATTTCAAAATTGTTATAATCCAAGTGGGTTGCCCACCCACGGGTATACACGTGGACATTTGGTGCACATACTAAAATAGTACATATTCTGTAAAATAAAACGTTATATATTAGTTCATGACAAAAAATATTAATAAATTATATATTAAATAATACATTTAAATGTGGGCGTGCCATTCTTCGGCACGAATGGGTGACTCGACCGGAGTGATAACGGCCACGGCCTTACAGAAAACCGGCGTGAAACGAACTTCAAACACTTGCATTGTGTTTATCTTAGAAAAAAGTTGCCCCATACTAGTATTTTCTCCTGTGTTGAGGGTGCGTTTACAAACAACAATTTCACACACACAAGCTACCTAGACCCGGAATAAAAATTTGGGGATCTCGTGATACGTTGCGCACCGAGCCAACCGTGCAGTCAAGCCAAGTTTCATCGTGTGAGTGAGGTTACTGGAGGTCCATTCCTTCCCCCCATCCTCAATCTCCAAGCCTCCTAACTGTAAATCTCTCACAATAATCCCATAAAAAAAGATTTACCTGATTGTGTTCAGCTACACAAAGACAAGGATTTGGATCACAGCCGGTCCGAGTCCAAGTCTTGCAGGGTTTCTTCATGTACTCATTCAGAGGGACTGGATTTTTAACCCAGTCTAAAACCTCGCCATGGTTTACCTAAACAATATTATGTTATCAGAATTATTAATAGTAGTGTTACAATAGAGATTACAAGTGTGGGAGAGCCAAGCTTCGGCACGAATGGGTCGGCTCGACCGGAGTGATACCACGGCCTCATAGGATACCGGCGTGAAACAACCACAACGTTGTGTTTCGCCGTGTGAGTGAGGTTACCGGAGGCCCAATCCCGCCCCTTCCCCTATCCCTTCCCGATAATAATATCCGCAACCCCATTCTCCAAAAGATTGGCAACGCACTCCTAACTCCTTTGGTGTTGGTACCATCAGGTAATCCGTCTGCTCGTTTGCCGACTTATACCATAAAAAATATAATATCCAAACATGGATTTTGTGTTTATATCTGGGACAATAATATTACATGTAGAGATTCTTCGATATTTGAATTTTGGACGAGATGACAAAATTGTTGGGGACATAGTGCACACCGTTAAAGGGAAATATTTCCTATATATTCAAAACTTATCACACTATTCCACGTGGTAGATAAAATTTCTGATATATTTCATATAAGTATAGAAGTCATTATTTACCAAAAAGACGTCGTTCAATGATGTGACTGTATCAAGAAATTTGATGTAAGCGGCTTTAACTCCAGGGTAAGCTACAAGGTACCATTCGTGTATGTAGAAACCAAAAGGGGCACGGTTGCCTAGGTATTGTCTCTCAAAGTTTCTCATGAAGAACTTATACCATGCGTCTACATCATCAAACTGTGGACTGAAAGAGAAAAAACATAAAGGTTATAATATGGATACAGAGAATCATCATCAATATCAGCCTCAGAGAACAGCTCCAAGAGTACCATAAACACTTGCATTTAATGCTCGAAGGTTGCTTATAATATTTTAGAGTATATATATGGCAGAAGAACATAACGGTATAGTAAAAACTTACGTGTAAAAGCACGAATCAGCCATAGCACACGGGAACCCAAATTCGTCTCTGAACGACAGCATTGGTTGTACCCAAGGTTTTGGAATAGAAGCACTTGGGCAAGGATGAATGGGGCAATCCTGAATGGAGGCATAGTCTAGGGTGTAAGGCCAAAGACCAGGATTTAATAAGGCACTAGTGGGCCAGGAAGAGTCGTATTCTAATCCATGATCAGCCATTACTTGGTAGCTTGTGTTGCCAGCCAGTTGTAGGAACGGTAAACGGACGCCTGGAAAATTTAAATGAAGTTAAGAATGAAACAATTTTAGGTGGAACCATGGAACTATCTACTTCTTTGTACATTGTGATCTCAGCATTTTTATTCCATGATCTAATTAGCCTGTGATCAATAGATAAAGAGACGATGTTTATAAAGCATACCTCTTATACTTTCACGAGGAATGTTGGCAAAATGAGCAATAAGATCCTTTTGGTCAATAATTTCTTCTTTTATGTCCTTATAGCTGGCTGATGCCCAAAAGTCAGTAGGAGTTCTGTGACTGATCGAGTGTAAGGCGATTTCATATCCTTGATTATACAGTTCATTAACAAGTGCATAATCAGTGTATTCATGGCTAACGTAAAATGTAGTTCCAATAGGACAACCATTAGCACCCGTGCGATTGTAAAGAATATCTCTGTATGTTTCTATATTTCTGATGTTGACTCCATCGTCGAAGGTAAGTGTAATGAACTGAAAGAAGAAATCATTTAAAACAATCCTGGTCTTTATGACATGACCTTTAATCTTTGTCACATAGTAGTGATTAGTCATTTGATATTATGTAATTTAGATTAACATGACGATTCCTCTATCAGCATGAATTTTTTTTTCACATATTATGATTAGTGTGGACGACACAGTACTACATATGATTGGACGATTTATTTGTCTTGTCTTTGCCACTTACTGTAAGGTCTGATAACCTCACTCACATACCACTTTTTTATGGGATAAGCAAGCAGCAGTATCGCTTAGTTGGTAAGCAATTGGTAACACTGGAGTAGTTACAAATGTGTTGCCGATTTTTAGGTTTTTATTTTTAAAACGCCAGTGTTGCTTCATTTATTACGGCCTTTATGAGGCCATAGCATCACTTCAATCATGGCAAAGTGTGAGAGAGCGTCCTTCCCACACTTAGTGTAAACTTTGAGTCTACGTACACTACTTTAGGTATTATGTCCAATACCACCTGATTTATAAAAACTCACCTGAGGAGTGTCTCTTGGAAGTAATCCACCAGGAATGTCTGTGGACGAACATCTGCAGTTAGGCAGCTTACACAACTCTTCGTTGCATTCTTTAGCCAATGGTAACTCAGCTGACACCAGCCCCAAAAATAATACAGAAACTAGTATAGTCACCCTCATTCTGAAAATTTTACACCTAATGATTACTGTAAGGTTTTTTGATATTTATATAGATGGTTTTAATCTTTAAAATTTATTGATTATCGTATTTATCGTTTTACTGTGAATCATTGTAGTACAGTGTCATTGCTAACCAAAACGTGTAATGATAGGTATACTTTCCTGGAAGCACCTATTATTGATATATGTAAGAAAAATCGTCTCTTCGATTAGAAATGTTTATTAGAGGAAATTCTACTAGCGAACTTTGTACCCTTTCAATATATGAACATTATTTGCTCATGCCAATCCGCTGCTAGGCTACCACCTTCTTTTATTTATAACAATATTCTATATTCTATTTACAAAAGAATACTGAGTTGAAGATCGCAGACTGGGAAGTTTAGGTAAGGTAGTCAATTCAGGCAATAGTTTTTTGAATATCAATATCTTGAATTATTAATGAACATGAATATTGTTTTTTATTTCGCTATTTCAGAAAAAAATAAGTCATGTCTTAACATACTTGGTCATGAATGGTCTAGCTCGACCGATGTGATAGAATAGAAAACTGCCGCGTGAGTGTGATTACGCCTCGATCCTCTATTTTTTCCCCGTTTCTAATTCCTAGAAAGAAACGGCGCTGAAACAGGTGGCGAATCCTACTACTAGCCGTCAGGATTGCCACCGCATACCATAAAGTAGACATCAGACTCAAAATCATAGTGTACTCAAAATCATAACTACTCGTATCATACATATTTGTAAGAATGTACTGCTCCGGCAACCTGATACATTTACATACTGATCAATTATTACGTAAATACATATAAGATACGTATGTAAAAATAATTAAAGACGAGAGAAGGAGATTAATGAATTTGTAAATATTAACATTAGGTGGTAATAAATTGTTTTATGTTGGGCTGGGACCATCATTTTTATGGGAAAGGCGAAGGGCGACGTGACTTCCTGGTTGAACAGCCACCCCGTAATTCTTAATAACTCCTGCTTCGATTTAAACTGTGATATAAGACATTCTAAACATAGGAGTACAAGTAAAACATCTCATGTCGTCATCAGCCCTTAAGTGTCCACTGCTGAGTTAATGCCTTTTCTAACAATGTCACCACGCTTGCTCAGTCTAATAATATCAATAAGACATAATAAGTCCAGATTTCTTCACAATTTTTCCTTCACTGCATGTTAGTTGTGTCTAAATAATCAAAGAAAGTACATATGACTCGGAAAAAGTCAGCTTACTACTTTGCAGGTTTCAAGCCTGTATCTTTATGCAAGAAGAAGCCGGTACTTCTAGGCCACCACGGCGTCACCTGAAGACAATGCCAGAAGTCATCTAAAGTTCACAAATAAATCATGATTGTAAATTGTTTATTGCAATCGTCGTGTCAACAAGTTTAAACAGGTATAAACGTGGCATAGACTTGTTGGTCATTCTATCCTACTATCCTGCTATATAATATTATAAATGTGAAAGTTTATGAGAGTATATGGATGTATGTTTGTTATTCTTCGACACAAAAACGGCTTGCCTGTTTTGTTACAAAATTTAGTATTTAGATAGGTGATATCCTAATTTTTTAACAAATCGGCCTAGCCGTTTAAGCAGTTGCAGGGTTTTTAGTCAGGAAGACTCTGACACTCCCTCTCGCCTTACTAGGGCGGGAGAAGTCATTAGACGATTTTCCCCTGACAAAAAAAGGTGAGATCCTGGAGTAACATTTAAGAGTTTGCTTTTTATACATTCGGGCGACGCCGTGGGCGGAAGCTAGTTATGATATGAAAATATAGACGGTAAAATAATCTTCCATGTGCAGACTTTTACAATTTTATAATAATAATATGTATTCATTTTCAGTAAGACGCCAAATATTTGTTGTTTCAGGAAGTACTAATGAAATATATAAATAAAAACTCAATTGAATTTTATGTATTTTTTATTGTGGAAACTTTTTATGTCGATGTATTTACTGGCCTAGAGGGTTGCCCAGCCATGGGTAGACACGTGGGCAAACGTTGCAGAGTTGCATCCAGTATTGCACCTGAATGAAAAAAATGCATATTCTAGATTATGATTATCAAATAAATCATAACAGGCACACACAAATTCAACATTCATTATAATAAAAAAATAATTTATACGATTCGAACTAAAAAAAAAAAATAGTAAAAAATAATGCAAATCCCATAAATATAGTCCACAGCTTTCTTGTCCAAAACAGAATTCAGCAGTGTGATTCTGTAAGACTTCATTCTAAATTTCGAATCTGAATCCGCTGTGAGTAGTAGAACACTAGCGCTACACTTGCGAGTTGAACTAAATTGACAGCAACATTTTGATGGATAAAGTATAAGATGACGTTAAAAGTGGCATTCTAAAATTTAATTTCCTCGTCACTTCGACGCTCACTTCGCACTCGAACACGATTCAAATTAAAAAAAAAATTATAGAATCGACGTGCTGGAAAAAATAACCTACAATAACCACCGTCCTCCAAAATTTTTACGATGGCGACGAACTTGCTGTCGTTAATGTACTATTTGGCATTCAGATAAAATTAACCAATGGTGACAACTGCATGCCAAATAACTTGGTTGACTGCTGCAAGAGCTTTCAACCTATGTATTCTTAATACTAATAGGAGAGACAAGGTTCTAGCACAAATGGGTTAGGATACCACTGCCTCACAGAAAACCAGTGTGAAACAACCACAGCGTTTGTGTTTCACCATATGAACGAGGTTATACTAGCCCAATGCTTATCCTCGCCCGAAATCTCCGATCCCCAAAAGGCCGGCAATGTATTCTGAACACCTCTCAGGTGAAAGGTATGATCATTTGCCGCCCTATTATTTAAAAAAAGACTAATGGTAGGAGGGTACGTACGCCATTGTGAGCAGCAGGAGGAGGGGAGCAGCTGGCGATGTTACAGTTGGTGGGGGTGAATCTGCGACAGCCTTGTTTCTTGTACACATCAATTGGTACAGGATTCTTCACCCAGTCAATGACTTCATGGGCGTTCACCTGTGGATGTAAAATGATTTTATTTAGCAAATTGCATTTACCGTTTCACTAATTAACGTCGCAGTAACCCAGAAGTAACGGCGGCGGCGTCTCCAGCATGAACGGGTTTCGAAATCTGGCAATTACTAATGTGAGTACTTTATATGGTTATTAAGACCCTGCTAACATACTGTGGAGGAAAACTTCGTGAGGAAACCTGGACTTATTATTTCAAATTATAAGTTTGAAATCGCCAATCCGCCTTGAGCAAACGTGATGATCGATGCTCTTTACTTCTCCGTGTGAAAAGAGTGCTTGCTTAGCAGTAGGCACTAATAAGCTGATGACGATATTATAAAATTGGATTTTGTTTGATTTTTATTAAAATCTGGTATCTCAACGGCCAAGCGATTGGGTGTCTGATATTGTATGTCATTGATAAATTTCGAACAACTTGCGACTTGTATTCGACAAGGCTTGTGGACTAGATTAGTTTTGTTAAGTAAAAATTTGGCTAGTTGCAGATGCCATATTTTAATAATTGACATGTAATCAGCATATGTTTTTTATTGAGTGTTATTAAAATCGACTCTAAAAAGTTAAAAATTTTACCATGAAAGCGTCAGGCAAGTTGTTCACGACATCCATGAATCGAACGAAGGCACGCTGTACAGCGGGGTATGCAGATATGAAGGCTTCGTGGACGTAGAAACCGAAGGGAGCACGGTTGCCCAAGTAATGCCTCTCGAAGTTGGTCATGATGAACTTGAACCATTCTTCTTCATTTTCACGGTCGGGACTGAAATGAAATAATAATATGAGAAGTTAAAAGGAGGAGATCCAAGTGATACATACGCAGAACAAAATGTACATAAAATCTTTTAATTAACTGAGAATTCCTAAATGAGGTGACCAGGTTTTTACTGATAATACTCGATGAAACGATTAAACTCAAAAGTTCCTGATCGGAATTGACAATTATTGATCTTTCTTTTTAGATGATAAATTCAACTAAATAATAAATAAAACATGGAGTTGGATCCAATACAGAGTAAGTTGTGACGAATTTCAGATTTGGTTTTAACACAAAGAATTTTTTTATTTGAGACAAGCCCGCCGAAACCTCCCAAAACGGCTGCAACTCCCGTTACCCAGAATCTTCAGTAGATACAAACATGAAAACACTGGAACACTGAAGTCCGGCGCGTCGAAGAAAAAACTAAATAGTTTCCACTTCTCTCGGTAAATTTAATGCAGGAGACAGAGAATGACTTAAGCCTTAAAGGCACAGAAGAGATGGTAAAACTGGGGGAAGCTCAGAAAATCACTCACCACGGAAAAATTTGTATTGTTATTATAATGTATTTTTTTTTTTGTAAAATTTTGTATTGTTATTACTATTTGTATTTAACACAAAGAATGAAAAGGACACTTACATGAAGAAGCAAGCATCTACCATGGAACAAGCTACGCCTTGAAGATCAGACCATGCAACCATAGGCTTAACCCAGACTCCAGGAATGGAAGAGGTTGGGCAGGGTGGCACAACGCAGTCTTGGTTAGATTTGTAGTCTAGAGTGTAAGGCCAGAGTCCAGGATTGGTTTGGGTAGTGGTAGGCCAGGTGCAGTCATACTCCAAACCATAATCAGCCATAACTTGGAAGCTGTTGTCTCCAGCCATTTGGAGGAAGGGAAGTCGCACACCTGAAAAGTTATTAGTTTGAGATTAAAATATTGAACGATGTATTTAAAATGGAGATTTAGTGAAAGTGTTGGTATTCAATAAGAAAATTGCAAAAACATTAGTTAAAAGTAAAAAAATCTTTCAAAAGCTGCTATCGTATTCAAAATTGTACTTTTATGTCCGACTATGTATCACAATGTAGCATTATAAGTGTTGTAAATTTTGAGAAGTCTGTTCAATGGTCTGTACTGTCGTAAGACTGAGAGTCATGACGTAGAATGACTCTACGTTCTCTCTTTAGTTAGTATTGTTAATTCGTAATAATACTTTAGTCGACACAGAAAACATTGCAGTAAAAAAAACAAAATAATTCTAAATGTTTGTTTTTATAAGCTATACTAATAGTTACTCATCCACAAATCAATAGCTTTTACAGTCTAACTATTCCAAAGCAAAAAAAAAACATAAACGTACCTTTAATAGAATTGGATGGGATGTTAGCGAAGTGAGACATTTGGACCTTCTGGTCGGCAATTTCCTTCTTCAGATCATCATAAGTGGCATCACGCCAGTAAGTTTGAGGAATTTGATGGCTGATGGAATGAAGAGCGATTTCAAAACCGCGGTTGTAGAGTTCGTTGATGAGGACGTAATTGGTGTACTCATGGCTGACGAAGAAAGTGACTCCAGCAGGGCAACCGTTGGAGTTGAAACGGTTGTACAGAATGTTACGGTAGGTAATGATGTTGTTCACATTGACACCGTCGTCGAAAGTAACGGTGACGAACTGGAAAAAGAAATAGATGGATAATAAGATTTAGTGACTTTTTATTTGAAGAACATAAAATGTGGGTTATTCCTACTAATACTAACACACGGCGTGTGTAAGTATGTGGATGGTTGGACGTTTTTTACTCTTTCTCGTAAAAACAACTACACTGATTTTAATGAATTTTGGTACCAAGACAGATAATAATCTGGAACATATTATGCTTCTGTTGACCCGGACGGCGCCTGAAGCCGCTGGCGGAAATTGTATGAAAATAGCTAAAAATAGAAAAAGACATTTCTACAATTGTAAATATTCACTTAGCTCTCATTGTATGTTCTTACTTTAGACACATAACATTTAAACACTTTCAATACATGTAATATGCATACATAGAATTAAAAAAATAAGGGGCATACATTGTTCGTTAATGTGTCTTTCCCCAAATTATCATAAAATATTAGATTTTTTGTTAAAGCATATCATTTGTAGAATAGGCAAACAGTGAAATTGTATATCAAAATGATTGAAAATATATTAAAAATGCAATGATAAAAAAGGAATTTAAATTAACTGTGATTGTATAATAATCTCTGAAGGAAACCGAAATGTAGGTGAAAGATAAGAACTAATTCTGATTCTGATTTTATCGTATTTCTTCAAAACACAATTAGCAGCTAAGATTAATACGTTTTTACTCATTTTTTTTATCTATCCTATCACTACAATTTGCTTCTGTGTTGTGGGTTTACAATTATACAATTTTACATAGGCATCACACCTAGACCCGGAACAACAATCTGTACAACGATTTTTGGATCTCTCAAAGAGTTGTCCCGTGCGGAAATCGAATCCGCTACACGTTGCTGCCGGCCCAGACACCGACTGTGCAGTCTAAAATATAAAAGAAGTAGAAACGGGTGTAGGCAGAGGTACACACCAAATTGAATGCATCTTGTTTTATATGATATTAAACGATCAGACAGATCCCCCGATGGCTATCATAACCAAGAAATGTCAACGTATAAAAAAAATCATCAAAAGAGTGTGTAACAAGTGCATTGCCAGCTTTTTGGAATTTGCCACCTGTTACTGTTGTGGAATAGATCCTAAAACTACATTATCAGGGTGTACCAAACGCGAGTTTTGCGGACCACCAGAACCGATTTTATTTTTTATTTTATTTATTAAACACATTACATTGAGTTTATGAAATAAAAATAGTAAAGTTTGACTGTGGAATCACTATAATTTTGCTTATAACTAAACAACGTAAATTAGGAGTGTTCTGTTAAAATATTTTATAATGCTTCGCACCGTGTTTCGCCTTTGCCTCTTAGAGCAATCAGATCACATCACAGATGAGACCCACTAGGATAGATGTCCTCTCAGAGTTGAGGATACAAGCGTACTGATTTACCGAGGCCTAGCTTGGAGGGGTAGATAAAATGGTTTAGTTTTAAGTAAGTAAGATTCTGGACACTATCGGGGTTGTAGTGCAAGCGTAATAATGTACCACTACCCCGGGTCTGGAGTAGAAGAAGGAAACGGGGAGTTTTTAGTCCGCAAGAGACAGAGATATATTCAATTCGGAGAAGTCATTAGATGATTTTCTCCTCTAGACAAAAGATATGCCAGATAAAAGGTACCCGTACCAAACTGAAGTTGTTTTCGTAGACGTTTTATGACTGGGTAAACGATGATAATGTGGTTGAACTTTTCCTTTCAAACTCACCTGGGGAGTATCTCTAGGGCTCAAACCTCCAGGAATGTCAACGCCGGAACACCTGCAGTTCGGTAGCTTGCAAGCTTCAAGATCACATTCAGGTGCCTCCTCTACTTCTTCTTCCTCTGCTAGTGCCACAGCAGACACCAGTAGCAATGCAAGTAAACCAACGAACTTCATCGTGGCGGTTTCACCAGAAAATGATATTCAACAGTTCTGGCTACTTCATTATATATAAAGAATTGTGTTATCGTCTTTCTGTATCGATCAATGCCTTTTGATACACTTTTTTCTATCTTATCTTGATGCGGCGGAGTTTCCATTAGTTTTGTTTCCGTTTAGGTAAAAGATTTTTGTTTTTTGCCATGTTTTTGATTTTACCGGCTTATTGCTTGGAGTTTTCTGGAAAACCCACTGAGCCGGTCTTTTAAACTTTTTTTAGTCAAGTGTGCATTGACTAACTGCTTGATAATAAAATATAATATTTAGGTTGCGGAAAAAATAAACTTCATTTTTTTGAGTGGCTAAAATGAGTGAGGTCTAGCGTTGTTATGATGAAATTGCACACCACCTTCTGTTGATTGATTCCTCCTGCTTTCTCTGAATTTCTTGCTTTAATCAGTTGCAGTAGTAGTAGGGTTAAGAATTGATGGCCATTTCTGGTGGTAACATCCCTCCTTTTAACGTCCATAAACATAGCAATTTCTTTTCGCGGCTTGTTTTGCATTTTTACGTGTTTTGTGGCAGAATTTTCAAAAGCATCGAATTTCTTCATCAGATTCGCTCATCTTTATAGTATGAAAAACAAATGAAAATTAATAAATTTTCATGATTCGAATTTTGAATTATGTTCCTAAAATTTAAACTTTCAATGATACCAAAACTAGGTAGATACACACAGTGCAGCCAAAGAGATATTATGTATGGTATTACTTTTTTTATTCATGTCTTTCAATGTTTTAATTTCGTATAAAACGAATAGTACCTATTTGTTTATTCCCCTGTTGGCATTTGAACGTGCTTTTTATTAAAGTTATCTTGTTTACCTTTAACAAGCCTATTTTTTTTTGATAACCCTTTTCTTAAAATACTTAGAACACACATAGAAAATAATAATAGAAAAGCGTAAACACAAAAACACCACACGCTTGATTAAATTTTTCTGATTTTCCATACATACATAAGTAGAATGTATACATATAAAAAGATTTCGGTTATGACCAGCATTGATTAATTCGAAGAAATAACTATAGATTGCTTGATAACTCAATTATAATCTTTATATTGGATCTGATTTACATAGATAAATACTTTAATAAAATGCGCACACTCTCAGTATAGCCCTCCCAGTTGGATGGAAGACTGATAATTTCTTCAATTTCCTTCGACCAATACCATTTAGGTTAGTTTAAAAGGGATAAAAAATCAAAGCATAGGATTGATATTGACTTTTTTAAATATTTTTTTTACATTAGGCTCGTCTGCTGTGTCGTAGAAGCTCATACAAAACATACACTTCACACCCAGACCCGTATCATCAATTTGCGGATCACACACATAAGTGTAGGAGAGCCAAGCTTTGGCACGAATAGGTCGGCTCGACCGGAGTGATACCACGGCCTCACAGAATACCGGCGTGAAATAACCACAGCGTTATGTTTCGCCGTGTGGGTGAAGTTACCGGAGGCCCAATCCTAACCCCTCTTCTATCCCTTCCTGATCCTTATATCCGCAACCCTTATCCCCAAAAGGCCGGCAACGCACTTGTAACACCTTCGGTGTTGCGGGTGTCCATGGGCGGCGCCGATTGCTTACCATTAGGTAATCCGTCTGCTCGTTTGCCAACTTATTCCATTAAAAAACACAAAGAGTTTCTCATTGCGGGAATCGAATCACGTTGCCCGGTAGCCGACTGCCCAGGCACCGCGTTAACTGTGCAGTCATTCAATATGATACTGCAAAAATACATAAAAGTTGGGAGCGTCAAGCTTCGGCACGAATAAGTCGACTCGACCGGAGTGATAACACAGCCGAGCCGACCGAACCACACAAAAATCGGCGTGAAACAACCACAGCGGTAGCGTTGTGTTTCGCCTTGTGAATGCGGTTACCGGAGGCTTAATCCTTCCCGTCATCCGACCCTCCCCAATCCCTAAATTTGTGAAGTCCTAAAACCCAAAAGACCGGCTACCCCGTGGGCTACCCACTCCTCTGGTGTTTCGGATATTTATGCTCCTCGTTGCCGCTACATGTCGTACTGAGGCGAGCGGCGACCCTTGCAGACCTTCGATTACGGTGGCCGGAGATCGTCGCGCGATTCCCGACGCCGTGAGTGTCGACGCCTGCGCGCGCAGCGGGGCGCATGGAGTTTATTTTATTAGTTTACTTTGCAATCATGATCGCATCACAGAAAGACGAGACGGCTTCCGAGTTTACAAAACAAGCCTCTATTTTAAAAAAAGGCAAAATTATTTTATATTTCAATTCGGTACTTTACATTTATAATTACTTTGATTATGACATTGATACTAGATTAGTTAGTCATTCGATACTGGGTCAATTATAGCCTACGTCAGTTATTAACGTCCGTGAAAGATTACATTCTGTAGGTAAATGGAGTTATTACTAGTTTAAACCAGTAAGAGAAAGTTTTTTATGAAATAAAGTGAATAAACTATCTTGTTATTTTAACAAGTAATCACATGTGAGAGATTTGATACTCAATAGTTTATTATTTTTTTGATTCTGTACCAGGGATGAGGTAGTGAAATTATTTTCTGAAAGTAACGAGTATTGGCTTACTTCTTTACGTGATTGGATGGGATGAATTTTTTGGGGATTAATTAGAGTTTCAAAGATTTAGATATTTTGGAGGGATTGGTGGAACGGGGGGAGAAAGATTGGGCCTCTGGTAACCTCACTCACACGGCGGAATACTATGCTATGTTTCTTTAACAATGTTTTTGATTTGAATTCTGTCAATTAAATAAAAATAAAAGGGGTCAATACAATGTCAATATAAATGAATTAGATCAAGAAGAAATTACAGTTTTAAATTAAATCAAATAATTACTTAGCAAATACAATCGATCTCCGGCCATCGTAAGCGCGGGTCTGCGGACGGCGAGTAAGGTTTGTTCGCCGCTCGACCAGATCCAGGTCTGAGCGAACGGCGCGTAGCGTTTCTCGCGTGCCTCATAGAGCCAATTGACCACCACAGAAGGGGCCCTATAGGGCTGATGTTTAGCCGGGGTTGCGGGTTAAGTGCAATAAGTCACCGCGGCCTCGGTCCAGAGCAGGAGAAGGAACGGGGGGTTTTTAGTCAGTAAGAGTCTCTCTCTCTCTCGCCTTACCCTGGGCGGGAGAGGTCATTTGATGATTTTCCTTGACAAAAAAGGCAATACAATATAAATGAGTTATTGATTTTGATAACGGTTTTTTCGCTTTCTAGAAGTTATTTTTGATAATAATATTGTTCTCGACAAAATATGTATAACGTCTTTTAATCCTCTAAGGTGTGAGCAGAGGTGAACATTGTGTACATAATATGAACTATATAGCAGATGTTTTTATGGAATCTGCTCGGCACAATTTCTCAAAACCGTTGCTACCATATATATATAATAGATGGAATCATAAAATATTGAAACAAAGAAGTTCAGAATGTCCCCGTTGCATGTGAAGGTTCGTCATCATCGGATCCCACAATCAAATATAACAGAAGATACTATTAAAGAAGAAGACAACGAAATAGCTTCCAGATTCTTTGGTGTATTTAGTGCAAGAATTATGTAGAAGTTATCATCCACTTTCACCAGTTCTGTACTATCAGTTCAATTCGTGGAAAAAGAGACAACCAAGGATTCTGTTGATTTGGTCTGGTCGAAAGATATATTTTATTTTATTTGTCAATTGAATTGCTTATTATTTTTTTGAAATTATGACTGTTTTAGACTTTCAGCGCTCACGATAAATGATTTAAGACTGTAGATCAAGATTTGCTGCCTTTCCAAAAAAGTCAATTAGTTCAATTTAAACGCTAGTCGCTAGTCAAAGTATTAGTGTCTGTCTCTTACTGAAAAGAGAGAGAGACAGAGGAGAGGGCTCCTCTGTTCCTTCTTCTGGTTCCAACCAGCGCATCGTTTAAAGCCTGACTGGACATCGGCTATTGTAAACTCTGCTTGAGGTGGTCGTACGGCTGTCGTGGGGGTAGTATTTTTCTATTGTTGATTTCATTATCAATACGCTACGTCATATCACACATCTTTAAAAAAGACAGTAAATAAATTAATCTATTCATAGTAATCTTTAATCGAATGTTTTATGATGTCATAATATCGCCAATCAAAATCTGGACAGATAACCCATAATAGAATTTTCGTGTTAAGTATTAGGCATCCGGTTGCATTGATTTGATTAAATTAAAAGCTGATATAATGATAAATATTAGTGTGTGTATACAAATACCTGTTTTTATTGAACTCCTAAAAGGCTTGATCGTTTTGAACGAGGTTTTTGGTCATGATAGATACGTCCCAACGAATCATAAGCGGATGTGAATAAAGAATGTTTACATAGAAAATTCTGTTTAGATTTCACGAACTGCAGAATGATTTTAAAATCAATTCCTTATTAGCTTTTTATGTGATAAATAGGCACATGAGCAAATGAGGATAACCTGATGGCAAGCAATCGGCACTGCCCATGGACACCTTTAACGTCAAAGGAGTTAGGAGTGCCTTGCCGGCCTTTTGGGGATTTGGGTTTCGGAAATTTAGGGATTGGGTAAGGATAGGAGAAGGAGAAAGGTTGGACCTCATTTGTTAGGTGAATTAGTATCGAATCCGAATGTACTATATACACACAGTAGTAATACTGTGATTTGCATAGCAATAACAACTGCAGTAGTCAATATTGTATCAATTATCATTATTATTCGCCACGTAATCTGTTGTTTTCGAACAATACGATAATGACCAATCAAAACATCCGTTAGTAGGTACCTGTTTTGATAATATTTTGACGCTACAATTTGATTGTGGGTGTGTTCTTAGAATTTTACGTCGGTAATTAAGTAATTTTGTGATTTAAACATGCATGTAACTGCTCAGTTGACGCAGTGGCACAGCAAATAATGACAACTATACAATAATCTGATTCTCGATCTGATCAATTCTTACCACAAATTGTTGTTAGGAGTCTGAATGTAAGAAAATTCTTTTCTAGCCATGTTCAAACAGTGGTTAAGGTATCCAATACTTTCGAATGATACTCAGTTCTAAACTTCGTGGGGGCCGCCCCCCACGAAGTTTACCGTATTTAGCCTTAATGGTTAAAGTTACATAGAAATTATGTATGACGGAAATATTTTACATATAATTACCTAAAAAATATTCTTTTACAGCATACTATATGTCTATCTTTTATGTTTAACTCACAATAGCACGTGTAACTCCTGATAGCTTAGCAGTTCGGATAATAAGCCATGGTGCCGTCGCATGTGAACACTGAATCATGCTATAAGGATTATTTTCGTGTAATGATTAACGCGCTCGACGCGACGCGGTAGGTATATAATATAATAGATTTATGAAATATTTGTAATACTTTCCTATTAATTAGATCCATACCATTCTATCTATGGACGGACAGATAGCAGAGACTTAGTAAGTAATAGAGTATTTACCCATTGGAGATGTACCCATAAAAATTAGACGTTTAATAACACATTTTATGTATACTTCGATTTTGTTCTATTGGGCTGCATTTTATCAACACAGCACGCGAGCGAAGCCGCTGGCGGCAGCTAGTATGAAATATGAAATACATTCCTTCCTTGACGATAATGTCAGGTCGACTGTATAGTGTCCACCATGTGGGTTTGCAATACACTAGCCGGTTCTATACCTATTAATAATATTACTGTGTATACAAGACAAGATAGGAATGAGATGTACCTATTTATAGTAAAATCAATTACGTTATTTACTAAGAATTCGGATGTCGGATCTCGATATATAACATAATCGTCGTTCAATATGTAAAGATAAAATTGATACCCTAATAAATTTATTTCTGTAATTTGTTAGATAACGAGGTGATCCGACAGAAAACTAAAGTCGTCGATACAGCCCAAAGGATTGGCAAACTAAAGTGGCAGTAAGCAGGTTACATTTGTCAAAGAACCTTTGGTTGCGGTAGACGCATTCTGGAGTAGAGACCTCGTCTAGGCGAATGGGGATTTGGACTCTCTCCAGCTAGTTGGAGTGACGATATGGGCTATATAAGGTGGCAATAGTTGGATGAGAAGAGCTGACGAGCGATCGCATGCAATTGAAGACGTCCAGCAGACAAAAAGAGACTGATGAATTGGAGGATCACTACGCAAATTCAAAACATTTTTTGAATTGTCAAAACCGTCATTTTTCTATGACTTTTCTCTTGCGTTGTGTGTTGTGACGTCATATATTTTTACGTTATAAAACAGATGGAGATTTAAATGATAAAGTATAAATTTTTAAATGCATTTATGAAACAACATTTTGGGATTTTCAATTTTTTTTTTTATGTAATTGGTCGGCAAACGAGCATACCGATTGCCTGATGGTAAGTAATCAGCGCCGCCCATGGACACCTGCAACAACAGAGGAGTTACGAGTGCGTTGCCGATCTTTTTGGGGGTTAGGTATTTGGGAGATTTAGGGATTGGGGTGGGATTTGGGGAGGGGAAGGATTGGGTCTCCGGTAACCTTACTCACACGGTGAAACACAACGCTGTGGTTGTTTCACGCCGGTTTTCTGTGAGGCCGTGGTATCACTCCGGTCGAGCCGACCCATTTGTGCCGAAGCATGGCTCTCTTACACTTAAACTACAATAGATTTATTAAACCAATTTTTTATTTTATCTTTAATTCAATTGTGTTTTTGATCTATTGCTTTTGATTTATCAAATTATTTTGTAAACGTACTAATAAAATCCGGTGTTTACGTTGCGTAAAATATTTGAAAAAACCTAGAATGGTATGATGCAACTGCTAATCATCACCATGGCGAAGTAACCATTATGACCATGACAAATTAGTTGGGGAGACCACTTCGGATTTCTTGCTTCCAGTCTCTTGGTCATTTTTTTATTGTTGATAGAAGGGTTCAACAAAATATCCACGTTAGGTATTCAAATGAGCCATGTAATTAAAAATATACAAGGTCATTGCTTCGGATGCAATACCAAACTCAAGTTTTACGAACTCTTAATAATTTTATAGGAGCGCCCTCTTTTACTGTTTGTAGGAAGTTCAAAATAGAACTGCTCTCATTTACGAGACACAAAACAAATTCATACACAAAAATAAGACTCCTTCAAATTGAGGTAAAATAATATGATGTTTAACATAGATGGCGTTATTTTGTCACTGCCATCTAGCGACTTAACGTTGAACCTATTTCATGACGAGCTAAAGAGGGTTGGTGAAAGAGGGTGTGATTTAAATGAATTGTAGTTCTATTCACTAACGGCAGATGGCATGTTTTACTAAAAGAAGCTCCTAGTTGTTCCTTTTTTAAAATATTATTTATAAGGGCTAACTTTTCAATAGTCAGATAAATCCTATCTATAAGTTTGTTGCTGTCACTGTCTTATACAAGATATCTCTATTTCTTTTGGTTTTTTCAAAAGAATATTTTTATACCCCAGAGAACTTATAACTATTGAAAAATTAGCCCTTATACAAACTATGGTTTCAGTAAACTAGAGCTTTTTTCCATATAAATTTATCGGCTACCAGGGACTCCCGCGCGGTTTCACTCGCTGATCGGCTCCATTTGGTTGTAGCGTGATGTTCTATAGCCTATAGTACTCGGAAAAATTGTTTTATAGAATTAGCTATCAATAAGTGAACGAATTTTGGGAATCCGACCAGCGGTTCCAAAGATTACCCCCTACATACAAACTTATAAAATTTACCTCTTTGTAATATTAGTATAGAAGTATAGATATGAACTTTTAAACCAAGTGCTTTTACTGAGATTCGAAAAAGTGAAAAACGCCAACTGGAAGTAAAATTTGCAACCACTTGTTTTTTATGGGGTATGACGGTAGAGGAACAGACGCGTCACTTGAAGATAAGCAATCAGCGTCGCCCATTGACCCATACCCGACCAGCAGAGTTATGACAATTCGATCGTCGCCACCCTATTGCGGTTTAATAAAATTGAGGTACGTGGTCAAACTGAAAATAAAAAACTGATTACATTAGCCAGCTATTAGTTTTATTATATCTTCTCAAAATATTGTCCATTCACGTTAATACACCGCTGCATGCGATGGAACCACTGGGAAAAGCACGTTGCCCACTCGTCCTTAGGGGTTTCTTCAATGGCATTAGCAGCCACCGTTTCTTCAGCATTCATAAAATGCATTCCTTCAAATTTTTCTTTAATTTTTGGAAATAAATAAAAATCACAAGGCGCGAGATGGAAAGTACTGGACCTCCTTTAATGTCAACCGCATGGCCAAAAACACCACAAGAGATGTTTCACAATTGTTTTCTTCGAAGCCGTGATTTCATTTGGTATCGCTCCAATTGAAACGATCCATTCATGCTGAAGCCTTCACTCAGTATCGAACTGTTACTCTCAAACGACATTTTTATTAACTCCCACAAGAGTACAACCACAATTATCATTACGAAAACCAATATCATTCCAACCACTTATCAATAAAATTTCATATGAACCACACAATAAATCCTCTTATCTATTACAACAGAACATTCAAATTATGTCAGGAGCTAATAATTTACGGCCACAACTAAATACAGGTCCCTCTAGACTTCAATGCGGAATAATTTTCAATACTAACATTTTGGCAACAAAAATGGGAAATGACTCATGGGACTGCCTCTGTGGTGGATACACAGTTGTGGCAGTAGCACGACTACCGACCAAAGTTCGGTTCGATCCTCGGATGGAACAATGTTTTAATCTTCTGACAATTTCAGAGGAAACTGCAGAAATGGAGGGTTTTTTTTATGCAATAGGTCGGCAAACGAGCAGACGGATTACCTGATGGTAAGCAATCAGCGCCGCCCACGGACACTCGCAACAGAGGAGTTACGAGTGCGTTGCCAACCTTTTAGGGATTAGGGATTTGGAGATTTAGGGATAGAGGAGGGATTGGGGAAGGGGAAGGATTGGGCCCCCGGTAACCTCACTCACACGGCGGAACACAACGCAGTGGTTATTTCACGCCGGTTTTCTGTGAGGCCGTGGTGGCCGTGGCTCTCCCACGAAAGGGAGAATAATATTAGGACCCTAATATTAATGAATTAACAAAGAATTTGATTGTAAACTGATTGGAAAAACGTAACGATGGAATTTCTTCTTCTGTACTCTTTGGCACCAGCAAATATCTTCACTAGAGGACTGACTGACAGACGGACACTTTTTATCTTTAAATTTTTATTTGACGTTCACGTGCCTATAATGGTCTTTAAATGATTTTACTTTAACATCTATTACATTGGAAATCACTACCAACCTCTACGGGAATTTAAAAGATGTGAAATCACATATTTTATTATTCTCATTGCTAAAACACAGATCTTGTTAGACTTCTTCTAAAGGTATGCAGCCGGAGCCGTGGATGACGGGGCAAGCACAAATACCGCGCCCTCGGCAGGAGAAGGAATTGGGGTGTTGTTAGTCAGTAAGAGTATGAAACTCCATCTCGCCTCACCTTAGACGAGAAAAGTCATTTGATGATTTTTCCTTCACCAAAAAAAGTATAGCCTGCACAGTTATTCGTGCGTACCAAAATAAAGATGGACTCAGTACCGATGCTGCAGCCATTGTTTGGCTAGTGAGGCGCCCAATATTACAAAATAAACTATGAATTACTTAAACACGATAAAGTCTAATAATAGCTACTATATCTACTAATTCAAGCTATGTCTACTAACGTTGCAAAATGTACCAAAAGATTTTCATGACCAACATTTTCGTTTCAAAAATGGGACATCAATTATTTTCCCGTTTTATTGGGCTTGAAAGGAATTTCGGATAGTGGGTATAAGGGTTTACACCTGGGACGTCGTTACGGTGTGGCCAAAAGACCTTGATTCCTCAGAGATTTCCGGGATACTCTGATTGAAAACTAGGGATGCCAACTTATATATATGATAGGTAACTTTTATGTTGTGACCTTGAACGTGCCAGTATTGTATTCTCTGTTAATGTGAAACGAGTTAAATAAAGGACATTTTTGTAGTCACCCCTAGTTTTAGTGTGCTTAATAATAGCCGAATTAAGGACTACATTCGATTGGCAGCAGCTTACTCACCCTATAGACGTGAAGATGAATAACATAAAAATAGTTTGGGGAGGTATTTGTCCAGTAGAGAAGGGCTATAATATTTGATATTGAATTATACAGATTGAGACAACAGACTACTAAACAGCTTTTGGAATAGACTTTATGCACATAATAATACTTCCTTCAGCATAGGGGATTGGATGATAGGATACAAAAATCCGTAAAGTATTTTGTTGGCTTTCTAAGCCGTTTTTTCTATCTGATATCAGCATTACTTTACACCGGAGCCATATTGTTTGAGTTTTTATAAGGTTATAACGTAAAGGAAGGGTTCTTAGCGCTGTTTATTTGCACCATGAGTTATTCATACAATTTTCCACATTGCCGCCTAAACCGTCCTCTTCTATGATTTCGTATAACTTTGGACTTTATTAAAACAACGTGGTTGGTTTACGATGAGCCTTGAAAGTTTATGGCCTTATTTATATAAATATTGTATTTTTATAGCTGCGTAAGTCTTTATACCTGTTGCTTTTGATTAAAAAGAGTTTTAAAATTGATTGATTTTTCGTCTTGGTTGCTTGTCTTTTCGAAGTACTTTAATAAAAGGAGATGTTAAATTCAAGCGGACAATTGATTTTTGTAGTAACTGTGAATTGCATCTGTGGTATAGTTACTTTTGATATCATCGTCATAATCAGGTCCTCATCTGCCCGTAGTCAATTACGCACAATTATTCTTTACCATTTGCTTGTAACCCAACCGGTCCATTAGCTATGACCATTTTATTGGTTTACTTGACCGGATGTTCAGACAGAGGATACGATGAGTCCACCGGCGGCGGTGTCCTCTGCTTTTGCTGAGCACCGCCATGTTTCCAGGGAAGTGATCGATGGTGGCTATAGTACGGAGCGAGAAGAACTGGGAAGCCGGATCACTGTTTTAGAACCAGAAATCTTCTATTTATGTTAAGCAGTGATCCTCGCAGAAAAAGAGCAGAGAGACGATCTCGGCCATCTAAAACACGGGTCTGTAGACGCAGACCTAGAGTCAACCAGAACCAGACCCGAGCATACAACGCGTAAAGTTTCGCGCGCCTTAAAGAGCCAAAACACCATTACAAATGGGGTTCAACAGGGCTGTCGGATTACCGGGCCAAGAGTTAAAATCTCACCAACTCTCGCCAAAACACCATTACAAAAATATCCAGTTGCTTCTCCTGGTCCAAGCCGAGGCCTCGGTTTGGACCAGGAGAAGCAACTGGATATTTTTTTGTCAATATATTTTATTTTGTTTACTCAATATTTATTAGATTATTCAATAAAAATATGATTATAAAATTGTACTACTAAATATTGGTATTTTTATGGATACTGGGTTTTCGAAGGTCATTTAAATCTAGGCATATTATATTTTTAACGTTACATCTATTTTATCGAAAGACAAACAGCGGCGTCCATACAGTGTGTATCTAATGGTGATTGATAAATCTTTATCTGATTATGAGATTCTACTCAAACTCGTTCCCCAAAACCAATCACTTTATTAACTAGTCCTCCTTTAACAAAGCTTAATTATTTAAAATAGTGACTTATTATGGTCTAATAAATCCGGTATTATAGAGCCAACCCTACTTACGTTCAAAATGGTAGTCTAAGTGCCTGAATATAAATAAACTCGTATCGTCGATTGTGAATTGTATGCGTACAAAAGCTTCTGATCAATGCCAGTTTTTGGTGTCCCGCAGGGAGCTCCGCAAAGTTTGTTAGAACTCGCATAGTTTGTGATAGGGTTGTTGTTTGTAGAATATTTTCGGGTCCAGATACGAATTTGAATATTGCTATCATAACGCACCACCATTAGAATGCTGTTTTGTTTTAAAACATTGACAACATTTTTTTTTATAAATGGTAAAAAGTAAACAAGATTATTTTACCAGGTGAATTTAAAAACAGTTGAAGATAATAAAATCCATGTTTCCAAATGATTAACAGCGCTTGGAGATTTCTTTTCAGGAGATTGTTGAATGTATTTTTGATTTCAAATCTTAACTCATAAAAAAAATTACACCCAATAAACTATGAAAAAATTCAAACTAACGAGTTACTTACCTTATTTAACTGAAATAAGCTCTACTAGTTTCAAGTCGCAACGGGACTCTTATTCATAAGTAGAGAGCGTCGCAGCTACGTGGTAGTAAATTATTTACAATAAATTGACTATGTCTCACAATAATTACCATTCAACAATAATAAAGTCCGCCTTAATCAAAACCCACCACATTCGGTTTTGAATAGTGTTTTGATACGGATATGGTTACGGTTTTATCAAACATCCTTAGTTTACAACTAAATGTAGGCTAGGAACAAAGGAAGATATAATGTTCAGAATATATCTGAACTGTTTTAGTTTCAGTTTTGTTATTTGTATACTTGTTTCTTTTGACGTTTGATTTATTATCATGTAATATTATGGATTGAATGTTTGGAAGTTGTTGTTTACAATGTTAGTGAAAGGAAGATTGTAGTGATTTGTATAATAATATTGTTGGTCAGCATGTAATATTACTTCTCGGAGTCGCCATGGGTTCTCATTTTTTGGTTTTGAGGTATGAACACCACTTGAGAGGGAGTGGCCCTAAACAGGGGCTCTATCCGTTGCGATGCCAGTATCAGAAGAACTGAAATAAGTAATATGGTTGTTACATATCTCAAATCAATGGCACTATGAGGTTGATATACCTTTTAGATTAAGTTCGGTAGACAGAATCTCAGATAAAATTTACCAACTTGAAAACATTTCTTCATAAAACACACAGATATTGTGTTTCTTTCTTTTTAACTTCAAGAAAAAAGATCTGTGACAGAAGATACTGTTCAACAGATACACATGTATATCTGTAGGGCTGTGCGTAAAAAATGTGGAAGCACTATTTCAAAATATCAAACGCCGTTCCAGGCTTTACGCGTTTTGTCGACTCAGCTTCACGAATATTAATGGGCTCGTCCACTATTATTTGGATCGAATAGCCAGCCAAATGTACATACACACACTAGCTTGGTCTTTTCAACAAATAAATTCCGTGTCATTTCATAAAATCTGTCACAAAATTCTGTTGTAACACGTCATAATGGTATCTGTTACTGTTGAAAAATAAACAAACGCAAAAGTAAACAGACAGACACAAAAACGAATAAACAAAAACGAACTTATCGCACGCACAGAACGGAATCCCAAAAATAATTCGTACCTACGGTTTAAAAATAACAAATGTTTTATTTTATTTTTGAGAAAAAAGAAAACAACAACATCGTAACAAAATTCAACAATCTCGCAGGAACTGTGGTATAAAGGGTAGTACTAAATTGCGAACAACAAAAATTCGTAGCAAACGTTTCCCGTGCCCAAAGGGTGGACAGACAAAAAGGCTATGCTCACAGTGACACCGTGTTTTTGTCTCGTCCGTCATATGGCTGACAAGGGTCTCGGATAAGCCCGCCTGTGTGAGCACCTCTTTAATTATTCTCCCTTTTTGCACGAGTGATTTCAAATATGGGACGAATGAACTGTGAAGTTCGGCTTACTATGTGCTAGATTTTCGAAATAGGCTGTGGGTGGGGTCCGAACGAAATATTGTAATTATGATTTCGTTCTCTGAATTGGTTCGCCTGACCCGGAATTTTTGGGGCTTCAAAGTTGGCTATAGGTTGTGATGTTGAATAGTTAGTTAATGACTCTACACTTTTATGTATTGACATAAATTATCTTGTATCCCAAAACAGAAGTTTTGTTTTGAAAATATTGACACGTCCGGTGTGAGATTTTAAGCGAAAAATCGGATGTATTTCGATGTCCAATTGGACATGGCGTTCTTCAAAGTCTTACTCACCCACCGCTGTCTCAAGCGCCACCTACAACTACTACCATCGATTCCTTGTTTATGAGTTTAGCGTGTAATCGTGGGAGAGCTACGAATTCGGCACGCATGGAGCAGCTCGACCAAAGTGATGCCATGGCTACTGAAGGTCCAACGGGAGGTTACTGAAGGTCCAACGGGAGGTTACTGAAGGTCCAATCCTTTCCCTCCTCACCTTACACCTAAAAGCACTTATCGCTATAATACCGACAACGCACTCAATAGCTGCAGCTCCTCTGGTGTTGTGGATGTCCTTGAGTGACGCCGAACGCATACCATCAGGTAATCCGTGCAATCTGTGCAAGTGTGGGAGAGCCATGCTTCGGCAAAAATAAAATATCTTTTGCCGTCGTATCGCACGAAAATAGAACTATTATTTCACTGTGTCACAATAAAATTACCCTATAGGTAAACAAAACCTATAATTATTACATTAAATATTCCGCAAACTTTTGTTCCGCCCGTAATTTCCTGTACTCTCAACTAATATGCACTATAAACATAAAGGCAGATGACACAGTTAATATTTCGAGCATAAATGTCGACCTCCGAACTCCATATCACCTGTGTTAAACTATCAAACTCTCCCTCAGTTATTTAGAGTACATTAGCGCTATAGAGACCTCAATTTGTGAGTTCGCGAACAGTTTAAAACTACTGTATGGCCCCAAGGCGCGGGTTGATGTTTTAAACAGGGTTTCAAAATAGAGTGGCGTGGAGACTGTTTGTGGCGTCTTTCTTTTGTTTGTGTGATTTTTTGTTATATTTATTGTAGTTTATTTGTTCAAATTTATTGTAATACCAATTTTTATTCTTTGTTTTTCATCCAGCTTCGCACGACTGTTCAACTATCCCCGTGTCAATCTTTTTGTGTGGCATCAAAAGGGTTCGAATTTCCCGATTTTATCCTTGGTTGGAAATCAATATTTAAATGGTTCTGGTTTATAAAAGAGCTTTGGTGTCCTGTTTTTTCAAACTTAATTAGTTTGCTTTTGCAAACCAAAGTCGTAAATGACGTCACTATACCTATATTAAACTATTTTAAATACAGAATAAAATTTATGTGATGATCATGACTGACTTCTTGATTGTCACTGGTTTCTCTTTTCTGACTCGTTTTTGAGTTACATCATTATCAAAAATGACTTTTTATTCCATTTTTGAAACCTCATCTGTAAGAGAATATGTTTATAAGGTAAGTAAGGACATAGGCGGATTTAAAGCTTTATGAATTTTCTACCAGTTGAGCAAATAGTTGGTGGAAGAGGCACCCAAACTAACATCATTTTATTTAAGACATAATATATCCTACAAACATGTTCACACTTAATAAATAATAAACTTAAGGCTTCCTTTTTAATCATTCTATCTGTTAAAAACTTGCATCAAAATCTGTCACGTAGTTTAGCATTTTAGCATACTTAGATTAAATATTATATAGTTTAGATTTAAGCATACATTGGGGTATAGGCACAGAGAATGCGACTTTGTTTTATGGTATAAATGTTCAGTGAATCAAAAATATGTTTTAAGAAAAGCAAACAGAGTATCTATTCACATCCTTAGTCGGGATGTCCGTACCACTTTTATATAGTAACTGTTTAGTGTTTAATTTTAACTGTATTAGATTACCGCGAAACCGTTGTTACTATTATTTAACTAATAAACTTTAACGATGTCGGTGTAACTTCTTTCGCTTGTGTTGTAAAGGTGATAATAAAAACAAATGAGGCTCATTTTACAGCTAATGTCTGAAGTTGGGATTGAATTAGAATTTTCGTGTTTGTTTTTCAAATTGAAACTTTTTTTTTTGTTTAAGTGACTATAAGAATTGATTGTTAGTTCTGTCAAAAGTGCTTTAGGATTTGGTTTGGAATTGTAAGGAAAAAAAAATGTAATGTATTAGTATTTTTTTTTTATTGTAGATAAATATTTTTTATTTTAAAATGTTTGGTTACGAGTTTTTTGGGTCAAGACCACTAGTGCTTCACAAACAGCTGCAATTCCAGGATCTACACCGAATCACTGAACTGAAGCAAAATATTTATCAGCTCCATTAAATTTACTACAAGTGAGTGTGTACCCGCCTCTTGTGGGTTGTTAAGGGTTTACGGATAGGGGATTTGGGGACAAAGGATGGTGGGGGGAGAATTGCGCCTCCAGTAAATCCACAACCATCCAATCCAAAACGCTTCAAAGGCAGTGGTAACTTCTCAGGAGTGTGTCTATGGGCTGTGAAAATTGTTTACCATCAGGCGATCCTACTCGCCGCCCTGTTATAAAAACTTTTCATCAATAGAAATTGTGGACTTAGACCCTCATTCGTGTTGAGCCTAAAATGTATGTTAACGTTTTGTTTAAAAGCGTGACGTGGTATTTAGCAGAAAGTATTTAGGATCGACAAGCTGATGATTTTGGGTCAGAGTTTGAAGTCCCTCGGCTAAATTATCTTAGTAATTACACTCAACCTGATTCACACACACGGCTATTCATTATTAGAAACCAGTATAAACTGAACTTTAAATGCGCGGGTAAATCAAACAAAATGAGATCATGATAAACATATCATTATATTATTTTACAGGTCGGCAAACTAGCAAATGAATTACCTGATACGCCGCCCATGGACACCATTAGAGGAGTGACGATTGCGATGCCGGCCTTGAGGGGATTTGGATATCGGAGATGAAATGAGGAATAGGGCGAGAGGAAAGATTGTGCCTCTAGAAACACAACGCTGTGGTGTTTCACGCCGTTTTTCTGTGAGGCCGTGGTATCACTCCGGTCGAGCCGACCCATTTGTGTCGAAGCTTGGCTCTCCCACACTTTTTATAATAACATTCTTTGTGTAACTGTCTTTTTAATGAAATAGAAGATAAACAAGCGAACAGAGTGTATAAGTGTGGGCGAGCCATGCTTTGGCACGAATGGGTCGGCTCGACCGGAGTAATATCACGGCCTCACAGAAAACCGGTGTGAAATAACCACAGCGTTGTGTTTCGCCGTGTGAGTGAGGTCACCGGAGCCGCACATGGATACCTTGCGCACCAGCGGAATCACAAACTGAGCAGATTTTTAATTTTAATATATTCTCGTCAGTTTTTTTACATAACAATGACTGGTATCATAATGATTTGTTTAAAGTGGTTAAATTTTTCATATGCACCTTCTTAAAACTGAATGTTTTGAGAACACCAACAAAATCCTTTGACTTACGACTCTCAAAAAACTATTTCAAGATTCATTGCAGCCAAGCAAAAGAGGCCAAGGGAAAAGAAAATGAGACTTAAATATTAACTTACAAAGCAAATATTCATCCTGGCAGATTTCAAGCTAATTATTCCTCGCTGATAAATACAGGGCTTATAAAAGAGATTTGCATAAAACTTTGCCGAAAGAAATCTCCACCGTAGCGATTAAAAGTGACAAGTTGCCGTAATTAACCACATTTACATTTGCTTGAGAGCCCTGAAAAAGGTGTTGAATTTTGAATACGGTTTCTTATAAGCCTTATTGTTGCTTTAGGAGAATGACTGTTAATGCAATGGCCAGGATCGAAGTGACTGGTACAATATTTTTTAAAAAGAGGTTTTAGTGGAACTACTAAAAATGAGATCTCGGTTTCAATAAGGCTCATCAAATGACTTCTCCCGCCCAGGGCCGGGCAGGAGGGAGTGTCAGACTCTTACTGACTAAAAACCCCCCTGTTCCTTCTCCTGCTCTGTGCCGAGGTCGCGGTACCTTATTGCGCTTACCCCGCAACCCCGGCTGAACATCAGCCCTTTAGGGCCCCGTCTGTGGTGGTCTATTGGCTCTTTGAGGCGCGCGCGGAACGCTACGCGCCGTACGCTCGGGCCTGGTTCTGGTCGGGCGGCGAGCTGCCCTTACTCGCCGACCGCAGGCCCGTACTTACGGTGGCCGGAGATCGTCCCTCGATCCCCGACGCCCGTAGTGTCGCCAGTTGCGGCTGCTGGGGCGTGAGGAGGAGGATTGCTCCCTCACGCGGGCCGCCTCTCTCTTTGCGAGCATGACTGCTTCACAAAAGGAGGAGACGGCGTCCCAGTTCCTCTCACTCCGCACCATGGCCTCGACTAAGGCCGGGCGCGAGAGGTCGCCGCCGCCGATCACTTCCCTGAGGATACGGCGGTGCTCAGCCCAGGCAGGGCATACCGCTACCGTATGCTCCACCGTATCCTCTAGGTGGTCCTCACAATGACGACACTCGGGCGTTTCCTCCCGCTGAATCCGAAACAGGAACCTACCGAAGCTGGTTTCAATAAGGCTGAGGCCTGATCAGAGGCAACGCGCTTGTGACTCTTCTGTTGTCATGGGTGTCTATGGGCGGCGCTGAACGCTTGGCATAAGGAGTCCCTCCAATATTGGTTTCAATTATACCTATTTCCTAATAACGATCACCTTATCAGCGTAGAAGTCTCCACTGTTGATCTTCAAACACGGAAAAGGTTTGAGCAATAATCACCACGCTAACTCAACGATTGACGATTTCCAACTTATAATTAGAAATTATAAGTCCAGGTTTTCTCGTTTTGTTTGCATACGTTAGTGGGGTCTGGTGTCTAAATAATCTTAGAAAGAACATGTAACTCGGAAAAAGTCACATTCGTGCTTGCCAGGTTTTGGGCTCGAACCCTTATGCATGAGAAGTGGGCGTTTTTGGCGCCTAGAACCTGCTGGATGTCAAAAAAACGATCATTGGGTAAAAATACAATGGAGGCTACGGTTACCTATTTTGCGCTCTAGAAAAGTCAGTTTGACCAATTACGGTAGCTGTCAAAAATGGAGCGTCCAATGACGTGACACTAGCTAGTCCCCTATTGGACGAAAAGCAAGAAGTTTAAAATGTGGTTATGTGGTGAGAAAAAAATCAACAGTCCCAATTCCAAAATACTTTTCACAATATTCACGACTTCAATTATTATACGACCTCACGATTTAGTAAATTTTATACTGATCGGTAACTTAGCGACCTCCCACATCTAAATTCAAACTCGTATTTTTCGAGCATTTTTTAATAAGCCAAAGAAACTGTCGAATATACCTATATTTTCATCATACTACATTTATACTTTGTATTCATTCCTACCTGCCCTTGTTAACAATATTAAGCATAATACTTAACGTTAATGTTATAAACTTTTTCGTCGATAAAACTTTTTTAAGAACTTTTTCTCCGTGGCATAATTTGACTTTGATTACTGAATATCGTCACGCGAAATCAGAATAAATCGTGTTTCGTCTGACTAATGCGGTCTGCATGTTTGTTGTAACATGGAGTTTGAATTATGAAGACCTCGTTACCTACTAATATGGAGCATTTCATACTGAACGGATTATTTTGAAGTTGTAAAACTACGTACGTATCAAAACAAATCGACACTAAAAAGTTCATTCTTAAACTTTATGGAGTGTAAAATGCGTGTAGTACCTAATATATTCTATCGCGCGATTTTACCCGCTGCTCAGCTTCATTTGATTGTAGCGTGATGTTTTATAGCCTATAGCACTCAGAAACATTGTAGCTATCTATCAGTAAAATAATTTTGGCAATCCGACCAGCGTTTCCAAAGATTACCCTCTACATACAAACTTACAAACATACAAATTTACAAATTTTACCTCTTTATAATATTAGTATTAGTATAGATAGGTAAATGTTCGTTCTCCTCCATAGGAATCTAATCTTAGGAATGAGCCAAGAGTTTCACTAGAAAACTGATCAAGCGTCGTTTTATCTTTCAAACAATATTATGTTTAACGTTCAAAATTAATCTATATAGGTTAATATAAAATAAACGATTTGATTTTGGCTTTGATTGAATTAATTAGAAATGTGTAAATATACATAACACGTTGAAACTTTTGTCAGAGAATAGCCTGGCGCGACGCTTAGCTTTTAATAGACTTGGCGTCAGACAAACACTACAAGGAATAAAATTATATGCAAAACTTCGTTTACAAGTTCATATATATCGAATAACATACAATCATCCTTATTTCCACCAATATTAAGCTCCAAATACTCTTCTAAATGGATAAAACTCAAAAGAAAAGCCCCGAACATTACACTGATACCTCCGATCTTCGATCAAAATCAACGAGCAAACTGATTCGTTCCCACACTAAGTTACAGCCTGTAATGCCTTTTGAGTTATTCTTGAGAATCGCGCGCTTCGCCCGTGGGCCCACTCATTTCTCATTTGCTACGAAGTGAACAAATTACCAGTAGTTACTGCCGCACTAACGTCCGAACGACGACCCTACTACGATATTTTTTTTTCTTTTGTTCAGTAACATTGAATGTTATATATTATTGGATGAAAATTTATAAAAGCAGGTTGGATATGTTTTGTTTATCTTTTCTTGTCTTTATTTTTCCATTGTAACGCTAGGTGGTGGCATTGTGTGTGCATTCTGAATACGGCGACTGTCATGGCGTTGTACAATTTTTCTTATAACTTTTACTCTTATTAAAATAATTTTAACTTTTATTAAAATAAAACGTTTAAGTTGTGTCACAAATCTTGTTTATTAAACTGATTCAAATATATATAGGCAATAGTTTTTTTAAATTAAATTATGATTGACGGCTTGGTTGTAAAAACGTATCGCAAATTCGTTCCTGAAATATCTTCTGTCTTGGTCTGGCAGTTGAGTCTTTATTGGGTTCGAACCCACGATGCAGGGGAATATTCGAGTTACGGGCAACGTTATTTTTTAAACGCTAAGTGCGTTTATATAACAATATTAAGTGCATTTCTATTTCTTTATTCTGTGCGCAGCAGTCTTCTTATATTAACACGATCATTCTCAGTTCCGTAGTCTGTCAAAAGCTTTGTCTTTTATCATAACACCCGTTAATAAAAAAGAGGCAGAACTACTTCTTCTTAACACTGGTAATTTTTAGTTAAAAATACCAAAATACTAAAAAAAGAAAACAATAAAATTCAAACGAGTTCCAATCGTAGAAGCTGTTGCCCTGAATGATGTGGAATAATGCGCGCAGGCTTCCGTCATTACGGAACCCAACGAGATTGTTTAGGCAATGAGTAGTGTATTGTTTGTTTGTTCGCTACTACGGCGGTTTTTTCTCAGGTGAAATGAATGAGCCACTATTGTGAAGGTTTGTTCGGTACTCTAGTTCGAATTAGTCTCGTCTGTTAACGTAAAATGTAGAATAAATGGATTGTAGTAGGTTTTTAGTTGTTATTAATATATTGTGTGCAAGGTATATCCGACGGCCGCTGGGGCAGAAAGGTTCTCGAGTGGAGGCCACGTACCGGCAAGCGCAGCGTAGGACGTCCACCCGCAAGGTGGACAGACGACCTGATTAAGGTTGCAGGAAGCCGCCGGATGCAGGTCGCTTCCAACCGGCCTATCTGGAAGTCAATGGGGGAGGCCTATGTTCAGCAGTGGACGTCCTGTGGCTGATATGATGATGATGATGAAGGTATATAAGACCTACATTATTTTAACGATGAAAATATAATATGATTTTGATGAATTAGAATATGAAATTAAAAATAATTAATAAAATAGCAGTGACATCATCGATTGTTTTACATCTACTGTTGTACATAAGCGTTTTCATTAGCACAGCTCTATGCTCATTTTTTGCAAACGTTATCCACTAAATTATATAATAATTATTAATTATTATATCACACGCTCCGTTTAGTTCGAGGGTATGCCATGCTGTTTTCTTTACTTATTGACGTTCTGAAGTGAAGATCACCCTGGTCTCAACTCCATAACAGATCATTGGTTTTCTCAGTCTCGTAAAATGTATGTTGGAAGATGGTGTGGGCGAGAGCCCTATTTTACACACATACCTTTGCCGATATCTATGAAGAAGAGGGCTCTCTCTCTTGTTTTTTTTAAATCACTGAACAGGAAACGACTAACCATTTCTAAGTTAGTAGGTAGTTGTTAATTTGTTGTACAGACTAGGACTAGGACTAGGGTGTCCGCTGTGGTGCAATCTTGAACGTCCACAATGTCCACTTCTCGTGAGCGGACGCAACGTCACAATGAGCGGTTGAAGTATATTACTGTTTTTATTACTTTCGTAGTTTATTTAAGTCCCGTACTTGTGATCCTTTCGACTTATGTAAATATATTAAGGGATTTCAACAGTTTACAATTGGGGCACTACCAACAACACATTTAGTTTTTTGACTTAAACGTCATTTATAATTAACAACTTTTACACTTCGTAATACGATAAAAACTGAGCTACCTTTATCTAAAATCTTTATGGTGCAAGTTTAAGACATTATTCTTAATAATACGCATAATTTCGAAATCTGACCACGATATTTGCCAAAATGTTCGCTCACAACTACCTCGATACGAATAGGTAATAAAAAGTGGGTGTACCTATATGGGTACACCTCACCATCCCTTTCTCAGATTAAGACATTACAATGCTCCGTTCAAAGGACATCTTACACACAAAGATTGGTTAAGTATATCTAATACAATCCACGTGTTAGTTATTAATGTATTAATTTTGCCAATATTTAACCCTTTGGGGAGCACGCGTGTCTCACATCAATATTACTTATGCTAGTAGCGCACGAATGGAATTTCTTATTAGAAGAAGTCTTGTTCGATATTTTCCACGTTATGTGGGGCATTGGAGTTCTATGCGTAGCTATAAGTTGTTATATCTTTGGAGATGTGATAAGTTATATTTATAATAACATTGTTCTGATCGTTATTAAGTTTTCCTACAAATGTTTTTGAACTATAGAGTCGCAAAGGATGGATAATCTGACACTAGCAACGCCAGAAAAGTAACGAATGCGTTGTCGGTCTTTTGAAGAATACAGTTAAATTTAGCATCTGATAATAATTGCTGAGAATCAAGTAGGACGGTCAAAGCTAGTTTTGATTGATTTAATTTTGGAAATTGTGATAAGCTGGGCCTCTACTACAAAGAAACTTACTTAAAATAAATTAGTGAAAAAAGTGGTATATATTTATTTTTACTCGTTAATTAGTGCTTAAGTATTCAATGACATTGGAGAATAAGGTTATTCGCTTAGACATGTCTCTTTATAACTAGTTAAAAAAATCGGAGAACAACAGTTTTCGCTAATACTAAAAAAAATTTACAAAATAAAAAAACCGCCTTCAAAAAAAGTCAAGCAATAAAAGTTCCTACACTAAAAAGTAAAAAATAACAATTTGAATTACTGTAAAAAAACTTAGTTTATAGGTAAACTTATTTGACATTAATATTTTGCAAATATTCAAAATTTATTACTTATTTTTGGAGTCGGTGCCAGCATTTTAATGTTGAAACTTAATGTTAGTTAGCTTTTTAATATCCGGTGCCATTTTTCGTACATAATGCTTAAACATTTTCAATGTACTTAAAATGTTTTTGTAAGTATATATTTTTTATTTAAAAAAAATGTGCAAATCGGACATTTTTTGTAGAGAAGTCTAATCTGTATTTATGTCTTAATTAATATACCTATATTTGAGTATGCAAATAGGTATTAAGTAGTTTTATAATTAAGTAAGAGGTAGTTTTTCAAGGGATTGTTGCCCATTTGTATTTCCTTGCATGGGCTGGCACCGACTCCAAAAATAAGTAATAAATTTTGAATATTTGCAAAATATTAATGTCAAATAAGTTTACCTATAAACTAAGTTTTTTTACAGTAATTCAAATTGTTATTTTTTACTTTTTAGTGTAGGAACTTTTATTGCTTGACTTTTTTTGAAGGCGGTTTTTTTATTTTGTAAATTTTTTTTTTATTTGTAGCCGTTTAGTGTTTTTTTTTATTATAATGTGTTATGGCAAAGAAGTCAATATCGTTCCTACATTTCTTTTGAAAAAGTTACCAATGTCATACTTATACGTAGAAATACATATCATAGTACATTGTTACTGTGTAATCGTTTTGATCTCGAGGAGAGATGATATGATGCATGAGATACTTATGACTTATAGTTAAAAAAAAATAATAATCTTATCATAAATTCATATTAGTTCTCGCCAAATAACAAAAAACTAGATATTTTCATCAACAGACAGATAAAGTTCAAAGATACCAAATGCAATCTAATTTAGTATCTATGATTAAATACATTCGTACATAGAAAAAAGACCGATGCAATTATTGTTTTGTATCAATTGTAACCCATTAAATGAAGAATACTATTTTGTTATTACTAAGAACATTCATATATAGACAAGTTGGTAAAAATACAAAAGACCATCGCTATTGTAAATATACATTTGTGAGTCATTCAATGTATGAACCTTTTTTAAGTAAGTATTATCTACATATGTGCACACAAAAGAAACACAATTATTGTTTTGTACGACGCAATTATTGTTTTGTAACCCATTTAAAACGACTGTTTTGTTAAAAATGCCAATGAATTCTCTTAGCCTATTACCAGGAAAACGATAAGAACACAATGACGCATTTCACCACTAATGTGTAAACGCAGTCCACGTGGACTAATGCAAAATAGCCAATACTAGGCCAAACTCCGCCCCCAAAGGTGTGCGGTCCCGCTCTAGAACCTTTCGGCCCCATCGGCCATCTGTTCTACGAGCAATGTGCCGTGCCCACTGTCACTTAAGTTTGGCATTTCTTCGGGCTATGTCGGTGACGCTGGTTCTTCTGCGGATTTCTTCATTTCTGATTCGAACATGCACGGAAACTATGAGCATAGCCCTTTCCATTGCTCTTGACAGCTCTAATAAGCTTACACAATACTAGGCCCCATGCCAACCTTCCAGCTTCATCATCACATCAGTTCAATAGTACCTTACAGCCAAAGTGCATCTTATAACAATTCTAACAAGCACAAACACGGCTAGGATATATTAATTAGGTACGCAGTTCCAGTGCCTACCTTCCAGCTCCATAATCATCATTAAATCAGTTCGATGATAACATTTCCAACATAATTATTTAAGATCATTGGTTTACAGTGCATTTTCATAGTTGCTGAACTACCTTGATTGTGATATCTATGCGAGTGTCAAGTTTCATCACCCATTTCTGATCTTCTTCACCAGTTCCACCCCATCAAATATTACTTTTTGACTGTAAATGCTTGAGTGCTCTATGAAAATATTAAAATTACTATATAGTTGCCTATAATATTTGAGGAGTTCCCTCGATTTCTCATGGATCCCATCATCAAAACTCAATTTTGAAAAGAATGGGACCAATCTGGAAGCATATCCTTTCAATC
Source organism: Spodoptera exigua (assembly GCA_902829305.4). Classification (NCBI taxonomy): domain Eukaryota; kingdom Metazoa; phylum Arthropoda; class Insecta; order Lepidoptera; family Noctuidae; genus Spodoptera; species Spodoptera exigua. The sequence goes on along the minus strand of LR824625.2, from coordinate 5,474,945 downwards.
ATAAAAAAAATTTTGCAAATCCGTCCATAAACGACGGAGTTCTGAGGTAACAAACATAAAAAAAAAAAAATAAAAAAAAAAAAAAAAAAAAAAAAAATACAATCGAATTGAGAACCTCCTCCTTTTTTTGAAGTCGGTTAAAAATGACTATGAATGAAGGACATTTTACACTGTCCAGAAGATTTATGTTCAATTACTTCGACGATTTAAACTATAACGCTGCTCTTGACACTTCAAAGTTTAAACATATCCGCGCACTATAAGTGCATGTCTACCGTAAAATTGAGTTCCTTTCCAACGGAATGCAGTCGACGTGCTTTTGCCAACATAAGTAAACCTCCCAACAACCCTCTTAGTCCTTTACAATAAAACTCAGTTTTCTTTGATCAAATTACAAAATAACATTGCATAGTACTAGAGTCGGTCCTAAGGACCATTAAAGGTTGGTCCTTATTTTGGTCCTAGGTACCCTCGTATCGCCTAGTGGAGGTGGTTTGAAAGAGGCCGTGGGAGACCAAGTTATGCTGGTGATTCTAAAACGTTTTATAGTACACATGTTTGACACTTCAGCAGTGAATGACGTTAGGATATGGTCCGTATCTGGCGCCGGTTTGAAGTTTCGTTGTGCTAACATTTTTGGACGGATTTTCCTGTCTAAGTTAAGAAGTTTGCTGTTGTAGGTCAAATAGCGGTTGAACGTGGTTTGTTTCAGGAATTAATTTAAAGTAAATTATAATTTGGGACTTGTTAGGTTTTAAAATTGTATATAGTTAGTAAATAATAGCATTGAAGACTATGTTTGTTTTAAGAAAAACACGAATATTGCTGTACTCAGAGATATTTAATAATCAATTTTACTATTATTTCACATTAACGATTTTGTTTCGAAAACAATGGCTTTATACAGATTAAGTAATCATTAAATGACTGTGATTACAGCGGACTCTCTGAGCATACATTTTTTTATTAAAAATAGCTTACCCCACTTTTGGATTTTCTCCTGTGCCGTGGGTGCGGGTACAAACATACAATTTCGCTTTCACAAGAAACCCGGACCCGAAACAACAATTTGTGGATCACACAAAGAGTTGTTTCGTGAGGCAAACAAACCCGAGACGCGCTGCGTTGCCTGTTGTCCAGTCAGCTCACCAACAGTGCAGTCAATGATACAAATATATGACTGTTAAGGATAGTATGGTTCCTTAATGTTGCAAGAAAGTTTAGTTTTCCTATTTGATTTAAAAGTCCAAAATAGCACGAATAAAGTACCTTTCTGTCTGACGCATCAGGTAGTCACAAAACATGTATCGCGGCCCCGGCCTGGACCAGGAAAAGGGACGAGGTGGAATTTTTAGCCAATATGAGTTTGATACTCCATCTTATTCCACCCTGTGCAAAATAATCCATTGATTATTTTCCCATGCCAAAACGTAAAACAAAACCGATAAGAAAGAGAAAATTATAGTACTTTCTTTACAAGAAGTCCAGTATTTACCAAAATACTGAAAATGAGTTTAAAAATAGAACTTTTGCGAAGGATATCTTTCTAAGCGATGTGCTATTTCTATCTAGAACATTTTAAAGGAGAATTCGAAATTGGCTCGTTCACACTTCACATCCAGCCAATAACTGTGCCAAGCTCCGAATCCCTTTGAACGCCAAAGAAGCGAATATTAAAAAGTATTTATTAAGGAAGAAAAAGGGGGAAAACTTCGTAATAAAATAGACGAACTTTTTGACAGCTGATGGTAGATTGCAAGAGAAAAAAATGTACACACAAAAAGGTCCTGTACAATTTTCGCAAAATAGTTCGGGGTTTTCTTTGTGGTTATGATGAAAAATTATAGGCGATATAATATGTGTTACGTTTATGTATGTCTGTATAATCTGTTTGAAATAAAATTTTGTTTTTTTAAGGCCTATAAACAATGAAGCTTGCTTATTAATATAGTTATCATTATCATCATCAATAACCCATGGTCTCGTGACGGTCTGAGATAGACTATTAGCTTCATCTTCATAAGAAGGTTTGCTTCAACATATGTATATTTTTGGCAGTTTAATTACAGATTACAGTTAGGGTTTATCAGAGGGGAATCCTGTTAAGACTCTGTATTATTCATTACTTAATTACTTCACTTATACAACAACCGAAGCATTTAAATACTTTCATGAACATCTTTTTTTATTATTTATTTATTTTATATCACAAAGGTAGCCCATCTTATGTGCTAAGCCCCACAAAACCACAAATAGGTACAGATGGAGACCACCATAGATGCTGTTTAGTGAAGCACACTAATGCAAGTACCCCGGCACGGCTTGAAGCGCGAGAAACAACTGAGTGATTTTTCGTCACTTCCCCTAAGAGTCTGTTACCTGTTCTCACTCCGCCCAGGACACGAAGAAACTGGATGATTTTCCAAAAACATTGACAAATAAAAAAAAGGACTTAGATATTTGTTTTGAAGAAGTTTTTTTTGTGATATTTTTTATACTGAAACAGAAATAGATCTTGGTAAAAATCAGTACCGTATTCACAGAACCCTTTTTTTGTCAGGGGAAAATCATCAAATGGTTTCTCCCGCCCAGGGTTAGGCGAGAGAGAATGTCAGACTCTTACTGACTAAAAACGCCCCCGTTCCTTCTCCTGCTCTGGGCCGAGGCCGCGGTGACTCATTACGCTTAACTCGCAAATCCGGCATCCACAGAACCCTAAAATAACGTAATTAAAGAATAGGTACAATACTTATTTTGTCCTTTCATATTTTTCTTAGCTAAAATCTTAGTCAACAAAGTCGAGTTTGAAAAGACGGCCGTAATCTCCGCGATACTTTGATGAGAATTTTAATTATTTTTGTGCCCTGGTTAGGGCTTGTGATAAACTTTGTTTTCTTGCTAGAGATGGTTTTTCGGAGATTAGAAATTTTGATGTTCTAATCTAGTAATAAACGTAATAAAGGACTTCTTTTATTGTGTTTGCGATTTGATCTAATTTATGAGCCATTATTACTTTTTAATGTACTGAATAAGGGGTTTTTAAGGGCGGGTCGGCGACAAAAGAGCTATCGGTTCACCTGATGGTAAGCAGTTAACAGCACTCATGGATAATGACAACACCAACCTTTGTGGTGCTGAAGAAACGGGGACAAAAATGATGGAAGGATTAGTTTACCTCACTTAGCGAAACACAATGCTGGTATTCTGTAAGGCCTTAGCATCACTTCGGTTGAGCTGAACTATTCGTGACAAAGTATGGTTTCCCAGACTTAAACTTTTGGGACTTGGTGGGTATAAGTTCCTAGTTTTAATTCTTGTTTGCATAAAAAAGTTAATAGTCTTACAACAGGTTGGATCGATCTATGACTACTTGGATGGTCCAGTAATCGCTAATACAACAGCCGAATGAGGAGTCTTGGTTCCAATTGCTCTTTTGAGGTGCATTGTTGTCTTGTTTTTCGGATTGTCTAAATACTTTTCTGCGATTCCATATTGCCATTCAAGGTTTCGCAATCAAATAGCCTAACTTTTCAAGGAATAAAGTGTTTTTTGAAGGTCGCTATGCTTCTCTTATGTAACTGAAGTTGTAAAAACTAAAATTTAGCTCTAAACATTCTGTTACAATGCACGATAGAGGAACCCGCAAATTTGAAGTGACTTGCATCATTTCTAACCGTACAACTAACAAGGCAGTTTTATTACTGTTACTCCAAAGTGCCCTTTTGGAAAATTTAAGGGCTAAACTCAAGGGCGCAGCTAACAAACTTTCCGTCAGTAAGAGCTTTGTTAGACCTTTGAAAGGGAAAGGGCTAAAGTAATGTCCTTAATGTTTTCTGATAAAAATAAAGTGGCACATTCAGAGATCCTATCGGACGATAGTCAGGTGTAGGCCGCTGTGTTTTTTGCCTTGGAAAACTTTGGATATTATTTTGAGAGAAAACTAGTTTTAGCTCCGTCGTATTTGAGTGTAAATTGTAATGTTAGAATAGCAAGAATGATTTTTCATTAGCGTTGGTTGGTTGGTTCTTATTGGAGTTTGTTTTTCCTAGTAACGTCTTTTATAGAATTTGTTCATTCTAGAAGTTGGCAGATATAGTGTGACCAAATCTTAAACTTTACACACAATTAAATGTTCAAATTAATAGGCTCAAGAAAAATGTGGAAATAACAGAAGATGTGGTAGTTTGGTCATTTTGGAAGGGTGGACGCTTGAAACTTTTTTAAAGAGGGAGCATGATTAGGGAAGTAGGTAGAGAGACTCTAGTATAGGTAAGATCGCAACAGAAAACAGGCGTGAAACAACCACAGCGTTGTGTTTAGCCGTGTGAGTGAGGTTACCGGAGGCCTAATCCCTAGCCCTCCCCCATTCCTTCCCAATCCTTAAATATCCTAAACCTAAGTGTTGCAGGTATACATGGGCGGCAGTGATTGCTTACCATCAGGTTATCAGTATGCTCGTTTGCCGACCTATACCATTATAAAATAATCTTGGAAAAGAGCCAAATTAAAAGAACCTTCAACAGACGAGAATGCATAATGTAAATATTTCTGAATGTCTAGTAGGCAAAAGAGGTATGTCAGGATTATTAAATATTTCTCCATGTAACGGGATGATATGTAATAAATCAATAATAACAAAATCATTTGTTTAAAATAAAATATTGTATCACTTACTACTAAAAACGACAACGAACCAAACCAAATTGACAACACAATACCCTTTCCCCAGCAAAACAATGATGATTTATATCTTGAATATACCTCAATACAGCTTCGAAAGGCAGTCATTTTCATAAATAATAAAAATGTTAACCCCACTTCCCCATCGCAGCTAATGAAATGAAAACAGTACGTACATATAGCAATAAAGAAACAAAATCTGTACATCGTCGAGTTTAAAAAATTGCTCACTTTAGTATAAACATTGTCTTCACCGCTGGTACAGTTGCAGGCCAAAATTGTGTGACGTTATTTTCTTAGGCGATTTTATCAATTTAATTTTTTTTCTGGCGTTTGTGTGGAGGGGTTTTAAATTGATTTCTATTTTATAGTAAGTAATTAATAGAATAAAATACCGTGAATGGAATCGGGTTTTAAATAAATGGTATAATTTATTATGTTGCCTTAATCAGACAGTGTTTATTTGACAGCTTAATTTGAAATTAAATTTAACTTTTAAGGTATTAAATAAGTAATGTTTTTTTTCGCTAGGTAATCTAACGATCTGTATGGACATCTGACAGTAATCAGGCAATTTAATGACTAACAAGTTCGTTCGCCAGTCTTTAACTACACATCAATAAAAATAAAATAACTTATGATTAAAAACTTGCGACCCATATAATATTATTAACATTTACATCAAGAAGCGAAACTGTTCACGTACTTTTGCACGTAACTGTATTTGGTAACTGCACAATTTATGGCACAGATGTAAATAATAGGAACAAGGCATTCAATCTGAAGAATGTTTAAGATGTTCTCAAATCCTCTAAGTCAAGTGTAGGCATTTTTTATAATGTTGTTGTTTCAGACTTAATGTTGTGAAAAATAGGTCGTTATATTGCAGGTATTTTTTCATTTACGTATGTTTGAACATGAATTGGTTAACAGGAAATCTAGAATGTCTGGAAAATGTTTGATACCGGACTATCAGTTTTAATGAAACTAGTAATTTTACAAGCTTTTCTTAACGAGCAGGCGGATTACCTGATGGTAAGCAATCAGCGCCGCCAATGGACACCCGCAACAGAGTTACGAGTGCGTTGCCGAACTTTTGGGGATTAGGGATTTGGAGATTCAGGGATTGGGAAAGGAGAAGGATTAACAGGGATTCTAGAGTCTTTGGAAAATGTTTGATACCGGCCTATCATTTTTAATGAAACTAGTAATTTTACATACTTTTCTTAACGAACTAGTAGAGCTTTTCTCAGTAAATTCACGTGAGAAAGTCGTTATCTATACTCATATTATAAAGAGGTAAAATTTGTATGTTTGTATGTAGGGGGTATTCTTTGTTACTACTGGTCAGATTGCCAAAATTCTTTCTTCACTGATATATATCTACAATGTTCCTGAATGCACTGATAGGCTATAAAACATCACGCTACGATTAAACGGAGCCGAGCAGCGGGTGAAACCGCGCGAGAGTAGCTAGTTATCTATAAATTTAGTATGTCTCAAGATAGTTACCATTCAAAAATACTTCTTCGAACTTTTTACTTCATAAAGAACTACAAAATGAAATAAGTATTTTACTACAAAAATTTTATGTTCTAACTTTGAAGAATGTGTGCTTTCTTTGTCTAGAGTGCAATGAACGAATGCAAAGTTTTCTAAAATTTTTATTTGAAACGTGACGATATATCGTTTAAGCTTAGTATATGTACAAGTATATAAATTTCTTGTTTCATCTGTTATTTTTATTTTATGAGACTAGACGACAAAGGCAAATAATACAACAGGGGACCGGATAGAACCAGGACATAAAACGAGTTTTTAGTTAGAACATGACTCTTTTTTGAGGGAACGAAATAGTCATTTCTTATCTGATAGGTCGGCCAACGAGCTCACGAACGTCACCTGATGCCAAGCAATCGACGCTGCTCTTGTACACCCGAGGAGTTACGAGTACGTTCCTGGTATTTTGGGGATTAGGATTTTACACATTTAGGAATTAGGAAAGGATGGGGGAGAGAAAGGATTGCTTTTAACTCCCGATTCACCATTTTTACTAAAACTAATATCAAAGGTGAACTTAATTGGACTGCACAGTTGACGTAGTGGTTGGGTCAGTCTCAAACTGAAGTGCAAAATTTCGGGGGTTCGATTATTAAACGGAAACTCGGAACTCTTTGTTATAAGCTCTCTGTGCCAATTTTACATATGTGTTATTGTATATTGTATTTCAATTCGTTTATTACTTGTAGGTAAGTTCTACAAGTTCAGTCTACACTTACACATAGAAACTAAACAAACCACTAAACATTATGACAAAAGCCACACAACTCTGTTTTCTACCTTAATTTTGTACACGAAACCTTGCCTTTTACTAAAACAACACACGGAACTTAGATTTTAGAGCAAAACCAGCTAATGTACAGACACCAGCAGCACAAGCTACTCCAAATTCCTCTGCACGATTTTCAACTGTATCATTTTGATGTAAAGTTGAAAATGCACTGAAATAATTGACAGATTTTAGTAGGTTGATCTGCTGGCTAATGTACCGCTTTCAAGTCGAGACTGAGCTAAATGTTCGGATCTCGAATAGTCGGACCGTGCACTCGTCATTGAGCTACGAATTACTTTGGATGTACTGTACTATGTAAATGTAAATTGTTGCAAACAATTTTGTTCTACAAGAGATTTGTGACAAATGCTGCATTCTACAACGTCACAAAATGCTTCGTGTCACATAAATTATACAATGTAAGACGCACACTTGCTAAAGCAGCTTCCGTGCAACCTTTGTGTGCACACGAAACAACTCTTTGTGTGATCTACAGCTTGTTCGTACTATCGGTGTGGCGTATATGTGTAAAATAGTTTATATAAAGACAAACCTCCGACATATGAGAAAAAAATCACTCTCGTCCTGAAACAGGAGAAGGAACGGGGTGGTACTTAGTCAGTATAGTCTGACACTTTTTCTCGTCCCTCGACCTTAACTTAACCTCCCAAAACCGCTTCAACTCCTGTAAGCCAGGATCTACAGTAGATACAACTATGAAAACACTGGAACACTGAAGTCAAGGATATGAATAACTGTCTTGGATCCCGCAACCAAATAAATCAGATATTATTTGAGGAGAATAAAAAACTAAATACTTTTCACTTCGCTCGGTTAATTTTATGCATGAGACATAATGACTTAAGCCTTTAAGGAGAAGAGACTGTACAACTGGGAGAAGCCCAGTCACCAAACACCACGGAAAATTAAAATAAGTCACTCACGATTTTAACAACTCAAAAGAAAGGCTACCTTTAAAAAGTATTTAAATTTCACGTATGTGTATCGCCATTGTCAGATCATATTACATTGTCGGAGGACCGATTTCGTTCTTACTACCCATCCTTGCTGACTGCTGAAAGAAATATTGCAAGAACAAGTAAGCCAATGCAGACAATGGGGAAAGCATGAACATGACTTGTAACGATCGAGCTGGGTAAACACAAGTCGATGAGTCTGCATTACAGACACGAAGGAATTTGGAATAACCCCACAAATCGATTTGATTGTCGGAATTTACGTGTTTCGGTATTCTTACTGGAAAACATTATGGCTTTTAGCTTGGTAGAATTCTTAGAAATTTTGCTTCTGTTAGCTAATAGTATTTTGGAATTCCAACTGAAAATTGATGCCATTTTAAATTCTATGATATTGCGTTATGTTGTTACGTTTGACTTGCCTCGTTGCTCTGGTATAAGGTATTTCGATTTAGAAATTGTGAGATATAACGAAAATGTGTATGGTAAAAGAATATATCCTAGAACAGGATTAAGTATTTAGTATGTTTTTATTGTTTGGATTAATTCTCTTTTCTAATTGCAATGTATGATTTTAAGTTCTAAATTGCACCTACAATTATACTATTTGTTTCTAAGTACGTAGTTTATTTGATGTTTTTTCTGTGGACTTCTGAAGTGGAGGAGTACACCAACAACATACCTATTGTTAATCTTATACTTTGCCATATTATGTGTACCTCTTTTGTTGGAGATCCGAAAAAAATAGAACTATTATCACATAAAACAGGTAATAATTTCATTAGGTATGTTATTGCTTTCTGTCCTGTATTTAGCGCCTTTTTATTTGAACATCGTAATGGCCAGGAGTAGAGGGTAGTGGCGTAGAGGCCATTAAAGTTACCTGCTTTTGTTACATGCCGTTTTCAAACGCGGCTTATATCTACATATTTATCAATGTGTCTATTTCAAAGTTATAATATGTCCTCTATAAAATTATTATGACACTACTGATAGAAAGTGAAGGTCGACATTAAGAGAAAATCTGGGCTTAATATTTATTTTTACAAGTTTTCAACTGCCTCATCATTTACGGTTTGGGCTTGACATATATGATTGCGTTTCATCAGAAGGTATAGTTTATGCTAAGTATGTATACATTTAATCTGCTATTTAGTTAGTTACTTTTATAAAAAGAATAAGTACCAAATACGAACAATTGTTTAGGAACATTCTCTCTCCATCCATTTCCTATCTCTAAGACATCATTGGTCCGTCGCAGTTCATTAACGACGATTAATCACACCGCCCTTCGGTCGGCCTTGAGCCACGCTGCTACTAATCTACTAAATGAGTGTTAACTTGAACTAATATTCCAACATACATCAAGATCTTGGCCATTTAGAACATTGATGTATTGGTCTTTAGAGTTGAACTGAAGAACTAATAGGTTGCAAAATGGTGGTTTTGTTTTTGTTCGACCATTTGTCTTTTTATTCAGGAAACTTTGTAGACAACACAGAATATAATAAAAATACTTTTGTTAGGATCTTTACTCTTGTCGCTTAGTCTCAATAGACCTGACCGACACGACAGATACGACTGACACGCTGACAAGTCCGTATCCGAAACGGTTCGGTGCATCCCCTGAAATTTCTAGAACTGTTTTGACCAGACGATGTACTCAGAAATGATATTTTTTATTTTATTTTTAAGACAAAAACAAACATTTACAATAGATATACAGTGTAGCAAGATATTATTGTATCAAGAAGATTTCAATTTATTCGGCAACAATTATAAATTAAGACATAGTTTGTTTTTGATATCAGAATTACAGCAGGCTGTTCGTTGTGTTTCGCCGTGTGAGTGAGGTTACCGGAGGCCCAATCCCTCCTCAATCCCTAAATCTCCAAATCCCTAATCCCTAAAAGGTCGGCAACGCACTCGTAACTCCTCCGTTGCGGGTGTCCATGGGCGGCGCTGATTGCTTATCATCAGGTAATCCGTCGGCTCATTTGACATAAAAAAAGGCTTATTGGAAAATTTTAAAGAAATTGTTCAAGAAGCCTTCAACACTGACTTTCTTATCTTGGAAGCTGTGACAAGCCTTTTATGTTTAGAAGTATGAAGTCCTACAGGGATATTGATATCAACATTATACGTATACATTACAGAATTTGCCTCTAATAATTAAGTAGGTCAAATGACAATCAACCTAAAAGGAAGGTATATAATATCAATACGCATTGACAGGTTTCTATTCCAATAATTACGGACATTTCCTTGTATTATTTTCTTTTCTGTTCTTACTTAGCTTCGGTACCAATGTACGGAAGTCATGTCATTTGTGTTTCACAGAAAATCGGTTTTGATTGAGATATTTTTTATGATAGGACGGCAAACAAGCAGACGGATTACCTGGTGGTAAGCAATCGGCACCGCCCATAGACACCCGCAACAACGAAGGAGTTACGAATGCGTTAACGGCATTCTGGAGATTAGAGTTTCGGTGATTTTGTGATTGGGGAGGGATGATAGAGGGGAAAGATTAGGCATCTGGTAACCTCAGTTTATCCCTGTCCTCAGTTTATCCCTTCGTTCTTATCCCTGATTTTCTGTGCTGTAATATCACTCCAGTCTAGTCGACTCATTCTTGCCGAAGCTTAGCTCTCCCACAAGCGTTAGCAGTTGTGTGGTAACTGCAGCCGTGCGTCATAGATAGATATGTAGATAAATCTGCTGTTTTTTGCAAAACAAACATAATCGCGTAATACATTCATATTTTAGCGTCATACTAAAACACCGAGACGTCAATTTCGACAGCACCTCTTGCATAGTAATTGCATTTTTATCCTTGTATCATTTTCGACCATCAAATTTTGTGACTGCATTAAAAACACCCCTCACAATTCAATTCCCTTCACATTATTATAATACAAAAACTACAACGTTCTAACTCAGTAAACGAAACATTAGATTTACATACACACTACCTCTCGACGACGGAGACACGGTCGGGCAATCATAACGTCGTTAGGGAAGATGGACAGGCTACGCTATGCTTAGAATAAAATTTGTTTCAGTAGAACCAGTTGTATTACTTTTGTAAATTATACGAGTAGGTTTTGATCTGATGCCATGCTTCCTCATGACCCTATTGATACCACGGTCTCACAGACAATAGTGTGAAATAATACCTTTTTCAGGCTTTTTGGAGATTAGAGTTTTGGATATTTGGATGGGGGAGGGAAGAGGAATCAAACACACGACGAAAAACAATGCTGTGATTGTTTCACGTCAGTTTTCTGTAAGGCCATGGCATCACTCCGGTTGAGCCGAAACAGTCGTACCAAAGCATGGTTTTCCAACATAGTGGCCATGTCTTTTGCCTCCTTTTACCCAATCCCCAAATCCTCAAAACCCCTATAACCCCCAAACGGATGGCAATGCTCTTGTAGCACATGTAGTGTTGCTGGTCAATGAGTTTGCTGATTACACGCTAAACCATTTCTTTTTTTCTTTCTTCATGAAATAAACAATTTCTAGTGAGTAAGAGTTCCGAATTGCATTGTCTAAGGTGCCAAAGTGAAAAATAAATTAATAATTTATTTCAAAAACATCAATGTAGGCAATTTTGAACGTCAAAAAAGGTCAAAAAGTTCAACTTTGTGTTTGTCTGTCTGTCTGCCTGTCCTCTAGTGAACCTAGGAATAAGAAGGAGCAAGAAAAACTTTTGACAACCAAACTTCGCACTAACAATCGAATCTAGAATAATCCACACGTATTGATATACAATAAGTTTTAAGATTGACTTGGCCCACTGCATCTTCGTCACAATGTCCCAAGCTTGTCACATCTGTTTTTATTTTTTAGTCCCTCGGCACTTACTGTTTATGTTAAACGTTCCCTACATTAGGCTCTTAAAGGGACTAGAAGACGATAAGGAAAACGGTTCCAAGATATTTTATTGTGCTTTTTACTTGTTGCAAAATTACCAAGGGATCGAACTTTTTAAAGTAATGAAAAGGAATGCATTGAAACTGAAGATAATTCTTTAAGAGATTCGTGAAACAATTCAAATAATAAAGATGAAGAATTTTTTTTTTGTTGAACTTCGGAAACAATGAATGGAATATTTTAGAATTTGAATACTTTTTTTTTGTTGGGAATAAGTTTGTTGAGTTCGTGGAATGTTTGAAAGTCTTTACAAGTTTAGCTTCCTATTACATGGTATTGTTGAAAACTGGGTTTTGGTTGTGAATTTATTTATAGTACGAGTTATCGATCGATACGTTTTGACGCCGCTTATCAGTTCTGGAGCAGATGATAATTTCTTTTGACACATCTAGACGTCTAATTGTTGATTTCTTATGGTGGTAAAAAAACCAGCCAACTACAGACATCACCCTAATATTGGTAAACGTGAAAGTTTTTAAGTAATGAGGAATAGATATAATATTATTATGTCGGTGTAAAATCCAAATAAATTCAAATTACTTTACTTACTATGATTAATTTTTGCGCTTGTATCCGCAACATCGATGAATATTTGTAACTGTTTCACGAAAAACCAAATTTCAGACTTATTTCTATATTGATATCCTGAACGGATCGGAATGAAATTTAGCATAGAGGTAGATTGTAATACGAAATAACATATAGGCTACTTTTTGTAAATTAATGCTTTTTGTTAATAAATAATTGCTGGAAAAGCCTGTAACTCAAAATAAAGTATATGATACAAAAATAAAAAACTTTCTATAAACTACAATGTCTAAAAAAATTAGTGAAAATTCGTATGAAGTATTTCAATCGCAGGAGGAAAATTATCTGTACGATAGGACAAATATAAAATCATATAAACTCCACTACATCATCATAAAAAACTTAAGTTCAAAACTTTTATGTCTTTCTCTCTCTCTCTCTCTCTCTCTCTCTCTCTCTCTCTCTGTCTCTTTTATAAAAACGTTGCCCCACACTAGGACTAGAACAGTGCAGACTGCGCGCCTGGCGTAGTGGATGGGCAACTGGCTGCTGTGCCACGTATTGCGCGTTGGATTCCCACATGGAACCATCCTTAATGTGATCGATCCACAATTTGTTGAGGGTCTATGCAGCTTGTATACGAGAATTTGTATGTTGGTAAAGCACTTGTGACACAGAAGAAAATTCTAGTAGTTGGGACAAAGTTTTTTTTAAAAACGTAAAACCGAATAATTGACTCTGTGCACAAAATGCTTTAATAGGGAATTACCTACAACTGACTTCCTAAACCATAACCCCTTCTAAAATGGGTTTTCTGTCACAAAGAAGAAATAAGCACAATGGTTATTGTCCCCAAGCCACCTTTTTGGTAACAGCATGAGCCTTGGTACCATCAAACCTTGGAGCCAAATGCACTGCAAAATATACAAAGCTCAACAAAATGCTTCATTTATAAAATTTCGTCAATCGATTGTCAACTATAGAGTTTTATGTTAAAGGTGAAATTTCCTTAAACTTAGCTGCATATTTTGGTGTAGGTCGATGAGCGGTCGTCTGCCATTACACTTCATTTCTTTCTTTAGTTTGCGGAGTCGCGATCAAATTATATTGAAGCACGTCTGGTATCGATTCGTGCCTTCACGGAATTAGGGACCAGTGGAACTTGCGAAACTTTTTGCAAGGTGGTTGAAAATTAACTGGTTTTTTCCCAAATCACAGTACACACATATGTACTTTCATAGAAAACCGAGCTTCTGGTCCACCTGCATGCTTTATATTTTAAAGAGACTTTACCCTTCATTTTTACAGGTAAACTAGCTTATATCTTGCCAGGTATTGCTTATTACATCATGAATGAAAAATTCCAAGAAGATCAATTGAGAAAATAAACCTTAATATGCGCTTAGAAACATACCCACTTTCGCATTTTGAACAACAGTTAGTTTCTACAATAAGAATTGACTACAAGTTGTAATCCAAAAAGATAAAAATTTAAAAAAAAATTGAAAATCATCAATTACTTTTACCGGCTTTAGCAGGGGGAAGGGTTGACACTTAATGACTGAAAACCCACATGTTCTTTTTACTGGTAAGAACAGAAAAATATTATGTATTAGAAATAAACTCTTTTTAAATATATAATAAACTAGTTGAAACGCAGGCATGATAAAAAAATACGATGAAAACGAAGAAAAGACAAAACTATAATATGTAGTTGTTATGATTGAATCTATATTTTTAATGAAAACATCTCCAAAGAGGCTCCATAAAGGTCTAGTTTTACGCAAAAAGTAAAGAATAAAATTATTATTATTATATTATTTTATTACTGTCTTCCCATTGAAATAAGTCTTGGACCAGTATGATATCATATAGAGAGCTAAATGAATGGCCTTCTGTAGATAACTTAATACTGCCTTTAGCAATAAATTAAGCTTTCACTGTCGGCTGGATATAGGCGGGACGGAATTATTAAAGGAAAATCTTATAGTCCTATATGAAAGACTGGGTTTGGCTCACGGTTTTGTCCGATGACAAAAATGCTTTGTGTGATGAAAATAGTAATAGTGTGGCATTTGAAATGTTTAGATTATGTATTTTATCATCCATCTATTCAGATCAATATTACGTCTCTCAAATAGCGTTCCCAAGGTGTTAGAAGTAACATGCATCCAGCTGTTATGAAAAGAAAGGTAGCAGGGATCGTTATGTAGTCATGATTCCTCATTATGGACAACTAGCTTTTGCTCAGGGCTTCGCTTCAATACTTACTTTTATTCTTTTCTACACTAATCTGTCTCGCTCTCTCCATTAGCTTTTTTGATTTGAGATCAAAATATGTTGCGCCCTGGGTGGGGCGAGAGGGAGCGACTGAATAGATATTCTCTGAAAAAGACAACAAAAAAGAATCGATGAAGTTTGTTTACAAGATTTGTACTTAGCAACCGATTTGGCGATTCACAAACACTTTTATTCGAAATTAATTTGTTTTAGTGCTAATTGTTTAGGGATTGATGTTTCTAACATTTCAAGGGTGGTTATTATAGTCAAGAGATATCTTAATTTTTGCAGCTTCTAAAGTAGATGATTAAGAAGAAAGGTTCTGACTGAATTCATTAGTTTAATTTCATTTCAATCTGATAGAAAGGCATTCAGTATTAAGCATAACTTAAGACGTGGCGTTAATAAATTGAGAGAATTTGTGCAAACGAAAAGTGATTTCAAGTATCGAATGGCGTAGATTTGGCCGGTCTTTCTACTTTCAATCTGGCTTAGACATGTTTATTGTACTGTTCTTATTTTATTGTTGAGTGGATTGGTTTGTGATGTCATAGAAGCTAACAAATAATGTGAGTACTACAGTGCAAACAAGCTAAAAGCAAACAAGGAAAAATAGCTAAGGTAAGAAAAATAAATGCACCACCAGCATTGTGTTTCGCCGTGTGAGTGAGGTTACCGGAGACTCAATTCTTCCCCGATCCCTCCCAATCCCTAAACCTCCAAAACCCTAATCCCAAAAAGGTCGGCAACGCACTCGTTACTCCATGGGTGTCCATGGGCGGCGCTGATTACTTACCATCAGGTTATCTGTATGCTTGTTTGCCGACCCATTCCATAAAAAAACCCAATAATAAACATTAAGTGTTCTACAGCCATGATTCGGCACGAATCGGTCGGCTCGACCGGAGTGATGTCACAGTAACAGAAAACCAGCGTGAAACAACCACAGCGTTGTGTTTCAATGTTTGAATGAGGACAATAGGCCCAATCCTTCCCCTCCCCTAATCCCTCCCCAATGCCAAAATCTTCGAATCCTTAATCCCCAAAAGGTCGTCTACGAGCTCGTAACCCCTCCGTTGTTACGAGTGACCATGGGCGGCGATGATTGCTTTCCATCAGGTAATCCGTGAAATAGTTTGCTCAACTAACACATGAAAAATAAAAAATTGCGTTAGATATAACATTTTGAAGTCATCAGATTGAATTTAATGACCTATTTTCTACCCTTTTCAAGAAAAACTCATCCATTGAGTTTTCCACTATAAGCAGGGTGAGAGGGATTGTCAGACTCTTACTGACTAAAAACTAACCTGTTCCTTAGTCTACATCGAGCTAGCGGCGATGCATCTTTGCGCTTGCAACCACAAGCCCTCATATCCTGTTAACTTTACATGTCCGTCCATAGTAAATACACATTATTCTTATTCTTTGCAAAATTTTATCTAATAGCTGTTTAACACACTGTATTCGATTATGAGTTCGGAATCTTACATCTCCTTTAAAAAAATTCTGAAATTAAAAAATATATACGGAACCCTTCAACATAAGACATTAAACTATTCTTCGTTGGAAGTCATTTGACTTGATTCCGTGCAAACTTTTATGAACGCCTTGCCTTCGTATTGATTTATTTTCTTTTTTTTCGCTTCCCCTATTGAACCAAGTTCGGCAAGTCAGTGTGGCGTGCTGTGCTGTATATGGTGGAGGCAGCCATTTTATTTTGTTTACGAAGACTGTAGTAAATATCTGGGTTTTTTATTGCTGTGAGAATTCGTGTAAGGTGAGGTTAAAAATTCATATTGGTTTTTTTTTGTATCATTATTTTAATTTAGAGTCATTCCACGATTTCATTTAATCTCATGTTGCATGCATTTTTTTAATTCTACACTTACTTGAAGAAAAGTGTAGCAAACAGAAGATCTTTTTTTTTAGTAGGTAATATACTACATCATAAGTCATCATAATTTTAAGTGTGAGAGAGCCATGCTTCGGCATGAATGGGTCGGCTCGACTGGAGTGATACCACGGCCTCACAGAAAACCGGCTTGAAATAACCACATCGTTGTGTTTCGCCGTGTGAAGTTACCGGAGGCTCAATCCTTCTCCTCCCCCAATCCCTCCTCAATCCCTAAATCTCCAAATCCCTAATCCCTAAAAGGTCGGCAACGCACTCGTAACAACCCCGTTGCGAATAAAAAAAAACAGGTGACTCTTCCCACTCGGAATGGGGCTAATGGTAGTGTTGAGAGATTCTTCTTGACTAAAAGCTACCCCGTTCGTTCTACTGCTTCAGGCCTAGGCCACAATACATTTTTTTATATTTATTATCCTACAAATTAAGAATTGGGTCCAAGTTGTTGACCACATTCGATATAGTATGGTACTTGCAACCACTCAACGACCATGGACTAGCCAATCTTTACACGCTCTGGCAGTAAACGTGGTTAATATTTAACGACGTTTATGCGGGAATTACTGTCAGCAGTCTAAGACTTGGTCTTTTTTTTAATTAAGTGTAGCAAGTATGGCACGGCTTGTATGGCTAATGGCTAGTTCGACCGGAGTGATACCACAGAAAACCGAGAAACACCGCTTGTGTAGTGTTTAGCTGTGTTAGTGAGGTTACTGTAGGCCCAATTCTTCCCCACCTCATCAACATACCCACAAATCCCCAAGTCCTCAAATCCCTATGCTCAAAAGGCTAGCAACGCATTTGTAGCTCTTCCCTGTTGCAGGTGACCATAAGCGGCGCCGACTGCCATCGGGTAATCCTTCTGCTAGGTATAAAAACTACTCTATGTCCTTTCTCGGGTTCCAAACTATGTGTGTATCGAATTTCACAGAAATCGGTACAGTAGTGGCGTGAAGAAAAGACAGATAGACAGAGTTACTTTCGAATTTATAATATTAGTTTGGATGTTGTTAATCATCGATAGTTTCTGTTCACGTTATACAAAGGTCTTTTGAAAAGCACGTTATTGCTCTGATTGACTGTACGACAATTATCATTACTGAAGCGTGCTCGATGATTGATAGATTGATTAAAATGTTTTGATTGGCTACAAAGCTAGGGACGCGGTGACTATTACCGTGTTTGCTGACTAACACCAATTAAGTTCAACCTTGACACCATTAGCGCATGCTTTTTTAAGTGTTATTGATAATAGTTTTGTATGGAGTAAAGCGGCAAACAAGCACCCTGGTCATCAGGGCTCAATCAATTGGTGCTACCTATAGAAATGTGCTGCCAACCTTTTCAAGGTCACGATTTCGAGGAATTGAGGGGTAGGGAGAGTGAGAGATTATGGATAGTTTTAACTTAACCTAACCAAATAATATGTAGCAATACTAAATTATGGATCAAAATATTATTATTGCTTATCGCTTTCCTTGTTTATTTGGTGCAATAATAATAATTCCCAGTTGATACCAAAAATCTCTCTTGATAATTTTTTAATACGGTTAGGCTTAGTACCGATAAATTTGACAAAATCGTGAAATGCAGACGATTAAAATGATCTAGTCAAATTGGTCACATCATGAAACGCAACTATTTTATAAAATACTCAAGCATTTCATAAAGTGGGCTAACCTAGATAATGAGCAAATGTGGCAGATATATTCCAGCCGATGACTAAACGAAAATGACTAATGGAATTCTACTGGCTTCATAATCAGCTTTGCAGTTATAATTCCCTTGACAACGAATAATTTTATCAATTATCATGTTGAATGAACATTTAGAAAATCCTTTTTTCCAGGAGTTGTCTATTAAAAGGCTACCGTTTCTAATGAAAATGTATACGAAAATTCTGAGCAAAAAGAATTAAAATTAAATCAGACAATTTTAATGATTAATTAAACTTTTCCTTCGGACGATTTTGTTACAAAAACAATTGCTTAAGTAACAATTTCTCTAATTACTCTGAGTACTATTAATAGTTTGACTGTGCTAACAGAAAACGGTTAATATTAGGTAAATCTCTTTTTAATACTATCATTGCATATTGTAGTCTAAAATCTGCAAAAAGTCACTAATCCACGCGACTGAAGTCGAAAGCTAGATGATTTATATAAAAGTACCGATAAGTTGGTCATTCAGATCCCGTGATAACGCATGTACACAGCTCAACAACTTCCTCTAAATAATTATGTCAGTTTGAAGTAATCATAATGCTTGGCAGATAAGTTAGAAATCATAGTTGAAGGTTCAGGTTTATCAACGTGGCTTTTTGAGGGTGTAGATCGTCAAATGGTTTAAGGCAGTGTAAGACTCTTATATAATAAAAACCACCCCATTCCTTCTCCTGCTACAGGCCGGGCCTGTGAATCATTATGCAACACTAACTGGACATTAGTTAAGCGCCGTACGCCTGGATCTGGTTCTGGTCGGGCGACAAGCTACCCTTGCTCGTCGTCTGCAGACCTGCGCTTATTATATAGTGGCCAGAGATTTTCACACAATTTCCGACTCCCAGACAAAGAGCCCTGCTTATTGGTCTCTGTCAAATGTGTATTCCCTTAGTTGGCTTTTACGACATTTTTTTTATCAATAGATAGTGAAAAAATAAATGAAATATATATTGGAGTGTTTAAACATTATGTTATATGTAGGAAATCTGTTTATTTTAAGATAGTGTAGTTCATTTGTCTTATCGATACATTATAACTAATCAGTCCAGTTGACAAACTTGATCAAAATATAATTCATCTCTACCTTGCCCGTACCAGAGTTTTCTTGGGTTCCTGAATTGCAATCAGTAGTTAGCAATTTGGTTACCGAAAAATGTATCTAGATCCTAAAAAATATCCTTAAAAGGTCGGCCAGCCACTTGACACCCCTGAAGCTGTGGCTGTCGCGGTGCATTAGATGTCTCTTTGCATCAACTTGAATCTTTGCCATCCCTCTTCTTTTAAAAAAAAAGTATAAAACTTTCCACATCTTCAAATCCTACGACTCAATATCGACCATATTCCCCAACGGTATAATTTGCTCTTCATCCCTATATCAGCAATAGAAACTTCGTCATAGTGGAAGCAAACAACCAGAATAGTCTCAACAATGATACCCTTATTTAATCAAGCACACCTGCTTGTCTTGATTCTAAATGGTAAGTAGTATAGGGTAATTGAGTAAACATTTTCCTATTGTTTCGGGACGAGGAAAATGGAATCTTATGGAATTCTTGGTTAGATTAGTTATAGTTTATTCTTAGTAATTGTTTAGGTGGGAATGGAAATTGTTCGTGGTGTTATAGTGGCGTTTGGTATCATTTGCATAGCTAAGATCGTAATGATATGAAATGAGGAAAAAAAAGAGTTTTTCTTGCTTACTCCACTACCACATGGGGTGCAATTTGAAGGATTGTTTTTTTTTGTTGATGATAAGTTACTTTATACCTCTTTTGTTCCTGATGATAGGTATTCAGCGTCGTTTTTGCACAGCTGTAAAGAATTCACTGATGTTAGGGATTTGAGAAATGGAGAAAATATGAGTGATAGTCACTCATACTTTGAAACACGTTGTTTTACACCTGTTTTCTGTGAGTCCGTGATATTTGGGTGGCGTTCTGAAGAATAGCTCTTGCACACTTTCTTGTTACATACTTCATACATACATGTTGCGTTGTATAAGTATATTATGTCATAATATAATAGGTAAACTGATTTATTAACTTCATTTCTTAAATTTATCAGTAGTGATGCTTTTGTAGGTCAGATGACGATATCCGCAGGGTAGTTGGCAGTGGTTAGACGAGAAGAGCTGAACATCGAGCTCAGTGGCGTACAATTCAAGAGGCTATATCAAATTAAGAACGGAAAAAGGATAATGATGCTGATGATGATGCTTTTAAAATAACCATCAGAATCTGCTTAGTTTCTTAGAATGAAATAATTAGAGGATTGTGAAAACCGTTGCTTATCTATTAAAAAAGTATTTTGTCTTGAAAAAAGTATCTGTGACACGACAATTTATTTTGTTGTTACGTGTAAAAATCAAACTGTCACTTTGATCGTGTCATTAGATTTTGTCAATAATATTGACATGCTTAAATAAATAATTATTTATAAGTTAGAATAATCTATTTCTTTGTTTAGTTTCATTGTTTTGATGAGCTAAATATTTGATGGAATTGATAGAAAAATCTGATGATGTTATGAAAGAATACGAATAAAAAGAAAATCTAATTCGTATTAAAACGGGTTGGTTGGTCCTTTATTATTACTACTTGTATTATTTTTTGGAGACAGTAATTGTGAGTTATTATTGCACTTTGCTTCTTCTCTTTATTGTTGATACACAAACCTGGGACAACAATTTGTGGATCACGCAAAAAGTAATTCCGTGCGAGTTGATTCCGTGACATGTTGCACGGCAGCTGGTCGCCCAACCACGGTGTCTACTGTGCCGTTAATATATTAATATATTGTATTTTTTTATTTAATAGCACTGCATACTGGCAGTTATGGATTACCTCCTGGTAAGCAATAGGCACCACATAAACACCCGCAACACCAGAAGAGTTACGATTGCATTGCTGGCCGATGGGGACTTAGGAGTTGGAGATTTAGGAAATAGGCAGAGATTGGAGGCAGTGGCTCACTCACGACACGAAATACATCGCTGGTTGTTTCACCTCAGATTTCTTTAAGTCCATAGTATCACGCTTACTGAGCCGATTCATTCGTGCCGAAGCATGGCTAATCCACACAAACGCATGTTAAATTGAAAAAAGAACTAACTCATAAGAGAGGATATTCCAAAATAGAATCTTATTATTGAAGCATAATTTTTAAGATTCAAATACCTTATTTTTTGAGTTAGGCCTCTTTTCTGTTAAGCAACCTAAACATCTTTTTGTTGTTTCAACGAAACAATCAACTAACTAAACCTGTAATTTCAGTTGCACAATCATGACGAAAAACGATGCAGAAACGTTGGAAAGAATGAAACTTCTGGAAGAAAGGATAAAGGCCCCATCCATATGGGGCCGGGTATCTAGTGGCATCAGATTCGAAGACCTTCAGGATAGAAGATATGATGAGGCTGTAAAATTATTGAAAAAGCACTATTTGCCTGAAGAGGTGATGTAATATTTAATACTAGCTTACACCAGCGATTTTGTCTGCATAAAATTTGCATAGCTTTTCGATATCGCGCGTGAACACTATATTTTTGGAGGTATTTACTCGTATAAATAAGAGATGTTTTTCTAAAACGAAAGTGGCCTAAAATACTCCTTATCACTTCAGTTACCTACAAATAAAATTCCGGTTAAAATCAATTCAACCATTCCAAAGATTAGCCAGCACAACCAGACAAAACTTTTATAAACAATTTTTATATAAGTTTTGTAAGCAGCCTCACAAAAAAAAAAATCCCCAACTGACATCATTATCCCTATTGATCTCCATCTGTGGTGAGTTCAAATGAGTGGCATTCCGTATCAAAAATATTCAGGTTTTAGACGGGCGGCGAGCTATGTAGGCAATGTGTCGTAGGTTCGACCCAACCAACTCTCTGTGTTATTCACGAGTGAGTTGGTTGTGTGTACGTGTAGGGTATTAAATTGTTTCTTTTTAAATTCACATACGACAAAAGAAAAATCTTAAAACAACTTCAAAAATTAAGAGAGAGCTTAAGAGCAGTAGGCCATTACGAGGTATTGAACTAATATCATTCCATTGGAATTTCAGTGTATTGATCAACACTAAGAGGTACCTAGGGCTGTCACTCATCGTTAAATTTCAGTTGTCGCTTAATTACATTTAGCTGTTCAGGTCGTCTTCGTACCGTACTAGAATCAATAAACGTGTCACTTGTCAAATTATTCGTTTTATTATCTTTAAAAGAAAATCTCACTTTTATATTATGACATAATATTTTCTAATGAAATAAAAAGAAAAGTGTAATTTAGAGTGTAGATAAATCTGATAAAACAAAGATCGTTTGAGTAAGATAGGCGAAAGGAAAGAATTTGCGATTCGATTTTTTTCTATGCTACGCTGGGTACTACGCCGTAGCTCTCTGCTACGAATGTGTAGTCACTATTTGTGTTGAAAAAACAATCAAAGTCTTATTTAGCTCTTGAAACGAATTGATATGCTTATTTGAAATAAAGAAAAATACAAGACCTTAACATAAATGATTTGTAACCCTTGTCTATCAAAATACAAGAAAAATTACGTGTTTTTACAAAGAATGCGGCAATTGGTTCGTAGCTGACTATTTAATTAAAGGCTAAAAACAAAAAAGATGAATCGTTCCTTCGGAAATCTTAATTTACTTAATTAAAGCTTTGAGCGGGCATGCGACTAGGAATGGAGACGGGAAATTTGGTCGCTGTTCTTTTAAATTAGATTATTTTGTAAGAACTAATAATTTGACCTGTTATTTATAACTAGCTTCCGGGTGTGGCTTCGCTCGCGTGGTATGTTGATAAAAAGTAGCCTATGTACTATTCTGTAGTGTATCCTATTTCTGTGCCAAATTTCATACAGATCCGTCTAGCCATTTTGTCGTGATTGAGCAACAAACGTCCAAACATCGTTACTTTCGCATTTATAATATTAGTGTAAGGTTTGATGGTTTCGCTAGTCCTATCACTTGTATAAGAGACTCGCAAAGTGTATTTTTGTGGTTAAAAATTGTACAATGACTACTTCAGTCCTGTATAGGGAAATTCTAACCCCTTATTACAAAACAAGATTTATCTTTAGTCCAGGTTTAAACCATTGCGTCATGTTTTGTATTTTGAATTCTATTCTCAACTACCTTTGATTTGAAATACAAAAGCAACTAGCCCGTTCCGATACAGTATAGTGCTCGGCTCGCAATCCCGGTTTGTCAAACAGTTACCTAATTAAGCCATCAAATATCATAAGTAATTAAATTAATATGTCTCAAGAAAGTTATAACAGAAAAAGGCCTATAATATTATTATAATAGATTACAAATTCGACGAGTAGAAAATTTATAGGTCGACTGAATAATATAGATTGACGTGATCATAGTAGGATCCCGCTTACAATAAGACCACGTAACTCGTTCCATAGATTGAAAAATACTTTAGAGATTACTTTAATAAACCATCTTTAAACTTTATTAAAAATAAGTCTCTATTCATTTTCATGTCCAATTTCAACAATATGCTTGGAAAATATTTTTATTTGTAATTTTTTAATTTGATTAAAATACTTTTCGAATTAGACTGTGTTGTTGAAATTATAAGAATTTTATGAAGAATATTTTTTTGATGCTTAATTTTTATTAATCTTATTTTGAACTAGTACTTTCTCAATTTGAACAAGATTTAGGCGAATATTTTTTAGTGGAATGTATTTAGGTCGTTGAACCTTGAGTCTTAGGCTTATTGTTCAATGGAAAATGTAATTTAAATTAATGACAATTCAGTTACAATTTCAATGAGTGGTTGTGATTTGAAAATTTCAGCACATGTACCTACGTTATTGTGCAAAAATGTTGCTACTTAAAAAAACTATATTCAAATATTTTTATTACGTGGTTTTGCCTTATATTTAAGCAGTAAACAACTTGGACTTTTACAGAGGCACGTCAGCAGACCTCAGAATTTTAGGATTTTAAACTCTTTGCATTGTTAGGAACAATCAAATTTGATTGGCAGACACTAACAACTGCTTCTTGCTTTGCAGATAACGTACAGGTCTATGAAAATAGTAGATGATAAAGAAGCGACAGACGAGTTCATACATAATGTCAGGATTTGGATGAAGGATAAAATGTCCCTTGCTGCTGTGAGTGAGGGAAATGATCAATTGGTTGGAGTACTCATCATGAGGATTCAGGAGAAGAGTAAGTTGTAGAGATGGATATGTTGACATATTTTTCATATTCCATATATCGTGGCCTAAAAGCTAAAAATTGTATATAATAAATATTATAAAGCTGTAGATCTTGTTTGTTTGAACTCGCTTATCTCCGGAACCATTGGTTCAAATTGAACAATTATCTTTTTGTGTTAGTTACTTCATTTACCGAGAAAAGGTATAGGCTGTAAAATATTACGCTACTCTTATGATCTGTAGGAGCCGAGTAGCAGGTGAAACTGCGCGAGACTAGCTAGTAATGAGATAAAATATCCTAATTAAATTTTTTTTATCATAGAAGTTTTACATGACGTGAATATCAGCACTGTTGGGCCCCATCTGTGGTGATCTGTTGACTCTCTGAGGCATGCGTTGAACGCTTTTTGCTATACCCTCGGATATTTTATAAGGCCTGAAAATCTAACCTGAACCCTAACTCAATGAGACCCTCTTACATATTAGTCTACTTACATTCTTATAGTAGAACCTCCAAAAAATTACAATTCACTGAATAGTGCCGTCTATTCTGAATCTATTTGCGTATCAATCGAAAGGCATCGAATTCGTTTCGTTTGGAACCGATGGCAGTAACATTAGGGGGCAGATTCTTTGAATGCTTCGAGCCTAAATTTTTACTGCATCCGTAAAAAGAACTCCCGATTCAGCTACAGGGGTCTTTGTTTGGTGCAAGTTTTAAGAATTATTTTTTTAGTTTTTTTTTGAAATTTGCCAAATTGCTACTACTTTAAATGGTTACCTAATCATAATAAAATACAAAACTACCTCGTACAGAAAATAGATTTTTGTATACTCTAAAAGCTCATATTATACTGTGACCACAATTCTCTATTCGCAGTATGACATTCACTAGGACATTCAATAACTATTCTTCTTCTAACATTTTTGTCCCGAAAACTTTAGTTTGGAAGTGTAGAAAAAATATTTCATTTGGTCTAATAATTAAACGATCCATAAATTATTTGGAAAGTTCAATTTAAAAACAGAGTACTAACGTGGAGTAAAACAACTGTAATAATTATTTTTTGCTTACATCCCGACGCTACCGCCTATTACTCAAACCCTATTTCTTGTACGTAAATTGGATTCCAAGTAGCAGATACGGGTAGGTCTATATTAGGGGCGATGATGCCATCAAGACAAATACAGAACTACTGACTACAAACTCAACGTGAGGTGATGTTACATCCCAATCCGAAGCTATTAGCTAAACAAAATAAACAGACAAGCAACATTGAAATTCTGAAACAGCTGAATGCGAAAGCGATACAATTCTTAGTGAGTTTTCTGAAAACAGATTCGTGGATTATGGTTTAAAAAAACTATTGTAGAAGAAGATAATATCGATGAAAAGATAGCGAAAGGTTCTATGCATAGGTATAACGGCTTCTTTTTACATATAAAATATAAAAATTTGACATAACATTTTTTTATTGCAAAATATACGTCGCATTGATATACCCAGGTTTAGAATTCGTGCCAAAGAATCTCTCCTTTATCTCCAGGATACCACTAACTTTTGTCAAACAACCAAGAGGTGGCGCTGAATCATAATCACTTATCCCTGTGCTTATTTGCTTTTGACAGTTTTAACTGTGTTATTGATTATTTTTTCATCAGGTGCTTTCTCAAGGACGTTCAGCCGCGTCAAGTTGACCCACAATCCTTTGTACAGCACTGTGATGAAATTCTACAATGAGATTGAGAAACCAGTTTGTATCTACGATGAATTAGGTGTTAAAAGATACTTCAAGATATATCTCATCGCATTGAAGAAAAGGTACAGGCATCGAGGTTCGTTAAATAACAAAATAATCGTATAGTATTATTGCTATGTTAAAAAACTGCAGCTAATAAGGTTTTGATTATTATACCTATATAGCAGGTCTAGTTTTATGAAAACTGTTTGAAATAGTGGTTTATGTGCTTACGACAAAACTAGTTTTGCACTTGAGAATACTAATAATTGGATAGTTACAATTCTGTGGCCAACCATTTCTAACCTAACCTATCGAAGAATTTGTTTGTATGTCTATGATTGTTTATGTTTTTGTTTGACCTGATGGTAAGTAATCGCCGCCCACCAGAGGAGTAATAAGTGCATTGCCGGCCTTTTGGGAATTATTCTTTTTGAGTTTCAAGATTAGGCAGGGGTTGGGAAAAGGGACGAAGGCTTGGGCCACTGTTGACCGCACTCACACGGCGAAACACAACGCTGTAGTTGTTTCACGCTGGTTTTCTGTGAGGCCGTTGTATCACTCTTGTAAAGTTTTCTCTGAGGCTTTTTATTTCTCCTATAAACATATAAACATCGTCTATGATTTCAGGTTTAGCAAAACAAATGTTAAAAGCAGCAATGGCATTAAGTGCTAGCGCTGGTGTTGCCGGAATCGCTGGTATATTTACAACAGCAAGATTACACACAATCGCCCAAGAATTAGGATTCGAAAAGTTGAATGAAATTTACTACGTGCGATATTTGATTGACGGGGAGGTTAGTCTTAAAATAAAACTCGACAAAATATTTAAAGAAAAGACATTTATGGCGATTTTCAGCTTTATTTTTAACTACTGTAAATGTCTTTTCTTTAAATGTTTATCGAGTTTTAGTGGGACAAAAGTAAGTTTTTTACTTGCAACAAACTAGTGCTTGACTGCGATCCCACCTGATGGTAAGCAGTGATGCAATCGTTGATGGTAAGGCGCACTAGTTTATTAAGAGCCTATTCACTCTAGCCTTGAAGACACCTAAATTGTATTGTAAGTACATATTACTGAAAAGTTAGCTACTTGTCGCTTAAAATGTAGGTGGTATAAAATTGGTTCCTTCTGAAAACTACTATCTCTGTATAAAGAAATAATGCAAATAGATTAAAATAAAATATCATTAATTTTATAATTAACCCGCAGACCCAGCCACGCGTTGCTGTGGCTAAGGTAAATAATAATATTGTGACTATAAATTGAGATTTACGCTATCCTATCTTTCAATTTGGATCAAAATGCACACGGAAAGCAAATCAAATTTAAAATCGGTTTAGTAGTTTAGGAGTCCATCGCAGACAAACACGTGACACGAAATTTTTATATAAATATAAACATCATTTTCTGTACATAGATAGATCTTCATTTTTTAGGTTTTATAAAGATTTTAATACGATCCTTGTTTAAATCATTTCTGTATATTTAACTAACCATAGGCGCACTAGACAGTGACAAGTTGAAAATCCTCACGCTTAGGAAAAACGTAATTATACTTACACCTTAAAATAAACTACTTACCGCCTTTCATATCACTTCAGCTTACCGTCGTTCGCAAGCAAAGCGCAGCTCGTCCACAATTTACTACACATGCAAGTCTTTTATCCTATTCGGTGCTTACCGCTTCTATCCATCGTCCCAAATGATTGGTGGGTGCTAGACTATTTGGCCATCAGATTTTTTACTCAGGATTTAGTATGCATCGTTGATACCGATTGACGTCAACAGGTTGTCGATAGGAAAAGAAAAACTGGTGGAAGTGTTTTTCTTTTTTTGAACATTGCCTTTAGTATTTGGTTGATCACTTGCTTGTAGTCTGTCAGATAGCCACTGGATGTGATCGCTTTCAGCTAAAAGCGATCTGAAACGATCTATCCAGTGTTAATTGTACAGTTGTACAATTTGAAGTCGAGAGAGATGGAAAGAGAGTGGGCTGTATTCTATAATGTATGTTTTATAGGTATCAGATTAGAATTAGTTGGACATAAGATTTTATTTTCTTTGTGTGATATAGCCAAACTGTAAACGGTAAACAAAGAAAGGTTGCTGCAGAACAGAACCAGAATGTACCACATATGCCTCTAGGAGCTAATAGCCGAGAGACCAGTTCAGAGAAAGATTAAGAATGAGGTTTTTAGTTTGTAAAAGTCCGACATTGTCTCTCACAAGACTACCAAAAATAAAAGCCGTAAGATTATCACTGATGCTTAAATATTTCTTTTTCTTCAGATTGTTTTCTGGGACACTGGGCTAGGTAACTACGGTGCAGCGATCATGGCACTTCGTATACCAAACGTGGAAGAAGTTCAAGAGTTGCAGACACAACACTCGTCCAGATTCAACATACCTGTGGCAACGGATGAAGAGGAAACTGAGGAAGATAAGGCGCAGACTACCCCAGTAACCGATGCTGCTGCCACTGCAACTACCAAATCCGACGCAACGCCGACAAAATAAATTGATGATTCATAATTATGTTTTTTTTATTTGTCCTTTTTTTGACTGATTATAGACAATTGAGATCAAATAATACTTTGTACGACAAAATTAAGGATTTAAGTATTTCGATTTTCGAAATTCATAACAATGGATGGAACAATGTACCTTATTTATTGTTCCTAGCTGTTGTCAAAATCATTGAATAGGTACTTTATTACTTTAGAGAGCCTAACTTAATAATCAGTCAGGGTAGCGGATGCAAGCGCAACAATGGACCGCTACTGCGGTACTGACTCGGAGCAGGAAAAATGGGATGGTTTTTAGAAAAGCCACTCTCGTTCCACCAAGGGTGAACAAAAGAGAAGGTGAAGTGGCTTCTCACTTTATGCGATTCCCTAAAAATAAGCCTTAGAATAAAACACGTATTACATATGTCTTTTAAACCAATTTTTCAAACCACACCACCGACGAAAATGAATTTCATCCCACAATTAATTTGTAGCACTTACAACCAAAGCACAATAATTCAAACCGTTATAACAAATTGTGACATAACAATACCGTTCACGAAAGCTATTTACGGTCCGCGGTACGTGATCGCAATTAGCCCCAACAATATAGTATCATATCACTTCAGTCTACATACTCACGCGAAATTTTCTGATGTAAAAAAAAGATATTTAACGTCAAATTTCACGCCATTTTATTACATGTTACGACACGTTTACGAGACGACCTTTTATGTTAAGCTTTTGATGTATTCAATGCGATTAGAAAATGTATTTTAAGGGGAAAATCATCGAATGACTTCTCCCACCCTAAGTGGGAGGGAGTGTCAGACTCTTACTGACTAAAACTCCCCTGTTCCTTCTATTTGTCTGGGCCGAGGCCGCGATGCCTCATAGCGCTTGCCCCGCAACCCCGGCTTAACCCCCTATAATGCCCCGTCTGTGACGGCTCATGTCTCCATTGGGTCTTTGAGGTGCCTTACGCTCGGTTTCAGTCAGGCGGCGCGTTACCCTCACTCGCTGTCCGCAGACCCGCGCTTACGGTGGCCGGAGATCCTCTATCGAGAAAAGGATATATTGGAATTGATTTGCTAGTAACTGCCAGTAAATATATTCCAATAAATTATAAAAACAAGCGTTAATTTATTTGTAGGTATAAATGTATGTATGTATTTATGCGTGTTTGTATAAAAGTGTTTTACTTTCAATTTGGGACTAGAGGGAAAACGAGGACACAAATCATGCGATATAGGCGATCAGCGCCACCCATCGACATTCGTAACCCGTGCTTCTAGTATAGGAAAAGTCACAAATGCGCTGTCATCTTGTCTTTGAAAAGAATTAAGTACAATACGGCCGCCGTACCTTGGCGAGTCTGAAGTTAGCCGATTAGCTGCGCAGTATACAATTTTGTTCCTAAAAGATCCATTGAAAAAAGACTAACTTCAGACTCGCCAAGATACGGCGGCCCTACTGTATATGTTTATGGTTTTGTATCGCATCGCTCGCAGCGCATATATTTAGAGGTTTGTGTACAAAATCCTTATAATTTTACGACACGTTCATAAAACTGGTAATCGTTGGGAACGAACGGATGGACGCTACTGGCAGTCGCCATTTTGTTGCAATGCCACAGGTGGTGCTTACAGCTGTCATCAAGATATACGTATTTAAGTTAGAGAAAAATGTAAAGAACAAATTAAAAGTTTTAATTTATTTGGTTATATTTTGGTGTTATTTAATATTGTGACGATTTTAGGTGACATTTGCAACTACAATATGTATTTTATACATATACATTCTTCACATACATATACCTTCTTACAAACTTTCGCGTTTATAATCTTTATATTATATATATTTCTACTGTACGCGTATATGTCATTGAACTCCTCCTAAACGGATTGACTGATTTAAATGTTTTTTTCTGTATGCGCTGAGTGGCGCCCTGGATGGTTTAGATTTACAAATAAGCCCGGCATGACACTGATAACTTGAAAAAGCATGTGATCTCGGTATAACGATTTTGCTGAAATTTGATAATATATGGGTTTTTTTGGGGAGGATAGGCTAGTATAATTATATAATCTATAATATCTATAATTTATAGTATTTATTAATTTAATAATTCAATTGGAAAATATCTTGTCTAAAAATACTCAACAATTTTTCTTGCATAATCGAACTTTTACCCTTGTGCTTCAACATAGCAGCCTTCTGGAGGTTTTAAACCGGTTTTCATAATATTCTTTTGAATTGCTTTCGATTTGATTTTCACATAGCAGAGTCATGCTTTGGCACGACACCATCTTGATGACCGGAGTGATAGATCAACCTCACAGAAAACTGGCGTGGAACAATCACAGTGTTGTGTTTACACGTCTAAATGGGGTTACCGCAGGCCTATTCCTTTCCCCACCCCATCCTTCTCCAATCCTTATATCCCTGAAACCACTTATCACCAAAATGCTAGGAAGACACTCAACTCCTCTGGTGTTGTGGATGTCAATGGTAGGCGCCAATTGCTCACCATCAGGTGCCGTAAGTGCGGACAGCGAGTAAGGGTTGCTCGCCGCCCGACCATATCCAGACCCGAGCGAACGGCGCGTAGCGTTCTGCGCGTGCCTCAAAGAGCCAATAGACCACCACAGACAGGGCCCTATAGGGCTTATGTTCAGCCGGGGTTGCGGGTTAAGCGCAATGAGTCACCGCGACCTCGGCCCAGAGAAGGAGAAGGAACGGGGGGGGGGTTTAGTCAGTAAGAGTCTGATTACTCTCTCTCGCCTTCCCTGGGCGGGTGAGGTCATTTGATAACTTTCCCCTGACAGAAAAAAAAGGTACCAGCCTGTTCGTTTTCTGCCGTAAAAAATACTTTTACTTAGCCCTCAAAAAATACTCGTTTCTGCTTTGTGTCTTTAGAAACAATCAGAGTATTATTTTAAGTATTTCTCTTGTCTCCAAACGCTTTCCTAAACAGTAAATGATCGATTCCATATCTCCCCTCGTGAAATAAATTTCATAATGAGCTGAAGATCTTTATCGCTGATGCCTGTCCGAACTTTGATTAAATAAGTTATTTTTCTAAGTAACTTCAGATTGTTTGGATTTTTGATTTTGTTTTCGAATTTCTTAATAATAACATTTACGCCCGGTTTCTGAAAGGCTTGTCAACGCTAAAATTAACTAATCTCCTGTTAAATCTCTTGTCAAGTGTCAATTGGGTTGCATAAAGCATGATTAATCAACTAATTTGATCATCATGTCAGTTGACATGGCTGTCAAATCAACTCAAGAATCGAATGATTATCGCAATTTTGGGTTTCTGAAACGCTGGTCAAGCCTTGATCATAGATTATTCGTCTGTCAAAAGCTCGGTCAACTAATCGGTGCTTGTTGGCGAATTAACTTACGAATTCAACTGATTTTTCACGTGAGTCTACATTTTCTCTTCAAATAAGTATATTTTTTTAAGGTATGTTACACAGAAATATGTATTACGAAATTTTATTTGTAATAATACAATTTTCTTTGTACTTAAGTGTAAATTATTTGATGTCTTGATTAACTTACATTGATTCTGGTTTTAGATTACGATAATGTTTCTTTCGGATAGTAGCATGATGAGTATCAGCACATCCAGCAGCGATGAAGATATAAGACCAAAATGAATCCGTTTAATTTCTACAATGAAGAGGAATTTAAGAATCAGTACCACCCAACGGACAAAGGCGTTTGTGCTGTTAGGTACTAGTTAACATGTTAGTGCCGAATATTAAACAGTTCACTTTGAGGAACCATTCTATCAGTGCTTTGGATAGGTGTTACTGACAATAAGCTATTACCATGCCACATGAGCGTTTCAAATTACGGTTGCTGAGAGTGCACAAATCTACGGCTTGTATAATAATAACAAAAGAATCTGCAGCGATTACTATGCCCTGTAAACATGAAGATTGTACAAGGATAAAAACAGAATCCTACAAAATTCGATCTTTTCCAAATCTGATCAGGGCATTTGACTGCACACATGCAAAGATACAGTCAACTAGTGAGCCACAAGCTGAGCTGTACAGGAACAGGAAAGGATATTTCTCAAGTATATCTTAGGATAGTTCAAGAAGATATTGGTGCTCTTTCAGAGATAAATAAAAAAACACTTCTGTGCGCACATCTTTATTGTTGACTCATTTTAATTGTTAAGTAATATTTAAATGGTATGTATTTTTAGGTGAATACAAAGAAATAACCATATTATTAACATGTTTAATCTTAAATTAATCTTTATAAAATATAACACTTGAAATATAAAAACAAGTATATTTTACTTATACATATTTAGTTAGTATAGTAACTTACTTATATTTAAATTAAATGCTAATAATGTATATTTCTTAACCAAAAAATTTATTTTATTGCGAAATATATGCTGTTTTATAGTTAACCGATATTCTAACTTTTTTTTATTTCCATACTCCATCTTTATTTCATTATACTTCTTATTATTTTGTTTCTGAGTGTCTGCCTCTGATGTTTAAATTGTTTCGTTGATGTGCAAGTTAAATTACCTGTAAATAAATTTCATTAAAGTTGCAATAATTATTCTTAATACACGATTAGGTACTTAACAAATCAGGACAGGTATTTAATATATCCTAATCTGGTAATAGTTACAATATTCTGACTAGCTAATATGGGCACTATAAAAGTATTTTAAGATCAAAAACTTACATTTTTATTCGCTACATTCTGTCTCGTAGTTCTTTTTAATTCCAATAGGCTATGATTAGCTGTTTTTGGCTTGGAGGCACTTCTGCATTACTGTAGAATTCATTCGTTGTGGTCTCCCGAGCTTCATTTTTATGAATAGTAGAAATAGCATTTGTGCACTGATTATCAATTATGTGCTTGTCTCTGTAATAAAACATGGTGCGTATTATACATCGGTCTTGGCTGCAGCGCGGGATGTGAAGTATAAACAAAGATATTTAATACTTTTAAACAACAATAGGTTTATAAAACGCAATAGGTAAAAAATATATGTTTATATTTATACTTACTTCTGAACTAGTTCTAAAAGAACATGCCTTTTCCTTTCGATGAAATTTTCCCTCGTTATGCCATTTTAAGGAAGTTTAGTTAGCATTTTATTGAAATTGTAACTTGATATTTAAATTTCGCAGAATTGTTTGACATCAATGACAGTCCGTAATTTTTTTAATATTAACATATCTGACAGATAAGAATGAACTATTGAACAAAAAAGAGCAGTGTGGCTATGATTAAAAATAAATCCCATGTCAAATCAAAATAATCATAGATTAGTTAATTAGGTCCTGATCAACGTTTCAGAAACTCAAATTGATTTGACAGTCATGTCAAATTAATCGCAGTGTTAGTTGATCAAAGAATTGACAAGCCTTTCAGAAACTGGGTGTTAGTCTCGGATGGTGTATTGATCAGTACCTTCTTTAGAGATTTAATCATAACAAATGATTTGTAAATGCGACTTATGGTGGTAGAATACAAAGCAGGAGAACAGGAATATGTTTATGGGTTATTCTAAAAAGTAATGTGTGTACTCATTGTGAAGCATATTGTCTTATTATCATATTGATGAAGGCGCACTATATGTATTAAAGTTTACACTTCCAATACCGTCTGTTGTCACAAGCGGCTTAAGCGCACCTGGAAATAGCGATCTGATGTGTCCCCAAAATGGGATGTACAGAGAAATCCCAACGTCTTTGAATTAAAATTCAATCAAAAAAGGTATCTAAACTCATGAGACTTTTATAGAGTTAAATTTACTTTAGAAGTATATAATCATTGACATACAGTGAAGGATAACATGGAGAGGAAGTCAATAAGTACCTTTAATATAGTAGTAGTTGAAAATTGTAGTGTGTAGTTTGAAATCGTCAATCTGTGCCTAAAGCAAGCGTGGTGATCCATACTGAAACTTTTGAGCACAGGATATTTACAGGCTGATGATGATGACAATAATAAAATAAATTTCCTTTTCTAGAGCTGATGTTATTAGCTGAAGTAGTGAAGAGCTTGGCATGAGCTCTTGTTGACACAAGAAGAATGGCTTTGATCTATTGCATAATGTTAAAAATTAAAAGGGGCTATTTTGTAATACGCTCTTATATCTTACTCTTCAGGGAAATCGATGTTACAATATGAATGCTAGTGATGGTATGGGGACACTATCGGATACACGAAATGAAAATAATATTTTTGTCTGAAGCCGTAACCGGATCCATTTCACAAGTTTCCGATAGTTTTGTACTAGTGCAGTTAGTCAGGAATGTTTCATACCAAGGCGGTGTCTGAATAAAGAATGTTGTGACAGTTTTTTATTTCACTGCACACCAGCCACGTGTATCACAACTTCTTTGCCATTTCGCCATTCACACTAAGCCATTTTGTTTGCCATTTCTCATCCAAAAAATCTCTCTTTCGTAACTAGTTGTTTTGTTTATATTACATCTATTTGATATCTAACTGAAACTAACGGCTAATTCGTAACCGATATATATATTTTAACGTTGCCCAACACTAAGGTTTTCTCTTATGTCGTAGGTGCGTTTACAAACATAAAATTTTACTTACACATTACACCCAGAGCCGGAACAATAATTAGTGGATTACACAAACCTACGACACGTTGCTCGGCAGGCAGTTGCCCAACCACCGCGGCAACCGTGCACTCAATTTTATTCCTATATCCCATATCCATATCCAGATCCGAAATATCATATCTATAACATCCCTAATGAATACTTCTGAATCCCAGTAAATATACGATTTATTTTTGGATAAGGATTGTATAACATTTTCCCGGAAAAAAACTTTATCTTTGCCTGACGCGTTGGAGTATTTATTTTATTCTATCTCGATCAAATAATTCAGTTTCCTGTTACTTCTTAGAGTAATATTTTGTTTACTTACATACATCGTAAACTTTTTGAAGTTCTGAGAAGAGCTAATATATATCGTATCCTTGAAAATTATGTACAAAATTTTCTGATCACACCTACATGAACCCAGTATTTTCTTATTTTCATCATATAACTAAATGAGCCCTCTCTGCCCTTTTCCCTAGCTCTTCAGTATCGGAACCAAAGTTATGTGTCTCTATGCCCTTAATCATCATCAGCCTATAAGTGCCCGATGCTGAGCAAAGGCCTCTTCTCACACGGAGAAGGTTTGAGCATTAATATATTTAGAAATTGTAAGTCCAGGTGTTCTCATGATGGTTTTCTGCACCGTATGTCACTGTATGTGGTGTCTAAATAATCGCAGGAAGTTCATTATAACTCGGAAAAAGTCACATTGATACTTGCCAGGTTATGAACCTATACCCTTATGCATGAGAAGTAGGCGCCTAAACTTCCAAGCCACGGCGATCTTACATTTCCGCTCATTACACACACACAGCTAACCTACCTGTTATGAGACAAATCTGCCATATTCTACGGTAAATGCTGTTATGCCAAAATGGCGGTTTCTACACTAGAAAATAAATCTAAATCACGTCTCAGAGATATAACTGCCTTGAACCCGAAACGATATATATCAGAAGATGAGGATGCAGGAGACGAAGACCAAATAGATTTCCACTTGTACGTTCTACGCTTTCCGACATTGTCCTACCATAATTGCTTTTGTCGTATACATCCTCAAATAATAATAATGTAAGTCCTTTTGAAACCACACCAATTTCTTTAATACCTTCATATCCTACTTCTTTTTGATGAAATAAGAAAAATATTTTGTGGAATATTTACTTAAGACAATTCTCAGTAAAAGGGTTACTTCCAGTCATAACAAAATTATAAATACACCTATTTACCTTTTCAGGGACCAAAAGGCACGATATTTAAACTAACAGGATAAGAAACAACGAAATTGTAAAGTACTTCCCAGAAATCAAAGAGAAACAAACGTAAAACATTTAGCAAAGTAAATATACAGTTGCCATTCCAACTCAAAATGATCTTTTAGAATGATGAATGAGATAGCAATATAGAAATTTAGTTAGTTAGACAAGGACGGTGAATCGAAAGTTTAATCAAAAACAATCCATTTCAATATTATTAATTAGGCTCGCGAACGAGGTTTTGTTAGCTATGATGTTGGAAGTTTTGGATGCGGTTCTTGAAAACATTTTCTTAACTTGACGGCAGGATACAGCGCCAGGTAAATATTTTCTTATTAGACAGTAATTTCTACGTAGTCTCTCTCTCTCTCTTTTTCCATGAAATTTCCTGCCAAAAACACGAATGGCATCAAAAAAAACATGCTGCGACACGAATGGGTCGTCTCAACCCGAGTGAATACTACGGCCTCACAGAAAAGTGAGGTGAAATAAGCACAGCATTGTGGTTAGTCGTGTAAGTGAGAGGCTACCAGAGGTCCAATCCTTCCCTATTCTCCCCAAAATCCCCAATCATCATGGTTAAGCATCACCTCGTATCATCATCAACCTATAAGGGCCCACTGCTGAGCAAAGGCCTCTTTTCACATGGAGAAGGTTTGAGCATTAATCACCACGCTTACACAATGCGGGTTGCCGATTTCAAACCTGAACTTATAATTTCAGGTTTCCTCACCTTCACCGTATGTCAGTGGTGTCTAAATAGTCATAGAAAGTACGTATAACTCGGAAAAAGTCACATTTCTACTTGCCAGGTTTCGAACCTGCACCCTCATGCATGAGAAGCGGGCGCATTCACCTCCGGGCCACCACGACACCTAGTATGACTACGCATCATATACCGCTTACATCTTACCGGTTGCCGCATCCAAATTTTAAAAATATTATAAACTCTGCTAATGAATTTCTCAATTTATGTAAATTGATTGTGTTTCGTTTTGACCGAAACTGTCTGTCATTATTAAGGAAATCATTCAATTTCGTAAGTATATTGATTACAGACTGTAGTAGATTGATTATGTTATGTTACCTGTAAAAGATTTCGAACCCTGTTTTAAAGTGTTCAGAGTCTATTTTTATTGTTTATTCTTTGAGAGGTTTTATTACTGTAGTAGGAGGGAGGTAAACACTTTTTTTTTTAAACAATCTGTATCTGTAAACTTCTTTATTTTCTAAGTTATCTCAAAATTAACAGTTTTGTTCCTAGTCAAATATTGAATAATGCTTGTAAAACAGTTTGAAAGGAAAATAGATATCTTTTTTAAAATTGTCTTTCAATTAACTTTTAAAACTTTTTCTGGATTTCCACGAATACTAGGCCAAAATTTAGCAAAATCTGTTCAGACAATTTCGAATTTTAGCGAAAATAACGAACAAACATTTATAAATGAGAAAAGGGGAGGAAGTTTTCATAACAACTAAAACTAAGTTCATACTAAGTCATTGATATTTTTTCTCGTTAACCATTAAAGTACCGAGTTCCTCGTAAAAGAGATAACCGATCCTTAAAAATGTATGTTTTGTCGATACTTCTATGTCAACATAATTATATGGTTTAAAACCAATTTTTAGGTAGATCATTTTTATGGAACCTTTTCAAAAGTAAAAAACGCACCTATTAAAAAAACGGATTTTTGATGTTCCTTTCTTTTGAATTCTTGGGCAGTAGATTTTCTTTTTGAGGGTGGAAAATCATCAAATTACTTGTCCCGCCCTGGGGCTTCTAGGTGGGTTTAGGGATATTATTGCGCTTGTCCTGCAAAACCCAGCTGAAAATCAGCTCTATTATGCCCTATCTGTGGCGGCTTATTTGCTTGTTGAGGCACCCGTGAAACGCTACGCGCCATACTCTTGTGGGGCGGTTGGAAGGCGTGATTCCCTTGCTTGTCGTAAAGTCTACTTTATGAGTGATGAACTAAAGATTTGATTTTAAGATTGATCGACCGCATAGCTTAAATATTCACTGGTAGATGCTATCCTTATAATACTTTTAGTATGGCATCTATATGGTACAAGAATTCAACGGTAGATGGTGCTATACACAACATTCAACTGCACCACGCACGCAGGCTATGTTTGCATACGAAAAAAGACCAAATAGGAAATTTCAACCTATAAATGCCCGGACCAGAACGTCTAGTTAGAAGATCTTCCCTTTCCTTTTCCCCATTCCCTAAAAACCTATTTAATGCAAACACATAAACGATCAAATCTAACCTCTTTACTCATTTGTGTGTACAATATACTAGTAATGCAAGTACACTTGTACTCAATTACGTTAGAGTATTATTATCTAGTCTAGAGGTATGTTCAGTAGATCGGATTAAGCTTAATTTAGAAGCTCGTTACTAAGCTAAGTAGAGCTATATACAATCGACAAATTTGATTCGTGACCCATTTTGATGATAAGTTATTTGAAACTGTTAATATTATTAAGACTGTGTTTCTGGTTTTTTTTGTAACTAACAGGAAAACTTATAAAGTGATACCTGGATAAGTGGGAAACTTTCATAACTAGAACTCAGACTGAGATTAAATGGGGCAAAGTAAATCTCTATTTGGAGAAGAACCGAGTTAGTTATTAGTCAGCAAGAGTCTGACACTACCTCTCACCCCATTCAGTATCGGAGAATACATTTGATGATATTTGCCTCCAAAAACACTTCAAACAATTCGATAAAAATGCATATGATATTAAGTTACTAAAACGCTTAACAACCGAAGATATTTTGATACTTACATTTGTCGGAGAATCACCCTACTAAATTTCATTTACTCTTACTGTTTACAAAACCAAAACATTCAAATTGTTCCCCAAACACCAAAATATCGTTCTAATAATTTTATCTACCCACCGATCCATGAGCGAGCCCCTATAAAATCCATCCCGGCTATAATTCTGCGTAAATTAGTTCAGCCCAATGAGCATGCGTGACTAGATAGGGATGCAATTCTAACAGCTTGCTGTTTTAGTCTGCCTGTGAGCTTGAAATATTGACAGCTCAGTTTTCACTGGGTAGCTTTGTTAATCTAGATATTATCGGAGCAATTGTTATAGTGAATTTTAGTGGGAAGATAATACGGTAGAAAATAATGTATTGAACATTTTTATTAGGTAATGAGGTGGAGTTGGTGATGGTACTTTGTGTGTAATAATGGAGCCAGGATAATATTGATTGTATTTAAGTTGCATCGTAGGTATTATAACAATAATAGATTTAAAAAAGATACAAGATTTTTTTAACACCGAAACAATTAACAACAAATCTTCATATTCAAAAACCGACTCAACGATATTTTGCTTGTCAGTTGCAGCTTGTGTAGCGAACTAATTTCATGAACATGATTTGTTTAGCTACATTATTCAAAAGGGTTACGCATTTTTACTTAATACGAATGCGCCATGGTGGGCCTCTGGTCTTCTCGTCCAATAGGAAATTGGCTGTACAATTTGACGTTAAATTGTTGACTACTACAATGACTGGCTGGACCATCTCTATCCTAAATGTAGATTAGCGCCATCTCGCGACTAAATTTTAATAGCCGAATCTCATCATAGCTTATCTAGTTTTTAATAGTATTATTTTGAGCTAAAGATATTACGAAAAAAAATGTTCGTATATTTTCAAAACCATATAAGTTTCATACGGTATAAACGGTGTTCCGAAGGTAATATATAAATAATATTAACGGTGTAATTCACGTCACTACTAGTAAGTTATGGTCCAATGTAGCTACTGTATTATGAGCGCTATACCATGGGTTTTGGGGACATATTATATTGCGTTATATTTAGGCGTAATAATGGGTTATTATAGATTAAGTTGGACAATACCGTAGTCGCCACTCGGTAGTGAAGAAGACTACTGGTAATTACCAATTAGATTGTTTCTTATATGTACTTTCTCAGTTTATTTAGACACCACTGACAACGGCGAAGGAGCCGTGAAAAAACGTGGACTTGTATGTAGGTTCTAATTTTTAAATGTATATTTAATTTCATTTCAATAACCGAAATATAGAGTGCGACCAAATAAGTTGGAAGAAAATAGTGCAAATCAAAGTTACGCAAAAAGCTTGGTCACGACCCTCTGCAATTATGAATGCGACGTAAGGAGGAGAAGAAATTTGATTTTTAATAACATGAAATCGACTATCCATCTAAAATAAGCGTAGTAGTTAATGTTTAAACTTTCTCTGGTTAAGAAGGCAGTAGGCACCTTATGGGCTGACAATGTGATATGGATAATGGGTGATTTAGGTGTCCGTTACCCAGGCCAGATGTTGTCGACAATGGTCATTTGAATCTTATAGATAATTAGTTGTGCGGCTTCTGTAATTGTTGCACACATTTTTAAATTTGTTGCGCTTATAGTTTTTTAATTATTTCACAAAAACATTTCCTGCTGGCGTAACGTTACCACAGCCAGACCTTTTTCTTTCTAATGGGAATATTTAAATAAATATTAGCTATAAAATTAGTTGTCTAGATAAAGTAAATGTTGTGCCTTATTTTGTATTTGTTCTTTCTTCGGTTGCGAAGTTATTCGAGATTTTGCTGCGGTAACGTTTTTGGTTTTGCTAGATCTTTGAAATGGTTAAGCGGATTCTTATCATATTTTGTACACGACTTCCGAGGACTTAGTTTAAATTTGTTGTGCAATAACAAAACCAAAA
Organism: Spodoptera exigua; assembly: GCA_902829305.4. Lineage (NCBI taxonomy): Eukaryota > Metazoa > Arthropoda > Insecta > Lepidoptera > Noctuidae > Spodoptera > Spodoptera exigua. Next base: position 5,433,515 of record LR824625.2, on the reverse strand, counting down.
TAACGCATATTTTAAAGGTTTTTTCATTAAATAGAAAAACACTTCAATTGGCCCCAGCACTCTCAATAAGAAGTCTAAAGACTTACTATAAACGTAATTTTAAAGCTTGTAACTGCCTTCAAATGTATGTGAAGTTTCATTAGTATCCCGTAAGTATTTAACAAGTTATGATGATATTCAGTTCTTCACGAGCACGGTCTTAATGCACGCGGTGTTATTTGGCCACTGGATTGGATATATGAACTGAATGTTATGTCAATAATTAGTTGTTTAGATCAGTTGTATATCAGTAAAATTTCAGCTCAATACATTGGATAATTAATGAGATAATACTATTAAAGTCATTAAGAAGTGAATGACCGTGGTAAGCCGACCAAGTTTAGGTGGTTACGAAAAAGCGAAAACGCAGAACATTATGGTACCTTCTAAAATATGTAGGATAGTGTTATAAATTTAGTACAGACATGTACAAAAGTTTAAAAAAAAACTACATGATTATTCAAGATTTTTTATTGAAAGGTAAAATAATCATTTCAGTTGAACTTTTACTCCCTTACTTATAAAAACTTGTGTTGCTTAGCAACCGATTAAACATCACCCGTCCTTGTCATTTCTATTTCAAAATGTAGTTCAAAAATCATCTAAAAGGTTACAAAATTAACCTTCTGGCAAGACTGAGTGCGTTATGCAAACAATGTATTACCCCTTCACCCCACTCCTCCTGCGTCCTACCGAACGGCATGCTCTAGCGGTGATTTTTGATAATTTTGTGAAACTGGAAGATAATGTTTTCTTTCATATTATTATTATATAGGTATTTAACAATGTACGCGTCTGTACCAAAATTGTAAGGTGTATTATACTAATCATTTCAAAAGATAGTACAATGTTCTGCGTTTTCGCTTTTTCGTAACCACCTAAACTTGGTCGGCTTACCACGGTCATTCACTTCTTAATGACTTTAATAGTATTATCTCATTAATTATCCAATGTATTGAGCTGAAATTTTACTGATATACAACTGATCTAAACAACTAATTATTGACATAACATTCAGTTCATATATCCAATCCAGTGGCCAAATAACACCGCGTGCATTAAGACCGTGCTCGTGAAGAACTGAATATCATCATAACTTGTTAAATACTTACGGGATACTAATGAAACTTCACATACATTTGAAGGCAGTTACAAGCTTTAAAATTACGTTTATAGTAAGTCTTTAGACTTCTTATTGAGAGTGCTGGGGCCAATTGAAGTGTTTTTCTATTTAATGAAAAAACCTTTAAAATATGCGTTATTTTGGTTTTGTTATTGCACAACAAATTTAAACTAAGTCCTCGGAAGTCGTGTACAAAATATGATAAGAATCCGCTTAACCATTTCAAAGATCTAGCAAAACCAAAAACGTTACCGCAGCAAAATCTCGAATAACTTCGCAACCGAAGAAAGAACAAATACAAAATAAGGCACAACATTTACTTTATCTAGACAACTAATTTTATAGCTAATATTTATTTAAATATTCCCATTAGAAAGAAAAAGGTCTGGCTGTGGTAACGTTACGCCAGCAGGAAATGTTTTTGTGAAATAATTAAAAAACTATAAGCGCAACAAATTTAAAAATGTGCGCAACAATTACAGAAGCCCCACAACTAATTATCTATAAGATTCAAATGACCATTGTCGACAACATCTGGCCTGGGTAACGGACACGTGATTTAGTATATGTTGCTGACAAGTAGTGTTTTGGTTTTCATACAGCAATCTACTATACATAGAAAAAAATCCTTCTATAAATGTGAAAGTTTGTAAGAATTTATGGCTGGTGATTTATGGTAAGGCTCTAGATTAACATAATTATATGTATACAAAATATTACAAAATATAAAAAAGGGATAATTTTTTTTGTAAGGTATTAAAGTTGTGCACAATTACAATAAGATTGGCATTCGTTTTACTAATTCATTGGATAAATAAAAGCACATCAACCTGCTATAAACTATCGTATTGTTGCAATTGATATTTCACCTTACATGCCCGATAATAAAGTTGCAGATTCTGTGGATAGTTAAATGTAGCTTAATTTGCAGGCGTATTCTAACAATGGTTACTAAACATGGAATGTTGTGACGTATATGTAGCGTTTAGCTGATCACTTCTGATGGAGAAGTCATACTATAAGTAATAAACAAATAATTTGATCCAGTTTTTAGTCTTTCTGCATCTTGTTTGATATGGAGAAAATGCCTCATAATTTTTTTCCCCTATACACATAATTAGGTGAAGCACTGTAATTTTTGCTTTTTTTATGGAACAAGCCCGCCGCAACCTTCCAAAACCGCTGCAATTCCTATAAGACAGGATCTATAGTAGATACAACCATGAAAACACCGGAACATGAATGACTGTCTTGGATCCGCAACGAAATAAATCAGAAGATATTATTTGAGGAGGAGAAAAACCGAAATAGTTTCCACTTCGCTCGGTAAATTTAATGCAGGAGACAGAATGAATTTGGCTTTAAAGGCACAGAAGAGACTGCACAACTGGGAGAAGCCCAGTCACCAAACACCACGAAAAATGTTGTATTGTTATTGTAAGGGGATCTATGTGTGAGCTGCTATATTATAGATATGATATATTAATTTTTTCTTGCAAGTCAATGTTGAAATACTTTATTGCCATTATGTTTATTAACAAGGTCTTAGCAATATCATGTTAAGTAGAACATACGGAGTCCCGATGCAAGCGCAAAAATGTACTGGCTTAGAGCAGGATAAGGAACAGGGTAGTTTTTACTTTTTATTGGTATAAGTCTGATACTCCATTAAGGGTGGCAGAGCAAGGGACACGAATGGTTTGGCTCGACCGGAGTGATACCACGGTCTCACAGAAAACCCTCGTGAAACAACCACAGCGTTGTGTTTCGCCGTGTGAGTGAGGTTACCGGAGGCCTAATTCTTCCCCTCCTCATATTCCCTAAATCTCCCAAATCCCTAATCTTCAAAAGGTTGGGAACGCACTTGTAACTCCTCTGTTGTTAAGGGTGTCCATGGGCGGCGCTGATTGCTTACCATCAGGTTATCCATTTTTGCCGATCTACATTCATACACATAAAAAAACTCCTTCTTGCCCCATCCAGAGCATGGGAGCTCATTGTATGAGATTCTCTAACAAAAAAAGTAGATCATTAAGAAAAACAACTAAATGCGCGAAATAACATACTTTATCACACATCTTAAAATTACAATTACTTCTTAATAAACATGTATAGTTTTAGAAAAAAAAATCCTCAAAGTCTACATCTATGTACATAATCTTTCATTACAACCCTTAGCTTTACATACATCAAGTAACAGTTGACAATTCTATCAACACTGCGAGATTGGCCAGCTGATTGGCCCAGTTGCTGAATGATTGCTTATTGCACTACCGTTCACAGGATCAATTTCCGTGGGCAACGCAACAAATATGTCCAATGTTCTGGTTGCTATGTTGTTCTATTTATGTGATGGATCGATAAACTAGACGGGTAAGCAAAGGACCAGCAAAAGTGGAGAATCCTGTTGGGGGTTAGGGATTTGAAGATTGGGAATCAAGTGATTGGGGGTCACACGGTGAAATACAAAGCTGTAATTTTCTGTAATGCCATGACAACTACAATGAAGCTGGCCTGTTCGTGAAGAGTGACTTTTACTTAACTTGCAATTACGTTAGTTCCCTGAAGTAGTATTTTGCTCCAAATATTTGATAATAATATGTTCAATTGATTAAGCTGAAATTTCGTACGACCATAAATACTGCCTCTAATTTTAATCCAAGTCATTTAAAATATATCTGAAGTCCCGTTCCATCTTTAGGACTTATGTACGCAAAGCTGTTTAATTTAATTTTATTTGGTGTCCATTTGCGAAACTGAAAATTATCTGTAAGGTGCACCTACCTACACTGTTCTATAATATCTTGAAACAGTAACTCCACTAAGAAGTACCGCCATACATTTATTTTGTAAAGCTTTCGCACACATGTTTTAGAACAAGTTATTTGTTTGTATTCACGTTCCCATTCAACGTCTAAAGCAAACGAAATATATTTTGGACAGAAAATATTGAAATTGAATTGCAACATTTCAAAATTGTTTACTTTTGAGAGAAGGTAAAGTCATTGTATGCCATATGTTGCAAACGTCCATAAGCTTTTATTTTTTTTTGTAGAGAATATCTCCAAATGAATTATCTCGGCCAAGGTGGACCAAGACAAGGTTTTTTGTTTTACTTACTAAAAATCACCCCGTTCCTTTTCCTGCTCCTGACGTTGCGGTACTTGTCACATTGCGCTTGCCTTGCAACACCAGCTGAACATTGGTCCTGTTGAGCCCTATTAATGGTAGCCTAATGGCTTTTTAAAGTACTCGCGAAACGCTACAAGCTCGTGGAAGCTTGGGTCTTGTTCTGGTCGGCAGTGATCTTCCCTTGTTCGGCCAGCTATGTGGTCGGAGATCATCGCACGAGCCCTGAACTCTAGAGTTTCGGCTACTGCGGTGGCTGGGGCATGAGGAGGATATATCCCTCACGCCCTCTGCCTTTTTCTTTGGGAGCATTACTACTTCGCAGAATGAGGAGACAGCTTCCCAATTCCTCTCGCTGGACGTCTTTAGGTTACGGTAAATTATTTTTATAAGGTAAAAGATAAGATTGTTTATGGACCATTGTAAGTCCATCACACAAGTACATTAATATTATACCACTATGGAATAAAAAACCAAAAGTAACTACACTCTTATACCACATACCATAACGCTAGTATTCCCAAAAGGGATGAGTAGGGTTTACGACACTACATTTCATCAGATATAAGACCCATGGCCGGACTCAAATTATGGCTACCATGGGGCTTGGAACCCGTAACACAATAAAATCCGAACTAAAGAATTATTTATTTATATCCCATGAACTGATTACATCGTTAAGTTGTTCGTGTAACTGTTTTAAAAGTTATATATGACTACGAATCTAGTACGGTGCGAGCTTCGTATGTACGATGGGACCTAAAAGGGCTGATGTTTAGGTGGGATTGCTAGTTTAAGCGCAATAATGTATCGCGACCCTGGCCTAGAATAGGAGAAGGAGAAGGGACGAGGTTATCTTCCAAATTTTCTTTTGCGAGGGGAAAATGAGTTCCCCCGCCCAAGGTCGGAGGAGGGAGAGTCAGATTCTTACTGACTAAAAACCCCCCATTCCTTCTCCTGCTCTATGCCGAGGTCACGGTGTCCCATTTCGCTTTTGCAACCCTGGCTGAACATCTGAGGCGCGTGCGGAACGCTATTCGCCATACGCTCGGGTCTGGTTCTGGTCGGGCGGCGAGATACCCTTACTCGCCGTCCGCAGACCAACGATCTTCCACCATTTGAATGAAGATTTAAAATCTGGCCACCAATGTGACCATTTCCGAGTAAAATGTAGGTCCTTTCTAAGATTAAAGTGAAGTCTTACACCGTTTGAATATAAACTTATAATTTCGACAAAGAATCGTCAATGTGCCTTAATCAAGCGTGATATTGACACTCTTACTTTTTTTTGTAACTAACAATACGCTTTTATTCAGCAGTAGGTAGGTACTTATAGGCTGATAATGACTACGCTAGCTTCCCGCTGTCAAGTTAATTGAGATAACTGTGTTATGAACTTCAATGAATCGCATACATATATTAGGAGGTGAATAACAATTTCAAGAAGTAATTATGCGTACAATTTTCTTTTCATCCATTTAATACAAAGCTTGTTGTGGCACGCAGACAGTAACAACCTTGAATATTTCAATTCATGGCTTAAAATCCTTATTTAATATTAAATTGTGCAGCATTGTTAATCTGCAGAATGCACTGTTAACGCAGTGGCTGGGCAACCTGGCTGACGCGCAACGTATCACGAGTTTCATTTCCGAACAGAACAAATGTTTGTATGATCCATAAATTGTTGTTCCGGGTCTGGGTGTAATATGTATGTATTAGAACATCATTGAGTGTGGCAACGCTTAAAAAAACTGTTTCTTATGATAATATTATTAGTAATTTTTAGTTTAAGTCGCAAGTACTTATGCAAGAGAACTTTTCTTTTGTTTTCTATTACAAATCGTAAAAAAACTAGAAGTACATAAAGTACATTTCTCATTAAAATAGTATGGCAGTTGGTTTTCCATGTGTTTAACTTTCAATATTCCACACTTTCTTTAAATCAAATTACTGAGAACTCTTTGCGTGATTGTTACCCCAAAGACAAGTTTAGCACTCTAATATTTCAATCAGCTTGATAAATTAAAGTCACAGTTGAAATTATTGTATTACACTTCTCGTCGAAGCAAAACTCCCATTTTTATATATGACATACAAATACAGAATCCAGGTCAAACCAATCAAAAAACTACCTTAACACAGTGGATATAAAAACGAAACTTATTAACGTTAGAGCTAATCAAATTAGTAGGCAATGGATCTATTCGTCACAGGATTACGATACGAGGAAGAAGTTGGTGACAATAAAATGGCAACAGTGACTCAGGCAATAAAAACCTTGCCGATATCTGACAAGGGTTGTCGAGGAAAAATATACCTTTTTTTTCGGGATATTAAGTTCTTTTTCGGTTATGCGGAAAATATCCTTATTAAATGATTATGCTATTAAAATGTCTGTTATTACGCTCTAGGAGGAAGGTGTATCTACTGATTGGTATAATGTGTTTTTATAAAGGAAAAATTATTGTGGCATACCCATGCTCCGGGACAAATAGGCTGGCTGGACCAAAGCAATATCACCGTCACGAACAATGCTTGTGTTTGTTTCCTCGTGTTAGAGAGTTTATCTTCATCCTTAATCTACAAGTTACTAATGTTCAAATACATAACTTTCAGTACCAAAGCACTTACAAATAACTCCTCGATGTTGCGAGTGTCCATGGGTGACGCCGATTGTTTACAATCACCTGAGAAGTCTGCTTGCTTGCCTCCTTATCACACGAAAAAAGTTGTTGATGATCTAATACATAAATGTAACTTACTTTTAGAAATTAACTGACTGGTGTTTCCAAGTATCCCAGTTAAAAGCCTAATGCTAATAGTGCACTTGTGAAAACATTGATAATCGATACCACTGTATATAGTTTTTAAGTTGAATCTACACCAACTCGAATCATAGTTCATAATTTTCATAAACGACCACTATACGTGGGTGATTTTATAAATATTATAATACTTTTGTTAGCAAAGCAGCATATCCCGCATATGCTTTCTCGTTCGCAGAAACACAACCCAATCGTGGTTTTACGCCTATTTTCAGTAAAGCTGTATGTACCACTCAGCTTGAGCCGATTTATTTGAACACTTAACAATTTTAATTATTATTTTTTGGACCTAAAAGCATTCTTAGCAATAATTGGGGAATATGTGTGGTGTGCTGTGTATATAAGGCATGCCATCAAGCGTTTCTTACAAAATTGGCTCATATTAATGCTACAGTTCGTAAAGTTTAAGAAAAACGAAAATAAAATAATAGTCTCGCCAACCCTAACCCGGATTGTTTTGAGACAATCTCGCAAGATTTAAAGGTATACAAGGTTTATGTAAATGTGAACATTGCAGCGTAGTAAAAAAGGTTTATATTTGACTGCAGCTAGTGATGATTATTGCAATGTTTATTAGAAGGTTAAACATGTTTTTTATTTGCTCTTGAAGTGATTATTTACGTATATTGCTTTTAAAAATACTTTCTTTTACGTTAGCTATTGCGATTAGCTTCCGGTGTAGTACCGTTCCACAGTATGTAAGGTAAAAACGAACCAATTCTACACTTTTATATTCGTACCAAATTTCATTTTGGTCTATCCCGTATTTTTTACGTAAAAGAGTAACAAACATCTATCCATCTATACAAATTTATCCATGTATACAAACTTTCGCCTTTATATTATGAGATGAGTATAATACCTAATACTTATTTTTATTAAATTTGGCAAATCCTACTATTGTATGCTTAAAGACGGTGTGTTTTTTGAGACATGAATACCTTCCCGTTACTTTTCAAGGCCTTCTTTTTAATCATCAAATGACTTCTCCCGCACAGGGTGGGGCGGGAGGGAGTGTCAGACTCTTACTGACTAAAAACCCCCCTGTTCCTTCTCCTGCTCTAGGCCGAGGTCGCGGTGCCTCATTGCGCTTACCCCGCAACCCACTTTTTACGCCTTGGGTTCAGCGAAAGGGAGTTTCAGATTCGTGGTGACTAAAACCACCATGTTTGTGCTCCAACTCCATGCCGGAGCCGCGTCACATTATTTCCCTTGATCCGCAACCCCGCACTGAATAGACGGTGACATGTAGATGAATAAATGATTCAACAATTATTTTTCTCCGAAAAAGCAGTAAAAGTGAGTTGTTGATTTGAAAAAAACAATTAATCGGAATCCATTAAAACCTTTGAACAAATTTTTAAATACTTTTTTCCTTGTTAATTAGTATTTGATTCGAGTTTTCCTTCCTGTTATAAAACCGGTTCTATTAATGGATTTGAGATGCAATTTGGCAAGTAATATTTTCAAGTTACTGAGAACTATATTTTCCTAGAATTTTCACCTGTTTCTCGAAACAAAGGTATATAATGTATTGACATAAATTACGATAGATAATAATTGTAAATATTTTGTGCCAAAGTCGCCAACTCGATAACTAACTAGTCATGCATGCATACATATTCATGAGTAGCAATGTGCGACACACAATTTAGAAAAGACAATAATTATATGTGAACGGAAAGTGGCCCAATTTGGCAAATTACACCAAAAAAAAAAAATATCGCACCTAAAAGAAACAGAAATTCACCAAAATTTGGCGAATATGACACAAATCACACATTAAAAAACTAACCTCACCGAAAATAAACAGAAATTGACCTAAAAGTTGGCAAATTCAAGTAATAACTTACTTTCAAAATAGATATAATTACTTCGGGTCCTGTTTTGGCTTGAAACTGCAATCCTTATCTTGTCTTGGCACCGTTTGGGGTTAACTTCGGCTTCGAAATAGGACATATATTTCAGTCTCTCCCATTAAAAGCAACCCCTTGGAAATCTAGAATTGATGTCACTTCATTTATAACCTACATCTGGTATTCCAGATTTTCTAAAATGTTCTTCGATGGCTTAAATTGGTATTTAATTTGGTTTCAAGTATTTTTTTATTTGTCATCATTAAAGTTTTGATGTCACATTGAGTTGAATGGTTCTGGGTGTGTTGCGTATGTGGAATTGTATGTTTGTCCTACCCACGACACAGGAGAAAATCCCAGTGTGCAACGTACTTCTTTAAAAAAATCAACATTTTCTAAATAATAAATGTACTCACTTTATTTTTTAATCGATATCGATTCAATAATAATCGATCGAGTCAATAATCGAACACTAGTTTTTTTATTTATTTAAAAAACCGTTGCCCCCCTCTAGGATTTTCTCCTGTGCGATTACAAACATACAATTTCATACACATCACGCCCAGACCCGGAACAACAATTTGTGGATCACACAAAGAGTTGTTCCGTGCGGGAATCGAACCCGCTACACTTTGCGCCGCAGCCAGTTGCCCAGCCACCGCGCCAACCGTGCAGTCAAATAGTTAATTACCTATTGGACACAAGGAGAGAAAAATCCACACTAGTTCAACTTAGAGAGGTATAAATACGGTAGCTTCAATTATTATTTTCATTTCTCACTGAGTCAATTTCTGTTATAAGTATATCTTATTCCATACCATTAAAATTTTATTGAACGCCCAAAATATTCAAATCTATTCATTGATTTATTTAATCTAGACTTTAAGTCAAAGCCGCTTCCATTCCTTAAAACCTCGAAAACGTTATCTTAGTCAATACAATTTATATTTGATTCAAGAAACATAAAGGACCGGATCCCGTATAAAAGGACCAGTTTTCTTTCGATCCGCGCAGATTGATTCTAAACAAGAAACTCCATACTTAAGCTATACAGATTGTAGTACGTTCGGTGTAATATCCGGACTAGAAAAAAAGATACGGCGCCAATCTCCCTTTGTTTTCGTTTCCTATTGATTGCTACAGTCATAACAGTTATGATGATGAGGTCATGACCTTTAGTAACGTTGTTATAAGGACTAGTTTCCTCCTGTTTTTCTGTGGTTTCTGGGTTTTTCTGGATAGTGTTTTGTTGGTTGTGAAAGGCTGCGAATAATAATGGGGAGATATGAGAGGTGAATTAGTATTGGAAACACATTACATAGTGTAACTTAATATCATGTTTATTGTTCACTATTGGAGAAGGTAAGAAATAAAAGTAAAGATCAAGGGAATTAACAAATACTGGATTTAATTATATCCAGTCCAGTATCAAAAATCTAGTCAGATTTTTGCCCTACAATTTGGAACAAGAGTTTATAAATTGCACACAAAAGTTCTTTTATTTATATCTTAAAGAATATCGCACTCACAGTTCAACAATCAAATTAATATTTTGATAAAAGAAGAAACCAATTACTTATAACATTAGGATCATTATTTATTACTTCTATTTCGCAAACCATAATTTGTTAAACACTTATATTTTTCAAAACTTCACTTGCATTCTGAAACCAAATGGAATTTCCAATTTCAACCTAAGCGCACGAAATAATACTACAAATCCAAGATGTCTGCCTTGAATTATCGTTCGTTTCTGATCACAAAAAAGCGAATCGTACGTGTTACGATTGCACCTGCCACGCTCCCCATATTCTAGGTTTCCGCAGCCAGTGAGACGGTAAACCACATTGTAGGCAACAGCTACATTGAAAAATTAACTTCGTATATCTTTACGCTCTCGCACACAAACTCAACTCTCATCTACACGGAACTTGGGAGATTTGTGACGAGAATTGCGTCTTGTTTGTTCTCATTCTACTGCCTTTCTACGTGTGAGTGAGCTCCGCACCTATGGTTCTCAGTTTCATATGAGCAATCCCAGTTACAGCCATATACGAAACTACAAACAATGTACCTACAATATCAGATATGCAATGATAGATGTCTGGCAACTTGTTTGTGCAATTCTGCTAAATGCTAGATACAGGAGTTGCTTTCCGTCGGAATTTTGGCTCACATGCTTTCAAACCTCGGATGGAATGTTTTACGGAAAGTTAGTGCAGTTTTGATTTTGGTACGTCGTATTGTGAATGAGTTGCTTTTGTGGCTGTGAAAGCATGAGTTACGTTACACGTCAAAGCTTTTTCTAGGACCAACTTGTTAAGATTTTGATGTCACTTTGTAAAGTTGACACTATTAAAGCGACTATTAAAATTTAAAAGGTCTTTTATCTAAGATTAGGTGAAAACTAGCCAATAATTATGATAGTATTAATCAGAAAAGTTTTAGAATTTCAACTAGTAAATCTATATGCCAGTTCTTTTAAGTGTGGAAAATTTGACGCCACCAATTAATCGTCTCGGATGGATTTTTATTATAACTTTCGTGAGACATTCTAAATTATTTATTATGTTTTCGGCTTACTCACGTAATAATTTGACGAGATACTCGACTAGTTTCAAGCCATGCTAGAGGCCCATATTCATGAGCAGCATTCCGCGACACGGCGGGACATTGGGCGCGCAGACTCGAGTAGCCAGTAGCAGCGCGACAGTCGCCGAGTCGCGTGTCACATAATAAATAATCGGATGGATTTATTTCCCCACCTTATAGAAAGCCGACTTGAAACAGCTTATGCATTGTATTTTGCTGTATGAGTAAAGTTACCTGAGACCCGAACTTCGAACCTCCCAGTCTTCAAACCTCTATACCCAAACGGTCGACAACGCTTATAACTTGATGTTGTTGGGGAGTTTTAGTCGCTAAGACTACTGACACCCTCTCTCGTCTCAGGGCGATTGTAGTCATAAAAAACAAAACATGGTGCCAATTACTTACATTCAGGTGTTCTGTATCTTCGTTAGTTGATATATCCTGTTCAAAAAAAAGCAACGTGTTCAGCTATACATACTATGTATGCATGTATATCCAGTTCACGCCAAAAACTACCTACATAGTTTCAAATGAAAGAAATTCGCTTCACAAATCCGGCCCGTGATTGGGGTTGTTGTCTCTAGTGCGTCCGGGGACGGACCGGACTCCGGACACGGTAGTCGGACGTGATCGATGATGGTGTTGCGTCCGTGAGGTCTAAGGGATATACTTCCAAAGTTTTTTGTGACCTTCGATTTCGATAAGACCGAGATTGAATGGAATTTTGTTGGTGTATTGAGATTTATGTTATGGGGTGCAGGCTGGACAATGTATGAGTAATGGGAGATATTTTTAACAGTCTTATAACTATTTTCAGTCATTTTTTATGTGGTAGGTCGATAAATGAGCAGGCGGATTACCTGATAGTAAGCAACCGGCGTCGCTCATGGACACCAGAGAAATTACGAGTGCGTAGCCCTTTTGGGAATAAGGGTATTGTAGTTTTGGATGATTAATTTAAAAATCCAGTATCGACTACTTTCAAACCACGTCCGAGGTCCGTAATCAAGATCATATAATGCGACACGCACCGCGCGTTGGTCTGACGTATGCAGCTTATAATTTATTAGTCCTTAAGAAGTTAAGTTGAATGTCATTTTGGAATAAAGTCATTTAGGGGAATTCAAATCGTATTCATGGTCAGACTATGCTAATACATTAATGTATGGTAGGTAGTATAGGTAGGGTAGGTACTGTAGGTAGGGTAAGGTAGGGTAGTTAGGGTAGGTAGGGCAGGTAGTGTAGGTAGGGTAGGTAGGGTAGGTAGGGTAGGTAGGGTAGGTAGGGTAGGTAGGGTAGGTAGGGTAGGTAGGGTAGGTAGGGTAGGTAGGGTAGGTAGGGTAGGTAGGGTAGGTAGGGTAGATAAGGTACGGTAGGTATGACGGGAGCGAAGCCGCGGGTAAAAGCTAGTGAAGTCGAGAAATAAAATGTGAACAATATCATGTTAATACTCAGTGGGTTTATCAAACTCCCCGAAATTATACCTCACAACAATTACTATACATAATTCAAGCATACTATTTGAAATATAACCTTTTATACATAACACAAACATAAACTAAGTAATATGAATATACCTACACTTTCGGTAATTGAGGCTCAAAAAGACGAAACTTGTTCAGTCTAAATACACGTTTCTCGGTACTAGTAAATTATTATATGTATACCTGCCTAAAGCAGACGATTCATAGAATCTCCTAAGTTATATAGTTATATACACAAATTGCTCTTAGTTAATTTTATAACATCCCTGGAAACTCTCAGGAAGGTAATATGTTCCTTGTAGTTTGAAGATTTTTCCTCAAAGTTGAATTTACTTAAATGTCTACCCATTTTATGGCAATTAACTCATCATTATCTTTATTTTTCCTTCTGCTTTCCACCGGAGTTTTACTTATTGGAATACGACCATCAAAGATGTCCGTCCGAAGTAGTGCTGCGTTTGGTAAGGTTATATTATGAAATAAGGTTATAAGGTTTTTAGTTTGCACAGACGAAGGTACAATTAGGTTTTGGGTGTCAGAATTAGGAAAGTCCCGTTTGAGGTAAATAAGTTTGGTCAGGTTGTTTATGTTGTTAATGTTAACGAAAAAAATACTAAAGAAATAAGCAGTTCCAAATAAAATGGTATAAAAAGAAGTTAATTTAAACGATGTCGTACAAATATGTGTTCATGTAAATAATAACATATTTTCACCACACAGATTTTACTAACAAAACCTGTCGAAAACTGACGATTTTTACTACTAGACTTACCGGACTGATGTGGTTGATGTGTTGTAACATCATATTTTTATTGCATCAAATAAATTACTTTTTTATTTTTTTTAAAACCCCAATCCCCTTGCAGGCTCCAAAGCTGGAAACGCACTTACAACTCCTCTGGCGATTGCTTATCTATTAGTAAAAAATATAGATGTAGTGTAATTAATTTTTAAATATTTATTTAATATATTTGAACATCGAAGTAATGTTGTCAATATATATATTGGAAAATCAACTATTTAAATCTCGCTATTCGTTTATAAATTAAATACAAATCTTCTGTTGCTTCGTAAGGATTATGAAATAAACCTTTACGTCGGATCGTGACGCTGCGTCGCCCATCATATGGGAAGCCTTCCGTTACATTTTAATGGCTGTAGTTCTGTTACAATTTCAGTATTGCTTTTACAAGCTTACTCAGCATAGCGTAGATTGAAAATTTTAAAGCCTGCGGATTAGTATTAAAGTTTCTTTGTTGCTTCTTTATAATTTTATATTGATTTACAATAAGAAAGTTTGTAAACGCACCTACAACACAGGAGCAATACTGAGGTGGGACATAATTAAAAAAAAATAAACGCTTACTATGACTAGATGTTAGTTTTTATGTTTTATTTTTATTTTTTTCAGATAAAAGGAAATTAAAATGCATTGGAATGCTGTGCATACTTATATTTATTTTTTCACTTTTGGTATCAAATAAATCGGCAATTGAAGAGCCTTTATCTCCACTTTGAAATCTTATCTCTGCTGTCATTCTTAAGTCAATAACTAAAGGAAAACCGATAGAATTGGCTTTATGTGCTAAAGATAAGTTTAACAAAATACCCGAAAGCATTTGGGAAAACTCTTGGTTAAAAAAAATTATGAAATACAGCATAAAAATATTTTTTATTATTTTTTCGCATTTTAAAGTATTCTTATAATTTTTTAGATGGTGGACGTGGATTTGAAATTACTTCCTTGATACTTTATTTTGCGTTGTTTTGCACTTAACTTCATTGACAGGTCAGACTTAGGGATTATTTTGTAGGATTGGCCAAGCAAGCTGACGTATACTCGATGATAAATGTCAAATGTTCTCTGCCGGCAATCAATGGTATCTTGCAGTTTTAGAATAGTTTCAAGTCCATTGCCGGACTTTTAGTGTTGAACCTGCGATAACCTCATTTACACGGAGCAATACAAAGCAAAGGTTGTTGCAAATTAATTTTCCTTAAGGCCGAGTCGTAGAAAGACCTCTTTTTTCGACTTAGAAAAATCCTCTATACAACCATGCAAGTCTCAAAGCAATTTATTTGGAGAATCTTGTAAAGAGTAATACAACAGAATCTACGCTCAGTATGCAGTACCTTTAAGTCTGTGTCAGCGCTTTGTCAAGCAAAACTTAATGTGTTCTGGTGTAACGACCGCGAGAATCCACCTAACTAGATACATTTACATATTCCAACAGTCTATTGTAGTGTTGTCAACATTGTGCTGTAAGCTAGTAATGGCGTGTTCAGAGAAGCTTCTGATTGAAGTGGAACAAAATGATTTAATTTGGGTCTCCAAATAGAATTGGGAATAGAACAGTTTATAAGATATGGCGTTGTAGCAACTTGAATATGTTTTCTTTATAAGATAGTCTAAGCCAAAACTCATACCGGTACTTACGAAGCACGTTACAAAATTTTCAATAAACTACCTAAACAGACCTGCACGTCGATTCTATAAAATTTGTTTGATTTTGAATCGTGTTCGAGTGCGAAGTGAGCGTCGAAATGACGGGTAAATTAAATTTTAGAATGCCACTTTTAACGTCATTTCACACTTTATCTTTCAAAATGATGCTGTCAATTTAGTTCAACTCGCAAGTGTAGCGCTAGTGTACTACTACTCACAGCGGATTCAGATTCGAAGTTTAGAATGAAGTCTTACAGAATCACACCCCTGGTCAATTTTTTTTTGAGATCAGTCGTACAATCTTGTTTCTCGGCTCCGCCCATAAAAACAAAGGAGTCACAAGTACGTTGCCAGTATTTTGTGGGTTATTAGTGACTTGAAGATGAGGGATTTGGGAACTGTTGGCGAAAGATTGGGTCTCCGGTATCCTCACTCGCACTGAAATATTAGGCGAAACTTAATGCAAAATGTTTCAGGTAGGTTTTCTGTGAGGCAGTGATATCATTCTGGTCGACACGACCAATTTGTGCTGAAGCATGGCACTCCCACACTCAATATTCTATTACTCTTTCCTTTCGTTTTTTTTATAGAATTTGTTTTGATAAAGTTACGATATTTTGTTACTATTATTACATTTATCAAGCAGATTGAATCCTTACGAACTTTATAAACTTCAAAAGTACACACACTCTGGTCGAGCTGGCCCAAATATAATTATTTATTAACTTAATATTTACCGAAAATATTTCATCTGAACCCGTCATAATATTCTCACAATAGAACGAAACTTTGAATCACTTAGCGATTTCCCATTAACTTGCTACTAGTTCCGAGTTATTTCATGACGTCATAATTATTGCCCGCATTCAGGCAATTACGTGTACAATGCTGCCAGTAAAGTATTCAGCGATTTGTATACACAAACTATTCTGAACACTATTGTAAATGAACAGAAGGCTGACAGTCGTTTGGAAGAAAATTGTAATACCAGCCAAATATTAATGTTGATTTAACGAAAGCTGTTTCTGAAATTTGTTATACAAGTATTTGGATCGACAAAATAACAAATGAATTGTGTTTTGAAGTCTTGCGTTTTTGGTTACTATATTGTTTGAGATTTTGATACTTTTTTTTAGATAGAAGGTAAATTAGCCGGTGGCGCCGCGGGTCAAGCGCAAAAAGGTACTGTGGCCTCGGCCCGGAGTACTATTAGTCGGTAAGAGTCTGGTACTCCTGCTCGCTCCAAGCAGGGCGGGATAAATAATTCGATGTTTTTCTATGAAAAAAAAAAACGATTATTGGTAAAACTCTCCTAACAAAACATTAGCACAGGCTTTGTGAAAGCGCCCATATTCCCTGAAAATGTAAAAGTATCCTTGACATTTGATACAAGATCACAGCTAATACTGGATCATTTTCTAATATTTGTCCAAGAACGACCTTTACAAAGGTTAATCAAATACATAAAAACATGATCCAAATGCTGTAGATGATGGTTCCGTAACAAAAATATATTTTCTTTTCGCTATATTAATGTCTCATGGGCGAATTATGTTTATTTAACACATTCAGTGCCCCCGACGCGTATGTGCGTTTCCTCGCACGCACATATGCGTCGGGGGCACTGAATGTGTTAAAGGTAGGATGAGAAAGTTGGTTTGAAGATGAGTAAAACATGTATATAACATACCCAATATCCTTAGATCTAGCATAGTGAGTATCGTAAAACATATATATCAACTGAAAACTGACCTGAATAACACCATATCGTCTCAAAAAGTTTAGTTACAACATCCATTTTGTTCCTTCTCAAATAATAAATGTAACTTTAATCTGTTTTGACAATTCAACAAATGTTGAAGGTTTAAAAACTAAAACCAGGGTGGATGAACTATGGACTTCAAACAGCTGACTAGTACCGTTACAGGTCAGAATCTCAAATGTATTAAGTACTTTTTTTAAGCGTAATAGCCCCGAATTAATTATTTTCTTTGTGCCATGGATGCGTTTACAAATGTACGATTTCACATTCACATCACATAATTAGTGCCAGAACCATAATTAGTGGATCAAAGTGATCAAATTAGTGGAAAATTTTTTTTTCTAAGCGAGATTCGTTTTTACGGCATTTTACATAAAATCCATATTATATGGTTTGTTGATTGCTGTACCAACCACGGGGAACTGACTACAAAACATAAGCAAGCTGAAATGACAGTGCGCTAGTCACATTTGTAGGAGAACCAATGACCGTTTGGGTAGACATGTTCTTGAATGGCGGTCGTATCTGGGCATACATAGCATAAGGCCCCCTCCAGCTAAGTGAAGTGTTAATATCCGCAAAATGGCTGTTAATGGTTGAATGCATACGGCTGAAGATCGAGCTCAGTGGCGTGTTAGTAGACAAACCTAATGTACCACAAAGGTGGAAACAGGATAATCATAACTAAGCATAATCAAAAATTTTATACTGTATTTTTAATATTAGAATTTTGAATTTTAAATAAAGAAAGTATTATCTATACTAATATTATAAAGAGGTAACATTTGTAAGTTTGTATGTAGGGGGTAATTTTTGGAACCGCTGGTCGGATTGCCAAAATTCTTTCACTGCTAGATAGTTACAATGTTTCTGAGTGCTATAGGCTATAAAACATCACGCTACGATCAAATGGAGCTGAGCAGCGGGTGAAACCGCGTGAGAGTAGCGAGTGTTATATATATATATAGTAAGAGATTATACTGCCAAGTACTAATTTGTCATTGTGCCTGTTACATACATATTTTTTAAGATTATTTCAAAACAACACGGTTTATGGCGAAGGCAAATTCATGGCATCGTTACGAGACCTGGACTGAATATCTAATTCTAAGTTTGAAGTTGTCAACGCCTTGAGAGACTGATTAATGCTCAAATTTCCTTCGAGAGCCTCCTCTTTGCTTTGCTTGGCTTAAAAGGACGCTTAACAGTGTAGTAGTGCTGGGAAAAAAACAATCAACAACTCTATCTAGAAGGCTAACAATGGACCTAAATAAACTTATCTAGTATTTTGGGTATTCATCGAGAGGGTTTATTGATCCTTTGACTCGTTTGCACTGATCCCTTAAAAAACATTAGCGCATCGCTATTAACTCTTAAATACATATTTTGAAAGTAGAATACACTAATTACTTTAAAACGTTTCAGTGTATGACATACATTCTCTGAATCCAACTGTTTCTCCGATTCATAGAAAATAAGCAACAAAACTAACAGCAACGTTTTACCAAAAAGACTCTGTTCTATACAGCAAAATATGCCATTACAGCTAAAAGCGCTGCATCGTTCTTTAAAAAGCTGCAACATCTAACAATCGCACACAGTATTAACCTCGAACGTAATAGTGAACATTAAGCGCTGTAGCGCTTTACTTAATTACGACTGTGTTTACGAGTTGAGTGCAGTTGAATCACATGCAAAATGCTACGATTATTTAGGAGCCGGAGAGCGAAGTTGTTTCGTCATTTGTGCTAACAAAGAGATATACAAAAACAAACATCCAGCATATTTTGGACATTTAGCTTGCACTAACAACGTTTGGGGAACTAATATCTAAATATTTACATGAGCTTCTGTTTCCTTTTGTAAATTAAATCGTATTATTCACATAGAAAATTCGTTTACCTCTCTAGATTGTTCACAAAGAGATGCACTGTGACGTCACAGTTTTCGAAACAATTCGCTGTCACTCATACGGTATTGTTCATTTTTATCAAACAAATGACAGATGCTGTTTGGAAACAGAATAGTATTAAAATGGGGTTTTCCCAGGAATAAAATCATGAAGTCACTCTTCACGAGATTATTGATTGGTTACTCTGGTAGTACGCTTGTGACATTATTGGCGAAAATTGTGTGACAAGTAGCTATAAGAAAAAAAAAACATACCACATTTTCTCGATTACTCAAATTACAACTAAACAAAAAATTACATTCATTACTTAATATAATTTCCTTTTTCAATTTGTTTACCGAATTCTCAGCATGATAAAATATAAAACGTATCTGTCTCTTAGACTATAGCTTCGAGCGATCGAGTGCACATGATCACAGCGCTCAGTCAGACGCGCCTGGTATTTGCGAGGCAGATGAGATAAAGAAGTAGTGTTTACTCGCTGGAAACATGTGAAAGAATGGCTTTACTACATTCCGTGAGGGAAGCAATTTGAATATTTGGTTTAAACACGCTCTTCTATTGGATTAATGGCTATTTAACGTATTATTTTGCAAGGAAAGTGGTTGTTGCTTATTACTAGGTTAGTTTTATATAAAGCTAGAACTCAGCATTGGAGGTTATTCTTGAAATATAATTGATATTTGATTGTCAGTGAGGTGTTTTAACACATTTTTATAAGGTTGACGTTTATGGAAATCTAAGGATCGGAATTACACACAGACTGATAAACTTTGCATTGTAGATTAAATGTGGACAACATAGTACAGGTGACCTCGCAATATTTTGGAAACATAATGATAGATGAATGGAATGTAGCTGATAGATCCCTGGGCTTCTTACTAATAAACATAACAAGTTTGGGCTCATAAGACTTTAATATATCCATTTCTCCCAATGACGAGGATGATCATAAGCGTGTTTTATTTCTTATGTGGTAAACCTTGATGATTATTGACATTACCTATGTTTAGGAAACCACTCAATGCTACTTTTTCATCTGTGAATACAACTAAAAGGAAAACTGAAAATAGCTTCTGACTACAGATAACCGTCCAAGCAAAGAAATGGTGTTGAGTAATAAATAAATAATATTATAAACTAGCTACTTCCCCGCGGTTTCACTCGCTGCTCGGCTCCATTTGATTGTAGCGTGATATTTTATAGCCTATAGCAATCGGGAACATTGTAGCTATCAATAAGTGAAAGAATTTTGGGAATCCGACCAGTGGTTCCAAAGATTATCCCCACATACAAACTTACAAATTTTACCTTTTTATAATATTGTTGTTGGAGTTTTCTATCGATTGGCGGATCCCGTTATTGGGGAAGGACGAGGCCCTTTATAGCCATACGTACGATGCTTGGCATGAATAAGGTCACATCTGGCTTTGACCAATTGGCCTTCGAGAGTCCACTTGATGCAATATGATGTTTTGTAGTGAATAGCTGTCATGGTGAACTTTGGATGGCTAGGGGATCAATTAAATAAAAAAAAAATGTTTACATGTCGTGTAAGAAAAATTATATAATCATTTAGTTGACGATGAAATATAGCATTAGTATTTTGTGAAGGTTTTTATCTACGTAAAGATTGTATAAAAGAGTGGGAGAGCCATGCTTTGGCACGAATGGGTCGACTCAACCGGAGTGACACCACGGCCTCACAGAAAACCGGCGTGACCAACCACAGCGTTGTGTTTCGCCGCGTGAGTGAGGTTACCGGAGGCTCAATTCTTTCCCTACCCTATAACTATCCGTTCCCTTTCCCGAAATCTCTAAATCCCTTATCCCCAAAAGGTCGACAACGCACTCGTAATCGTTAATATTTTAACTTTATTGCACAAAATGTGGACTAGGAATGAGTTACCTCATTCCTAGTCCAGGTCCAGTCCAATAAAAGAACTTAAGATAATAAATAAAGGTAAGAATATTAAGTCTCTTTTAACTCTTTAGCGAAGTAAATACACTAAGCAACACAGTAATAAATTCCCACTACTCCATTGTAAACTCCGTACTATTTTATTGCAGGCAAGCGTCGATCTATCAATGTTAAGCACTGCGCTACACCTCAACACCTATGTAACGTATCGACGTTCAGGGGTTTCGATGATAGATGGCGCCACTTCCCTAACTGGGAATTCAGATTGAAATGTACAAGCAAATTGTATAGACGCTGATTTATTTTGTTCTACACAGCATAGTAGCACGTTTATTAGTGTACTTGAAAAATACGTGCATCAAGTAGGTATTTTTGAAAATTTTGTTGTTAAACTTGTTATCGAAGTTATGTATGTTTGTGAAGTAAAATCTTGAAATAAAATATGTACTTACTTATTTAAACTGTTATCTGCGACCGATTGAGTGGAATTGTTTTAAGCACTTTTTATTCGCATTACTTTAAACGATAAGCTATGATATTGTTCCAAGTAAAAAAATTGTCTCAGCGCTTATTACGTATTCCATTCAAAATTGTTTTTGTTGTTGATATGTATGCAATTGTGTCATAGTCTTAGTTGGCAAAAACTATGTATAAAATAAAAAAATACAATTTATTTTTGCTAATATGTTTCACACACAAAGGGTTTACGGAATGCAGTTGTCAATATCGACCTTGGTGAAGATGAAAATTGCGAGGGCCTCCGGAACATAATATGGTATTACTCTGGTCAACTTGGTCCATTGCTAAACAAGCATTTTTAAGACAATGACTTAATATTCAATGTGCATTTTAGCAATAGTCAAGACCTCATTACTTAAGCGTTCAAAATAGTATAAACGGCACAAACATCTTGGAGAAAAAACAAACATAATCCCCCAACTATATTTAGCACAACCATTTGGAATCGCTTGCAATCTCTTTCGAAACTTACAAAATACTTGATAGATTTAGCAGTTCTTCTTACATGTATAAGGCGATAGATTCCAACGTTTTACTACCAAAAGTTTAAATGAGATAGCGTTTTATGTTGCTCTACGGGGCACAGTTTTTTTCGGGCACTTTGATAGAAGTAGTTGAATGGAGTTTTGTGTCTTCTAACCCTCACATGTAACGGTTTGGGATATTTAGTTTTTTATTTCGGATCTAAAAGTATTTATGTTTTTTTAAAAAGTATGGATTTAGGTTCAGAAGAATAAGTCTAGTATTATTTTCGCCAGTTATCTAATGAGTATTTTGATATTTCAAAACGTTGTGAGATCCACAAATTATGGTTCGGGATCCACAAATCCTAGGTCATTTGAGTATGTGAATTTGTTTGTGTAATAAAGCCATCAAAATGGCGTAATAATAAAGAAAATACAAATATTACAACTAACTGTTTTCTGCTTGACCAAGTTAGTTGTGTTTAATATTATAGTAAAAATTGCCAATATTTTTTATGGGATAGTCTCACGAGTCATGGAAAGTGATTACACATACCCGCAACATCAGAGCAATTACAGGCGCTTCGCCCCTTCAAAAAGGAATAGGTACGAAAGATTTGAACGTGGTATCGGCTCAACTACATATGTCTGTTGATCAAATATCCTAAAATTATGATTTAGTCCCAATCCATACTTGGCAAGCGGTTTAGGGATCGCATACCACAAGAACGGGGTAGTGTAACTGAGATATAATAATTAATGTTTATTTTATATTGGTATATCCCAATGCATTTTCAATCTTTACTATGAATGTTCGGTATACACACACACTTGGTCTCAAGAGACAAAACTCAACCAGGAACTTATTTCTTCTGGTCCTTTGAGACGCAACTTGTAATAGTGTTGAGAATAAAGACCAAATAAGTTATTGCTTTATTTAATTAGCATTGGAAATAAGTTTGTATATTTTGTAGCTGCTATGGGGAAAATTGTAGAGTACAACATTCAAACCGTGAAGAAAAGAGCTTCCTTAAAGACCAGCAACGCACTTGTGACGTCTGTCATCGCGGGCGTTCATTAGTGGCGTTATTTACTTAAAATCAAGTTATGCACGTCGATTCTATAAAATTTGTTTGATTTTGAATCTAGTTCGAGTGCGAAGCGAGCGTCGAAGTGACGGGGTAATTAAATTTTAGAATGCCACTTTTAACGTCATCTCATACTTTATCTATCAAAATGTTGCTGTCAATTTAGTTCAACTCGCAAGTGTAGCGCTAGCGTACTACTACTCACAGGGGATTCAGATTCGAAGTTTAGAATGAAGTCTTATAGAATCACACCCATGGTCTGGGTCGTTGCCTACTTTATCATAAAAAAATACATTTATTATTATCACTTATCTTCCCATGAATTTTATCAGAACCGACTTAGGATTTGCATATTTAATCTAGCAAGTGATATTTATTTAATTTGAAAATATTTATTCGTGATCTGCAACATGTTTGATACGCGTTGAGGTTATAGTAAACCCTTAGTAAACCCGTTAACTATTAAATTTTAACTATAAATATGTTAACTTTGTTTATCTTGAACTTAAAAGATAGATATATTTTTTTGACTTTTATGGATATTCTAAGAAAAATAACAATTTCAACTCCAAACATTCAATTAAAAATGTCATCTCAAAATTAATGCAAAATATTATTTTCAACATTAAATTTTCATAATAAAGAAAAGCATTCATTATTTCTATTAATAGATAGATCAAAGGGAAAAATCTTTGTGAATTTGAACCCAATTATTTTGACGTCCATTGCAAATCTTAGCATTTAAGTAAGAAAATTCTTACGTGGGTTGTAGGTATGTACTTGAAAACAAATAATAGAATTTGAGAAAACTTCTGACTAGGAATTTTTAACAAGAACTCTATTTTTGTAAGCAGAAAAATGAAAGATAAAAACTTTGTCCTTCAGATATTTGGTTGCAAACATCATTAAGCACAGAAGTTGAGAAAATGCCTGTACATTAGTGAATAAGTTTCTTTTTGTACATTAGTTATAAATTTTCATGTTATACTAGCTTCTCCTGCCGACTTAGCTTGCCGTCTCGGGGCAAAAGGTATACAGGGTGTAAAAAGACACTTAACGAAGCCGTTAACTACGCATACTGCAGTTCTAACTAAGTAGCTTTACGCTAAAATTATCACTGGGAAATGACTTTTATTTTTAGGTACCAAAAAAAAAAAAAAATTATTGCGCGCAATGTAAAGCAAAAGGGCTTCGTGTCATTGTGTGCGTAGGTTCACAGCTTAGCATGAAAACGCTGTGATAAGTACGTAGGTCGACGTTTTACTTCGCAACAACAAAACAATTCTGTAAAATAAAAATCCTACTGAGATGCACGATGTTTTTTGTGCGGGTCTGCATTAATTTTATGACAGCGTTTTACCACAGCGTTGTTTTTCGCTGTCTGAGGTTACCGGTGATTCTTTCCTTTGCCGCATCTCTTCTTAATGCCAAAGTTTCCGAAATCCTAATCCACAAATGACCGGCAACGCACTTGTACCTCTTTAGGTATTGCTGATGACCATAGGCATCATAAGCTCGCCGACAACTCACAGTAAAAAAATGTTGTAATAGTATACTTAATATTTTAAGAATGTGGTAAATTAAATGTAAGGCTCTTGTGAAACCAGTGAAAATAATGCATTGAATTATATTCCAATCTACTGTCATTCTTTTTCATAAGGAATCTTAGGGTAGCGTCTAAGGGCGCAACCAAGAATGTAACACTTTTATAGCAAATATGCGATTTTCATTTATTCTTGCCAGACCATCTTAAAGGTTCATAAGAATAAAACATACAAACCTTCTTCAAAACTTTTATTATTCTTGCTAACAGAGCGATCAATAAACCAGTTTCGAGCTAAGGAAGAAACCCATACGGTCATATATTTACATATACAGCTTAATCTGGGTTTAAAATTGCACTCGAAAGCCGTATATAACGTAAGTTCTGTGGTTAGTCGGACGCTGTGTGGTTCCAATTTATGAGACTTCGTTGCAAGAGAAGCAAGACTGGTATCTATCGACAATGATTTGATTAGTCCAGTGCTAGTTTGAAATTAGAAGTTATTTGAAATATTAAGATTTAAAATGAATATTCTGTAATTCGAATCAAAGTATGCGGTGATTGTGTCAATGAAAAGTGGTTGGAAACTGCTTAGATCGTACCAATATTGTCTGAATCTGAACAGTAACAATTAATATAAAAAAAATGTTAATGTGTATTTATGTAGGTATATATATTTAGAAAAAATATGTATATATATTTACATAAATTTTTAGTACCAACGTCAAATCGATTCCATTATAATACACTAGAGGTTTTCGGACGGACTAGCTGGATGACTGTTTCTATTTTTAGACATTCCATAAAGATCTTTTTATGGTGTAGTGAGAATAAACAGTTTATTGAAATCAAATCATTGATTTTAATTAAGCAAGATAAAATAAAAATCTGTGACATTCGCATAGGCGGACTTAATGTGAATTATACTATTAAGTTCTAAAAGTCTCCTTAAATACCAAAGTATGTATGCAACACAGCATAAGGCGGGCGATTTTTGTATACAAAAAACGAAACAAAACCTAATGAATACCATTTTAATATATTCATTATACTTACCGACGAAGCAATGTTGGTAATATTCCCAAGATTTATTAATAAATCAACCAAGTTTCTTGTTTAATGGACGCATAAAAAATTGCCAATCACCCTCCTTCGCCGCCTTCAAACTTTATAATCTCCATTTTAATTCACTGAGAAGTTTTATCGTGGCTAATGAATTTACAAATCCTTCTGGATTATGTCTGGAGTTTCAAAACTTTGGTAACGCTTATTCTGGTCCTTTTGATATACTGTGACCTGTTTTGTTATGGTCCTTTGATACGTAACAATTGTGTTTTGATTTAGTAGCGTAGGTATAGTTGATTTTGCAGGAATAATTAATATTTGTAACTGGTATTCGAAAAATACGTTTGCCTGATATGGAACGGAGCACACAACATTACGATTCGCTTTTTGATCTAAGAATCAAAGGCAACGGTGCATATTTTCATATGAAAGTCCCTTCTAGTAAAGTGAAGATATTAAGCCTATTACGATACTGGTCCAATAACAAAGTGTCGGTTTTTTTAGAAAATTCAACTTTTAGTAAAAATGTAGACAGAAATTTATCTAGGTTTTTTTTTTTATTTTGAAATATTCAAGTAACGTTTATTTTAAGCACACGTATTCAGTAGTTTGTGACTAGCAGACCGTTTTATTGCAAATTTGGTAACAACTTGGAATCTAAACTTGCTTTACGTGCTGTAAATGTCTATTATTATCTTTAGAAAACAAAAGCGTTGGAACTCACGTATCGTTATAACTATAACCATTTACTATGAATATGACTTCAAACAACTTACCCATAAGGTCGACTTTCGATTAAAGCTCAGCAGTCCATTTCCAATGTCCATCTCCTATTTAAAACACTTCATTTCTCTCGTCCCATAAATGGAGCAACGCCATTCCTTAACTTGATTACTATTACATTTCGAATTGCAATTCTGAGATGAAAACAGCTATATATCCTCATAAAAATGTTACAAGTATCAATATATCAAAGGTTGGGGGGCGAACGATCTAATTGCTGAGAAAAACTAGGTTAAATGAGTAATGTCTGGCACAATGGAGTTCCCTTCCTATGTATATCTTGTCTGACCAAGTTCGTCTTGTCTATAAGACTAGTATAACTATTTTTGTAGTTTGGGAATCGCTTTTCTTTTATTTTTGGTCTTTCGGGACGTGATTTTGGTTTAGTTGTCAGTAGTTTGTCCTGAGACCGAAATTCTATAGTATCACATTTAAGTTAAGTTTGCCAGATTAATAGATTTTTTTTTATGTAATAGATCGGCAAACGAGCAGACGGATTACCTGATGGTAAGTAATCAGCGCCGCCCATGGACACCCGCAACGGAGGAGTTACGAGTGCGTTGCCGATCTTTTAGGGATTAGGGATTGAGGAGAGATTGGGGGTTGGGAAGGATTGGGCCTCCAGTAACCTCACTCACACGGCGAAACAGAACGCTGTGGTTGTTTCACGCCGGTTTTCTGTGAGGCCGTGGTATCACTCCGGTCGAGCCGACCCATTCGTGCCGAAGCATGGCTCTCTCACACTTATTTCTTATTCCCACATTTATTGAGATAAATTGTCAACAAGCAAGTTTAAAGTTGCAACAAAATTTCAAAATTTATAGTTAGTTACAGATAAGGCAATAAAAATAGAAGTACAGAAATCCCTTTCAACAAAGCAGAGTAACAAACTAAAGTCTTAGAAATCAAAATCGTACATACAGAACACATATTCGCAGCCCGACTGAAGGATTTGTTATTCAATTTCCTCTCTCCACTACTGACACATATTTTCTCCATACCTTTGTTATCCGATACGCTCTCAAGGATATCGACCTCAGAAAGCAACAAAAGAAAATATTCTTTATTCCCATGCCGAAAAGATTTGATCTCGATCGTTGAAAATCGCTTTTTGTTTCAAGATACTTATTCTGATATGGCCCATAATTGTTGGACTTATGTGTGGCTAGTTATTTCCACAGTCATTTGCCATCTATTTTTGTGCTTCAAAGTTTCCTGTATATAGTTTGCTTTGCATTTACAAATATATACCTATAACTTTCTTATTTACTATCGACATCTTTAGTAGCTATCGTTGCTCATATATAGTATATAGAATTGTTATTTGCAAGATATTGAACCATCTTCATTACCAGACTATAAGTGTTCACTGCTGAATATAATCCTTTTCTCATACGGAGAAGGTTTGAGCATTTATCACCATGATTGCTCAAGAAATTAGCAATTTTGAACTAAGTCCAGGTTTCTTCACGACGTATTTCCTCAACATTTTGTCAGTCGTGTCTAAATAATCTTACAACGTAAATATGTTTCGCTAAAAGTCAGGTCTAAGCCCTGTACCCCCTGAGGCCCGGTGCAGGAAAAGGAACGGGGCTTTTAAGTCAGTATGAGCTCGAAAAGCCATGCACCATTATGCATGACAACCGGGAAAGCATTGACCCCCAGCTATCTCACCACGTCTACTTTAATTTAAAGATACCATAATATAACAAGATATATTTCAGCTTCCCTTTCACGAATCCACGTAATCTAAATAAAATGCAATAAACTAAAAAGGCACCCCATAAAATGAGAGACAGAAACTGTGCCAGTATATACTGCTCTTTATAAACAAAGTTCTGACAGCGGTGCGAGTCACGGATTAGATGAAGTTAGTTGGCCTTTGTATGTGGTCGAATGTGTAAGAGGGAGCGGATTTTGATGTAAAATGTTGCAAAAAGGGTTTTTTCTATGATTTTTTTGTGCTTAGAATTTATTTACAGTGCAATATTATTGGATAGTAGTATCGCAGTATCGCAAAATTTTGCTTTCTTACGACTGCAAGCGCATTAGTAATATACCACGGCCTCGGTGAAGCAAATGGGTGGTTTTCAGGCAGTTCTGACTTTTCCTCTTGTCCTTCCAGGGCGGGAGAAGCCATTTGCTGATTTTCCACCGTAAGGAAAACGAATACATATACTTTTTCTAATGGTTATACTATTAGGTTTCATGGTATTACATTACTTGTTGATTTACATGGATTTTGTGATGAGATTAAAAATTGTACCCACATAGTTTTTTTTCTTTATAATATACAAGGCGGTTTTGTGATTAGAATTATAAATCAAAGTTAAATTGTCGGATATCGAAAATTCATCCCATTGTTTACACCACACACCTAAGGTACAAACACTATTCTGCCTTGAATCGGATGGCAACGGAAATTGAAAAGCAAGGGTCATCCAAACTTGATCCTAACCGTTTGATAAGTCATTGTTGTATCGTAATGAATACAATACATTTTTAAGTGTGAGAGATTCATGTTTTTGGCGCGTATGGGCTAGCTCGATCGGAGTAGGTAATACCAGGGCCTCACAGAATACCGGCGTATAACAACACTCTCATGGCTTTTTCCCTTTTGAGTGCCCCCCATCCTAAATCCCAAAATCACATTTTCTTAAATCCCTAATAACCCACAAAAGGCCTTTGGTGTAAAGAGTGTCCAAGGGTGGTGCCAATTGCTTACCATCATGGAATCCGTCTACCAATTTGCCGATCCATCCCATAAAAACACATGCAAGCTTTAAGATTGGCATTTCAAAGTGTGGAAAAGCTATGCTTCGTAGCTTCGTCGACAACGGATGTATTCGCCAAAGGATTACGATACGAGGAAGAAGTTGATGACAATAATGCCTTTTTGATGTCTGATAAGGGTTATCGTAGAAAATCTTTCCTATTTGTTCGGGCGTTGAAGTTCATTTTTGGTACTGGCCATTAAAGAAATTGTGAGTGCTCATATGTTGTAATATTTTCTAGGACAGCTGTACCACAGTATAAATATCATACAGTATTGTAACTCGGCCGCTTGAAAGAAATAAATACCTACAGCCGCGCGGTACGTAAACATGCGTTAGGGCTGCTCGTCTCCAGTACTTTAATTACCTTTGTCTACTTTCTGTTTCCATTTAGTTTTGTGATTGTAAATATCCTTTTATTATATAAACAAATAAAGTGCTTTAAAAATAAACAAACAAAATTTCTTTGGCCACTAATGCCAAACTGAACAGCTGACTACGAATGTTCTAAAATCACAACCCTCAAACATCAAAATATTACATGAGTCTAGCTGTTTTATTGTTGTTATTAAATATTTTCTATTATTATTCATAAACGCAGATAATAAACAAATATTATTAATAATAAAATACCACACTCTCTACTTTGAATTATACAAACTAACAAAACATACATGAACCGTTTTAACACAAGCGTAAGTAGGTAGGTACCTAACGTATCATGATTCATTCAGAACCAGAACCGCCTATAACCACATATTTCACTCGTCTCAATAACTTTATTCATATATTATTTATAAATTCAAACATCTGTTTTCGTGAGATAACTGGAAATAATTATCCATAAAGACACACATTATGTACCTACCTAGGCTACTAGTAGTACAAGTAAAATTATTTTATAGTCTTACCTTTCAGAGTTGCCAGGTAATTTAAAAAAAACTTATGTCTGGATGCGTTATTGACGAATTCATGCAACCAAACATAATAACAGCACAATATTTCCTATTCGTCATATTAAATAATGTACTCGAGCTGATTTCTAAATAAAAGACAACACACCGTCCGTTCGTCACTGCGGTACAGCCGCGTCTGTCTGCGTCCCGAGCGCGTCCCGACATCGGGCGCGTAGGTATAGTTCGCGTTTCGGCCGTTTCTATGAAGTTGAAATACTTGTAGATATTATTACCTTGGCTGTACCTACATTAATTCTATCAACTTCATTCAATAAATAAATTCAATTTTCTTGTATTTATTTACATTGCGAAGATATTTTTTGATTTATCATAAATGATTTTGCGTCGTCCTACAAAATTGTGAAATTGTAAGTATAGACCCTGTTTTGGAGGACAAATTAAAACGGGGCCATTTTAGTTCCCACATATTTTTTAAGGGAAAATTATACTTATTTTCTCCAATGATATTTTAATGAGTAAAATAAATATAAAATAAATGTTTTTTAAAAATGGTGTTCCATTCGTAACACTCATATATTATCTACTTAAATACCAAAATACATATTATGCTTATGATCATGGATAAAATTGATGTAATTTTTCTGCAGTCGTAAAGGCACAGCAAAATTATACATTGTACGAGTATGTCATTGTTAACTGTTATTGTTTGAGGGTTTTGAGATTATTGAGGGTTGAATATCTTCTCTCTCTCTCTCTCTCTCTCTCTCTCTCTCTCTCTCTCTCTCTCTCTCTCTCTGTATTTTGTATCAACAATATCACTGATTATAGACAAGTTGAGCGCTGTCTATCCCAATGTAGATATGTTTAAAAAGTTCAGTTCGTGTCTGTGAATCGAGCGTTTGATTTATAAAACGTCCGCTTGACCCTGATTCTGGTTGGGCGACGAACTATCCTTGATCGCCGTCCTCAGACCCGCGCTTACGGTAGCTGACATGATCTGGCACAACCGGATTGTCCTCCTGCGTTGTCTGGGACGTAACGGGGATAGTACCCTCACTTATTAATGGTAGATGATAATGTTTTATAATTATCTATTATATTCGATGCAGATACTGTGCCGAGAAATTTTTGTAACGTGTATCAAAAGATAGTTCCGTTTTCAAAAATTTCGTAATTTATAAAGCCGATGATAGATGTCTTGTTCCGGGCTAGAGATGTCAACTTACTTATCTCTGAAAGAGTTGTATTCTAAATTGTAGCATCTAACTTTAAAACTTAAATGCCTTATAGGATCGTCTCTTTGCCTTTACTTTTTAAAATGGTTACCAGTGTCATACTGTTATGCTGTGATTGAAGCGAACCTATTGTCAAGCATTGAGCATAATTCCAGACATCACTAGGAATATCAAAGTTCATACATTTTTCACTAACAATCCACTCATACTTCGAAAGGACTCAACTCAGGTGGAAATATTAAATTCTCGCGTCATTCGTATCGGAAGCAAATACTTTAGCAATAGTTGAAGACGCGGCAATGGTAAAATCGATAGGACGTAAGTGTGTAGTAATGTATGTCTTTGTAAAAATGCAGAATTAAATATGTTTAACGACTTATTCAAGCAACAGTTTGGCGAGATAACTCAAGTTAGTGCAAGTCACACTAGGGGCTTATATTATTTTTTTTGAGAAGCTGAAGCTGTGTTGTTTGCCTTGTGGTAAGTAATCAGCGCCGCCCATAGACACTCCCAATGCCAAAGTTTTTAGTATAAGTGCGTTGCCGGCCTTCTAACCAATTAGGGATCTAAGGGTATACGGATATTATGCGGATTGTGGATGAGGGGGAAGGATTGGATTTCCCAATAACTCACTCACATGGCGAAACACAATGGTAGTTTTGCTTACTTATTCTGTGAGGCCGTGGTATCACTCCGGTAGAGCCTGCCCAGTCGTGCCGATGGGTGGCTCTGTTAGACTTACATGAACAGCATTGTGCGTCCCAGACGCGGCGAATGTCGTGCAGCCAACTGAGGTATACTGTCAAATAGTAACATGCTAGTGTCGTGGGTAAACTTAAGAGGCATAAGTTGCATCTGCACACGTTAGTCCCTTTTTCCCATAAATAACACAATGTTATTATTTTTTTATTTCTAGAATTCGATAATGAATCTATATGAAATATTATTAATACGTTTTTCGGTTTGTGTGTAGAAGCAGAATGAATAAGCTATCAATAAATAATTTTGTAACTAATATTATAAATTGTAATGTATTTGTGAGAATTTATGGATGTATGTTTGTTATTCTATCGCGCAAAAACAGCTGAACAACTTTGGTTGAAATTTGGTACGTAGGTAGGTGATACCTTAGATTAACACATAGGCTGCTTTTTATCATCATACCACGCCGGCGAAGCTGCGTGCGGAAGCTGGTTTTATCATGTATTTGTGATTCAATTAGTAAAGATCGCGTTGATAACTCTTGATGAAACACTATCTATGGTGCCTTTTAAAAGTAAACTAAAATTACACTTGCAGATCTCCTCAACAAACTTGACCGCCTTCTAAATAACTGCATTCGTTTCGTATTCAACCTGCGTAAATATGATCATGTTTCTGCACATCGGCTGCAATTGAAGTGGTTGCCCATACGCCAGCGCAGGGAGCAAAGGGCGCTTACCACTCTTTTTTCCTTTCTTGATACTCCTTCTTTGCCTAGTTACCTATCCTCGTACTTCCAATACACATGCGCAAATCACACCAAATATCTTCGTTCATCTACCAACCGTCTTCTGAACTGCCCTACTCATCGCACAAATTTTCTTCATTCTTCTTTCTTTGTCCAGTCTATTCTTCTATGGAATGCGCTCCCCCCCGATATCAGGTTGTCACCCAGTCGTTTGTCGTTCAAGCGGAAAGTTCGAGAGCTCCTGTTAAAGAGAGTGGCGGAGTCGTCAGGATCATGACATGATATATATAGTGTGTGTATGATTATATGTATTTATGTAATATTGTATGTAAGTTCTTATGTAAGTATACATATATGTATTTACTTGGTAATGAATGATATATATATATATATATGTATTGTTTGTGTATATCTATTATAGTGGTATATTCTTCAGCCTTTTACACTTTCATAAATTCCATGCTTGCTTCTTGCATCTGCCATTGGAATTCTTCTCTGCATCGCCCAAAGGTCAGACTGGTAGAGAATGCTCAAAGCATTAAGTCCACCTTGTGTACAGTATCTTGTGCATGAAGCTTTTAATAAATAAATAAATACACAGCTGTTTTCCGAACACAACTGCGTTAAAATAAAGAATTTGTGGAATGTTTTATAGAATCGATTATTGCCATTGAGATTGAACACTATGATAGAAACCTTAAGAAACAAATAACTTACACGCATGAAATCGTTTTATCACATCGAACGACGAACTTGAAGCGATTTAAAATTCTAAAAGAGTTTTAAAGGAAAGCTCTTACGGATCCCGAAGGAGATTTGTCTGACATCGCTAACTCAACGAAAATAATGCACGTAAGTTCGGTATCTAGTACGTAGGTACAAATTGTCTATACTGACAAAATTCATAGAAAACGGGAGATATAAAGTTTTGGTTACATTTGTACGGATTTTTCTTATGATACAGCTTGCAACATATCTAAAGAAAGAATTATTGACTTGTCAGAATGTTGTTGTACTTAGAGATCAAAGCGTGCGCTTCTCATGTATAAGAGTTTGAAATCTAGCAAGTCTGACTAAGACTAATCCCAAATTATAAGTTTTTCTAAGATTATTAAAATTTAACAGGCAAATATAGTTTGGAAACTTGGGACTTAATAATTTCCAATTATATATAAGTAAGATTGAAATCGTGAAGACGTCTGGAGCAATGTAATGTCGTGGTGATTAGTAATGGCCGTGAGAAAAGAGGCCTTACCTGGTGGTCTTACAGGCGATAATCATAATAACTTAGCTTGGGTTGATGTATAACATTTTGTATTGCCGCTAAAAGTACGTTTTTGACTGTAAACAGAAAACAGTTGACTTCTTTCTTAAACATTTCACGTGTTAAAGAAAAAAACTAACATTATGTAGAAATTGGTTCGATTCAAAGGACCAGATTAAAAATCCATACAATAAGGGCATACTATTTGATTTATTTCTAAAATTAGTACAAAATTTTCTCATGACTGTGTACTACATGACACTACTGCACTGCACTGAAGTGCAAACTAATATTGTATTGTTTGAATAGTTCCACTATTTTGATCTCAGAGGTGTCATGTCATGCGTGATACCTAATTTAGTACCATTACTAAAACTTAAAAGGTTTAAATAATATTTTCCATGAAAATTTGTTACAAAAGACCAAATTTCACAATTCGTAATCCCATCAACAAACTCTAACCTTCTAAGGACTATTAGTTACAACGTTGTTTTATATACAGGTTTTGGTGAATTTTAGCTCTCGTAATCCTATCACGATGTCCTAAAATCTAGACCAGATATTACTTGATAGTTTTGGGAGCACCAACATTCTTACCCGAACAAGCTGATAAGGGGATGTCACTTAAACAAGTTTTAATCAACTTTCTGAATTTGATTTTTTTCTGGAAAAAAAAAGTTTCCGAAGTGAAAAAGGTTTGTTGTAACAAGTCATCTACATCTAGTTTTACATTTTAATTTGGTTTTTGGTAGTTGAACAGATGTTTAAGAATCTTATTATAATATTTTTCTAGGATAGCGTGGAAAACGTGGTTAATTTGGAGCTTCTACTTATACGGATACCATGTTGGAGCATGTTGCTAGCCTTTTAAGCGGTTTTAGAGATTTGGGGATTGTAGATAGGGGGGAGGGGGAAAGAGACGCTGGTGTACGACAAGAGACGCAAAGATGGAGAAAGGCAAAGAAGTATGTAGATAAACATCATGTAGATGATGTTAAGACATTTATCTTAGCTCCATTTAACAAAGACTTAATAAACTTCAAAGATCTGCTAAATCTAAAGTCTAATATAGAAAATGTTCATTAGATTGGCTTAAAAACTTAATAATTTTGTAGATCAAATATACAGCACTATCAATAGATCATATCCATCATCTCTGTTACATGGTAGCTACTAACAATTTAATACAACTTTCGAAAACTCTACTATAGCTACAGCTGTATCTATGCTCATATTCACAGGTATATACAACCCTAAGCTTATCATACAATTATATCGATGAGTTCCAACTCCTCTGGGCGTCGTTTGTTTGACTCAATTAGCTTATGTAGATGTGTAACTTGCAAGGGTTGTCTGTGAAGTTTCGTACTAATAATGTCAGTACGGAAATTGTGAGTAATGGGTGCGAAGGGCCAGTGGCTCCGGTTTGAAATGGATGGGTGTTTTAAGATCGGATGAAGCTTGTGATAGCTAACTGAATATTATTATTGTTATACACATGTTAATTTATCTTTTCAATCGTAGTAATTCGAGACCCAATAGGTGCGTGAACGCTTTACACGAATCTTTTCGTTTGGTTTGATGAATTAATTATTTCTAAAAATATTATCATTATTATATTAATTAATCAGATAGACAATTGGGACAACTATTATGCCGCTATGCGCATGTATATTCCTCGCTGGTCAGTTAGTTTCATTTAGCAAAAATGTATTATTTATTTATTTATTTATTTATTTTGTATTTCAAATGTAGCCTTATCTTTTGTGCTAAGCCCCACAAAACCATTGTAATGGTTTGACTGTGGGGTCAGTGAGTATCCTTAATAACAATTTTTACTTATAACTAAATACTATATAGATTATTTAACTTGCAATTACATACTTACATATAAATCTTAAATAATTTCTAAATAATATAATTTTAATTTACGCTTGAATCTTGTTACATTTGTTTCACTCCTTATGTCTGCCGGCAGACTATTTAATAAATAAGGTATTCTCTTTTTTAATGTTCTGTCACCAAAGTAGTTGGTGACTCTGGGTACATTAAATCTACCAGCAGCCATAGATCGTGTATTATGGTTGTTTTTTACATAAGTTAAGTTATGCTCTTGGATACAGTGGTGGTTAACCATTAAAAGATATCTATGTTTAAGAGTAATCGGTAAAATTTTGCATATTTTAAATAATTTTCTATAGTCTCCTTTACAGCTGCTTCTAGTTTTTTTAGTAACAAGTAGTTTTAAAAATCTTATTTGAAGGGCTTCCAATTTATCTAAGTTAGTTTTGAATGTTAAACCATAGCTGCCAAGAGCATAGCTCATAATGGAATCGACTAATGACATATAAATACATCTTAAAACATTAATAGGCACTTTAAAGCTTAGGTGGTACATTTTACTCAATAATATTCTTAGCTTATTAGAAATGTAGTCTACATGTTGTGACCAGGAAAATTTATCATCTATTCTCACGCCCAGGTAAGTAACACAATTAACTCTTTCAATAGGTTTACATTTACAGTCCAGTAAGTTATTATGGTGACATGTATAATCATGGGTAAATAAGGGTGGAATCACACTATTAGATTGCAAATATGGTGAATGAATTAACATTAGTTTAGTTTTACTGGCATTTAATATAATGCCATTGTCATGCGACCATTTTACAATAGCGTCTATATCTTGTTGAACTAACTGACAGATATCGTCTATGTTAGCTCCAGAGCGAAGTATGCACAGGTCATCTGCGAACATATATGCAGAACAATGCTGCAGCACTCGGCACAGGCTGTTCACGTGCATAAGGTAACAAATTGATCCACATCCAGAGCCCTGCGCCACTCCGCTCCTCACCTCGACTCTGTCGCTAAGAGTATCCTCCACCTTCACACGGTAGGAGCGCGCGGTGAGGTAATCACGAAACCATGGATTAAGTGGTTCTCTCACCCCACACTCCCCCATTGCATTTAGGATGGTATCAAACTGCAAAGAGTCAAATGCTTTTTTGTAGTCAAAAAATATTGTAATAACAAATTTTTTGTTTTCTAAGTAACTGTTTATTTCGTCAGTGAATTTTGCAAGCAATGTATTTGTACTTTTCCCTTTTAAAAAACCGTGTTGACACTCGTTAATAATATTATTTTTTTGTAGGTAGTTACTTAATTGATTAACTATGCACTTTTCAATGATTTTATCTATGCTAGATAAAATGGAAATAGGTCTATAGTTTGAAACATTTTTGCGATCACCTTTTTTATGAATGGGGCGGACTATTGCCTCTTTAAGCTTATTAGGAAATTTGTATTTTTTTACAGTTAGGTTTATAAGTTTGGCTAAAACGGGGCTTACTTTATCAATAATTATTTTAAGGTCGGACATTCGCACAAGGTCGCTTCCCGGTGACTTATTTACATTCATGTTGTTAATTATGTTTTTGACGTATTTCGGGCTCACTGGTTGCCATCTCATGGACATGTCCGAGGTTTTTACATAAGTCTGCCTATCCAACCAAATGTCATGACACTTATGTTTTATTTCTTCTATTTCTCTATCGAAGGTAGACGCAAAATTATTACTTATGTCAATAATACTGTCTTGTCCGTTCATGTTTGATATAATCAAATCATCAACAGATTGCTTATTGTTTCCTAACATCGTATTTATCCTGTCCCATATCTTTTTAATGTTTTTATTACACTCTAATATACTATTTTTATCATATATATTTTTACTTTTTATAATAGCTTTTTGGCATTTGTTCCTAAATTTAGTATAATTAAGTCTCTTTAGCATATTCTTTGGTTCATTGTTCCATAACTCAAATAACCTATCTTTTTCTTTTATCATAAACTTTAATTTGTTATTAATCCATTTTTTGTTATTCCTGTCACTGTTTGAAACACGTTTATTTACACAGCAGTCATTATAAATATCCACGAATATTTGTTTAAATGCTTTATACAATGCAATAGGACATTCTAATGCCATAAGGCGGTCAAAATCAGTGCTTAATAATTTTTCTCGAACTTTGTTATTGTCGAGAACGCGCTTAGAGGTCACGCGTCGTGGCAGTGACGATTGAGCATCGCTCCTCGGTTGTATCGTATCCAATTTGTTTTTAAATTGACTGACTTTTTCTGTTGTTTGTTATTTCTTCCACATGCTGACTACTCGATTGCTTAACCTAACATTTGACAAATTATGTTTCAGAGTGGAGAGTTCCTCAATGGAGGCTATATTTGCTAAATCCCTCTTATAATCTGAAAATTTAAGAATTTATTCACATTAAATTTATAACGTAGAGATTTACTATAATGTAGACTAATTAAACATATAAAGTACGAAAGCTTTTCCTGGAAAGGTAGTCGAGGAGCCGCAGGCAGAAAATAGTGAAAATATTAATTAAAATTAAACTTTCGATTGCAGTTGCAAGTGAACGTTGAAATATCGACTGTGTAGTGACAGTTTTAAAGTTATTTATTGCATAATACTACGAACAAATGAGATTTTTCTATTTTATAAAATTCAATGGTGTTGTATGAATATGACGCAGTAAATAAAACAAACGCTGTGTTCTATCGGGTCGTATATCTCTTCTATTATTGCCTTAAGCTTTATGCATCAACAATTTTAATTTAGCGACGAAACGTAAAACATTTTCCTAATTTAAAAAGCGGAGGAAACCGATATCGTTCCACATTTCCGACTTAAATCCAATTAGAATGAAAACTATCGTGGGAATAATCTTCAATTCCCTGAGAAAATCCATCGGATGGAATAATTTCGGCTTCGGTACGAATTAATATACGAACAGCTCTTCCGCCGGGTCAAATTTTTTTGAATTAAATTGCCCGGTACTGTCGCCAACTTTTTTAATAAAGGCACCCACGACAGGTGGGCAGTGAACTGATTTATTGACTTTTCAAATTCACTATGAAAAATGTCCGATGAACTGTTTTCTAATATGTTGGAGATCAATATTGAAATTTTGAGGCTTTCAGGTTGTAAAGTGTGTTGGGATGTTTCTGATAAGTAAAATAATTTGATACATAATATGAGAATACTTATTATCATAAGTCTTTTAATATCCTACGGCAAAGAAAAAGCCTCTTTTCACATTGACGATTTCGAAACATAAAATATTAGACCATATTTTCTCACGACGTTTTCTCTCAGCCTAAGTCAGTGGCATTTAAATAAACATAAAAAGTAAAAAAAAATAAG
This sequence comes from Spodoptera exigua, assembly GCA_902829305.4. Lineage (NCBI taxonomy): Eukaryota > Metazoa > Arthropoda > Insecta > Lepidoptera > Noctuidae > Spodoptera > Spodoptera exigua. The sequence continues at coordinate 5,394,094 of LR824625.2, read as the reverse complement.
TGACATTCTAATAAGCTGTATAAAAAGTTATATGTATATTTTGTGATAGATCAGATTGGCCCCTCGGCAACTGTGTCCGGTGCTAAAGCTTGGCTCACCCACACTACATTAAGTTCATTACGTTTAAAGCCTATTCCACGACACCTGGATAGCCACAATACATTTGATGAATTTGAATATAAAACAAAATTTGTGTGAGCTACCTACTACATTAGTTTATTGGTTAATTGTACGAGTAAGCAGGGATAAAATTGGCCTGTAATGTGTATTTTCTTATGAGTCATGCCACGTGTAATATTGACGTACATCTGTTCAGACACATTAACAATGCTTTATAGTACCAATTACTTCTACATAGTTACCAATCAAATATTTTCTTTATTAAACTCCAAACGTACTATCTCCACTATCAAAAGTAAAGCAGAATAATTCTTACTGCAAAAGATTTAAAGATCAAAGTTAGATACAATAAATATACGTGTAAGTTATAAATCACAAGTTGAGCGCAGGAATACTCCAAGAGCAAATTTATGTGATGTTAATTAACTAGTTTAAATGTATGCACTTAATAATTTTAATAGTATGAATAATTAGTTTAAAGAGGTAGAACATAAAGTTCAAGATTGCTTGGCTTAAGCTTGAGAGAAGTGCACAAGATAATATTAGCATAAGTGGTAGAGTTTTGTCTTAAAATGTTTTTTGTATGTTTCTAAGATGGTTGCTGTTTTCAACATATGTTTTAATAAAAATATCGTTCAATCATTTTTTCCCATTTAATTGTCATAAGGAAAACCTTGTGAGAAAAGCTTGTAGAATAATTTTGAATTTCTTCATAGTTAGAAATCGCCAAGCCACCTAGAGCAAAGAGTGGTAGTAATGCCTTCCATGTGAAAAAAGGCTCTTACCCAGCAGTGAACTCTTAAAGGCTAATAGTGATAATGATAACGGGCTTGTCTCATTTCAAAGTCAAATTTAAAAACATTATTTAATCAAAACTAATCAGAAATTTCAAATTAGAATTAAGAATATTCTGTCGGTCTGTTCTTTACAGAAGCTAGTCGCAAATTGTAGATGCGAATTGTACCAGTGAATACCCTACCCTACTTTATTCCTATAACTTACCCAAGAGTAAATTTATTTGATAAAAGAATTTATCAAATTGTTTTTTTGATAGTTACAACTTGATCGTTATAATAATGACGTTGTTTTTTATTACAATATCAGCATAAGATTATGCTTATAAACTTTTCTCAATTTAAATATACTGAACTCATTATTTTATTTAAATATCTGACACAGTCAAAAAGTTAAGGTTTTGTCTAGTCACGATTTGATCTCCTTTGATAACTGGTTGAAAAGTAATTTTCATTGCATGTTATTACTAAACAGTATTTTATTAGTAAAATAGTTTTTGCCCACAACGTTGTCTGCGTAGAATACTATAATACATAATAAACACTAAAAGTTTCATTAAAATCCATTCATTCGTTTTGGAGATAGTAACGTACGAAAAAATAAATGAAATATTTTAAGATTTATTCTCTGTTACTTTTTCCATTTTTGTAATGTTAAATAATATTTAATATACAGACATACATGTGTACCTACTATTGCAATATGTACAGACCGTTTTGGTTCATTAGCTGCATGATTTTTTTTTTGAATAAAATCATGCAGCAGTTTTCATCTGAAAATAAAATACATACCACTTTTTATTTCAGATGAAAACAAACAGGACGAAAATGAAGAAGCCGTTATCACTACACGGTATATTAAAGCAAAGTTACTTTCTCTGACCCCATAATCCTATGTGAGTATGCAAATCTTTAAAACCATGCAACTGATTTTGATGCTTTATATAGTAGATATTTGTTCCAATAAAGATTATTATTATTATGTATGTCTTTACCAATCACGGGACCACAGGGTCCTGGTCATTTGGAAGGCGTACGAGGGGCCGGAGCCAACTGGGCAGAGGTCCTTTAGACAACTTTAATCTAAATGAAAACAAAAGGGACACAAACCGGCGACTATCTCTGTATGCACTATGGGAATGCACCCAAGGACGGTCTCCGGTTAGTGTACGACTATTGCGGATAATGGAAACAAAATACAAGGCTATGGGTGTGGGTTGCATTGGGCTAGTAGGATGGTAACTGTGAAAAGACTATGGCACCTGCCGAAACAATTTAATTTATACACGTAAAAATGGCAGGCATTATTATATTATTATTATTATAGTAATTGAAGAAGAAGGTTTATATGGACAATATCATCTAATAAACAAAAATTTAGTATCGGCATTGCACCCGTGGACTGGAAAGGGTCGTTGCCGTTAGATTCTATATAAGTCAAATATGAAATAAAATGTCTACACAGCATATTTAAAAGTTGTCAATTGTCAATTATTAAACAAAGAAAATATTCCCCTCGACCCCTATACTAGTGTCAGGGTGTTACAATCATAGTACTTTTAAATAGATCTAACGAATAAAATTTCGTCAGACAGAATTAAATGCGATGGAAAGTTCACGACATTGGAATACGACAAAAGCGCCAGAAATAGAAGTTAAATTACATAAGGGCTCATACGCCATATTTATTTTTGGAGCGTAAATCCAAAATGGCGCTTAAATACATTGTTTTAGTATGGAACTCGGTGGATAACAAAGCTATAGAAAGTTTTGTACAAAAGGACTAGTAAATAAAGATAGTGTCAAGAAGTCAAATTATGAGATAATATTTAAATAATGATTACAAAACTAAGGAATAACTCAAAAATTTAAAATTAAATATCTCATTATCAATATATTATATAAATGATATGAAACATGGATCCATAAAATAATTCGCCCAACGTGGGGCTCGAACCCACGACCCTGAGATTAAGAGTCTCATGCTCTACCGACTGAGCTAGCCGGGCATGTTTAGTGACATGTGGAAATGTTGACCTATTGATTAAATAGCTACAAAAGTTTTTTTTTTTTTGATAAATTGAAAATTTGTTTGTTTTGCTTAAATATTACAGAAAAAAAACCTCTACTCTTTTGTCCTGAGGTAAGGCAAAAAAACGATTAGATTGACCACCAGATTTGGTCTGTAAAATAAAAATAAAAAAATCTGATGGTAAACAATCAGAGTTGCACCCGCAAGTCGAGAGAAGTTGGAAATGCATTGCCGGCCGTTAAAAATTTCAGAGATAGGAGAGTTCTGGATGTGAATGTGGGAGGGTTTGGGCCTCCGTTATCCTTACTCACATAGCGAAACACATAAAGCAAGTGTCTTTCATATCTATTTTCAGTGAATCATTTCAGTCGATTTGACCTATTCATGACGAATTATCTCACTATCTCACTCTTAAAACCACACTATCTAATGAATAATTGTCATAAAAGCTGATCTTTGAAAGAACCAAACCTTTATTGTAGACCGAAAGACCGGATTCTTATATTTGTAAATTGAAGTTTATAAAAGTAAGTGTAATAAACACAATTAAATATCATTTGTGTATGAAAAACAAACACATAGTTTCAAAAAGTAAAGATAGATCTAAAATTCAATATCCCTAGCATCAGGAGCATATCTTATGGAGCCAATGCAAGTTTCCGTCAGTGTCGTTACAAAAAATTCAATCACTTAACCAGTTCGATGGTACGTCAATATGTCAAGGTCATGTCAAGGTCATCTCAAAAAATAATAGTTACGTTTAACGGCTTACTTTTGTAACGGGTTGATGAGGAGTTCGACTGGTCTCAAAGTTAAGGGCTCATAAATTATGAGCGGCTATGTACGACTTACATGTGTGGAACATAATTTATACGTCATATTTCTCACGGAAGCAGTTATTGCTTAATACAAATCCTAAAAGTTTATTACATAAGTCGTTACAGATGATTTTGGACGAGCGTTAAAAGTAATTAGCAAAAAGAATCGCCCAACGTGGGGCTCGAACCCACGACCCTGAGATTAAGAGTCTCATGCTCTACCGACTGAGCTAGCCGGGCATATCCTATAACTGAGAAATTACCGACAATTATCGTACATCGCTGAAAACTTGACATGTTTGATAGCAATTGTAATAGTCAGCCTATCAATGAATTCGCTGCTGTAGTTAATTCATTTTTGTTTTTGTCTGTTTTCAATAGAAAAGTATTCTGCACTATGAAAACAAGGTTTAAGGTGGTCCAATCAACTCGAACGCGCCGTGAAAAGCAAACGAAAAAAATATACAAAAGGAAGGGATAAGTATTGTTTAATAAATCTAACACATATAATATGTTATTTTTAGAGAAATATTAAAATGCTTATAGAAAAATTCAAAATCATTCGCCCAACGTGGGGCTCGAACCCACGACCCTGAGATTAAGAGTCTCATGCTCTACCGACTGAGCTAGCCGGGCATATTTACTATATGTTGGAATTGTCAACCTATAGATTGAATAGCTACTGTGAACTTTTTTGTAGAAGTGGAAAACTAATCACTTTGCATTTTTGCATACTGAAGGACCAGGCTATTATAAATTGCAAGTATTTATTTTTTTCTTGAATTTTAAAATTAAGTACATAAATTTACATTAAAATACATAAATTAATCAGTAAAAACTATAAAATAATGCGCCCAACGTGGGGCTCGAACCCACGACCCTGAGATTAAGAGTCTCATGCTCTACCGACTGAGCTAGCCGGGCTGTATTTTCTTAGCTAAAATAACCCACTATATTCGCATATCGCTTTCAAATGCCACCACATCTCACTGAAATCTATCGATAGATTATTTCTTTTCACAAAAGGTCTTGAGCAGGCATGATTTTTCAGCCAGGTAAAGTTAAAATTATATTATGTTGTAGGGATCGAAAATTGGCATAGGTTACTCGGATGCGTTAACATGAGTAATTTTTAAATATTTGCTTTTTACATCTGTATGTAAAAAGCAAAAAACAGAACTTAAACCAATTATAGGTAAGCGTAATAACAACTAAACTTATTCCTAGTACAATTACAAATCTACACAAACTGAGCAGCCTCATAAACTACACTTACATGCTGTCAAATTTTAACCACTCGCTGGTCCAAAGACATTGAGATATCGTACAAACAACTGAGTCACCTGCGTTCTGCGGTACCAAAATTTACGACTGCAAAATGTACGCGGTCGACATGCAAAATGCTACCAGCTTAAAATTTAACGAGGAAAAACGTATGCACGCGGAAACAAGGACCACAAGAAAATAAGCGTTGTTTTACTGAAATTTTATTTAATGAGCATTTTAATTGAGTAATTTAATTATTATTTATTTTTATTTATTTTATTTATTTTCTATTTATGTTATTGAGGGTTATTGTATAGTGTAGGTAAACCGATTGTAACTATAACAACAAAACAGTACCTAAATTAATTTCTCACCTGCCATTGGTCTGTTATTTTCATATCTTTTGTCAGTAACGTCTAAAAACTACAGCTTCAGCCAGTATGATATGGCAATGGGCTTATCTCCTATTGCCACGTTCTGAGCACAATTCTAGGCTATGTATTAATAACCATTGAAATATTTCCGAAAAACTGAAACTAACCCTTGAACTATATTGGGCGGGATCGCAGTCTAGACTTCTTTCTAGGCAGTGGCACTTGCAACCTTTCCACCAACGAGACAGTCACGAATCGAGGACTGAAAAGAAATCACCTTTAAAGTTTTCTCTAGCAGACGAAACAAAATCATAACTGCCTATTTTCAGTACATGAGAACGCGTGTAAAAACAAAATTTGCCCCTAGGGAAATATGTAATAGTTTTACTCAGCTACGAAATTACCTGCCTCCAACAAAGGTTTAGATTAATTGCCTCGTGTTGCCTAGTTCATAATTTTCTCTCTAATTTAGGTTAGTCACATGTTAAGGTTCATTTTGTAAATGGACGTTTGCTGATGTACTTTACGTAGTTTATAAAACAATGCTTTTTTTATATCGGATGGGCAAACTATGACTATACTAGATGGAAACTAGAAAAATGCAGATACTGAACCGGTGTGTTGTGTGGTTTGGTGTCATTTACCCTAAAAGTGGCCCCTTTTTTGATTGGGGAAAAATTATCCAACGGCTTTGGTGAACAACTTTCAGGCTTTTACCATGGCCTCGGCCTAGAGCAAGACAAGGAATTGGGGTTTGAGTCATAAAGAGTTTGACAACCCTTCTTGCCCTCCCACAAAAAACTGCTACTGGCCAAAATCATCCCATTTCTGCTCCTGCTCCAAAGCCGGACCGCAGAATATCATTGCATTTATACCCGCATCTGAAGTCGTCTGATGGATGTTAAAGTACGGAAATGCCGGCTAGTATAGTCTTTAAGTTTGCTAAAATTTATAATAATCAATTTAATAAAACCGTTCGTAAATTCTTAGGTCTATCTAATACAGAGTTGATTGTACTATTTAAACACGCCTGACATAATTCCAGTTCAAAATCGATATGTAAAAATATTCTAATTTTAAAATAATACAGTTGGTTAATCATAATGAAATTAGTTATTATATTTTCTACTCTTCATTGGAATTCAGATTTGTGTATACAAGTGTTTTTCTGTAGGTAATTTGAATAAACATTCAGAACTACTAATTGTTTATGAAAGAATCAACGTCAAACCTAAACATATGGCGTTATTCAAATATTGGTAAGTATCATACCAAATTTCCGATGATGGAAGTAAAGAGTAGAGACAAGGTAGAAAGGAAGTTTCTTACTTATCTAGAATTACTTCAATGGTCACCATCTGCTCTTAGACAGAACTGGAAATGGGTCTTCTAAAAGACCAGATCACGCAAACGCGCCCACGACACAGGAGAAAATACCAGTGTGGAGCAACATTAAAAAAAATTGTAGATGCATAATTATGAGACAGTCAAATTGTTTTTCATTTTAAATATGCAAAAAAATGCACTTGTAATAATCGGGATTATGCGAACATTATTATCTTGAGGAGAAAGAGGAGTGGTGCACAAATAAGAACCTTTTTTTTGTCATGGGAAAATCATTAAATTACTTCTCCCAGGGTTAGGCGAGAGTGTCAGACTCTTACTGACTAAAAACCCCCGTTCCTTCTCCTTCTCTGGGCCGAGGCCGCGGTGATTCATTGCGCTTAACCCAAAACCCCGGCTGAATTTTTTTATTTTTTTTTATTTTTATGTGATAGGACGGCAAACGAGCAGACGGATTACCTGATGGTAAGCAATCGGCGTCGCCCATGGACACCCGCAACAAAGGAGTTACGAGTGCTTTACCGATCTTTTAGGGATTGGGATTTTGGGGATTTAAGGATTGGGAAGGGATTGGGGTAGGGGAAGGATTGGGCCTCCGGTAGCCTCACTCACACATACAACAAATAAAAACCTTGCAAATTTGTTTTATAGGAACTTAATAATAAAAAAATCGTCACGGTACCTATAAATTTACCCTATTTCTTTAAAGAACATCCACCGTGATTTCATTGTATCTATTATAATATACCAAAGAACTTTTAACAAAAGAAGTGTTTCATAGAATTATTTTCTCATCTGTTGGTTTGACACACTTTATTATTCTTGTTGAACGATTGTGTTTATTTTTAACTTTCAGTGAAGTAAAAATACAGTTGATTTTGCAATAATTAGAATGTTAAGCTTTCAGCGATGTACGATAATAGTCGGTAATTTCTCTGCAATAGGATATGCCCGGCTAGCTCAGTCGGTAGAGCATGAGACTCTTAATCTCAGGGTCGTGGGTTCGAGCCCCACGTTGGGCGAATGATTTTGATTTTTTTATAAACATTTTAATATTTCCCTAAAAATAACATATTTTATGTGTCAGATTTATTTAAACAATACATATTCCTTCCTTTTATATATCATTCGTTGGCTTTTCACGGTGCGTTAGAGTTGATTGGGCCACCTAAAACTTTATTCTGACAGCACAGAATTTTTTCTAAAAACAGACAAAGAAATAGCTACAGCAGCCAATCGCTTAATAGGCTGACAATTACAAATGCTATTAAACATGCCCGGCTAGCTCAGTCGGTAGAGCATGAGACTCTTAATCTCAGGGTCGTGGGTTCGAGCCCCACGTTGGGCGATTATTTTTGTAGAACTATATCAACTTATTTATTTACCAATGTTTCATCCGTCGTCTTCATAAAAAAATAAAGAAATACGATCTTGTTAATAAAGTCTCATGAAATATTTTCAACTACAGCTTTTTTTTGTGAGGGGATTATCATCAAATGACTTCTCCCGCCCAGGACCGGGCGGGAGGGAGTGTCAGACTCTTACTGAATAAAAACACCCCTGTTCCTTCTCCTGCTCTGGGCCGAGGTCGCGGTTCCTCATTGCGCTTACCCCGCAACCCCGGCTTAACATCAGCCCTTTAGGGCCCCGTCTGTAGTGGTCTATTGGCTCTTTGAGGCGCGCAGAACGCTACGCGTCGTACGCTCGGGCCTGGTTCTGGTCGGGCGGCGACCTACCCTTACTCGCCGAACGCAGACCCGTGCTTACGGTGCCCGACGCCCGTAGTGTCGCCAGTTGCGGCGGCTGGGGCGTGAGGAGGAAGATTGCTCCCTCACGCGGGCCGCCTCTCTCTTTGCGAGCATGACTGCTTCACAAAAGGAGGAGACGGCATCCCAGTTCCTCTCACTCCGCACCATGGCCTCGACTAAGGCCGCCGCCGATCACTTCCCTGAGGACACGGCGGTGCTCAGCCCAGGCAGGGCATACCGCTACCGTATGCTCCGGGTAGTCCTCATAATGACGACACTCGGGCGTTTCCTCCCGCTGGATCCGAAACAGGAACCTACCAAAGCTGCCGTGCCCGGTAAGCACCTGCGTCAGGCAGAAGGTGAGGACGCCGTAGCGTCTCTCAAGCCTCAAAGAGGGGTCTTACCGCTGCTATAGTAGCGTGCCCGTTCACCTACAGCTGGATTGTTTAACACTACGGAACGTCCATGAAAAGAATTGAACATATTTTGTGTTAGTATTATGAGAGTATTATGAGTGCTACCATCATATAAATATTTGGCTTTTTTTTTTTTTTTTTGGTGTCGGGTTGGAAAATCCTCATGGAGACCCACCACCCTCGGGGAAAGGGCGAAGGGTACTGTCAGACTCATACTGACTAAAAACCAACCCGGTGTTCCTCCACTTACCCATGTGTCGGAGGGGCGGGTATCGCCGAAGCATTCGTCGCATCCCCCTGACGGGTATTGGCCCGCCAGATGGTTAGGCGGGCCCCGTCACCCACTGCGGCCGTCACCCCGACCGCAGGACTCCATTATGAGGCGCGCGCGGAACACGGCGCCGCCGCCTCGAGGCCTGCTGCTGGTCGGACGACAAGACGCCCCGAGTCTGTCGTCCGCAGGCCGCACCCTACGGTGGCCGCAGGTCGGCCACCCTACGACGTCTAGTGCGTCTGCTGCGGGAGGGGAGAGAGGAGGCAGCCTCTCTCTCCCTTTCCGCCGCCTCCTTTGCGAGCATCACGGCTTCGCAGAAGGTAGCGACGGCACTCCACCCTGACTCGCTCCCGACCATAGCAGACACTACAGCCGGAAGCGAGAGATTTCCCGCAGCACCTACGGCCGCGACCACGTCCCGGCGCTGCTCGGCCCAAGCTGGGCACTCCACCAAGGTATGCAGCGCCGTATCATCGCGGCAATCACCACAATGGTGGCACTGAGACGTCGGCTCCCGACCTATGCGACACAGGTACTTCCCAAAACACCCGTGTCCAGTAAGCACCTGCGTCAGCCGGAAACTGAGGGCGCCGTGGCTCCTATTGAGCCACTCCTCTAGAAAGGGCCTTACAGCCGCTATAGCGGCGTGCCCCGCCGTGGGTTGCGCTAAACGCGTCTGCCACTCCGCCACTAAGGCCTGACGGAGTTCTGCCCTGCGTGCCTCAACCTGTCGAGGCACCAGGCGTTCGCCTCGCTCGACTGCTTCCACGCGCCACCAATAGAGCGACGCGAGGAGTTTTGCGTCGAGGTCCCAGGGCGGGGATCCGGCTAGGAGGCTCGCTGCCTCAAAGGAGATCGTACGGTATCCCCTTATTATCCTGACGGCCATCGCGCGCTGTGGCCTTCGCAGCGCGGCGATGTTACGGGCCGTCAGGGCGTCCGCCCACACTGGCGCGGCGTATAACGCCATCGACCGTACGACCCCCATGTAGAGCCTCCGGCAGGAGGAGATGGGCCCCCCCTGGTTGGGCAGCAAGCGCGACAGCGCAGCAGCGGCGCTCATCAACCGGGGGGCGAGCCGTGTAAAGTGCGGCCCGAAATTCCACCGACTGTCGAGAACGAGTCCGAGGTACTTCATCGTGGACTCAACAGCGATGGAAACCCCTCCGACTATGATGCTGGATCCTTGAGGCGGCTTCATCCTTGGCCCATGAAAACACAGGGCCTCCGATTTGTGCAATGCCACCTCTAAGCCCAGCCGCCGGATCCTACCCACGACGTGCGCGACACCAGCAGTCGCGCGTATGGCCGCCTGCCGGTACGACTTTCCACGTGCTGTAACTAGCGTATCGTCGGCGTAACAAATGACGCCGACGCCGTGGAGTAGAGCACCGCGCAGAGCCCAGTCGTAGCCAACGTTCCACAAGAGCGGACCCAACACCGATCCCTGCGGAACGCCGCACGACGTCCCTCGCCGACCCCATCCTTCTCGACCCGGGTACACCACTGACCTGTCCGACAAATAGGCCCCGACAATGCGTTGGAGGTAGCGCGGCACCCCGTGATATCGGAGCGCCTCTCGGATGGTACTCCAGGGCAAGGTGTTGATATAAATATTTGGCTGAATTGATTTACTCTTTCTGTGTCCGTGCTGTAAAACCCTTTTTAAATTTATTATGAAGATAAAATATACAAAGTTAATATTGCCAATTTTAATTAATTCACGTGAAAAATAAAATACAAACATTCTTTGCAATATTCTGTAGAAGAAATATTTATATTCGTAAGAATTTAACCTCGCGCTATTTTAAAAATACTTCATTATTTTTACTCAGTATTTTTGATTTTGTATTCTGTTTGTAGTTTTCAACATTTTTACCAGTAACCTATTTACTGTTTTTATATATGTAGACTCTGTATTATTAAACTATTTTTAACTTGGCAAAGAATAGGAAATACCGGCCTCACCTAGTTTTTTTTAACATCAAAATTATTTTGACGTATAAAAGTGACGTTAAATAGGCCATATTTACAAAAATAAATTCATTGTTTCACTAACGGATTATTTTTCTCGAATTTTCGTTAATAATTCTACTGAATATTTCTTGACACACTTAAAATATAATTTACGTTGTCGACAAAGACATACTGCAAATACCTATAATATGTATGTATGATTTATTGAAATTAGGAAGGCAATCAGTTACTAATGTTTGTTAAGATGTATATCTGTTTATAGGATACGTTGTAATAACGTTTAAACGTTGTTACCATGTTTTTAGTCTTTCTCATAAATACGATAGATTGGACCTGAAAACACGGGCAAATACAAAATGTTGTGATTAAGAATTTATACTCCAATCCAAGTAATGAACATTAAGCGTCAGAAAGGACCAAAAATATTTTTAAACATTCACATTTCCTTTAAATTCTGGTCCTAACGTCCGCGGTCTAAAAGGACCGTTCCATTTTGCGGCAAATTACGGGACAAACTTCAAGAGTCGTTAGTGCACACTACCCGTTATCTTGTGTGCGCACCATCTTAGATATGCTTTTTCGACAATATAATGAATGCAAGTTCCCCAAAGTTTTGCTGAAGTAAGTAAAATTTTCGCTCGGAGAGTTGGTAAGTTTTTGTGTGTAAATAAATACATATATGTTGGGTTATAGGCAATATGGTTTTGTTGAATCGGTATAAGTCGAAAGTAGTAAGCAGGTAACCACTCTTTGAATTGTCCAAGGAAGCCATGTTTTAATTCGTCATACTGATTTCTGGGTGACCAGCAAAACTACAACGTGGTTTGTTTCTGTGTTATAACGACTTAGGAAAAATATTACGATACGATGAATCTTTTGAACCAAAAATGCAAACAACATTCCAATTCCAAACCTTTAAAATAGAAGAGAAAGGAAGATTATGGAAAATTACCTATTAGGTAACTATCATCACATTTATAGCAAACACAAAATAATCAAATGTGACTCCAAAAACGTGTTTTCTTTCGGTACAAGTAACATGAAAAGAAAATAGATAATATAAAACAAATGCTCATCTGAGCACACTCTGAAAGGAATCGTTAGTCAAATAAAAAGGTATTTTGTAACCTTGGATATTTTGTTTCCACCCTCAATTGAGTATGGTGAAGACAGAGACGTAGTGAATGTTGAAAATATCACGTGCTCGTACCACAAAGCAAATTAGATTAATTTATTCAACTACCCAGTATTTCAATGGCAAACTATGTGAACCGAAAGGCAGTGGTAATAGCCGCATTAGTCAAAAAATTACTGTCATTTGATTTATCTAATAAAACAAATATTGTTAGCCACAAAAAAACTAGGTTTTAACTCCGTATATTCAAAAAGACATTAAACCTTTTGGTCCGCTTCCATTTGACCACTTAACGATCTTTTCAAAACACTGGATTATAAGAATTAAAAACGGTAAATTGATAAATTAATAAATTGACTCACAAAAAATCTTTCTAGTATCTTCTTAATACAGTTCAATACTCAATATCTTTTTTTTTATGTAATAGGTCAGCAAACGAGCAGACGGATTACCTGATGGTAAGCAAGCAGCGCAGCCCATGCACACCCGCAACGGAGGAGTTATGAGTGCGTTGCCGAGCTTTTAGGGATTAGAGATTTAGGGATTGAGGAGGAATTTGGGGGCGGGGAAGGATTGGGCCTCCGGTAACCTCACTCACTCGGTGAAACACAACGCTGTGGTTGTTTTACGCCGGTCTTCTGTGAGGCCGTGGTATCACTCCGGTTGAGCCAACACATTCGTGCCGAAGCATGGCTCACCCACACTTAAAATCTTTTTAAAATAATTTAAACTCTCAATTAAACTACAGGGTAAGTATTAACAAAAGTTTCACACAACACCCTTCATTTATATGACCCTACAATCTTCAAAGCCGAAGTTACAACTATAAGCCAAAAGAATAGTAAGTAAGTATTTCATTCGAGATCTAATTGCATTATACTGAATTTAGAATACATTCAGAGACTTATACTGTAATATCTGCAGATACCTGTAGAGTATCATAGCATGATATGGATTCAAAAATAGAACATCGAGTTCATCATCAGCCTATAAGTGCCTACTGCTGAGTAATGGCCTCTTCTCATACGGAGAAGGTTAGAGCATTAATCACCACGCTTGCTCAATACGGGTTGGCGATTTCAAACTTATAATTAGAAATTATAAGTTCAAGTTTCCTCACGATGTTTACCTTAACCGTATGTCAGTGGTGTCTAAATAATCACAGAAAGTACATATAACTCGTAAAAAATCACATTGGGACTTGCAAGGTTTCGAAACCATACCCTCATGCATGAGAAGCGGGCTCCTTAACCTCCAGGCCACCACGACATTTACGACACCGAGTTACGTGTAAATAAATTTTAGATATTTTCTAACTTTCGATTTTTATAGTAGGTAGTATATAAACCTATAGAGTTGGCAATGCGTTTACCTCTATTACACAGAATGCCTAAAAACACAGGTGAAGAATGCTTAATGAAACTTAAAGTTCATATTTGCCTACCCCTTTTAAGATTACAATGCATAACGTAAACGCGTACTATAGTACGCCTTTCCATATACGGATATTATACTCGATACACTCATAAAAACACTCATTCAGAACTACATAGATTAATTTTCCAACTCCTTTCTTGAATACTAGGTTTTTAATAGGACATTCAAAGTATTCAAACCATTGAATGCGACATGGTCCGGCATAATTCCTCACAGTATCTCCATGAGTTATGAAGGTAGATGACAGGTACAGCTTCGGAATGTAATGCATTCACGTCTTGACTATAATTCATGGTGTTTAAGAGGTAGGAGTATGTAGCTTACAAAGGGAATCATCGCTAAATGTGAGAGAGTCATGCTTAGTTACGAATGGGTTGGCTCGACCGGAGTGATACTACGGCCTTAGTAAAAACCAGCGTGAAACCATATCTGAGTTGTGTTTCGTCATAATAGTGGGGATAGAGGAGGCCCGATCCTATTCTGAGTCGAAAAAGACCGGGCTTAGCTAGTATATCTTCCAATAGCGTCAAAAATGGACTGATCAACAGACTACTATACTTTTTATTTTTAAGCTTTGTTAGACGTTTAAAGTTGTCTATAAGATTTAATTGAAATAAATGATTTTCACTTAGACTTTGACTATAATTTCGTTGTGGATGTTCATTATCAGGTGCTTGGTCCTTATGCACTCTTCACGCCCTATCAAAGTATAAAACCTTGCTGTAATAAAGTAAGTTTACCAAAAACAAAAAAATACTAATCTCTGAAATTCAATTTAAAAACGTGGCTGGGGGAGGAAGAACAGAAACGGGTGATGCAGAAAATTGGGCGTTTTATTTGTCTTTGAAGTCTTGGTTATCTTTCGTATTAAGTAGTCTGAAAAACTCTTTTTCAGGACCAGGATTCAAAACTGTTTAGTCTCTTTTTGCTACTTAATCATGGCAAAGGTTCAGTTCAAAGTTAGATGGTGATACAGTTGTAGTTTCATGCGTATATCGTGAATCTATTATGGCACATGCATCCTAAATACCATGATATTATAATGTACATAATAGTTTGTTAAAAAAGAAATGGTCCATTTTAATATATCCTAATTAAAAAACATATAAAAACCATACAAATTGGTGATTATAGATCAAGTTTCTAAAGTTTTTAAATGTTACTATTATGTATCGAGTATCTAAGTAAAAAATAGATAAATAATATAATTATACAAAATTATTAAGTAAAATAAAACTACACTATCGAATTTTGCTGTGTCAGGTTCCACAATAATCCAAAACAATGGATGCAACAAATTTATTGGAGGTTGAGAAATTGGAGAGATCTTCAAACCTTTGATTATAAAAATTGACATATTTTAGTGATCTCTTATTTGGCCAGTCAACATCAAGCCTCGGTGGCGCAGTAGGCAGCGCGTAAGTCTCATAATCTTAAGGTCGTGAGTTCGATCCTCACCCGGGGCATATCTTTTTGTAAATATTAAATTTTATCTATACGAAACAAATGTATTAAAATAATTAAGTATCTAGGTGGTTTTAAATTTTAACTTTGACAAAAAGAAATGGAAATATTTTTCTACTATTTTTATTGTCTACCCAATGTATATGTAAATTGTGTTAATTCCAATGTACGTAATTCAATATTAGCCCAACCAACAAAGTTAAAAAAACATAGTTAAAATTATACAGGAATAAATTTGCATCTAAGGACCAAATTGGTCCTTTCAACCACTTTTTTATATTTTTCAAGCTTATGACAAAATCTACCCTTAGTAGACTGGAAGAGAATGCTCGTTGCATTAAGTTCGCCTTATGCACAACTTTTTTGCTGGGGATGAATTTTTAAATAAATTAATAAATAAAACCTAAATAGAGGCTCCACTCCAAAGAACTCCACACTAACAATCTACCCTAACCTACTTAAATAAAATAAAATACAATGTTGATTATTAATTAAAAAGTCAACCAGAAACAACTTTATAAGTGTCAGACTATATTTTTGACTAAAATCTATCCCGTTTCTTCTCCTGCTAGGGGCCGACCGTGGTACATTATTTCGCTTGTACCCGCAACCCCGGATCTAAAGAAACGCTTATAAACCGACCAAATTCACGAGTAAAACCGCATTAAAATAAAACGAATATCCTGAATCACAAGAGTCTGATCTCATTATAAGCAAAAGACCTTTCATAAAATCTTAACTCGTTTAATAACTACGTTGAAAATGCACTCCCAAAGAGACTAAGAATATTAAATTAAAATAAGAAACGTTATATCTTTATAATGGGATTAAACGTACCGGGATTAATTTTCCAAATTAGTCGACCACTCAGTTAGTATAAATATTCTCGGAGCGATTAAAGGGTTGATGATTTAGATTCTGTGAATTCGCTGCGGTTTGGCTTTAAAGCGGTAAGTAGTGGTTGGGAGTATTTACTTTAGACGAATGTTAGATATAGATGGCGGTAGCGTAGTAAGTGCGGATTCATTATTATTTAATTTTGTTTTAGAAAGTGTTTTGTGAATAAAATGAATAATCGAACAAAACTATCATTTGTTTTACCATGCACAATTCTCAAATCACTGTCGTGTCTTGAATAATCATGATTGATGGAAAGCTCATAATTCTTCTACTTGAGATGAAACATTTTCAGATAATAATTTATTATTATATAATATAACGTTTCACAATATATCTTTTGTTATGGAATAGGAGGCAATCGAGCAGACGCATCCTAAACCTGTTAGTAAGTTATCAGCGCCGCTCATAGATATCCGCAACACCATAGGAATCACAGGGGCGTTACCGACTATTAAGAAGGAGTACGCTCGTTTCATGAACTTTTCAAGGTCTTATGAGTTCGAAAATATCACCAGAGAAAGATCAATTCAAAGATTTTTTGTGCTAGGTAGAAAGTATCGTGAAAATTGCATAGTATTAGCTACCAACCAACTACACGATGGACATGAAAGCATTTTCACGTGGGTCAGTGGTGAAAATATGTGGCAGGGATCAAACTGAACAATCCCTCGGAGCATTTCCCGTAGAATATGCGTTAGAGAACGTATAGCGATGCTACATCCCTACGCAGTGTGAAAGAATCCAGCCAGTCTGAAATATCAGTGCAGTATCCAATCCGAACTGGGGTCATGGTGCCCGCATTCAAAGATGAGCTCAGTTTTTTTATGGGGCTGTATAATATTAGTTACATTTCTAGTCCCGAAGATAGTCTTAAAATGAGTGATTACCAAACTGAACACTGCTCAATAACGAAACTCATTATACTTTTGCAAGCATCAATCGACCAAACATTTTTATATTTCAAATACTAAACCGAACTCGAAGTGAACTTAGAATAAATCTGCCAACTTTGGTCGGCATCAATTTGAGGGCCTTCCGTAGCGTCATAAATATCAAATGTCCTTTTCTTTCTATACTCCGAAGTCCAGTAAAATAAAGTCGACTACCAAAGTTTTTGTACTTTAAAAAGCATCTAAGGAACACCTTTCAATGTGCTGCAAGATATCGGGCAAAGTTTAAGACAACTTTAACTTGTCTCAAACAAGTTTCCTAGTGTTGTGTAGAATATTATCGATGTGAATTCGGACGGTTCCTTTATCTAGTGTTCGCTAGTGTCTATAGAGAAAGAACTCGCAAATTAGCTTTATTTCCAGTAAAATGATGATTGATACAAAATAGACAGCGTTATTAAACTGGGAAGGATATCATAACTGTCGACATAATGTATTGGGTCGCGGGGAGCTAATAAATGCAAGTTGTCGTTCGACGTGGAGGATTAAGGGGGATGCGTAGTTCAGCAGTGGACGTCTTCCCGCTGATGATGATGATAAGTATTTCGTAATCTTTTTTGAAAAATAGGCGAAAAAAGAAAAGAATTTTGGTCTATTGTAAATTACAAATCATTTGCATTCAGGTAATAAAAATAAATGAAAATATTATCATGTACACCAATCTGCTTGTCAGCGCATAGTTGCATGACCTTGACATCGATAACCTAACATCGATAAACAAAATATCGAAATAAACACATCACTGTCGGCGCAAATAGAAAAAGATAACAGGGAATAGTGGCAGAGACATTTTAATGGAATTCCTCTCCTGTTCTTACAAACATCGTGGATAGAACAATTTATCTTAGCACATTCTGTTTCAAAAGTATAATGTTGTATGTCAGGGGTAAAGGGTTCTTGTAAGTGAATCGTTTCATTTTGGAAATTTTATTCATTTGCATTAAAGGAATACGTATATTTCTAGTCACTCTCTTTCTTTAAAATTCATCTTTGATAACTGAAGCTCCTGGTCAGCCAGAAGTCGTGGAACAACAATTTGTAAATCACACAAAGAGTTGTCCTGTAAGGGAATCGAATTCGTGACCACAACCATGCAGTTAAATTACAAAAATCTTTTTTAATTTGATGAAAAACTGAGAAGCAATTTTAAGATCTCTTTCATAAAGTACAAATTACAACGACTCGAAGGACCAAGGCCTCGATGCTAATAATTTGGACTGATTAAACTATAATTTAACATGATGATGGATTGACTTATATCAGCTGTCCTTAACACCGGCGCTACAGCTGCTACATTCGACAATTTAATTTATTCCTCAATATATTAAGATTTATTACTGGTACATTATGAAAGTACCTTTTTAAGTGAGTGAAAAATCATTAAATGACTTCTCTTCCTCAGGCAAGATGTAATGTCAGACTCTTACAGACTAAAATCCCTCTCTTCCTTCTCCTGCCGAGGCCGCGGAACTTTATTACGCTAGAGGTATATTGTGTACCTAGGTTTTTATATTTCATCTTGCTATGCCATTTTCCACGTGTCTATTCCTTTGCAAGTATAAGCTATTAAAACGACTTGGAAACAGCAATTTGTAGACTCCTTTGTACTAACTAGAATCAGTGTAGTTTGCTTGTATAATCAGATGTAGGTATGCATGTGCGAGGAGAGAAAAAAGTACTTAGATGAGTATTTTATTTTTTGAGCACGGGTATCAACTAATAACTTCTTCCGACTTGGCCCAGCTGACCGATGCGGAAGTTTGTTGATCTCGGAAGCCTTCAAATATGCCTAGCATTTTGGGATAGGACAAGGATGTGTGGGATTTTCACCTCATTAATACTTCCCTAGCACATCCCTACCGATTTTTACGCATATTCTTTTATTATCGCTATGAGATTTGCACGGCCATACGTGCCCACTGTACAACTGTCTTCTGTGAAGTCACTTAATGGACGCCTAGGACACCCACCACCACAAAAAATCAACCAATAATGAACCCCCAAAAATAAAACCATAAAAAGTTTTCAAAGCACATAAAAACAATGACTCATTTATATACAAACTTATATAGCTGTGGGTAGGTATATAGGCTATGAACGAAGAAGGCCTAACAAAATTGTTTGCATATTCATGAGAGAAGAAACGACGGTACTCATTAAATTAATTAATTCCGTAAGATATTATTTGGTTTAAGACGACTTATTTTGTTTCTATAATAATTATAATTATTGTTAATCCTTACACTTACATTTTGACTAAAACGATAAGCTGTATGAGTACTACACATCACTCATCATCAGATTATATGCGCCTAATTATTATTATTATTTTTTTGTAAAGGGATAATCATCAAATCTCGCCTAACCCTGGGCGGGAGAAGTCTCCCGCCCAGGGTTAGGCGAGAGAGAATGTCAGACTCTTACTGACTAAAAACCCCCCCTGTTCCTTCTCCTGCTCTGGGCCAAGGCCACGGTGACTCATTGCGCTTAACCCGCAACCCCGGCCTTAACCCACAACCCCGGCTTATATGCGCCTACTAACGAGGAAAGGCCTCTTCTAACACGGGAAAGGATTGAGCGTGAATATCCACGTTTGCTTAAGACGGATTGGTAATTTTGAAATTGTAATGAGAAGTAATATATCAAAGAAATAGCTAATTTATTTCTTCAAATAGACTATACCGGCACTTTTACACGTCAAATTTTACATAAAAAATTAGATGACGCCGGTATTACCTATCTGATTACTCCAAGAAGAAATGCCGGAATAAACTCAGAGGTCTCTTTGTCCTCGTTTGCTTTACCAAACTTCAGCAGGGTGGAATAATCTTATAAAGTAAGTCTTAGTATAGAGATGCTTTCTAGAGTCTTAGTATAGAGAGCTGCACATCATGCTTTGGCACAAATTAATGGGCTGATGTCACCGGAAAAATACAACGGCCTTTCAGAGTAGAGGCTTGAGTGTTTCAAAACTGTGTAGGAGAGCCAAGCTTCGGCACGAATGAGTCGGCTCAACCGGAGTGATACCACGGCATCACAGAATACCGACGTAAAACAACCACAGCGTTGTGTTTCGCCGCGTGAGTGAGGTTACTCGAGGCCCAATCCTTCCCCTCCCCCGATCCCTCCCAATCTCTAAGTCTCCAAAACCCTAATCCCGAAAAGGTCAGCAACGCACTCGTAACTCCTCCGTTGCGGGTGTCCATGGGCAGCGCTGATTACTTACCATCAGGTAGTCCGACTGCTCGTTTGCCGACCAATTCCATTAAAAAAACTTGCGTTTTATTACATAGAGATAGGGAGGTTACTAGTAGCCCAGTCTTGATCCTCCTGTTCCTTATCCCTAAATCTAAAATATTAGCCTTTAAGCTTTAACCCCCAAAAGGGTGGTAATACATTCATAACTCTTTTAGTATTTATGGGCAGTGCACAGCTTACAATCAGGTGCCAACCACTTAAAAAAAATGTTCTATCTCATCCTCAATTATAAAAGCCATAATATCCTCTCACACACACACAATAGCAACATAATTTATCACAAAGTAAATAATAGCTTATTCACTATGCCCCAGATTAAGGGAGTAACTTCGAAAGGCTAAGGCTTTTAAGTTTTGACACATAATTTCATCTTGATGAATAAACAAAACTCCGTACTTTGGATTCTTTAGGACATAAGAGTCGTCGCGTGACCTTTAAATTTCTTTTCAAAGTTTACAACTTTTATAAAGACTAGAATTTAGATATGCCACTTATAATAATAGTGGAGCGTGATTTCTTATGAAATCTATTATTTGCTGGTTTTCGTAATTTTGTACTTAAGATAGCTTAGCTTAGATTCCGTAAATATTAATAGAAATCTCATTGTGAGATTTAGAATTAATTCATGAAAGCAACCAAGTTTTGACAACGCAACAAAATTATAATGGTATCGCCCACGTATTTGCACTAATTTCAATCTTGCTTAGGTTCAGTAATTATTACCAATCCGTCCATGCCAACAAAGATAGACTCTTCGTCTCCATTTATCAAAAATAATGAATCTAAAAAAAAAACTTTATTCTAAATAAATATCCCGATTCTAATTTTCTTTTCTTAATCAGATTTTTTTTACAATTATCAAAGTCCCTCTCGTAAGCCTTAGATGACCTTATTCACTTAAAATTATACCTAGGTACATTAAAATATTATCAGTAAAAAATTTCTTTGTAAAATCAGATCTGGGTCACGAGTAGAGAACTTCAGCGCACTACGATAAGATTATTCTGTGACCTATAATCATTGCTGAGGAAACATGAACTTCCTCCTTTAGTAAGTGAGTTTGTTCTTTTCTTGTGCTTTTATTTTATACAAGTACTACCTCACCCGAGGAACTATGGATCGCCTCAAAATGAACTATCATCAATGTTGACTAACTCTCTGATCTCGTTGATTGTTATTTGTCACCGCAACTTGTCAGTTAGTTGAGTGCAATGAAAATATAGAAGATTGTGCGTCTGACTGTCAACCAACAAGTACACACTACTATTGAAGTTTGCTCAATAGTGAATTTTTTTGCTTAGATGCTTATTTCAATTTGAAGTGTATTACATAAATGTGATTTATTTGTCACTCACAGACAGTTTCAATGAGCACATCGCAACATCAGAATGTGTCAGTAATAAAAGTTATGGACTTATAGTGACAGTTTGTTTCTTGTCAAATACTTAATGCCACTTATGGAACATTTTATATGGGAATGAAAAGTTTTGATTTTACTGATTTTATTGCTATTTGGAGGGTCAAAAGTTAGCCTATTTTTTTTATGTAATTGGTCGGCAAACGAGCAGACGGATTACCTGATGGTAAGCAATCAGCGCCGCCCATTAACACCCGCAACGGAGGACTTACGAGTGCGTTGCTGACCTTTTAGGGATTAGGTATTTGGAGATTTAGGGATTGAGGAGGGATTGGAGGCGGTGAAGGATTGGACCTCCGGTAACCTCACTCACACGGCGAAACACAACGCTGTGGTTGTTTCACGCCGGTCTTCTGTGAGGCCGTGGTATCACTCCGGTCGAGTCGACCCATTCCTGCCGAAGCATGGCTCTCCCACACTTATAATTCCGGATCTATCTTTTATTTCGGACTGTAATCAATCTGTATGCCAAAATTTCATTAGACGCTGTTCAATAGATTTTATATGAAAGTCATAACAATATCTACAATTTTGGTAAAATAAACCAAAACATTCCAAACACCAAATAATCTTCTTAAGAGAAGTTTTCAAAACAAACGCCAAAACGTTTAACTATAGTGTAAGTACATAAATTACTCTTCATTTATTCAAACAAAACCTTCTCCTAAAAGCTCCTATCCAGTACCTCCGATATTCGAAATGATATCACCAAAAGCCAACCAATACGGCCAGTATTAGTAGTAGCGGTACATTACTCCACTTTCAGCAATCTATGACACTGATATTCTGGTATTGTGTGCATTCATGGTTTGCTTTCGGCGTTCCACTCACCAATTTGTGTCTTGCCAGACTAGAACCATTGTCCTACTGCCGTTGCATAGAAGTATCTTAGTGATGTTATCATGTCGATGAAAACATCAAAAAATGCATGTCCAAATATTGTGTGGTTGATTTTTTATATTTACTGTTTTAAGTTGTATAGCTTGGCAACTTACCTTATTGGACAACAAGGTAATTTGAGTTTTTTCGAGCCACATAAGGGGATCCTTAAAGTCTTCACCTTAACTAGGAAGATTATAAAACCACTAAGTAAGAAAAACAAATAAAATATTTTTTTTTATTTATAGCCTATTGTGTGTCCCACTTCTAAACAAAGATCTCCCGTTTTTCCTTCCATACTTCTCTGTCTAGAACGATATCCGGCCAAGTTTGCCCCGCGAACATGACCAGATCGTCAAACCACTTTCGCCGTGGTCGACCTCGAAGGCGTCGACCTCCTTCAGGTGTCCAGTGAGTTTAACAACCTTCGACCATCTGTCCGGGTGCATTCGGGCGACGTGGCCAGCCCACGATTTGTCAAAGGGCAATAGAGCTCAGCATAATAGGTGTTAAGCGAATAGATCGCGTTAGAAATACCACGCTGCGCTCCATAACTCAAATAGCAGTTGTCGGAGAAAAAACAGTCAGGCTGAAAATATTTTAATCCTTTTAAAAATCGCATGAAGTTACTGGATGCAAGCTATCAACATACAGATCTGGAAATTATCAGGGAAAGCCTATATTTAATTGTTTAAATAATAAATAAGGATTATTTAAATAATTCTTTTACATCTGGTCTTACGCAATCAGCATGTAAATGTCCTGTGAAAGACATCTAAAACCAACACTTTTTTGTTTTATCCTTATTCGGCTACTATTCTTTCTTTCATCGATATCGTCTCCCATCACTACTTAAGTTACATCTCGCGTGCCATAGGCGACACTTAATGGCCCGCCACTTCGCTCATTTTCTACACCACGTTATTTTATCGTGTCAAGAGCGTCGCATTCTTACTATTTCATTGTTCAAAATGTTGAATTTATTCCTCTGGTCTTTTGATGTTCTTCCTATGTTGAATTATATTTTTACTCATTACGTGCTGTAAGGTACAAATGTATTGCAGTTGTAACGGCTTGAGGCATTAGAATATTGATGACATATGTCATAATAGCCACTATGCATCAGATAAATTGATAGAAGGTAATTTGAATTTGTTTTGGGTTAAGGAGTCTAAAACAAAAAATGTGGGTGATAAGTGCCAGATGTAATTAACAACAAAAGTGTGGGAGAGAAATGCTTCAGCACGAATGGATCTCACACTCACAAATGACACTCGCAACTACACACTCGTAACTCGTCTGTTGTTGCGGGTGTCAAAGGGCGGCGCTGATTGCTTACTATTAGGTAATTCGTTTGCTTGTTTGCCGACCAATCACAAAAAACAACCTGATTTGAGTAGCTAGCAGTTCCACTAATGTTATTTTTTTAGTGAAATTGTTTAAAACTCTAAGATAACAAACGATGACTCTTGATAGCAAAAAATAAGACGAGTCCCTTACTCACTTTAGCAAAAATAAATACACAAAATCCATACAAGTTCATAAAGGAAACTCATCCTGGCCTAAACCCTTAACAGAAACTCTAATAAAACCGTATAAAAACACGAGCGAAGTGAGCTTCAATTTGTAACTCTATATGACCTTAGCAAACATAGAAGCAGTACTTTGCTAAAGTTCGCGGTCCCATAGTAACACGAACAAATTGTAACTGGGAAACGTTTATACACGAAGTTTCCAAACATGGTGCAGTTTTGGAACACTATTGTTTGTTGAAATTACATCGTAATAACTGTTCGTTAGTTATTGCTTATTTGATTTTGTAATAACATACGTTAGGTATAGAAACCGGGCAGTGTGGTTCGAGTTCTCGATTGTAGGGTTTAGTTTAGGGGGAGATTGTTCTATTTTGTGTTCGATAGTAATGTTCTGGTTATCTGCGTTGGTAGATAAAATGTATTTTTATGTAAGTTATTATTTATTTGTGTTTAATTTTTAGCTCTGCTTCCTTTTCTGACGTGACAAGTTCTAATAACTCAATACTACGGGATGTATGTACGTAAAAGGTGATGTCATCTTAACGCTACGCGCGGGTCTGAGCACGCCGAGCAAGTGAAGCTCGCCGCCCGACAAGAACCAGACTCGAGCGTATGACGCGTTGGGTTGAGCGCATCAAAGGGCCAATAGACCACCACAGACGGGGCCCTATAGAGCTGATGTTCAGCTGGGGGTGTGGGGATAGCGCAAAAGGAATAAACAATCATTGCCTCGGCCAAGAGCAGAAGTACGAACAGGGGTGTTTTTAGTCAGTAAGAGTCTGACTCTACTCTCCCTCTCGCCTCACCCTAGGTGGGAGAAGTAACTTGATGATTTTCCCTTAATAAAAAAAAATCGTCGCATTGTCGCGTTCCACAAGCAAGAGGGCAGCACGAGCGAGAAAAATGCATGATCGGCTCGATCAATAGGCCCAGTTCGGTTCGAGCTACTGTAATGTAAACGATCAATCTTTTTCTCTTAGTTAAGCATATTTTATGAAAATAAGGGATTATATAAAGTATTTATAAGCCAGGATTAATCGAAAAACGACTGATCAAAACTAACTGAATCTGATCTAAGTAGAGTCAGATTGTCTCAAAATGTCTCTTGTTAAAATATTAATAATAAAATATTACAGATAGACGCGATTTTTATTTATTCCTTCGTGTCCCATGTAGTTGAGTGTTAGAAAAGTGGAGAGATAGCAAAAACTTAAAAATCATAGAACTGTATAAAATTTACGGTCCACATCCACATCTTTGATCAAGAGCCAACATCGAAAAAGGCTACAAGGATGACATGAAGTTGTAATACTTACACATTCAAACGGAATCCGAGCATTTTAAAAATACATAATTCAGACTAGAATTAATTCCAACTACGAGGAGAATTTGAATGAAGTTACAGGTGGATGTTGCAAGGGAATTAGAGTAGCTACCTGAACGGGACTCATTTAAATTTCATATTGAAGTTGCATCCTTTATTCCAAGGTAAAGTTTGCCTGAGTTTGCGTTAGGGCGGAGTGACTTTCTTTTTACGAATTCCTTTGCATAATAATTGGCTTAGCAATACTTTAAGACGTAGATTAATTCTCAGCGGTAAATGCGTTTACTGTGTTTTGTATAATCATTTAAATTCACTTTAATTACTTTAAAGCAACGACTTTAACTTGCAGATTTCTTTTGTTTGGATTTTTGGAATACCTAATAACCATTTCGGTTTCAATTTTCAATTAAAGTGCTTTTAAATTTTCGTTGAAGCACCTGGACTATTTTTACGTTGGAAATTTCTTTGATTAAGAGCACTCAAAATTTGCAAGAATAGCAAATAAATTCATTGGTAGAGCAATTTAGGTTTCTGTTCAATCAAGCGTTTTTAGGTATTCGATTTGAATAGCATTTTTCGATATTGGGGTTCCCATTTTTTAATTTAACATTAGCGGCTTGTCATTGCTTCACTCGGATTATGTCTAACAACTTCGATCAGATCCTAACAACCTTTTTTGAATTCAATAAAAACTAGGTTTAAAATTGCATGTAATATAAGATTTATTCATACCTATAGTTTTTATCAAGAAAGTACTCAGTGGCTTACCAAATCTAAATTAAAGTTCTGAAGAACTTACGCACTAAGAATACCATTTACATATACTGCTAAATAGCTTTCTTTAAATCAGAGTTTTTATTTCTCAACCCAATTTAATAAACTAAATAATAGCAGTATAATAACAAAAGTAACAAATAAACAAAAACACTATGTTCACATTTACAACAATCAATTTCAACTTTATACACATTCATTAGACAATAAACACTAAAGACACAGTCCCAAATCACAGAAACACTCGACTTACTTAAGTACCAAGAATGATTTCTCAAAAACAACATGCACAAAGCTAGCATTCGTCAAGTAAAACACGACGTGTAATCCATTAAAGCTTTTGTGTGTTTTGGAGAAGTTGGAGCAAGAAACGAACTTCCGAGCAATTTGGTCGCCCGGAGTCGCATGTGAGCGTTCGCCGTTACGTGTGGTGGAAACTCGAAAGAGATTGCGTAGTTATCCGGTTAAAAAGTAATTAGTCTTTTTACTTAATTCTTTTCTATTAAGTTGGTAATGAGATCTTCATTATATTTACTTATTTTTATTAGGTCCATCAGTAATTTTTACAATGTTTCTAAGGTACGCATGTTTTGACTGGTAGAGAATACCTTTGGCATTGAGTAGGCCTTTTGTGTGTATGCCACAAAGTGTTAAATAAATAAATAATTAATAGATTCAAGGTTGGCTTAAATTATTTTTGTTCCAGAA
Source organism: Spodoptera exigua (assembly GCA_902829305.4). Taxonomy (NCBI): domain Eukaryota; kingdom Metazoa; phylum Arthropoda; class Insecta; order Lepidoptera; family Noctuidae; genus Spodoptera; species Spodoptera exigua. The sequence continues at coordinate 5,367,150 of LR824625.2, read as the reverse complement.
GGCAAACACGGTTTCCATTTTTTTTTCAAGTTCACAGGGAAGACAAATTTAAATTAACTCATCATTAGACTTAAAATAAAGAAGAAATAATAAGAAATAACGCTATGATCAGAGTAGAACTAGCTACTAAGAGTTTTGTGAGCCATATGTACTCGTAAGTATGTAAGTAAATGGTGCTACTGCATGAAGGAAAACAAATGAATGAGAATCCGAATATTGAACCTTAAATTACTTGAACTTAGGTTTTGCTTTCGTTTTGAGCAGGGTAGCTCAACAAGAACATACACACACACTAATGCAAATTGTGCGTCTACATTACAGCGTTGTATTTCGCCGTGTGAGTGAGGTTACCGGAGGCCCAATCTCTCCTCTTCCCCTATCCCTTCCCGTTCCTTTTATCCGCAATCCCTATCCCCAAAAGGCCGGCAACGCACTCGTAACTCATTTGGTGTTGCGGGTGTCCATGGGCGGCGCCGATTGCTTACCATCAGGTAATCCGTCTGCTCGTTTGCCGACTTTAACCATAAAAAAATACATAATATTAGTTTATATAAAACTGTTTTCATATTTTTTGCGAGAGCACGATCGAACCGAGGTATTAAATTTTCATTGTAGCTTAAATTTTACTGCAAGACTTCAATATTGGCTTCGATGGATTTTCTTTTATTTTATGACACTTGTTTATAAGCGCCTTATTATTACTTTAAATAAACGATTTTTCTTTTTGTGTTTTTTTTATGATACATTCATTTTTATGTGCTTTTCTATTAGTTTTATCGTTTTAAATCTATCGTTTTCTTTTTAGCTTATTTAGTAACACTATGTATGCATACTTTTTATGGCAAAGGGTGGTAAGAGAGCAAGTAATCGGGCGTTGCCGATGGACACTCACAACTAGAGCATTTACAAATGCGTGACCAGCCTTTTGGAAAACGAGACATTGGTGATAAGATTCTCATCGGTACAAAGGAGTCTACAAAAATCCTAAGTGTCTTTAATGGCAACCAAAATTTGGATTTGCAATTATCTCGTCTATTTAGGAAATTTGGTATTTCCCATTAATTTAGGTACATCTACTAGCTACCCGCCCCGGCTTCGCACGGGTGAAAAGCTGATGCTAAATTGCTCAACTATTTAGTTAATGTTATTATACATATAACGTTCCTTTTCAATCTCTCTGTCTACTAATAAAAAACCGCATCAAATCCGTTTGACGACGTTTTATGCTATGAACTAATAATTGGGTTCGTGGCTTAGGCGTCCAGTGGTCGACTCACTGTGGCGTACGCCCCCGATATGATTAATCCCGATATCTTCTTTTGTTTTGCTTTTTTACTTGAGGCTGATTTTTCCATAGTCAGACAACTTGTTAAACAGAAAAGAGACCTAACTCAAAAGATAAAGTATTTCAATCTTAAAAATTATGCTTCAATAATAAGGTACAATTTTGGAATATCCTCATTTTTGAGTTAGGCCTTTTTTCTATTTAACAAGCGAAGTGTTATCTGAGAAATAAAATTGTTGCTGTCACTGTCTTATACAAACATTCTGACACGAGTATTCCCCAGGTAACATTTATCTAACCTAGATAATTTTGTTTAAATACATATAAAATGATAATACACACCACCATATACCATATACCACTTCCAATAACACAAAAATCTATATCTAATCAATCTATATAAATCTAATCAAGCTGTCCGCCAACTCTCCTTGCCTACCCCACACGGTACGAACTAGAAGATAAGTTAATATTTGACCCAACTCCCAGCCAGGGTCTGTTTACAAATGTCATAGGCAGGAATTCAGCTGATGCTGTTCCGTTTTCTATTAATTAAGAAATGCCTTTCGTTGTTGTTGTTGTTAAACCATTTTAGTTTGGGTTTTGTTGCTATGACTAGTTGTTAAAGTTCATTTTCATGTGTAACTTGTGAATGAATTTAATTTAGTTTTTTTTTTATTAAACCATATCATACCCTAAAAATGAAGATATATACGATATAAAACTTGGTAATTAATAAAACCTAAATCTATGTGATTATCTGCTATTTTTTAGTAATGTTATATTGAAAACAAATAAAAATTACGTCTTGAAAAACTACACTTTCTTTATGGGTCGGAAAACGATTGGACGGATTATCTTCATCATCATCATTAGCCCTTAAGTGTCCACTGTTGAGTAAATGTCTCATCTCACACGGAGCAGGCTTGAGCATTAATTACCACGCTTGCTCAAGACGGATTGGCGATTTCAAACTTAAGATTAGAAATTACCTATAAATTCAGTTTTCCCCACGATATTTTTTCTTCACTGTATGTCAGTGATGTCTAAATAATATTGGAAAGTACATATAACTCGAAAAGACTCATTAGTAATTTGTCAGGTTTCAAACTCACACCCTCATGCACGAGATGCGGGTACATTCGCGCCACCACGACTACCGATGGATCTCCTAATATTAGGCAATTGACGCCGCCCTTGAGCAACTACGAATCGAGGAAAAATATGGTCTTTTCATACTTAAAGTACATTACTCTTCTGAATTTGTTTCAAAGATATTTCGGTCGGTTATATTTTTATTTTTATTTTTTTTTGTACACGTGGCAAACGAGCAGACGTATCACCTGATGGTAAGCGATCGGCGCCGCCCATGGCCATCGGCAACACCAGAGGAGTCACAGGTGCGTTGCCGGCCTTTTAAGAAGGAATACGCTCGTTTCTTGATAGACAATAAGGATAGACTTAATGCCCTCTTTTCTGGAACCTTTACGTGGTGGAGTTATTATAATGATCAAGTAATGGTGCAATGATAATATTTATCATGTAATGCCGCCGTTCTCGCCAAATATAATGAAACCATGTTTGGAACATAACTTTTAGAAGAAAAATTCTTCACTACATTGTAGCCAAGTTTCGATAAATCAGGTTGCTAGTAAAGAAACTTACCTAACCTAAATGTCCTAAGTCTCGCTTCTGAATTATTGTTAGCAAAGAGTTGTTATACAAACAATTAGGTAGAAGCCTTACAAAGATTTATTGAGTTTACTAGGTCGAGAATATTATAATTACAATTGTTTATTGTGTTTATTGTACGAGCATAGCTGTCGAGTTAATTTGGCGGTCGAAGAAAGTATAATTGGCTTTTCCAATTCTTTTAGTTGTCGGTTTTAGTAAACACGTGTGTTTTAGAAGTTTGCGGCTCGATCAGAATGATATCATGGCAGAAACCCGGTAAACGGAGAAAACCGGCGTGAAGCAACCACAGCGTTGTGTTTCGCCGTGTGCGTGAGGTTAACGGAGTAGTAATTGGGGGAGGGGAAGGATAGGGTTCCTTCCCCTCCCCCAATTACTCCCCAATCTCAAAATCTCCAACTCCCTTGTCCCCAAAAGGTCGGCAGCGCACTCGAAATTCCTCCATTGTTCCATAAGGTAATCCGTTTGCTCGTTTGCCGACATATCACATAAAAAAATTAAACTAGTGCATTTTTGTATTTGTTTTAAGGTGAATATCATCTGTTATGTAAATGTGTCAGCTAACTAACAACTCTGGGTTTTGGTGCCAACCAAAGCGCACTAACGTACCGGTCCTCGGCTCGGAGCAAGAGATGAAACCAGTGGAGGAAAGTCAGAAAAAGTAAGTCATCAGTTACCAGATGATGATTTTTCCCTCATAAAAAAAAATTTTCACATTATTTACAAGCTGCCCGCCCCTACTTTGCACGTGTGTCCAAATATCTCGCTAACCACGAAAAGGTCCCAGCTCTCCCTTCTACTTTTCTAGAATTTTCTTTCACAAGAACTTTCTCCCAACAAAAACAACTACAACGAAAACAGAATTCTCAAAATTGGTCAAGGCGTTTTTGCGTTACGCGCTTACTAAAACATTTTTCAATTCGTTTGATAATAAAGATTTATTTATGGATCAAAAAGGTACATTTTATAACGTTCATATTAAGCTCCTTGCTAAATATGAAACTCAGTATCAAATAAAATATGATTAAAAAAATACCTAGGCGCCTAGTCTATACCAATTTGAAGACAGTTAAAAGATTAACGATCATAAGTTGTTATTGCAGAGTCAGTACGTGACTGTGGTGTATAAATCAGACAAGAGAGCATCGGACCACCATTGCTTAGGGATACTGGATGCGCCACGCAGGGTTTGAAGTTAAGAGTGATCGAGAAGAAGTGAGATTTTTTTAAGTATTTTTGTATGACCTTTAGGGGATTCAGGGATTGGGGAGGTGGGAAGGGAAGGCTTGGGCTTCCAATTTTCTCACTCACATGCCGAAACACGGTTGTTTCACGATAACCTGTGGTGTCACTACGGTCTAGTCGAGCCATTATTACCACAGCATGGGTAACCTACGCTTCTTTATAAAAAAGAAATAAATTGTATAATTGTGCCCCTTCTTGCACGTATAAATCTGTTGTGAACTCTAACAAGAGTACACAATTAGGGGTACCGACTAGCGCGGACGACGCCGCGTGCTGCACTTGTGTTTTATCTCGTTACGTCGACACGAACAGATTTATTGCTTTCTTACACTAATGATATCAGTTGTGCAAGTTTACTTTATTAAGTACACTTTAAAAGCTTTGGATATTTTTACGTTCGTCATTGTAATGGCTCTTCCACACTTACCGTTTTTTACGTTTAACAACATGGAATTGGACCCAACACGATATGCAGTTTGCGTGACACGATTTACTATGACCTGCACTTATCTTTCAGCCTCAGCAGCGCTTTTTCTTGAAGACCTATATCATCAAATGCATTCTCCTGCCCTGGGACAAGTGCTAGTGTCAGACATGTCTTACGGACTGGAAACCCCCGTTCCTTCTCCTGCTCCATGTCTGGGCCGCGATACATTACTCCGCTTGCAACCGTAACCCTGGCAATTTAAGAAATGTTTGTCACCAGTCTTATAATTAGTACTGGCATGGGCACTGCACATTTTTGACGGTCTGCTTACATCAGCGCTCTCTAATAAACCAACTCCAAGCTTTACTCTAGCGCCTGCCATAACATTAACGAGATTCTCTTCAAATCCATATTTGCTGATAATGTAATGGCAATCTCACTCAGCATTCTCAATAATATTATTGTATAAAGATAAAACAAACAATAACTTTAAAACCATCACAATAGTCTTTATCTGTTCAAAATTCGGTACAAAACAAATTTAAAAATAACACCATCAAAATAAATTCACACGAATCTGGAATGCTATCAAAGGAATTTATCTCAACAACTTTCGACATTTAATACAACAATAAGAAGTTTGCGGAAGTTAGTTCGGAACACTGCTGCGATGAAATTTGGTACTTATAAATACTGGGCGAGTTTGCCAAGTCTCGGGTCGATGTGAATGACAAATTCCTTCATTTAAATTAAATATGGATTGGAAATATCGTTTATGGATAAGATTATTTTCATTACCTTCTTAGCCAGTTCTTTGGTCTTTGCCCGCATTACTAGTTCAATAATCTATCTTTGACTGCACGGTTGGTGCGGTGGCTGGGAAACTGGCTGCCGTGCAACGTGTCGCGGGTTCGATTCCCGCACGCAACAACACTTTGTGTGGTCCACAAATTGTTGTTTCGGGTCTGGGTGTCATGTGTATGTGACATTGTATGTTTGTAAATGCACCCACAACACAGGAGAAATTACTAAAGTGGGGCAAAGATTTAAAAAAAAGGAAAAAAAAAGATCTTTGAGCAAAATTCGTTACATCCGTTCAGTAGTTTTACGTGAAAGATCCATCCATCTATACTAACAAACTGATGCATTTATAATATTGGTTGGATATAAAAGGTGTAATCAGAAGTGCAAATATTGTTTGTTACGGAATTATTTCAATTCAATACTTTTGTGTGAAATCGCAACTTATGCCATTAAGTGCAGTTATTGTACTGAAGCGTAGAAATAATGTATCTTTGACCTAACAAAACTAATAAATGAATAAGTTGGTTGTTCAAAAATCTAAAATCATTAGTTTTACTCAATTATTTTCGGAAATCTGAAAATGCCTTAAAGATTTGACTTAACAGTTGAGGCATTGGCCACCTGCTTCTGCGTAACTTGTCATGGGTTGCATTCAACATGGAGCAACAGAACAACCTGTTTCGTGATCCACTAGCATTTGTATCGGGTTCGGGAGGGATATTTATGTGAATTGTACATCACCTCACTATTATTAGGCACATACAATTAAACGCCATATGATACAATTCTGACCTCTTTTGTTTTTTCAACATGTATCAATCTGCATGCTCGTCGATTGAGGGAATAAATTAATATGTGAATTTGTATATTTGTAAATAAATCAGTAACTTACATATTATAAAGACGCGTTCAAAATAGGATTCTACTGTAAGGTAAAGTTAAAAAAAGCGCTAAAATAGGTTTTCCTTACCCCGAACAATAATTTCTTAGTATTTCGCATTTCTTTCATTCCCAGAACTTGTTTTAATGTTTCCCAAAGGCTTTCTTATGTTATGTTGTCAAATTTGTTTTGTTTCCAAAAATATCTTTGATTTTCAAGTTGGAAACTTTCTTTCTTATCAGTAATATCTTATGAAGTTTGTATAAATCATATTTATATTGTGTCCATCGATGGAGTTATTGAAACACCTAACAATAGGACCGTTACGGGTCAAACTTTTATGAAAATTTGTCTGCGCACATATTGACAATTCCAAAATTTAAAATCTCTTTTTAGCTTTGTCAGTTTGTGGCAATCCTGTTCTTAAATAATACAACCGGCTTATTAATATAACGAAGAAACTGTTTGTGAAAATAATTGAAATAGAGAAACCATGGCGTTGCTTGCTCGTTCCTTTCCATTGGAATCTACACTTTGGAACGAGCAAATAGCTTCACTAAGAGGACTGACTTTGTTCGACGTTTAAAACTGCCCGTAAGGGTCTTATTTAAATAGATCATTTTGACTTTTACTTTTAATCAAATTCAAATTGGCAGCTGCGGTTTCGATAACTCAAGGTCAGTCACCTCTGGAGTCAATCATTACCATTAAGCTAGCTATAGATAAGTTCAATAATACAGTTTCATTCGAAAATCAAACCCCAGATGTCGCAGTCACAGCTTGAGTCGATGAAAGACACAGGCCCAGCTTTCAGACATTCAAAACCACTGAAGACGTACTTTTGTTTATTTATAGCACTTTGATGGAGTTTTAAGTCTATAGCGTACTAAAATGTATCACATAACCAATTTAAATAGACCTCCCGATCTGTTTATAGAAGTACTTTGACGTTCCACATTTCGTTCAGTTGAAGGGGGTGTGGAAGGTCAGGATAGTTTGGTGGTGATTTTAGAGTGAGGACAGAATCTGCGGATTGTTTGTTTCTCAGCGGTTTATGTTAGTAGATAATGGGGGCGTAGGAACTGCAGATGGGTCTTGATTGAGGCCATGAAATGCGCGAAAAGATTTAGTATAAGCATTGTAGGTTAGTAATTTGTGTGTGTTGGTCGAACGACATGACAATCCGAGTTCATGAATGAGATTCATGCTGGATTTCTAAGTCAATACTTGCTATCGCCATCGGCTTTGCCCATGTGCTGTGTTGATAAAATACAACCCATGTGTTTATCATTACCGAAATTCAACCCAGTTCATCCGTAAAGTAATAACAAACATACATCCATATATTACATTATTAGTAGGATTTTGTAAATTTGTTTGGTTTGATTTCTTCAAGTCCATTTTATAGATTTGTTATAACTGTCTCCACTTCAAACTGGGCCAACTTAAGAAGGACTTAACTACATTAGGAAGCAGGACAAATTGTAAAGAAAAATTGTCTTAATTTTCTGCTCCGAACAATTCATCTAATTTCATGGCTCCAACCGTGAGATCTTAGTACATGCCTCAGTCGCGCACTGTTGGTCTTTATCTAGAACTTTCTTGTTTCTCCACTGATGTATTACTTGTGAAACAATATTTTGCATAAAGATCTGTATTCTCATTTGTTTAAGAGAACCAAATGTGTCATAATTGCTTGTCATTAAACACTCCTTTATAACGTTGGTAGATCGAAGTTGCTTTAATAGTTTTTTGTGTATATTTTGGAATATTTATTGAAAACTATTTAGTACATAATGACAACAGACTGGCAGTGGTTGGATGAGTAGAACTGAACATCGCGCTCAGTGACGTGCGATTGGGGAGGTCAATGTCCACTGCTGGACATAGACCTCCCAGAATAGGCGACTCTTTTCTCCCTTCATCCCTAATTTCTATATTCCAAATACCCCTTATATTCCACTGGTGTTCTGGGCTTTCGTCTGTGTCAGCGATTGCTTACCATCAGGTTTTCCATCAGCTCGTTTGCCAGAGTATCTCATAAAAAAAGTCAATGAATCGATATAAGGACTTGCTAATGTGTTGGAAGATGTCCAATGTGGCTAATGTATTGAGAATTTTATCCTTCTTCTGGCTTTTATCCAAATAGGTTAGAGGTCAGTTCAGAGATATTAATATATTCGATTGATTGTCAGTATTATTAGTTTAAAGCTTCGTAGTTGAAGCATATAGGGTTCCACTAGGCCGTTGGACCAAGTTTTATTCAATTATTTGTTTTAAAGGTTATTTAATACCCTAAAACATGGTTAATAGAGTTTGATGAGTAAATTGATACAGAAAAGGGAATCGGGGCAGTGACTAATATCACGGCCTCGCTTATCATGGTATTCTACCATCGTAAAACAACAACTTGAAGTGAGGTAACCGAAGGCTCAAATCCCCATCCCTTATTCTCAATCCTCAAATATAGCCGCCGATTGATAACGTAAGGTTAGACGTCTACTCATTTGTTGACCTTTCTCGTTCAAAAGTGGTTAATTTATATCGTCCTTAACCTGTTTCGGCCACACTGGCGGATATTGCAACATTTTAATTAAATAATTCCCTTTGTCCACCACTTGAAGACATGGCCACAATTTGTTATATTATTCCCCATTGGCATCACTCGGAGATATTATCCCAGCTTTTTAAAACACCCCTGTTAGCCAAAACTGGGAGACAGATTTTTTTTAAATAATTGACATGAATCTTTTCGCTGGTTGAACTGATTAGTGGATAGCAAAAATAATTATACTTTTTTAGGAAAAATCATCTAATGTCATTGCTTGCTGAATAAAATCCCATCACGGCGCTTGACCCCCAACCTTGCCCGGAGTCCCACTCTAGGGGCCGAAACAGGTGGAGTAAAAAGAGTAATAAACCTATGAAGTGGATCCAGTATTAATGCACCTCTTCTCTGTGTTCATTCACCCTTCCAATTATATTCCACCTGTTTTACCGCAACAAGGAATGTACTGCTGAAAAACAATACCTGTAGTTGTTTCGAAATATCTTACTCCATAGAAATGTTTTAATAACTAAACAGAACATTTCATATCCAATGTTAATATTCATTTAGTGGTTGTAAATTTAAGCATAAATAAAATAAACGATATAATTTAATATTTTTATTTTTTGCAAAAAGCTCTTTAGAAATAATTAAGTAACTAAGAACTCGTTTTTGGTTTCGAAATTATACAAAACACTTATTTACAATTTATTTACATTAAAACTATAGTGAAAAAGTACTGTGTAAGATCGAATTCAGATTTCAGACGGTAGTATGTAACCATTAATGTATTATTTTAGTTGTTTCTTCAGCAAAACTGTTTTGTGATTATCTTTTTACACCATAAACCGGACTTTGAAATTCAACGAAGGTATTATTTCAATTCTTTTAATTTACCGTGACCCGACCACACCACAATACAATAAACAGTTTCAACATATAAATGAAAGTTAAATTTTGTTACATAATGGTTCTCTCAAAAATTGATTGCAAATATTAAGTCCTAGTTAGTAATCAATAGGATTTATTGAACAGTGATAATTATTATTATACTGTAAAAAAAAAAACACTCGATTCGGCAATGCTTTGTTGCTAATTGCAATTATTACTTTAATTTCTAAGAAAATTACTATAAAGATGAAAATCCCTTTCATTAAGTTTATCCAGACAAGCATACAAGCACTTCAATATTATACTATTACATTCTTCTAAAACTATTTTGTAGCACAACAATTTTGCGTCCCATTCTTAGTATAATTTTGATTATTTACACTTCACTGAACTTAATTTATATTCAGAAAGGACTTGTTCCAATGAAAATTGAAAATTTTAACTTAATACTAAAGTTCTAATTATAACCACTCTTCCTTAATCATATCAGACACCTTTTCAGCAATCATTATCGTGGGAGCATTTGTGTTACCCCTTACAATTAAAGGCATGACAGAAGCATCAGCCACTCTAAGCTTTCCAATTCCATAAACTTTTAGTCTTGGATCTACAACTGCATCCTTGTCCCAATTTGGACCCATTTTGCATGTCCCTACTGGATGGTAAATAGTCGATGTATACTGGATTAGAATACAGGCATAATATTCATCTGTACCCCAAATGTACTGCGAACAAGCTTGAACTGGTATCCTCACATAACTTGCTCCACTAGCCCTAAACGCATCAGTTTCTTCTAAACTCACAACAAACTTGATTCCTTCGATCAACGCTTCCATGTCTTCTCTTTCAGTGAAGAACCTCGAATAAATCAGTGGTGGACCGTATATTGGATCAGTACTATTTAGAAGTATATAACCTCTACTTTTAGGAGTTAATAACAAAGGCCTTGCTGACAAGCCGTCATAGAATGCTAAAGGAAATATGTTAGTAGCCAAATAAGTTGTAGGGTCTGAGTAAAATTCTCTAACATTTCTTCCGTCAAAATGATACTGTATGTTTGGAACGTCTTCATTGTAATCTGTGCTTATAAATGCTGTACCAGTAAGCGTACCGGTAGCTGATAAAGGTCCCCTTTTAGGCAAATGTTGTCCATAATAATCGTGTATTTCATCAAATAACTGTTGTTCATTTACAGCTGTTGCTGTTTTATTTGACAGAGACAAAGTAAGAGCATCAGTTGTAATATGGTCTTGAAGGTTAGCACCAACACTCAGATCAGCTAACACGGGAATGTTCAAACTCTTCAAATGATATTTCGGTCCAATGCCAGATAACATCAACAGTTTCGGAGAATTGATCGCTCCAGCGCTCACTATAACTTCTTTATCAGCGAACGCTGTAAATATTTGTCCATTTTTGACATACTCAACTCCATAAGTCGTTTTAGTGATAGGATCTATTAGTAATTTAGTAGCATAAGCACTGCTGATAACATGAATATTTGGTCTTTTGTACCTGATAGGACTTATATAGGCCTTGTTGGCTGAAAATCGTTGTCCTTGTTTCGTTGTTGTTTGAGCAATATCTGTGCCCATTTGATTTTCTCCATTGAAGTCAGTGATCGGTAGTCCTTTTTCTTTGAAGGCTTGGACTAACATCATGACATTGACGTCAAGGTGGTTTAGACGTTCGACGTTGATTGGTCCGCCAACAGCGTGATAGTATGTATCATGAGCTTCAACATCTTGGTTGTTCTCTGCTTTCTTGAAGTATGGAAGAACCTGAAATTATAGTTTATACTGATATTAACAGACTGGTCGAGATCACATTCTTGTGATTTTTTTATTTTTTTTATTGGTAATACTAAAAAGCTTGAAAAATATATTAACAAATTCTCAAATAAAGGAGAAATTTTTAAAACATGATCCCAAGAAGTTTAAAATTGGAATTGATGAAATGTTGGATTAATTTATGTAGGTAAAAGTACAGGTTAATAAAATTCTTCGAATAAAATTAAACATGTAGCATGCATGTTACAAAAGTTCCAAGATAATAAATAAACACACAATATTTGCTACTTTAAATTAAAATAATATACACGGCGAAACACAAAACTGTGGTTGTTTCACGCCGGTTTTCTGTGAGGCCCAATCCTTCCCCTTCCCCAATCCCTCCTTTATATGTCATTCCTTTTATATGTCGTGGCGTAATAAATGGTTTTTCTTTCTTTCTTTCTCCTCAATCCCTAAATCTCCTAATCCCTAATCCCTAAAAGGTCGGCAACGCACTCGTAACTCCTCCGTTGCGAATGTCCATGGGCGGCGCTGATTGCTTACCATCAGGTAATCCGTCTGCTCGTTTGCCGACCAATAACATAAAAAAAAAGGCCGTGGTATCATTCCGGTCGAGCCGACACGTTCGTGCCGAAGCATGGCTCTTCCACACTATATTATGTTTGTGGCACATCATGACACGACCTGCCACTAGACTTTAAAATGTTTCAATCTTTATGTAAAACATTTATAACTCTATTTTCAGTACAACATTAATGGCCTCCAATATTAATGACATTATCAACTGACCTCTCTATAACTCCATCCGTGGTTGCCAAGTTCTGCCCAACTGTCGTAATCCCTCCTGTTCCCTCTCATATATATCATGTAGTTTATGGCGCTCGATCCTCCCATAGTTTTCCCTCTGAAACAGTAAATTTTAAAGTTTGTTTAATTAAATATTTCTAGCTTGCTTTTGTCAAATTATGTAATCGTTGTTCTTGTTTTTTTTTAGTTTTGAGAAAACAGTTATTAATTTCTTTTAATATAATATTTTTATCTATACAGATTTTAAACGTCTTGTTGCTTTAAACAAATAAACGACGGTTTTAGAGATTCCATAATTTGACTAACAAGCTTTTTTTAATTCCAAACTACATGGATTAACACGTTATTAAGTGCATTGGTGACTACTTAGACACAAAAATAAATAAAAACAACACAAAATCAAAACATCAACAACAACAAACACAAATTCAAAATCTACAATACAAGAAAAATAAAACAAAATTACGTGAAAGACGCTAAATTAAACGTGCTCAAAATTTAATCATTATTTAACGTAGGTATTACAAAATCTAGGATTAAAAGAAAACAACATAAAATATATGTGTTAAGAGTTAAATTACGTAATACAGATACATTCTACACAACAACTACTCTTTTTGTTACAAAATAAAGGTTAAATCGATATTGTTAAAAACTACCTGCGTAGAGAAATCGTGACGTATCGCCTTAGTATTTTTGTTGTAGCTGGCATTATCGTATTAATTGCAATAATCGTCATTACTTGATCCGTGATGGGAAATGCTAACTCAAATCATTTTATTCGTAGCATTAAGCTCAAATTTATAATTCCCAAATCACAAAATCTAAATTTGTTCTTACTGTCCTTATAAAAAAAATCTGAAGATTTATTTGTTTTAACTGGGGGAACGATGGAGAATGTCAGACTTTTACTAACTACATAGAAACCACCCCGTCCCTTTTCCTGCTCAGAGCTGGGCCACAGTAGGTACATTATTGAGTTTTCAGCACCAAATCTTTGGACGTGACATTGGCTCTAAGGCCTTATCATTGTCCGTCTGATGGCCCTATGAAAAGTTCTAGTCCTGGTCGTGGGGCGAGCTATCCTTGCTCGCTATCCGACCAGGACCTGCGGTAAGAGTGGCCTTTCCTACAAAACTGTCACTTACGTACTTAATAGAAGATATTGTATTACTCTATTTCGATATTAAATCATAATACATGTTCCTACAAAGTATCATAATATGAAACATAATACCATTCGTAAGAGAGATAATTTTTTGTTGATTCTTAGAACTGTTTCATTATCGACATAACCATTATCAGCAATCATTCTTATGGCTACCTACAACAGAAAGCGACTTGATAACAAAATTATGTTTCTCAAACAAGAGCCATTGATGATAATAAAGATTATGATATTCATACCTATATACATATATTTGATCATATAAGAATATTTAAGTCAGTGACATAGGAATAATACAAAATGTATCTAAAGTGAAACGTGTAGGTTTGTATCAGAACTCGAAGAAAAACAAAAAGTCCTTTTAAATCTGACGAAATCACGTCGTGCATCGAAGTGGCGTTTTCCCAATTTAAAAACTGTCAGCGCCAGAAGAATTTTTGATGTAAAAACTTTGATGCCGTACAGGTAAGGCGCAAAAGCTCAATTTGCAACAGAAGTCGGATGATGAAATTTTAAAGTCTTACAATTACAATGGTTATCGAATAGTTTATTTAATTAATCATTTTTAATAAACTTCAAAGTAATTTTAAATAAATAAACTTGTTAAATTTTAACGACAAACATTCCTGAATACATTTTTGTCGCAAAATTTCAATGAATGAATTTTTTATGAATAACTGACACCTGAAACGTGATTTTGATTTTTAAATATATAGATATACATAATCCAAATGTAAACAAAATAGATTGGTGTACAGGAAATTTATTTACAAAAAATAATTAGGAATGGTTATTATAATAATGAAATTGTAGTAATTTGAATTGTGAAAAAAAACAACTGGTATCAAACTTCTACATCTTACCTGCGACATGCATAAATAAATACGACACGTATTCTAAATTCTAAACGCATTACGTAAAGTTAGAAAGCCCAAAAACATTTAGTTATACAGCTAAATTATTTATTCTACTAAAAATCTAAAAATACTCCTATAAGCTAAGCCCCGTATCCACCAGGCATCAATTGACGGACAATGTTGACGCTAAAATGATGGGTGGCGTCAGAGAACATCATGCAGCACCATTTGAGTTTGAAAGAGGTTTACTTCGGCATGAATAAGCCAGCTGTAAGGCGTTAGTATCAACTCTGACCGAGTTAATACTAACGCCTTACTGAAAACTTGCATGAAACAATGGCCCAGCATCTTCCATATTCTCAATTCCCTAATACCTAAAAACAAACCCGCAATACCTCAGGAGTTGCACGTGCGTTACCAACCTTTTGGGGATTAGGGTTTAGAAGATTTAGGAATCCTCCCGACGAAAGCGATATGTCTCGCCTTCTGAGTGAGGTACTGAGGTTAGTACCTCTCTCGGAAGGCGAGACATATCGCTATGTTTTTACGCCGGTTTTCTGTGAGGTTATGGTATCATCACTCCATTCGAGCCGACTCATTGTGCCGAAGCATGGTTCTCTCACTCTATTATTTAATTAATGTTGAGTGAAGTTATACTTGTTTCGTTGCCGATATGTTGTCAATTAATGTAATAAATAATAAGACAGAGAATTTTGATAAACAAAAGAAATGCGAATATTTTTAAATGTCGTGAATCAATATTGCCTGGTGGATACGGACCTTGCGTCTTAAAATACCAATTCTTTCACTTACCGTTCCGTATAATCTCTTTCGTTTAAGATGGGATTTGGGTTAATTAAGAAAATTAAAGTCACAATTTCTTTGGCAAATCTTTTATTTTTAATATTAACAACGATCTTTTCTATTTAAATAACTAGGCAGAAATAAAAATGTAAAAAAATCTTGAGCAAGTTTTTTAGTTCTATCTATCTATGATATTTTAAGAGGTATAAGGAAAAATCTGAAAATAAACTTTAATTCATTAGAAACAAAAACTATTTTCGAATAATTTGTACATGTATTTACTAGACTTTATTCTATTCCTAGAATATTTTTGTCTTCTTAAGGTGCAAATATTGTTCTAAAGTTTATTTTAGCTTCTCATTACTCTTCTTTGTACCAATTTTAGTCAAATTTTGTTTCTTTACCTATTTAAGTAAAAATCATTAACAATTTAATCTTAGTTGTTTTTTATTTCTTATAAAAGAAAATATTATTTTAATTAATTACAATCATTGTTTTGCAATATTCGCTGATCAAGCTGCCAAAAGTTTTAAAGAAACTGTTGGTATGTAGATCCAGCTCAGTGGCATATCTACCAATGAACTTTTTTTCAACCAAGTACTCAAATCTATTGCATGCTTCAAAACCTAAAAACAGACTATGATGATCCATGTAAGAACAGAAAAGACAAAGAGATTGAATGATATACTGTACTCGTTGTAATAATAGGTTTGCCGTTTTTGTCTGTTAATATCATTGTACTAGGTTTTAGATACTAAAACTTTTTATTTGTACGCTGAATCTATTTTGAAGTATAAAATTTTATAACAAAATTTGATCTTATTTCCGTAACAAAGATTCTAAAAAGACAACATCCCAATCCTCTTTGATCATATCAGCGGCCTTTTCTCCAATCATCATGCAAGGAGCATTTGTGTTACCTCTAACAATATGTGGCATAATAGAGGCATCAGCGACTCTTAAATTGCGTACACCATATACTCTTAGTCTAGAATCAACTACGGCATTTTCATCATGTCGTGGCCCCATCTTGCATGTTCCAGCTGGATGATAAATAGTTCCCGTGTAACTTTTAAGAACACAAGAGAAATATTTTATAGTTCCCCACGGATGATCAGTACATGGTTCAACTCTTCTCCTTATAAACTTAACATTATTCTCTTGAAACGCTTTTGTCTTTTCCAATTTGACGAGGTATTTAAGCGCTGCCACTAACGTGTCTAAATCGTCTTTGACAGTGAAAAATCTCGGATAAATTAATGGTTGGCCAAATACTGGATTTGTTCTGTTCAGTGTCAAGTATCCTCTGCTTGCTGGCTGTAGAAGAATCGGTCTGACGTTTATACTATCGTAATAAGATAATGGGAATATATTTGTTGCTAAATATGTGGTCGGATCCAAGTAAAAATCTCTCCTATTTCTACCATCGAAATGAAATTGTACATCAGGAATGGTTTTATCATTACCAGCGAATTTCGTTCTATAAAAAGCAGTAACTTGTAAAGGACCAGTAGCAGTAATTTCTTCAAATCTTTTCCCAAATTTAGCAAAATTGTTAATTGATTTTAACATTTCTTTTGCTGGTAAGAGAGTTGATGTCATGTTGGTTAAACCTATCAATACTGCTTCAGTTGTTACATGATCTTGTAAATTGTAGCCGACCTTCAAATCTGCTATAACTGGTATTTTCATTTCATCTAAATCTTCCCTCGGTCCGATGCCTGACAGCATTAAGATTTTGGGACTATTTAACGCTCCGGCACTAACAATCACCTCTTTAGAGACAAATGCTTCATATATTACGTCGTCTTTAACATAACGAATTCCAATAGCTACCTTTTTTTTATTGAATATTACTTCTGTAACTTGAGCACCAGTCAATACGGTAAGATTTGGTCTTTCATGGCGTATGGGTTTTATAAATGCTTCGTTAGCCGATACCCGTTTACCGTCTTTTGTAGTTGTTTGGGTTGTCATCGTTCCAATTTGTCTTTTTCCATTAAAATCAACCAATGGTAAACCTTTTTCATGAAAAGCTTTTACTAGCATCACAACATTCGGATCGGTGTAAGAAAATCTTTCGACGTTTAGAGGGCCTCCGACTCCGTGGTGGTCGATATCTCTGGCTTCGATGTTCTGATTGTTCTCAGATTTCTTGAAGTAATATAAAACCTAAAAATAGAAGAAAAACTTTGACAAAGATTCACGAGTTCTTGTAGAAACATACATATAAATAAATGTTTTGTTTTGCATGGAATTATTTCGATAAGCAAACTTTATAAGATTGTAAGCTTTACATGCGTTTATATAAGTCTGCTTAGTTAGTTTATCAATGTTTTGTTGCTAATAACTTTACTTACTTCTCGATAACTCCAACCATCGTTACCAAGTGCGGCCCACTGGTCATAATCCTTTTTATTACCTCTCATGTATACAACATAATTAATAGCACTGGATCCCCCCATAACACGGCCACTGTAATGTCAAAATTAATTAGTAGCATTACATTGCATCATACCTCTTTGTTCCCTGAAGGTTTGATACATCTCTTGTCAGTTACGTAACTATCGTTTTAATAATGCTGTTAATAAGCTGGATTGATTTTCATTCATTAATTTAGAGATGCATTTTCATTCATTCATTTAGAGAGCATGACTGCACGGTTGGCGCGATGGCAGGGCAACTGGCTGCCGCGCAACGTGTCGCGGGTTCGATTCCCGCATGGAACAACTCTTTGTGTGATCCACAGAATATTGTTCCGGGTCTCGGTGTGATGTGCAAGTGAAATTGTATGTTTGTAAACGCACCCACGACACACGAAAAAATCCTTATGTGGGGCAACGTTTATAAAAATATTTTTTTTAAGAGAATTCGGGATCAAAATGTAGTTGTGTAACTTTGTTTGACTTTGGAAATTAAACAAAATACTTGATCTCTGTCTTAACATAATGAATGATTACAATAGTCAATTTGCTTTAGTGCCTTATCCCAGGTACCATTTGGACAAGATAAGTGTGTTCAAAAATTATGTACGAAGTTTTAACCTTATACGTAATAATTATGAATAAGAGAAAAACATATCACATTGCATTGAGTTTGTACTTTTTGTTTCCTGTACAATGAGGCTTATACTGCTCCAATGGATTTAATTTTCACCAATAACTCACTCGAAACCAGAGGTTATCTTCTTCGCAGGACATTACACTCGTTACAAATTAATTCTAAATGAAATCCATTGTCATTTAATAATAATAATCTTTATTTGAAGCAATAAAAGCTTGATTAGAATAATAAGAAGTAACGTTTGTTTTGTTAGAATTATGAATTTAATTAGATAAGTTTGTTAAGCTATTAGATACCTTTGTATATCTTTGTATAGACAAAATACTGGGTGACATTTAACGGACGAGGGGTGAACACTCTATCACTTTCCCGCACTGTTTCTGCAGCACTCACGACTCACAAGGATGAGGATATCACAATGAAACTACTACGTCACAAGTTATATCTGTATATTCAGTACTAAACAAAACTTACATCTTAGCGGACCTAGTCAACTCACGGAGAATCTTAACACCGCGATTCAGAAAAAATGGCTTTTTGAACAACGCCATCTAGTTATAAAAAACTAACTATTTTCAACATTCCGCCCACCAAGGAACTATTTTTCATAGTCCTTAAATTAAGATAATCACATTTATATAGGCACCGCCCACCATGAGAAAATCATCTAAATTAAAACAGAACCTTACAATATAAACAAAAAAAATTATACAACATACATTTCTATAATCATATCACAAAACAAAACATTTATCTCTGTATCAGAAAACAGCTGTATTATAACTACTGAGTGACAGGTAAAATAAATATTTTTGAAGTGGGCCTTTTTATTACAGGTCTTTGAGTACGTAAGGTAACTACTCTCGTAATTTTGTCCAGTCCAGGGTGTTTCTCTACAACTCTCGCCAAAAGCCATTTACAAGGCGGCAAGTCATCCTCCTTTACAACTACTACATCGCCAACATTTGGTTCCGGAATTTGACAGGTCCACTTGTAACGATGTAAAAATTTTGTCAAATATTCCTTTGACCAACGACGCCAAAACTCCTGCGTCATTCGTTGTGTTAATTGCCAACGACGTAAATTGGATACGTTAGACATCTCAAAATTGTGATCAGGTACAGCAACCAAGGGTTCCCCAATCAGGAAATGACCAGGCGTTAAGACATCAAAAGCATCAGACTCTGTGTTCAAAGTGGACAAAGGCCTAGAATTAAGGCAACTCTCAATTTGCACCAATACAGTGGATAGTTCCTCATAAGTTAGAGTCGAATCGCCTATAACACGTTTTAAATGGAACTTTACTGACTTAACGCCCGCCTCCCACAATCCTCCGAAGTTAGGCGCATGAGGTGGGATAAAATGCCATCTCGTCCCAGTTGAAACTAATGTTTCACGTATTTCCTTTAAGTAAGTTGACCTTTCTGATGCAAATAAATCGTGGAGTTCTCTTGAAGCCCCGACGAAATTTGTCCCGTTATCGCTCCAAATATCCGTACACAGACCCCTACGAGCTACGAAACGTTTGAACGCAGCTAAAAATCCTTGTGTAGTTAAATCACTGACCGCCTCAATGTGCACCGCTCGTGTGGCCATACAAATAAATAAGCAAATATATCCCTTATGAGCGTGATGACCTCGTCCCTTTGTCGTCCTAATAAATATCGGACCTGCGTAATCAACGCCACTATACTTAAATGGTCTTGAAGGACTAGCTCTGGCCTCGGGAAGTTGGCCCATCAACTGCTGTGAAGTTCTTGCAGCTGCTTTTACACATGGAATGCACCTTTGGACATAGCCTTTAATTAAAGCTTTACCTCCAATTATATAATACTCGGTGCTTAAGTATGTAAGCGTTAATTGGATTCCACCGTGAAGGGTTTTGGCATGCGCGTGTGCTATTAGTAAATCAGTTAATTTAGACCTTTTAGGTATCAGTATTGGGTGTTTTGTATTCAAAGAAAGCTGTGATTTTTCTAATCTTCCTCCTACCCGTAAAATGTTTTCTTCGTCTAAATAAGGACTCAAAGACTTGAGAGGTCCTTTTAATTTGATCAAATGACCTTGTTTCCTGATAACAGCAATCTCTTCCTTGAAACCTTCAGATTGACAAATTCTAATAACGCATTTGCGAGCTTCATTCAACTCTTCTGATAGAAGATAGCTATTAAACTGGTTATTATTTCTTATTAACTTCAAAAAACGTCTACAGTAGGCCACAACCCGTATTAATTTTGTAAACGTCGAAAATCTAACCCATAGGGACTCATCAGTGACAGTAACATTAACTTTCGCAATTTCTAAATCGGTCTCTAATTGTTTTGGTTTACTGTAAGGTATTTTTGCTTCCGACAGAAATGCTGGACCGTTAAACCAGGAAGAACATTTATACAATTCCGAGGGGTAGATTCCTCGAGATCCGAAGTCAGCAGGATTTTGACCCGAAGAAACATGCGACCATTGGGTTGAATCTAACGTTGTCAATATCTCTGAGACCCGGTTAGCGACGAACGTCTTCCAGCGGTTAGGATGGCTATTGAGCCATGCTAGAACTACTGTGGAATCAGTCCACGCATGAACTTTACCTATATCTATCCCCATGACCTTAGCTACTTCAACTAGGAGTTTAGTGACCATTACTGCTCCGCACAATTCAAGCCTTGGAATAGATACCTGCTTGAGGGGTGCTACCTTTGTCTTGGCCGTCACTAAAGTAACACGTATGTTCCCATCAGCATCAATAATACGAATATAAACCACTGCTGCATAAGCTGCCTTGGACGCATCGGAGAATCCATGCAGTTCAACGAGAGTAACATCCGAAGTCGTCCCGTACCAACGCGGTATCATGATATGTGAAAGCATTGATAGCCCATCCAGGTAAGTATTCCATTCATTTAAAATGTTAGTTGTTACTTCCTCATCCCAGTCTAATCCTGCTATCCATAGCTTTTGTATAAGTATTTTTGCTAAAATAACACTAGGTGCCACCCAACCAAGTGGATCATATAATTTAGCAATGTGTGAAATTATTTTTCTTTTAGTTACAGGTCCAGGTTCCGGTTCAAACTTTACCGAATACTGGAAATGATCGGAACCACGATTCCAGGTAAGTCCTAACAATTTAACTATTTCATCCTCTTTAAAGTGTAAACTTTCTCCGATTAATTCCTCATTCATTTCCTTTAATTTATTAAGTAAATCTTCATTATTGCACATCCATTTTTGTAGTTTAAATCCTGCTTTACTCAATAATGAATTCATTTCTCTATAAATTGTTAAACCTTCTTTAACACTACTGCAACCGGTTAACAGATCATCCATGTAGAAATCGGTTATTACCCTTTCAGCAGCTGTCGGATATTCTCTGCCATGATCGTGCGAAACTTGCTGGAGGGCCTTCACCGCCAGGTAAGGAGCTGATGCAGTGCCGAAAGTGACTCTCAACATACGATAGTGTGTTACTACGTCTTCCGGCTCTTCCTTCCACAGGATTCTCTGATAATCGATGTCAGCATTAGCTACTTTTACTTGCCGATACATCTTAACGATGTCCGCCGCTAAACATATCGGATGTTTCCTCCAACGCATCAATAAATGTCGAAGTTCCGGTTGTAAGCGGGGTCCAATCATCAATTTGTCGTTTAATGAATAACCCATTTTGCCTTTACAGGACGCGTCAAACACTACACGCACCTTGGTTGTATCCTTATCATCCCTTACAACTGCGTGGTGTGGTAAGTATATTGAGTTTGCCTTTTCCTTTTCTTTTTCAGGTACCTTTTCCATATGGTCTAACTGTAAATATTCCTGGATTACTTGATTATATTTTTCTTTCAAATCTGTATTTTTCTTCAATCTGATATGTAATGAATTTAATCGTTTTTCAGCTATCTCTTCAAAACCACCTACCCGGTGAGTTAAAATCTGTTCGCGGAATGGAAGTCTAACCACATACCTTCCATCTCCATCTCTGGTGGTGGTTGCCGAAAATAACTCTTCACATTGTTTTTCTTCCTCCGACAACACTCTTACTTGATTGTTGGGTTCGGCTTCCAACTCCCAAAATTTCTTTAATTCCTCATTTGCATCTATATGAGCATGCATCACGACTATATTCGAAGACACCCCAGCAGATGACTCTACAACACCAGTCATTATCCATCCAAATTTCGAACACTGGGCTATGACTGACCCATTCACATTCTTTTTCAAACCTTCTTCTATGATCTGGCTATAAACATCAGCTCCTAATAACACATTTATTTTATTAGGAGTATGATATTGTGGATCTGCCAGATTTTTTTCCTGAAGATCTACCCATTCTACGGCCGTTACTTTCGTAACAGGGAGAAGCGTGGTTATGGATTTTAAGACATATGCCTGGACTTGAATATGAAACTGAGAATACATCCGAGGCCGTAAATTTAATGTGACCATTGACTTTGATGTTATTTCTTTATCCCCGCCAACTCCTTTAATTATATGAGTTGAAGGAATTTTCTTCAATCCCAAAAATTGCACTGTCGCTTCAGTAACCAAAGAAATTTGTGACCCTTGATCTATTAGTGCCCTTACCACCTCGTAAGTGCCTACTTTCGACTCAGCTCTTACGAGAGCTGTGGCTAGTAAAACTGTATTACGCAATTTTCCTGTCGAAAAGCAACTAACGGACTGGTTACCTTTCATGTCGTCTGTGGAAATAGGGCTATCTACATTTTCCTTCGTTAATTTGGTTTCTTTATGTTCTAACGTTCCCACGTTTGCCTGTATGGTGTTCGAACTCGTGGCAGAAGACTCGTTCGAAGGATGCAGTAGAGAATGATGACGACGTTTGCAAATTCGACATCTGACAGTATTATTACATACTTTAGCAGAGTGATTGTTACCCAAGCAATTGAAGCAAATACCCTTTTCTAGAACAAAATCACGACGAGCGTTACAATCTAGTTTGTTTACAAACTGTTTGCAAAAACTAAGCCTATGTGGTTCTGAACAAAAGGAACATTGAATATTCGCAACATGTAAACTACTTATCTTATTTGTTATTGTACCTCGATTATTATTACCATGACTTCTAGATCCAGAATTACCTTTACTATCCAAGAATTCCAAGGCTCTATACCGATTGGTTAAAAATTCGGTAAACTGAATTAGTGTGGGCAGTTCCTCTGATGCATTATGTTCAGTTACATTAAATTCCCACTGCTTTCGTGATTCGGGATCTAGTTTCAAAGTAATTATATGGATTACTATAATGTCCCACGAATGTACATTAACGCCGAGATTGGAAAGCGCCTTTAAACAATCATTAGTATTGTCCAGTAATTCCTTTAGCCCAACAGCTGACTCCTTGTCCAAATTTCTCTGACTGAGTAATCTTTTTATAATAAAATGAGACAAATATCTTTTATTGTTATAACGCGCATTCAAAAGTTCCCAACATCGGCCATAGTTGGCATCTGAAATAGGTATTTGTCGAAGAAGTTGTTCTGCCTCCCCAGACAAATATCCTTTCAGATACTGCATACGCTGCACATTATCTAAACTTGTATTTTTATGTATAAGTGATACAAACAAATCTCTAAAGGTTACCCAATCGTTATAATTTCCTGAAAATACCGGAATAATGATTTTGGGCAATTTTACTTGACACTGCTTGGAACTACCAGCCTTACTATTTTCTTTGAGGTCTTGTTCCTTAATATCAAATGAATCTAATACAGTTTCAAGATCAGTTTTATATTGGACATATACTTCTTCTGCTAAGTTATAAACGTCATTCTTCACATATCGACACTGTTTCAATTTATCAGGCTCATATTCCTCGTACAATTTACTATGGCCGTTGCCTAACTGCTCCCATAATTTTTCTAAATTCTCTAATCTTACTCTGCAATAAGGGATTGTTATACGTTCCTTAGGTGATTTTTTGAAGTTGACGTAAGCTTTTTCTATTCTACTGTATATTTTTTCTTGTTTGTTAGTTAAAGACTCCATTTTCTATATTATACGAAGTCGAACAGATGTTTAAAAATTTTACAAGTCTTAATGAAACAATAATAATCTGGGAAAAATCGGGTATAGGTTACCCATCTCACCCAAAATCTTTTAAAATTAGGCTAAGTCTAAACACAGTTTAAATATTCTAAGTTATTGTTCATATTATTCAATATTTTCCAAGTTAAATTCTTCACGTAAATATGGTTCAAATTTGAATAGTCAGGAATTCTTCCACAACTTAGTTACATAAATGATTTCACTAATAAAATTAAAGTTCCACTCACGGTTTTAATCCTGTACTGACCCGACCTGATGACGTAATTAATTCACTGATCACTGTCTTCGTAATGACGTCACGTTCTGCACGTCAACACCTTCTCCAGTCATCCTTGCTGCTGATCCCTGACGGTAATGTCATCCGACACACCGTCTGCAATAGCGCGCTGCACGACGCACTGCTACTGCTGCTTGCTGCTTCTTCCAGTGCCTTGGCCAGTTTGCGCAAGCAATCCGCTTGCCCAGCCAATGAAGTATCACAAAAACACCTCCAGACTTCAGACGATCCGGCTCGAAGGACCAAATGAACACTCTATCACTTTCCCGCACTGTTTCTGCAGCACTCACGACTCACAAGGATGAGGATATCACAATGAAACTACTACGTCACAAGTTATATCTGTATATTCAGTACTAAACAAAACTTACATCTTAGCGGACCTAGTCAACTCACGGAGAATCTTAACACCGCGATTCAGAAAAAATGGCTTTTTGAACAACGCCATCTAGTTATAAAAAACTAACTATTTTCAACAAGGGGCATTATTTTCAAGAAGATGATTATAAAAAAAATTACATCTCCATGCAAAATGATCAATCATCAAGGAAATAAATTTATTTTTCAGATTCCGATATTGGTCCTATAGAAATGTTTGTTATAATCGAGCACCAATATGTACTCCTTGAATATGCCTTTATAATTATGTATGTAGACTTGACTAGTCATAATGACTAGTCAAGTCTACTATTTTTTTGTATGAAGAGCTCTGATATCTTAATTTGAATTCTTATTTCTGTACAACTTATTATTTTCCTTATCTTCTGAATTTTATATGAGATTCTATATATTTGAGAATGTATAAAGATCAACCAACCTGGAAAAGATTTACTGTATGTTTAAGCTTCACACTACTCTCACATTGTATCGTAGACTTAGTACAATTATAATTGCTACTAAAAGACATAACAGAACTAGCCGACATTAAAATGCAAAAAACTTAACTAAATTAATTCAATGAAGTTGTAATTTTGTAACACAAACCTTAAAACAATTCGTATTACAATAAGCTCTACACAAAATAAACAAACAATTTTATCTCTCAATTCATAACACTTATTTCATCTCTTGTCTACAATAAAGAAACCTTTCGCAGTAAACTTTAATTAAATCTGTCATTTTATTAAAATAGTAAGACAGTCTGTTTTGTTACATCGAAACTTTATTTATTCCATCTTCTTGTCTTAGTTTAAAAACAATTCGTAGTTATCCTGGCTTATGTCTATAATTTTTTGGTCTTTTTTGTAAACATTTTCTTCGGAAATAGGTCACAAGACTAATATTATTTACAGTTTTGCTAGTAGGGCATTTTAGAATCTTACTCAACTATATTGCTGCGCCTTAACAGGGTCCATAAATGTACTGTAGCTTTAAGCCTTGTATGCCTACCACCTATAAAACACTTTGTGGAATGCAAATAAAATGATATGATGATGATGATGTTATGAAGAATCGTCCTAAATATGTGTGACTAAACCTTCTTTCATTTCAGGTTTGATATAAAAACTGTGAATGAGTATAAATTTGGTTCATCAAATAAAAAAGAATGTTTTGATAAGTGACCTTGAACCATACATTTGAAAGACACTAAGCTATAATTGGTCATATTGTTAAAGAAAGTGCTGAGCATCACATGGTCTTTTACGTCTCTGTTACGAATGCACGTAGTTATTTCACCCACAAAATTCAATTAGAAGAAGGTCAAAGCTGATTGCATAAAAAAAGTAATGCTTTGTTAATAAATCTCATCGTTTCATTATAAGATTTGAAAAACATTTTGTAATTAACAATTCAGTTCTTCAATCGAGGTAATGCAATTCAGCTTATTATCATTACTTGTTTCCATTGTTGTGAATCAAATGACAATGACACCAAATATTGCAATAAATTTTCAAGAGGTTGGTCTTTTCAAAATTATACGTGGTTCGTTATTGCTTTGAACGTCTTATAAATCTTGATTACTAATACAATTATAATCTTCACGTGTACTTTCTGGTGCTGGACGACTATCAAAATCTGCAATACCTAATAAAAAAATATTATCCCATAAATTGGGTACATACCTAAGCCAAGCGCAAGTCTGTCCCCTTTGAGCTCTGCATGTCATTTCCTCGGGCTGTGTTCTGTAATTCCAATCAATGCTGGATCTACCAAGGACTGTTGCAAATGATGGTATGCTCGTTACTTCAGGTTCTTCTGGACCAGCTTCAATCAGCAGAACCTGGAGAAGAATAGAAAGTGGAAATCAAACAAGGAACTATATAATTTTTAATAAAGTTACCACTTATTTCAAAATTTACAGGTGACGCGGTGACTGGGCTGCCGAACAATGTGTTGCGGGCCTTTCTCAACAACAACTCTTTTGATCCACAAATTGTTATTCCGGAGCAGGGTGTGATGTGCATGTGAATTTTTAAGTTTGTAAACGTATTCACGACAAATGAAAAAAGTGTGAGAAGCAACCTTTTTTTTAAAACATACATAATACATTGATATAAATAACGTGAATTATTTTTATAGAGTCTTTGAAACAAACTCTATAAATGGCTGTAGAAGGAAACCAAAACATTAAAATGAAGTTAAGATGATTTTGGTTCCAATATTCCTTGCATTTGGTTTAAATAGCCAAAACAACCAAATTGGTCTAAATAATGCCACGACTGGCTATATACGACAAACAGTATGAACGCAACGAAATTATGTTTTCTGATCGGCTTGAGCCCACAGTCGCAATTGGGCTCATTTTCTGTTTGTCGCTATGGCCAACAGTGGCGTAAGGTGTACTCAAAAACATATACTTAAACATAGACTAGACTAGGCTTAAACTTTCTTGTAGATAAAAATAATTTTATTCCTGACTTGTTGTTGTTATCAAATTAATAAAGGCTGAAAATAAGGAATAACAATTCTTATTTAATTTCATTAATTGATTTTTGGCGGTTTAAATCATCAAATGACTTCGATCATCCTGGCCTGGGCAAGAGAGAGTGTCTCATATTTCTGACTAAAAACCCCCCGTTCCTTATCCTACTCCAGGTCGAGAGGCCGCGGTAGATTATTGCCAGCTGCGGATAGCTGTATGGTTTTCGTAGTTATTATGACACTTCGGAAACCTCTCATCTTTTCGATAAAAATATTGACAGAATGAATAACAGATCTGAATAACTCCTCAATTCTCCGCAAAAGCCTTATCCAAATAAGAAAATAAAACTCACCGTACTTGATCACACGAAAATAAAACCAATATAAAACTCAAAGAATATTACAAAAACGGAGCCTAGTGAATCATATACGAGTCAGCATAAACGAAAAAACCTCGATTTTCTAAGAGAAAAATATTACCGTATGATTATTACCATACCGTATTGATGTGTATGAAGAATCGTTGAAATATTTTATGTTTGGCAAGATTTATTTTAGGAGCAAACTTAGTGCCGAAGGAATTGCCTCTTTGGGTCGATTTGGTCAGTATTTTATGTCTACATGATTTTATCACGTTAAGGACCTCGGTGCTCATAAATTTTAATGTAGGTCAACTATATTACTTCATCTTCATAATAATATGGAACGTCTTTAGTATTTGTGTTTATGAAGAGAATTTGCAACTCCTTTTATTTTCTTTTAATAAAAATAATAAGTTATAAATGAGTGAAATAAATGTGAAATGTACGAACACAAAATACAGCTTATAGAAAATCTTAGAAAGAGAAGCAATTATTCCATGAGACAACTTACAGCTACGATTGATAAAATTAGACGGTAGTGTTTATAACTGATAAATTAATAAAATTTTAAACACTCTCACGCATTGACACAAACATGTATCTACAAACTAATGAAAAATAAAATCGTGCGTAATAAACTACAAATAAAAATATAAAATCAAAAAAGCAACATCAAATTTTTGCAATTCGTGCTAAAGCTGCAAATGAAAATGTAATCCAAATACTGGAATAATGCTATAAAAACGAAACAAACCGATTACACAGTTAACGCAGTAAAAAAATGAAATAAACGCACCGGGGTTGAATTACTCTTGAATAAAATTACCCATCGCGCGATGAAAAGTTTGATTGGGTCTAAACTATCAGAATTATATTAATTGGCTGGCAGGCCAGCCGTGCCTTTCATAAATGAAACTTGTTTATATTTTCATTTTACGTATACTAAGGCCCTACTACGGTTGTTAAAAGTTTTCACTCGAAACTGTTGGTGGTTTTGTGAACTTTGTTCGGAGTAGATGCGTTTAGTTTTAGCTGTGGAAAAGTGAACACGGTTGAATCAAAGGGATAGATAGGAGTGGTTTTTTTGTCGAGTGCCTTGTCTCTTGAGAAATTTTCAAGATTATTATCATAATAAAATGCTTTGAACTTTTCTAACATTGCGTTAAAAAAATCATTGTTTGAAAGGCGACATAGTTCAGTACAGTACCTAATAAAAATTTAATGGAGGATATTGATTAACTTTTCGCTCACCAAGATGAAGCTAAACAAGAGCTTAGTATCTATCTTTTCGACAAACATGATAAGTGCTAAATAGAACTATCTGATCTGAGTGTACGGCGCGTGACGTTCCACGGGCACTTCAAAGAGCCATTAGACCACTACAGATGGTCACTAACAAAGCCGAGGCTCAGCCTGTGTAGGTACCGTGGTCCCAGTTTGAAGCAGGAGAAGCAAAGAAATAGTTTTTATTTTGTAAGATTTGAATTATTGCTCGAAATTGTTTTTTTTATAATCATTTTTGTGTGAAGTCCAAGAAAAAAAACATTATTTTTAAATACTAGACGTAACACGGAAACAAGTAATTTCAAAAAGAAAAATAAACGTAATTTCGAATAAAATGTATCGAAACTTTATAATAACGTTTAAAATGAACTGACATTACTTAGTGCACCGAAATATTAAAAACTTCGGAAAAGTAAAAAATAAACTATTGTTATAATTAATTTAAACACTTATAATAATCAACGACGAGAATCAAGAAATTTATCTTGAAATTTTGATACATAGTGATTATTTTTGTCACATTTAGGTAAACCTAAAAGTGTTGAATGTGCTATATTTATCACTTTCGACTTTCTAGTCAATGGTAGGGGTTTTATAGTTTCAAATTACGGCGCTTGTTTTCAAAGTGAATTTATTCTAATTACGTTTTCAATGTTTTCTTTATTAGAAATCTCTGTATGTACAAATTCGTTGCTGGAACTTTTGTATTCATGGAAATATTAATTTTATTATTTTTAATTTTCTCTGTTCTCTTCTTAGGTAAATTAGAATAAAATGTATTTGGATTTTATTGGATAATACATTTTTATACACTTTTCCAGGAGATATTAGATAAGTGTATTCTAGAGAAATAAAATATGAGAACAGATGTATGCAATTAAAGAATAATGAGAAAAATCTATAAGAATGCAATTTAGTGCAATACGAGTTTAGAGTTGTTGACTGCACGATTGGCGCGGTGGCTGGGCAACTGGCTGCCGTGACGTGTCGCGGGTCCGAGTCCCGCACGGAACAACTGTGATCCACAGATTGTTGTTTCGGATCTAGATGTAATGTGCATGTGATATTGTATGTATGTAAACGCATCCACGACACAGGAAACAAACCTAGTGTGGGGCTACGTTTTTTTTTTTGTAAAGTTTTTGTTTAATGATATTCTGCACAAATACCCACTCGAGGTAATTTTTTGTATAGGGAAAATCATTAAATCCACCCTGGGTGGGGCGAGAAGAAACCTTAAGTCTACAAATATGGGAGGCACGAATGGGTCAGCTCGAAATCATTCCTCAGCCTCAAAGATATCGGCTTGAAAACACCACAGCGATGTGTTTTGCAGTGTGACTGAGGTGTCCGGAGGTTCAATCATTTATCCTCTCTCCTAATCCCCAAATCTCCGAAAGCCCAAAAGGCCAGCAGAGCACTCGGAACTCATCTAGTGTTCCACGATATCACCTAAAAAAAGGAATGTTAGCCTCTTACTGACTAAAAATCAGATTCCTCCTCCTGCCAAGAGCCGAGCTTCGGTACATTTCATTTAACACGAAAAGTCTATGATGAACGTCTGCTAATAGACTATCACTATTAACAGTTTTTGTTGTTAGGCGTAATAGTCGCCTATTGGCAAATACCGGATAAAGGTCGTAGCAAGCCGCTCGAGGCAGGCTACCTCCTACCAGCTAAAAATTGAGCTGAAAATAAGCCTAATTCCAGCAAATAAACCTCTTGTGATGATAATGAATCTTTTTAAATCCTATGATAACCACAGGAAGATAAAAAGTGGTGAAAATGTACGACGTCACTACACTTCTTTATGTGATAGGACGGCAAACCAACAGACGGATTACCTTACAACAACGAAGGAGTTACGAGTATGTTGCCAACCTTTTGAGAATTAGGGTTTGGAAGATTATGGGTTTGAAGAAAGATTGGGTTTTTGGCAGCCTGACACACAGCGGTACGTTACACTACACCATTATTAAAATTAGTTTGTACCATATACACATATAAAGAAAAAACCAATTAAAAAAATACAATTACAAATAGAATTGAATTTGTCCCACCTTATTTTAATATTGGACTGAACCATGAAGTTCACTATTAAACTTCCTTAATCAATAAAATTGATTACTATCAAACTTTACAATCATGTTCAGTAATTAGAATTTGTAATTTTTATGAGTGCTTAATTCTCAATTTAGCATTTAATTCATTTATATACAATTCATTTAAGTATATCAATTTCAGTGATATGTCGCGACCTGGTTCGGAGAAAAAGAAGGAACGGAATTGCATAGATAGGCAAAAGAGCAGACAGATTATCTGATGGTAAGCAATCAATACCGCCCATGGACAAATTGCCCATTGCCCATGCTCATGCGCAAAAATTTGGTCGGCCTTTTGGATATTAGGGTTTCGGAGATTGGGGAGGTTTTGTGGGAGGGAAAAGGTTGGGCCTCCAGTAAGCTCACTTTAACGGCGAAACACAACGTTATGTTTGTTTTATACTGATTTTCTATGAGACCATAGCATCACTCCGGTCGAGCTGGCTCAACCGTGCTGAATATTCGCTCCCCGAATCTTATGTATCCACTGATATATCTGCGTATGTATTGATAGTTTAACAGCATACTGAATGAACAAATCCAGAATACAATACAGATGGTCCATTCAAGAAACAGTGTTATCAGAATCCAAATTGGTACTAAGAGTAAATTATTCTAGAATAATGTCATTAAGAGATTGGGATCAAGTCATTAATGTGCAAATTAACATGGCTATTATCGTTACATTTACTGCTTGCTCGTTTGATGTTTGTAGGCTTATTGACAGAGAATTTTCTATTTAGTATTCATTGTATTTTATTTTTGGGATGTGTAGGAAAGTAGCCCTTTTTGTGGCGAATTATTAATTAATTTTTTTTTTTTTTGTTTATATAATTATGAGGAATGATAGTAGTAAGCTGTATAAATATAATAGAATTTTTGTGCCACTACAATATTGTTAATTTTTTATATAATATCATAAGTCGGCAAACGGGCAGACGGATTACCTGATGGTGAGCTATCAGCGCCGCCCATGACCAATTAATAGAAAGGTGCGTTGCTGGCCTCTTGTATTATTTTGTGGATTTAATCAAATCAAACCTTTTTTTATTATAACTTTTGTGAGACATACTTAATTAATTATTATGTTTTCGGCTTACTCACGTAGTTGTTTGAATATGGGCCTCTACCATAGCTCCAAACTAATCGAGTATCTCGTCAAATCAAATCATTTATTTGTTAACATAGGTGAATAAAATACAGATATTATAATGTTGTTGACACAGAGTGCTATGTTATGCCAGGAGGCGTACAAATAATTGAGGAATATAATATAAAATAACTAAAATTTGAAAATCCTGTTAAATTATAAATAAAACAAATTACATTATAAATAAAACAAATTACATGTCAGTAAATTACATAAGAAGGAAGCAGCGTTTCAACCCTTAACAGAAGGATTTATCGTTAAAGAATTCTTGTATCGAATAGTAACACTTGTCCAGTAGCAGTTTTTCTAACTTCTTTTTAAAAACTTTGTTAGGTAAATATTTAATAAGTGTATCATTTGTTTATTATATAAATTTCAAATATTATGTTTAAGTAAAGACGTCTTGTATCCACCTGTGTATACCTAGTTGATTTTTGTATTGTGACCTAATTGGTCCTGAGCGTTGTCTATTACCCACTACTGATGTAAATAGGTATAATGTTCATTCTAAAAAAGGGCAACCATATATTCAATGATGGCAATGTAAGTATCCCCAGAGATTTTAAAACCGATTGACAGCATTCTGCACTTGTATGACCTGTCATTCAACAACATTTAAAGTTTGACGAGGTAGGTCGGTAATATATAGCAAAAATAACAAGGGCCCAAGTACGCCACCTTGCGGTACTCCAAATTTACGTACTCTACTAGAGGAAAAATATTAGTTCACGCTTTGCTTTAGTACAAACTCTTAAGAATATGTTAAGGATAGGAGATTTAAGGATGAAAGATGTTAGGTGGGAGGATTACTCCTCCAGTAACCTCACTTACACACTACAGCAAAAAACAACGTAAGTGTAGCTTCACACTAGTTTTCTATGAGGCTGCGGTATCACTCCGAACGAGTCAGCCCATTTGTGCCAAGACATGGCTTTCCCACATTTGCAATTGCAATTTCCATTTCTATGTGGGTCACAGTCCTAACATAACTTAGCCTACCATTGTAATAGAAAGCTACTATATCCAAAATCCAGATTCCAGATCCTGATTCACACTTACACACTACAGCAAAAAACAACGTAAGTGTAGCTTCACACTAGTTTTCTATGAGGCCGCGGTATCACTCCGAACGAGTCAGCCCATTTGTGCCAAAACATGGCTTTCCCACATTTGCGATTGCGATTTCCATTTCTATGTGGGTCACAGTCCTAACATAACTTAGCCTACCATTGTAATAGAAAGCTACTATATCCAAAATCCAGTGATTCAATTCAAACAACAGTAAAGAGGTTTAAATAAGAACAAACCTCAATTATGTAGATTCAAGTAACAAGGTCCAATTTGATTTCGCTATCTGATTTCCTTGTTATTTATCTTGGTGTTTCTATTGCCATTTAGCTACTAAATGAACAGTGGGTCGGCATTCGATTGCTTAACGTTTATTTATTAGCATGCACTTTGTTGTTTCTTGTAGCGACTGCAATAATGATTTAAACTTTCGATAGCATTTTGCTCTGGTTACAACGAATGGAATTTTGTGGCGATAAGACCGTAGAGATTGATAATTCTTAGGCAATCCAAATTTAGTTCTACAATAAATATATAATATAAAATATGAGATTAAGCTATCAAATATATAGATTATACATTGATTTTTTTATTAAAGATCATCATCATCAGCCCATAAGTGCCCACTGCTGAGCAAAGGCCTCTTCTTACACAGAGAAGGTTTGAGAATTAATCACTACGCTTGCTCAATGCGGGTTGGCGATTTCAAACTTATAATTAGAAATTATATGCATGTTTACCTTCACCGTATGTCAGTGGTGTCTAAATATAACTCGGAAAAAGTCACATTGGTACTTGCCAGGTTTCGAACCCACATCCTCATGCATGAGAAGCGGGCTCCTTAACCTCCGACCTACGACAGACCACGACTTGTATACATATAGAATCTATATGAATCGGTAAATGTGTTGTTTAACGCAAATGTCGAGAAAAGTAAACAGGACAAACAAATACATTTTAACGTTTAAACGTTGCCTCACACTAGGATTTTCTTCCGTGTCGTGGGTTAGGGCTAACATACAATTTCATATACACATGACATCCAGACCCAGAACAACAATTTGTAAATCACACAAAGAGTTGTTCCGTGCGGGAATTGAACCGGGAATTGCCCAGCCGCCGCACCAATCGAACAGTCTTAAGTACTGAACAATATTACACCGAATTTGCTAGGTAATTTTTTTTATAGATCAGGTCCTTTGTATATTTTACTAATACAACAAAACAGAAATAGACTTGAAATTAATAAAAATAAATTACTCAAATACCTAAATTTATGTGAGTGCATAACTTCAAAACTGTTAGACAAAATCAAATCAAATCATGTATTACATGGGAATTTAGTACATAGATGACTTAATATAGTAAAGTACTCCATACTTTACCATCACATTGGCAGGCATTTATGGATTAACATTACAAAATAATCATAAGCGAATAAAGATATTTATGAAATAAATGCTATAATGCCTTTAAATAACTAAAAATAAATAAAAAAGGTAGAATTAAAGTCATTCAGGGTCACAATATTAATAGTCATGTCAATCGTAATTACAGTATTTATGTGGGTTTATTAGTGAATCATCATTAAGTAAATTGGTCAATCTTTTAATAGTTTATTTCAATATAAATTTCAAACAGCATCTTTTTTAATTTTATAATTGTCATATTTATTAAATCTTAAGGATTACAACTCTATAGCACAAAGGTTTATTTAAAAAAAAAGGTGGGTGAGTTGAAAAAAAAGCTTATTTTTTTTATGTGATTATTCGGCAAACGAGCAGACTGATAACCTGGTGGTAGGCAATCAACGCTGCCTATGGACGGGTGCAACAACAGAGCAGTTACGAGTGCGTTGATGACCTCTTGGGGATTGGAGATATGGAGATTTAGGGATTGGGGAAGGGGGAGGATTGGGCCTCCGGTAACCTCACTCACACAGCGAAACACAACACTGCGGTTGTTTCACTCCGGTTCTCTGTAAGGCCGTGGTATCACTCCGGTCGAGCCGAGAGCCGACCCATTCGTGAAGAAACATGGCCCTCCCACACTTAAAATATGAAATTTAGACACTGTAAAAATACTGAAGTATTTTCTGATTCTACGTTCAAATATATTTCGAACTTACTTAAGATCTATCTTTCTATCTAATAAGCACTAGACAGTGTGGTACCTATAACACCACTTTTACTAATTACTTTCTCTGTTAGACGAGACAAAGTTTAAAACGAAACTCTATTAGCAAAACCGTACTTACAATTGTTAAACTTTTTCACTCAGGCTGTTCCATTGTTTTATATATCTACAACCCCCAGCACTTCAAGCTACTCTTCCACATTCTATACGATTTCTTACCTTGTCACCTTTCATTAACGTTGATATTGACATAAAATGTTTTGTCATTTTGTGGTCGTTCGATTTGCTTTTATCACATGAGAATTAGTTTCACTAGTTCTTACATATTGTACGTTTCCTTTTATCTCTGATTATGTACATGATAGTTTTTTATATTTTGTTGAGAATATGAGAATGTGGTTTGAAATGTGTGTATATGATTCTGTTTAAAGTCTTTGTTGGTGTTATAGTGGCCCTGAGATTAAGGCACCTTTTCATGCATTGGTTCAAAACCTGGCAAGTACCAATGTGACGTTTACCAAGTTATATTTACTTTCTTTAATTATTTCGACACCACTGCAAAAGGTGTAGGAAAACATTGCAAGGAACTAATATTTTCTAAGTTTTAAAGCCTTGAGCAAGCGTGGTGATTAATGCTCAAAACTTCTCCGTGGGAGATGAGGCCTTCGTTTAACAGTTAGCACTTATAGGCTGATGATGCGTGATGATGATAAAGCTTATAGTAACCCAGCTCTAAGTAAGTCCTCCGCAAATGTTGGCTAGGATTGCCGCAGTGGCTGGACAACTTTACTGATTGCTGTACAAGGTGTGACAAATTAGATAAGCGCGTATGATCCACAAGTTGTTGTTCTTTAAGCGCACCCACTATCCAGGAGAAATTTTTAATAATCAATTCTCAATAGCTTATGGCATTCCTTATATATTAACAAAGATGTTATGACAAAAGTAAGAAATCAATATCGACCTTTTTGGGCACAGTAAATTTTAGTATAGGGTAGTGATTTAATTAAATAAATATAATATAAAACAAATATTGAAGATAGGGCCTTTTAACTAGGATATTATGCTTACTAATTAATGTCATAATTTTTATTTGGAAAATGTGTTTTTATATTTTTTACTAAGTGTAAAGTAGCAATTTCATACTACAAGGCAGTTATGAGATTGACTTTTTCGTTTAGTAAAGTTTGCGGATGAAAATCTACTAAATACATATATTTTCTAAAATAGCCTTGAAGGTTTGAAGTCCGATGGACCATAAAAGCGTTTGAGAGACAACCAGAGAACATAAACAGGTCCTATTTAGGTTGACCGATAACATCGTCAAAGTTAACAAAACACCAATTGATATCTGCAAATGGCGAGTGGTCGTCTCACGTGGAGGTCTAAGTGGAGGGAAGGGGCAGCAGTAAACGATATCTGGCTGGTATAATTATGAAGATATTGTGGTATTCTAACAACATATTACTGTTTTTATAGCTAATTCTCGTGGAATACTTCAAATGAATACGACAGCTAACACTAATGCAATGATCATTGTATCTTTACTTGTTCTTAATTACGATCTCTCTAGCTATTGTTAGATTATGTTTTCATCGAAGTTTTACTTTCATAGTTTCATTTTCGCTTGTTTATTTCCAAGATGTGGAAATTAACAGAATGGTTGGGGAATTTTTTGGCCAACAAGGCGGCTTCGCAATGTATTACGATTATTGTGTACGATTCCTGGGTGGGGCATTTTTATTTTCTGGTATAGGTCGGCAAACGTGTAGATGGATTATCTATTGGTTAAGCAATCAGCGCCGCCCATGGACACCCGCAACATTAGAGGAGTTGTTGTCGAGTGCGTTGCCGGCCTTTTAGGGATAAAGGTTTAGGATATTTAAGGATTCGTAAGGAATGGGGGAGGGGGAAAGTTTGGGCCACCGGTAACCTCACCCACAAGGCGGAAACAACGCTGTGGTTGTTTTACGCCGGTTTTCTGTGAGGCCGCGGTATCACCTCCCACACCCTAACACCCTCCCACACCTATGTATATATCGAAAATTTTTTTCTCCACATGTCTTATGGGTTTGCACCCACTATAGAAAAGGAATTGCCAGTTTTTGATATTTTTTATTGCACCTACATACATTTTTCCATCTATTAATCCTGTAACATTTATTCCTAGGTCCGGTAATAAAACCCACGGCTCTTAACTAAATCAAAACTACAATTCACACCTCCAAATTATAAATAACACAATCAATTTTAACAGATCGTTTAAACAAAACACAATGTCAAATTGCGAAACATTTTTTTGTTGATTCCGTTTCCATAGCGACCGTTTACAAGGTCAATGGTACAAAATGGCGGATGAAGCAACTAAGTGACTGTTTAATTACTTTTTTTTAATGCATTTAAGTGCTCAAAAATTTACGTGTCATGCAAGTAAATGACGCTGTAAAAGATTAATTAAATTTCTTTGTTGAGAATGAGTTTCGTAATTATGTGTTTGTAACGAAGTAGGTATTTAATACTTTTTTGCGAAATTTTGCTGCTTTATAGAACTTAGATATAGGCTCATGCAATGATATAATTAAAATGGTGTAGATAGGTGACCTAAACAAAATTCGATTTTCAAAAATGACACACTGATACACTCATTCCAAAGTAGAAGAACGAATAAGAAACTCTATGATAATAGTTCTTGAGTTGGTGTCAAAGTTAAAGTTAAAAGTCAAAAAATAATTCTGACTAACCCATACATATATGAAAAAGTACTTTTAAAAACGTCAAAATAGAATTAAAATCGATAAAAGTATAAAAAAATTGTGTGGTCATTTCTACAGGGCCAACGACACACGTTAAAGTTAATATTTATGTTATGTAACATCAACAAGCCTTTCTTCAAGAAATTACATGCAGGACAACTTTTACGAATTATCACAAATCCAGTTTACATTCATTACGCTCATATTTTGTTACGATCTCGTCACAATGCACTACACTGTACGGGCCATTGCAATACTTTCACAAGACTTACTCAACATTATTACAATCGCTTGCATTTTTAATTGGTCACCTTACAATAACTGACGT
The DNA here is from genome assembly GCA_902829305.4 of Spodoptera exigua. Lineage (NCBI taxonomy): Eukaryota > Metazoa > Arthropoda > Insecta > Lepidoptera > Noctuidae > Spodoptera > Spodoptera exigua. The sequence continues at coordinate 5,328,504 of LR824625.2, read as the reverse complement.
GATTGGTACTGATACTCTTGGTAATTGTTTTTTTATATGAAAGGTCGGCAAACAAGCCGACGGATTAAGTGATGGTAAGCAATCGGTGTCATTCATGACATCCGCAGCACCAGAGAAGTAACGAATGCGTTGCAGACATTTTGGTGATTATAGTTTGGACATTTGGGGATTAGTGAGGGATGGGGGGAGAGGAAGGATTGGTAATCTCACTCACACGACGAAATTCAATATTGTGATTGTTTCACGCTGGTTTTCTGCAAAGTGATATCAATTCGGTCGTTCGTTCGGCGACCCGTTCATATCGATGCATGCACTCTCACAAACTTAAATATATTTTAAAATATTTCCATAAGAAAAAAACAATTCCAAAAGTTACTAAATATTAATATGTCACTGACATGAATATCTTTTTAGACTTTGAGCGACTAGAGAATAGTAATTATTATTATCAAGTACTATATAATTTTAACTGCTGTGCAAAGGCCTTTTCTTGCACGAAACATGTCTTTAGATTAGCTATCTATTCAAATTTATAATTTCAAATTATGAATTATAAGTCCAGGTTTCCTCACGATGTTTTCCTTTACCATATCTCAATGGTGTATAAACAGGGGTAAAAAACGTGTGTGGTGCTTTCTGATAAACCTCGACCTTTTAAGCTCTGATCTAAACTGGCTATCAAATTATGACAATATAATCCCTAAACCTCATACTGACTTTGAGATTTATTAAACGAGACAGTTTTACAGACATCTCTTTAGTAAATTTTCAGTCTTGTTACCGAATAACAGAGTCGAAAATCGATTAACCAATTCAACATGCTGACGTCGGCACTTTTTATCAAGAAAATTCACTTTTAACCAATGTTGATTCATAGAGAAAACTGATGGGATCAAGGTCGGAGAGCGGTCAAGTGGGAAATCGCTATAATCTAATTATCAATGACGATGATGGGCTAACATCGCTCGATAAACGAGTTTATTGAGGAGTTACCTAGTAATTAGTTGATGGATAATCTAGATTTTTATGTATTATCATAGTTTTAGCAAACATGTGAGTTGCGTTTTTCATGTCATCATCGCGATAATCCTGTACTGGAACATTATAGAAGGCAGATCACCTATCTCTATTTTTGGTATTTTTTTTTATGGAATAGTTGGCAAACGAGCAGACGGATCACCTGATGGTAAGCGATCGGCGCCGCCCATGGACATCCGCAACACGAGGGGAGTCACAGGTGCGTTGCCGGCTTTTTAAGAAGGAATATGCTCGTTTCTTGAAGGTTTGAAGGTCGTATCGGTTCGGGAATACCGCCGCCGGATCATTCCAAAGTTTTGCTGTGCGGGGCAGAAAGTTTCGGGTGAATCGCACAGTTTAAAAGATTCAGGCTAATTATATGCCCTGTCAGGTGGACGGTAGACGGTGGAGTAAACGGAGAATGTAGTGCCCTGCTTGGACTGTGCATTACCGTGTCCTTAGGGAAGCGATCGCTGACGGTGACTACTCGTATATATAGTGTGAGAGAGGAGAACTAAGAAGCCGTCTTCTTCATTTGCGAATAGTCACGCTTGCTAAGGAAAAAGCGGAGTGCATGAGGAAACGATATGCATTTAGAATTGATAGCTATTGCAGAAGCTTTGGCTTATATAGAATCTTTAAACGGTGATCGTTTTGTTGTATTTACCGATTCAAAAAGTGCTCTTCTCCATCTTATTAAATGCACTACACCTTTCAGAGGGCTTCCACTGGCGTACTCTATTTTGAAATCCATTGGCAGAATTGTAGCTAGTAATAAAACTCTTGTCCTTCAATGGATACCTTCTCACGTTGGACTGGAGGGTAATGAGACTGTTGACCGTTTGGCGAATGATGCTGCGTCCGATGGGTGTATTTTTAATTGTTTACCATGGCACACCGAACTTTTACCCTCTGTTAGAGACAAGTGCTTTCAGAGTTGGTCAGAATATTTCGACAAAAGGTCTCTTACCAAAGGCATCTGGTACAGAACTATTCAGCCCTCACTTCCTCGTATGCTTTGGTTCAACGCGGGCAGCATGAGTAGACAAGAAGTCGTAATGGCTTTGAGGCTTCGATCCGGTCATGTGCCGCTTAACAGCTTTGGTTTTATGATGCGTAAAGTAGACTCACCCAATTGTGCTGTTTGTGGGGTGGTAGAAGACGTGTATCATATCCTTGCCGAGTGCAGCCGTATTGGGGCTCAAAGACGTCACGCTTTTGACGTCAAAAATTGTAATGTAGGCTACTATAACAGCATTCTGGCTTCGCCATTGTCGGATGAAGCCAGAATTCTTATTAATATTATTATTACGGGTACTAGGTTGCGGGTAGGTTAACTTAAATCTAAGTCTTTTATGAATGTCTATTTTTGTTATTTTTTGTACTCAATAATCGGGGTGTCATTTTCTATTAAGAAAAAACCCTGTAAATAAATGTGGATTAAAGAAGATGAGGAAACGAGAGAAAGTGTAATGAACGGGTTGCTTTTTTTCAGTTAGAGTCTGGCGCACCCTCATATCTTACTCAACATCGGATATTAGCTAACAATAAAAAAAATATAAAATACGGAACAGGATATTATAAAAATTACAAAGAACAGGCAAAGATAAGGCTATGTTTTAATAGCTTGGCAATAACTTCTCAAGCACAAGACACTGTTGGATAATGCAATACTGCATTTTATTACCGTGACGTCACAATAGGTACATATAATTCCATATGGAGACAGTACCTGTTTATTGCAGTAATTGCAAGTGCGTTGAAAGCCTTTTAGGATTAGGGTGTTGAGGATTGGAATATTTATTCGAAGATTGAGTATAGGGAAGGGAAGAATCTCCCACCAACGGTGAAAGTTTGCTCAACTGCGGACGAAGCCTCTGTGAAGCGCAGAATAGTGGGTTAAGGGCAATAATGTACCGAGGCCCTGGTCTGCAGCAGAAGAAGAAGGAACGGAATAGATTTTGGTCAGTAAGAGCTTGACACTCCCACTCGCCTACTCGCCGACTAAGCAGGACGAGAGAAGGCATATGATGAAAGAATCGAGTTATTTATCGATACAAAAAAAAGAAACGTATGTATGTATATGTCACAGTCGCAGTCTTAGTAAGCCATTCAATTATAGGATTGAATCGAGGCTTGAACTTCTCTGGCAGGTCACGGGGAGAAACATCGTTAAGATAACCTAATCGAGAGAAAGATACCAGAAAAAGGTAAGGTTACGTTAAAAGTGCGACTCGCAAAGACATCGAACCGCCACCACGAATAAACAGCTACCAAAACAAGACCGCTAGAAGAATGACTAGGCCGCTTTCAATAAAACGGGCTTAGCTGCGATATTTAAGATTACAATAGGAAAAAAACCTACGAAAATATGTCTTTAGAAATTATTTTCTCACCTTTGTACCAGAATTATTGGAAAGAATGTAAACATGATGAGTAAATTGATTGATTCACAATCACACGTGTTATAGGAGTATGACACAAAGGTTTTATGTCATTTTTTATTATGGCATTCTATTAAGTATCGTCAATTGTTTTATTATAAAGAATGTAGTCATCGACGTCTATGACGATATTTTGAAAAAAAAAACTAGATTATTTTTTTAAGAACTTGTTTAAATAATGTTGATAAAATAAAAAAGATTTTTTTTCATTTACTCGTTGGATAAAAAAATGAGTATCGATTACGTAGTCTCGTAAGGCAACTGTAAAGGCAAAGGTAACTGTCGTCCAAAGTGTCGACATTTCTGTAAATCTACCGAAATTTAAAATATTGGTAAAGACAAAGAGAAACATAAAAAAAATACGCAATTAAAAATTATTTCGCCAATATAGTTTATTACGTTTTTGGACCTTGATATAATTTATTTTTTTATGAATTTCAATACTTTTTGCACAATTATTTCACATGGCGAACTTATAGCCAAATAAATGCGTTTTCTCCCAGTCTAAGTTGCTTTGATACAGAGACGGGTCATGGACAATCTTTTAGGTGCAACATCTAAAAGAGAGACATTATAACTATACAGATACCAAAATAAATCAAACAATCTTAAATGTTTATATGTATCTTACATATAAACATACCTTTTTAGGAGACATAGTGATTATCTATTAAAATTAACCGCATCAAAATTCGTATGCATAGGTATAGAGAAAGCGAGTTTGTTATATACTATGTAGTAGTTTTAGTAAAATTAGTTCAGTAGTAATTATTTTGGATTTAAAGGTTTATAAAAAAACTTTCGACGCGTACACGCTCTTAATTAAATCGATTTCATTCACAATACATATATAAGTAATCGATTTCTGAAAGTGAAACGTATATTTAAATGACTGTAAAATTTTATGCGATTGCCCCATTCAATCAATGTCAATCCAACGCAATGTGTACGGTCAAGTTCATGCCATGTCAAGTTTTTATGCGAAATCGTTAGTAGGCCGTGCAATAAGATTTTTTATACCACAATTAAAATTTTATTGTTATATTTTACGCAATTGGCGTTATTCAGAATTATAATGTATTATAGGGCCTTAAGACGCAATATTAAATGGCATTTTCACCTGATCTTATAAGTCACTTTACCATAGGGCTACTTACTTTAGGCATACCTACTTTCATGCCCAATACTAAGAGGTCTTCCTCTGTTCTTTTTTTCAGAGCTGCGACAAATTATTTATTTCAACTTAATAGAAATTTATTTCTTCAGATTATTGTGACATCACTAAAAGACGGTAAAGGAAAACATCGTAAGCAAAGTTGAACTTATCATTTCTAATTAGAAGCGTCAATTAGCAAGCGTAGTAATTGATGCTCATTCAACCTTCTCCGCGTGAGAAGAGGCCTTTGTTTAATAGTGGGCACTTATAGAGTGATAATGAATAAATATTATATTAAAAACTTTTTGGTAGTTGGTAGCTATACATTATGATTTGACCTACGTAGAATCAAGGAGTCATAGATACATTACTCTATTACTAGACTTTAGATAAACGATTTTATTAATAATAATAGATAGTATTTATTCAACAAAAACTTACCTTCCATTTTTTTACTTCAGAGAGACGATTGGCTATTACACAACCAGCGGATCCAGCCCCAACCACTATGAAGTCGTATTGATCAGAAGTCTGCCTTTTCCTTCGTTTCTTTGAACCGATCTTCTTCATCGTTCTCATTTCAACTTTTTCACTCTTCGATGGCTCAGTATCCGTGAAAATCTTCTTCGTGAAATCAAAGTCATTATCCCTGTGGTACTTTGAAAAGGGATTTTCAAATAACGGACCCAATTCTTCTTTCTTAGCTTTATTTTCGAAAGCAAACTGTTCCCTTTTAAAATCGTCATCTTCTTCACTTTCGGATTTTTTGTTGTATTTTTCGAAATCAAATATTGGGAAAAATGATGTTTGCGAAAATCCTCGACTACCATCAGATCCGCGACTGTGGACTTTGGTGATTTTTTCCCAATTTCTCACGGGTGATTTCAAGTCATGTTGGAACTTATTAGTGAACAATGAGTCGTGTATTGACGAAGTTAATGGTGGAAGCGTAGGTTCCGGGTACTGACTCACAACTGATTCAAAGCCTGGTGATATAGGTTTTGTATGCCGAATGGCTGGCAATTCCCAATACGAGAAGTCGTGCTTTGGTTGCTCCTTCGAGTGGCTGTACAGTTGAGTCAGCAGGGAGAGAAACACGAATCCTGTTGTTGAACATTGTGTTAACGGGGCCTGTTGTTCGGGGCAGATTTGGCCAATGTTCGGAGGAGTCCAGACTGCGTTTGACATTTTTCACACTTCACTTTACTCGCGATTTCATCCGTGTGTTCAGTACAACCACTCGCGATACAATGGTTAGCGTTCGAGGTATCTTAAGTAAGTGGGAGAGCGACGACTGTCCTTAGCAGTTGCACGCCTGTTAGTGCATTAGTAATGCGGTTATTTATGTTTGCATTTCGAGAGTAAGGCTGCAGTGAGTGACATTGGTTGGGGTAATTAGACGCGAACTTTTTTTTGTTTTTGTTTCCTTTTTAATCAGTTAGTTGTAAAGTGTTATTTTATACTAGGCCTTGCTCGTGACTTCGCGTGGAATATTGACTCCCTTTTTCAAATATTGTAAAGCATTATATGTAATAATAAACTACTTTGAAGATAATTAAGTTTGGGAATTAGATGATGTATCGTCTGCAACATGGTGATGGTGTCATGTTTGTACTATAAAGTTGTATTTTATATATTTTGACATAATTAATTAATGTAATAGGTATATTATATTATTATTTTTTGTCTTTATTTAAAATGTTAAATAAGTACTTACGCAAATTAACAATTAACAATTATCTTACTTATATTTATAACTAAGAATAAAAAATAAAATAAAACGAAAAAACAAAAGAAACTTTAAATAATTATACTTTTGCGAATTTACTCTTGTTAGTACCATATAAGAACCGTGTGAGACTTTGCTCTGCTTTTCGAATACTAATTATATAATAAAATTATATTCTGACAGTTTCAGTATTTATGCGACCTAGCTAAATGTTCTTTTGGTAGGTATTGTTCGTCGAACAATTCAATAACACCCATAAGTTGAGCTGATTATAAATTAGCACATTTTGTGCGTGCCGTCAGAATGGGGCCACTTAAATGGGTGTGGTTCTCTCTCTCAAAAGACCTCTATGAACTTGCACAGTTTTCCCTTCATAACTTGTTCCTACTAAATTCATTGTTTTTAATAAGCCATTTTCAATCCAATAGATACATAGTTAAGTGTTCCTTATTGTAAAGTCGTCAAAATTGGTTCAATAATTTAGAAGACTCTCGCAAAAGCGAAAATCTCCTGTTGTTTTCCTCGCCTTGTTCACATTTCTGGGAAACTTCCCGGATAAAAGTTTCTGCTCGAGCTCATCCTCGAGACTTAAACTATATCTGTACCAAATTTCATCAATGGTTTTAGCGTAAAAAACAGACAGAAAGAGTTACTTGCTCATTTACAAAATTTTTGTGGAGTTGTTAATGGACGAATATTTTAATATACAGAGGTCAAACAAACAATTTAAATTAAAATATACGTAAAATTAAAATATAAATGAAATACTTGGATTGAAATAAGATAATAACAACATAAGGTATAATATTATAAAAAAAAATGTATATAAACATAATACGATTCAAGTGCCAATAAACCTTTCTTAGTATTGAAAAAAAAAGAGCAATACTTATGACAGTGTCAGATTATAGTGGGTAATATTAGTAACTGGAAGTACCTAATTATTGGGAATTTCGAAGTCGAAAAACCCGTTCACTTTTTTCAGTTCAGCGAATTAAACCCTTATGACCTTGAATGGCTAGACCTTTAAATTTTGTTGGATTGTCGTACTTAATATCACTTAGCTGAAGGATAAAATAAGGGAAGTTAAGATTGGGTTTATTCCCTGTGAAAAACAAATTACGTGTTCATACTTTTTTGTTTTTTTTTAGAAAAACGTTCTATAATTTTGTCCGTTGTCGTTGGTGCGTTAACATACACATGACATCCAGACCTGGAACAAAAATTAGTGGATCACACAAAGATGATCCGTTCGGGAATCGAGTCCACGACACGTCTCGTCACATGCGTGCAGGTAGTATTAATAAAAAAATATTCGAAATCTATGTAAAATATTATGTAATATGATTTTGTGATCAGTCACAAAAATCAATCAATTGATTGATTGATTGATTTTACAACGTACGTTGCTTATTTGAAATAAATAATTAATTTAACTAGTTATCGGCACGAATGCGTCGGCACGACCGGAGTGATACCATGGGCTCACAGAAACTCGCGTGAAACAACCAAATAGTTTTGTTTCGTTGTTTAGTAAAGTAATTGATGTTACCGTAGGTCCAATCCTTCCCCTCCCCCAATACCTTCATAATCTTTAAGTCCGACTTATTTTGCCAAATATCACATAAAAAAGTTATCAAGTAATATAATCATAGTAATAAAGTAATATAATATAAGTTATTAACGTGAAAGTTTGTGAAAAGTAGGTCCATACCTATGTCAATCACAGCCTATCACTACCATTGTTGATTTCCCACACTTCTTTCGAAAGGACACAAAAACCATAAACATTGGTGTATGTATAACTAGTAGAAAATTGTTTAATATTATCATTTCTTCCTCATATAATTGTGTAAATATACATATACCAGGTATAACAGAGAATGTGTGAACATTATAAGAGAACTTTTTTCTTTAACCTACCTATTTCCATTGTCCTTAAACCCCTAAAGTCTAATCTCTCTTTATATGAGACCCAGCTTCGCAATGTTGATATTTAATTTCTGTACGTATCTAATGATATGATTATACATACAAACCTTCCTCTTTAATAACTCTATCTGTTAAAAAAACCGTATAAACAATCGGTAGGTAGACCTAAAGAAAAAAAAATTAAGCGTACATAGCGATTTAGGGACAGAAAAAATGACAAAAAATAATTAAGTGATACTGATGTGGCAGCAACTCGTTAGTTTGACAATTTTGGGATTAGGGGATTGGGGATGTGGTTCCTCCCGTAAACAGTACAAGAGACCTGCTAATAAAACAATAGGAATGACAAAAAATGGCTGTAATGCTACTAATATTAAAAACACTAAAGTATATGAGTATAGCTGGATAGATTATTATGTAGATGTTTATGATTCTTTCACTGAAACAGAATGACATTTGGCACAGAAATAAAATGATTGTCTGGAACAACTTCTAATAATGAGTTATAAGCGAATTTTAGTACTCAACAACTTCTAATTGCAAGAAATATGCAATTTTTTACTCTAACACTCTTAACACTGCTAGAAAATGGCCACTGCAATGTGCACATCAACTCAAGGGAAAACTATAACAACATAACATTATATCGAGTTTTTATGTTACATGAAATACTTAAACGAAAGTAACAAAAAAATAGGAATTTTACGCTCACGGAATATTGCGATTAATATGAAGTGTTTTATGTAAAACTTTGATACGTTTTTTGTGGATACTTATAGCAGGAGGAAATAAGTATGGCAACAATGTAAGTTAGTTGCATTATGAGTTGCAATTAACATTTCAATTGTAATTGCTTCATTAATCCCGTAACCATGTTATTTAATATGGTCTTAATAATATAGTCTACTTCGACTCGACTAGTTTTCAAGCAGTCAAATTCAATACTTTTATTTAAATGTCAAAAACGGTACTTTTATATGAAATTTGTATGAAAAACTGAATAATGACGTCATAGTATTTTTGCGTCTAATAGCTTATTTATTTCTTAAATAATTAGCTACAGAATATCTAAAACTTAGTGTATCGATCGATTGATGAATAAAAGTATAGTTATTTTTCAGGTAGTGCATGCAGTTATTATTTTCTACATTTTATAACACAGTTCCCTTCAGGTGGACCGAATAAAAGTGTGTTAGTGTGTTAAAATTAATTAATATTGTGAAAAGGGTATTACTCGTTCTTCTTTATAAGAATCTGGACTTTGTAACGAACACATAGCTTCAATACGAGACTGAAAAACTGACACAATTGTCTTTGAAACAATTTATTAAAGAAAAATGTCTAAGTTTTCCGTGATTGACGTTTCTGCAAGTGCCTTATATTGCTCGTATTTAAATAAATAATAATTTGAATTCGACTTTGACTAGATTACAATACCACACACCATTAAAAAAAAATTCCCCTCCAAAAAAATAATAAAAACACCCTATTAATAATAGGTACATCATCATTATCAGCTTATGAGTGCCCACTGCTGACCAAAAGCCTCTTCTCATACGAAGAAGGTTAGAGCACTAATCACTACGATTGCTAATGCGGGTTGGCGATTTCAAACTTATAATTAGAAATTATAAGTCCAGGTTTCCTCACGATGTTTACCTTCACCGCATGTCAGTGGTGTCTAAATAATCATAGAAACACATAAAACTCGGAAAAAGTCACAGAACTCGGGCTACGGGCTCCTTAATCTCCGGACCACCACGACATATACGAATATTTTATTAATAATAGTCTGCCCGGCTCTTGATAAAAGTCTGAAATTGTTAACATGCAACATACGTTGGGGACTATGATTATGCTTGCTTGAGGACTAGTACGAATTGATCGGCTCAATCGAACTGATACCACGACCTCACAAAAACATCGGAGTGACAACTTTCGGGTAATTCAAGTCTTTATGGGTAGAGCTGATTGTTTACCATAAGGGGTTTTGATATCCTTTTACTTATAAAAAGAAAACAAAAGCCTAATGAGGCAATCTATTATTAACAATTTCACAAATCGCAGCAAAAGTTTGTGGTTAGCTCAGAGTTTAGTATACTTAGTACATACAATAATAGTAAAGAAACTGAGATTTCACCGCATTGCCCAATTGCACCAATGAAAAGGCTTGAATAATACAAGAATTTACGTGTCACAGAATACAATGCATTTTCTAAAACTGCAACACTGTATTCAAATCTTTGGAGCGTTACTAATGTTAAAATGTTAGGTTATTATTGTAAAAATTTGCAATCCTTTATGTTGGAATGTAATGTATTTGTAATTCCTTCATATAATGAAAGTTTCGCTAAACGGCTGGAACAATGAAGTGGTACCAGTTGCTGTGCAACATCTCTCAGGCTTCTGAGAGATGTTGCACAGCAACTGTGTAATATGATACACACAAAACAATTATTTTGAGATCCGAATTTCTTTCATCAGAACCAACCTTATTTTCTTTATCGTCTTCGGAGTCCCAATCTTTTCCTTCCCCCAATCCCTGAATCCCCAAAAGATCGGTAACGCACTCATAACTCCTCCTTTGTTGCGGTTTTTCATGTGCAGCGCAGATTGCTTACTATCCGTCAGCTTGTTTGCTGACCTATCATAATGGAATTATTTACCAGAATATGTGTTTCCCAAAGGTTTGCTTGTAGGAGGGTATGCTACACTCTGAGTCTTTCTACCAAGCGAAAGAGAGAAGCCAAAGGCCGACCCATTCCAAAAAAATTACTCAATATATACCTAATATCAAAGCTGTGCATCTGACATTAAAACCTTTGATAGTTGTTTTAAAAGTCACATAAAATTATCACCTATTTAAATATTTAAACTGAGCAGCGGATTTTGATGCGGTCTTTTCATTGATAGTGATTGAAAAGAAATTATCCATTTTATACTGTAGGAATTTAGTATCAGCATTCCATCTGTCCGAAGCTGGGGCAAGGCGTTAGCAAATAAAAAAGAATGTAAAGACTAGAAACCTAAAAAATCTTACTACAAAGAGAAATGACATTGCATGTCGTATTAACAATTAAAATGAAATCGGATTGCCAAACATGACTTCTGGACCTATAGACACTACAATAGTTAAATAAAATTTTGCAACGTGACCTTGACTCTTCAAATACATTGTTTAAAAAAATGCTGCCTAGTTAGTTCTGAGCAATACGTTTAAATAAATATGGCTTACTATTCTGACATATTGTATGTTGCTATCATATCCTATTCATCTTGTAAATCAATTTCTTATGTTTTAATAATTAGGGCTCCGCATGTTCCATTTCATAGTTTACAAAAGACGCATGAACTCTTTTGAACTATGGCACTAAAAGATAATTCTCCAGATCCCATATTGTCCTAAAGTTTGGAGCGAGACATAGACAGCTTTTTCTGAAATTCAGTTTTAGTTGAATAATTTTCTAACGAAGCCAACGACAGAAATTAATACCTAAACCGTAGTAGTATTTACAGATACATATTACGTACCATTGAATATCAAATGAATTTAAAGCTTGGCAATATGGATATAAGATTGAAATCAAAAACACGTTGTGAACACAATAAACCTATTTCATAGCAGTAAAGAATAATCTCCTGAAGGAAAAGATAAAGTGTATTACAACTGTTTCCTCTTCCGAACAGTCTGTACCGTTAGCAAGCGACAAGTAAAAATGTTGTGCGGTCGAATTTTATCATGATAATTGTCGTTACGGACTGTATATTTGATACCCTTTTTTTATATCTAAGGGGAAATCACTTCTCTAGCCCAGGATGAGCCAAAGGGGAGTATCAGACACTGACTAAAATCCCCCGTTTCTTTACGGCCGAGGCCGAGGTAGGTACTTATATTTGAAACTCTTGATGATTTCTTTAAGTTTTACCGTATCCATAAGTATGTTCGCGAATACGAATAATTTTGTCTAACTAGCTGACAGAAAGAGCTTTATATTGTGATTTAAAAATAACATAAGATACATCGAATGACGTCTTCACCTGTATACTATGGTAGTCCTTAGGTTTTTTTATGGGGAAAGTAATCATAATAATATGTTTTTTCTCGCCCTGTGTGTGGGTCTAGAAAACGGTTTACACTCTTACTGACTAAAACCATCCCATGCATTACAGTCCTTGCACCCGCAACCCCGGCTGGGTTAAGGTTCTTGATCCTTAAACATGTGAGTTTAATACCAAGCCAGGGGTTAGATGACATTTTCACAGGTATGTGTACTCTCAATGACTAATTTAATATTAAGATACCAATGTTAACACAACAACAAACAAAACGTTTTTAATAAATAGGCATAAATACAATGATTTCTCCCACCCTGGGTCAAGCAAGCTGAATTAATTGTCAGACTCTTACTGACATAAAACCACCCCATCGGCTCGGAACAGAAGGAGCCTCTATTCCGAGCCAGGCTGCGGTATGTCATTGCGCTTGCACCAGATTCGGCTGGACATCGGCCCAAGTGAACCCTATCTTTAAAATTATTTCCAATGTAATTCGGTTATTGTTAAAGGAAAAATACTGTTCAATTAGAGTTACCGGTAATTTAAATAAGCAGCAGCGCAGTAATATGTGAATAATTAACTTATGAAAATCTAGTTACAGGAACATGAAACAAGACTACGAATAATAAAAAGAGAGGAAATGGAAATAAAAAAAACAACTTCTTTCGTGAAATTCCGTAAGTGGGTTGAAATGGCAATTTCAATTTTACAAATAAATTGAAGAAGAATTAAAATTAAGGTTGTTTTCGATAAAATTTATATATATTTTTTTTATTTCAATTTATGTTTTTAATTACTCGTAGGCGTCGTAAACCGATACGTGGCCTAATTAATTTATTCTCATTTGGATGGAAATCCGACGATATGTAGAATAAATTGTAATTATTTTGTACTACGTATCGTTTTACTTGCAAAAGCCGATAGTAATAATAACATTTATTTCGTAATGCCTCTGCTGCTGTTTCTGGGAGCCAGATCAATTAGTCCACAGGAGCGACCTATACTATTGGCTTCCCGCAACTCTGACGATGTCGTCATTCCACCTAGAGGCACTTCTTGCGCTAAGTCACCACTCGAGCACTTTTCTGGGCCGTCGGCCTTCCCTGTGTGGAGTAATGTGGCCTGCCTTAGTTTGCTAATTTCAATAGCTATGTTAGCAACCCACTTTCTCGAAGTTATACATTTCGGATTCGAAAACGACAAAATCCTTTATCTATGTTTTTTGATGGCAAAATGTCACGCAATTCCATGAACCCATTATTGCAGTTGGACTGGAGCTGTATAATCTTTCCAGATTTGTACAATGTAGTTTTATAGAAAATACTATTCCACAAAGACCCAAAGTGGTGATTTATGGTTATTTCTTTTCAGAATGAGGAAAGTCCGTAGCTCAGAAATGGGCACCTATAGGGTAGTAGTAGATATGATTATTATAAGGGAACTAGTTCAAATCATAATACATTACTGCGAATGACCTTGTTTACGAAAGTATACAATTTTTACAAGTTTATCTCGACGCCACTGAGCCGAGTTTATGATACGTTCACCAATATATTCAATATCAGATGTTCTCGATTTATGCACGGCAACTTTCTATACGACTTTGTATTTTACGAGGTTTCAGAAGTTTGTATGATCTTAGTATTTTGTTGGCATTTTTAAGACTTCGTACGCAAAGGCCGAAGATGGAAGCAAAGTCTTGAATGTCTAAACTTATAATCCAATACCATTTTCCAGGCTAGATCTAAAGCTAAGCTCTATCGCAAGAAATGAAGCCTTAGTTTCGTTTCTTAGGCAAAAAACTGTTGTTGTTAGATCAGAAAATTGGAGACATTGGCTTTTAGAATATTTGGAAAGTGATCGGACAAAACCTGGTGACGGAAATGAAGAAACCACAAGGAAGGTTTGAATTTAAAACATTACTTTTAGACAAATTAAATATGTGTCATAGCAGTTGCCAAAATAACGCCTATACCACAAGCACAGCAACAAAAACGCAATTATTTTAATAAAAAAATCTCATTTCAAGCAATCTGCGATGGTAAAATAAAAAAGTGTAGCATTTAAAATATAAATCCTGAGATACGTGATACAATGGTTGTCCGGGATGGTGTAACGAGTGTCGGGACAATGGAACATGTTCTGTAGGGGTAGCCTAGCAGTTCTGTTTATGTTTTACAGTACATATAGAATATAGGTTTCACATTCAAGGTCTATGAAATATGCGATGTATAGAGAAGATAGCTAAAGGGATTACTAGGCCAAGTGATGCCAAATGGGTCCTAATCAAAAACAAGTAATTAGGAACAATTTATTTATTAACTTAAATAGAGCTGCTTCAGGCCAATAATACTAATTAAGGACCCAACTGTGAATAGTCCGTTTATCAAACGGACTATTCACACTTACTTAAGACATAAAAACAAGATTTTCACACATTCATCTTCAAAAATTTCGCAATCGTTTCAATTTTTTACTCAAATAATAATATGTATGTGGTATGCATTGCTAGCTAAATGGTAAAATGTTAATCTTTTAACTTTAAAGTAAAATCAATTAATATAATTGTGACTTTTAAATTTTATGTAAGTATTGAAAATTTGTAATGATTTATTTTTGACCAACTAAAGTGCACTTCAATGAAACGAATTGCCGAAAGTTGGTATTAAATATTTTCCAGCAATTTTAAATGTGAAATAAATTTTATGATCGATCGTTATCGGTAGTCGTGGTGGCCCGGTGGTTAACGCCCTCTTCTCGTACATGGGGGCCTCATTCGGGTTCGAAAACTGGCAAGTACCAATGTGACTTCTTCTGAATTATATACCTATACTTTCTTAGATTTTTTAGAAAGTAAAACTTCTTTAAAACTGACATACGGTGAAGGAAAATGTGTGAAAAACTGAAAGTTCAAACCTTCTCCGTGTGAGAATAGGCCTTTGCTTAGCAGTAGGCTTTTATAGACTGTAGATGTTATCGGATCGAGTTGCAAACGTCCACGGGCATCCAAAACATAAGAGGAATTACAAGTGCGTTGCCGGTCTTTTAGGGTAAGTAAGTTGAGGATTGAGGGATGTATAAATTGGCATTCCCTAACTTCACTCACATGAAAAAATACTCATTCGTGGGAAATCATCCCATACTAAAAAAAATAAAAGCTACGAAACTTTTATCGACAGTATTTAACAGTATCTAATTACTATTTTAAAATAAACAAAACACTGAACTGAGAAAGTTAGAAAACAATTTGACACACGAAAAACAAATGTCTAGACTAAAAACTAATAAAACATTTACAAATTCCTTCAGTAACGAGTCGGCGACAGCAAAATTGTTTATTCTATTCTACGTGTTTAGTTTATATCCCTGTTCAAGGTATCGCCCGTTTTCTGGACAATAGCTTGCAAAAGTGGCTGGCGACTAGTCATTTCGCCGAAAACTATGTTAGACCCACTAGGGACGGTTTACTCTTACTAAGGTTTGAAGGATTTTTGGAGTGAGTTTTGTGTGAGTTCGTAATCTTCTGGGCTTGTTTGAGAAGTCAAAGTCAACATATGTAGGTATTGTATTCAAAGCTAAAAATAATGACGTTGCACTTTATCTTTGTGTATGCACAGCTACTTAGAGCATTAGTTTATTTGTGTAGATTTATCAAATTCTTGGAAGAATTCACTAAAATCTTGATCCTAAATAACCTAAAGTAAATCTTCATTTCAAATGGAAAGTAAATATTTATTTTGTCAAAATAATGCGGGAGAGCCAAGCCTCAGCACGAATGAGTCGGCTCGACCGGAGTGATACCACGGCCTCACAGAATACCGGCGTGAAACAACCCAGCGTTGTGTTTCGCTGTGTGAGTGAGGTTTCCGGAGGCCCAATCCCTCCCCTTCCCGATCCATTTATGCGCAACCCATATCCCCAAAAGGCCGAAAAAGCACTCGTAACTCATTTGGTGTTGCGGGACTCCATGGGCGGCGCGGATTGCTTACCATCAGGTAATCCTTCTGCTCGTTTGCCGATTTATACCATAAAAAAAATGTGCATATAAGTTGAACTGGACTTTTAAAAGTTGTACCATAAATATAGATAAGTCAACTTATAGCCTGATGGTTTACAGTCAGCGTCGCTCATGGACACATACATGCAATATCAACTATTTCATCATCATCATCATCATCATCATCAGCCTGATGTCGTCCACTGCTGGACATAGGCCTCCCCATCAACTATTTGGAAGATTTACAATCTCTTGAAGGTTTTATCATATTGACTCTTCGAGAAATAACGATAATTTTTCTAGTCACCAGTAGTACTAGCTTAGAGGTAGATGTCTCCAACCACTTTATATTGTCTCTGTTTGTAAAATGCTCTTCAGAAACCTTGTTTCAATAACTGCAGCGGTTATGTCCAAATGTGTATATGGGAATATGGAACTCCACTGTCTTCTGGGGCTCTAGTACTTTTCTTTTACGACGCCAGTTGGAAAAGCGGTTTAGTGCTGTTTGGAGAACAAATGGTGCTATTGGAGATGCTTTCTGGTTCTTTAGCTTTATTTTATAGTTTTGTATATCAATTGAAATTATTAAGTGTTTCTTTGTTGAACTAGTTTCCTAGGGATGATGAAAGGGTATGAAAACCAAAATTCTAATATTAGAGTTTTCATTATTCTTCACTTAGAGTTGAGAATCGATTAAATATTAAGACAACCCTGAAGGTTGTAAAGTTTAGGAACGTGTAGTTGTTATGTCACCAATCAAATTTAAAAATGCTACATCATGACGTCACACAATATTTCAAATCAATATAATATTATGGTTGAAAGTACTATTTGATTCCGTTAAAAAACAAAAAGTCCATAACCCATGTTTTGAATTAATCTTAATGACTGTAAATCAAATGAACATCACTATTACTAACACTTTACGAACAAATATTAGAGCATTATACAATAAAAAATAAGACATTCCTTGTAAACTGTAAACACTATTTAAGGTGGGAGATAACATAAGCTCCTGTTGCACAATATGGGAGTAGCCGCTTATACTAGGTGTTACGTGTGACGTAAGTTGTTTTGTTCCTTTGAGGGTTGAAAATCATTAAATATCTTTAGGAGTGTCAGACATACACACCGGTTTCTAAAACGCTAAAATTAACTAATCTTCTGTTAAATCTCTTGTCAAGTCATCTGATTGGTTGTAGATAATTCAGTCAACCAATCAGATGACTTTCCAAGGGATTAAATTGATTTTAACATTGTGTTACTGACTCAAACCAACCCGACCCAAATTAAGAACGCCTAAATAATCGTGATAAATCTAGAACTTTATTTAGAGAATATTCAAAAAGATTTCCGTTTACGCTTTGATAAAATTATGCAATTATATAAGCAAAAAGAAAGCCATATAGTCTATTTTTCTGCACAAAATTTCACTTAACTGCCTAAAGCGCAAACGGTACCAAAGAGATGATTTCTAATGGCCTTAGAAAAGCCATTCACATGTAGATTACTATAAAAGCTGTATTAATATTTACTTCGTTCTCACTCGCTTCCCCAGTGATTGTGTAATATATGCACAAACAATCGGGCTCAGTGCAAACACTGTATTTAATTGTTTACTTAACCAAATGTTATTTCTCGGTTTACAGCATCTTGTGGCGCTGTCGCAGGGTAAGTAGTGCCTCATACTCTTGTAGGCGTAAAAGCTGAATTTTGTTTTGTTTTGTAAACTATGGAAGTGTTTTGTGGAGAAATTATGGAGACTAAGTATTTATTAAGTGAGGCTAAATGTCTGTGCAAAGACAATTGAGCTTAATAACTGACTTTTGTAGACTATAAGGAATAAGTTCACAAATTATGTAGGAATAATGAGATATTTGAAGTAACAATTTATCATAGGAATCATATTCAAGCCATACATTAATAAAAATAAAAGTATAAGACTTCTCTCGTCTATTTATTTTTAATTTTCCTGCGCCCGGCAGAGTTTGTAATTGTTATTATAAAACTTTATTTTCTATCATCTATATATTTTTTTTTATGTAATAGTTACGGAGGAGTTACGAGTGCGTTGCCGACCTTTAAGGGATTAGGGATTTGGAGATTTAGAGATTGAGGAGGGATTGGGGAAGGGGAAGGATTGGGCCTATACGTACATTAAAGATACAATAAATACCTGAACAGAATATACTACTTTTTTATCGCACGGGTGCAATGCAGATACTAAATGAACCAATCTTTTCACCCTAATATGCCACATCGAATGGCAACAAATTCGTGACTTCGATGACGTTTAAAAAATCTATGTAATTTAACGACAATGAAACAGACAACAACCTCTGAATTTTCGAGAAATGAGGGTACTTCTTCTTGTTCTTTCGACAAATCAATTGTGACTTGTATTATGGATGTCCATTAGGGGCGCTGATCACTTATCGTCAGGTGATTCGAAAGATCGTTTAACAATAAAAAATAAAGCGATCTCTACAACCACACGTTCTAAAAATAAAATTCAAACTGGATTTTAAAATATATCTTGAAAACTTTATTTCCCTTACGACTTGCATCCATTAGTTTAGTCGTTAACGTCATCCGATGCATTTCCACCATTATACAAACCATATTTCTTTCTTTCTTTTTACTCTCATCTGTGGAGGAAATGTATGAATAAGAATTATGGTTTTTAGATTTTATTCGCAGATAAGTGGTGTCTTTTAGTTTTGTACATTTTTATCAAGTGTTTGGTTTGTTTAATACTTTATTGTAGAATTGTGAAATTAATAAAAGTGACGTTAGTGTAAGAGAGCCATGTTTCAGCACGAATGGTTTGGCTCTACCAGGTTATACCACGGCCTTACAGAGAACTGGTGTGAAACAATCACAGCGTTTTGTTACACCGTGTAAATATGACCCAACCCTTAAAATCTCCGAAACCTTAATCTCCAAAAGACCGGCAACGCACTCATTCTGGTGTTGCGGGTATTCATGGGCGGCGAAGATTACTTACCATCAGGTAATCCGGAAATTCGTTTGCAGTCCTATCACATAAAAAAAGACCAAATCGAAACATTAACACAGCAACAAGTCATATACTTTTTTCCTATTCTCAAAATCCAAAGTTTTCTGTGAACTTTGTGTATTTTAATGTAGTATTATTTGGGCTTAACTAATAGGTTATAAATGTGGCAGAGCCATGCTTTTGCACAAGCTAGCTTGTAACGTGTTTTGTTTTGTCCTGTCAGTGAGGACCCAATACTTAAATCCCTAAGCCGTAAAAAAATAATCTTTTTAACACCCTTGCCAATGTGTCATGCAACATTATCATTTTAGATCAGAATATGCCCAGGTAAGATTAAATTGTACCAATGAACAAGTTTGAAAATGGATTTAGGTGGTCACTGATGGAACCCTGGTTTATTAATTATCTACTTCTTATGGCTTAGGCATATGATTCAAATTAGCAGACTTTTTAAACTATGATTGTCCCTGTCCTCTATTACATGCTTTTCTTATTCTAAATTTTCTTTTCTTTCATAATATTATGCCATTCTTCATACAATCTATCCTTTTTTTCTTCGGTCATCCAATGCATTCTTACAATATTTTCCAGTTTCATACGAGTAACTAAAATTACATGTCAACGCTTGCGAGATGCACATTGTTCTCAGACATGAATGAATGAATATTTTGTTGTGTTGCCAACATTTTTTGATATTTTCACGCTTGGTAACACTCGGAGTTCGTGTTTTGTTTTCGTGGCATTGCTATTTTAATGTTTAAAGTTTTCGTAGTGAAGTGGTTTGTTACCGGTGCATGTGTGGGAACTTAAGGGGAGGCCTTTGTTCGGCAGTGAATCATTTTGGACAACTTATTTAATTTATGTCTTGCACACAAAAGATGGACTCATTGCTCTGAGCATTCTCGACCTGTCAAACTTTTGTGTGATGCAGCGATAAAGTAACGGTTACACAACAAGCAAGCGTATTCAAAAGCAAATTATCCTTATAAATACTATACACTTACTATACTTACATACACACTCATATCATATTTACATTATATGACAATAATGTTTATATATATGTAAACTATATAAACTTACGTATTAACATTACATATTCTTAATCATTGTTTATTATACATATACATACTATTTGAAGACAAAAAGAAGAAATTTCTTAAAAAGTTTGTTGCCGTTGCCCTAGTTGCCGAAGCTAAATATTAAATAGTTTTTGTCTTAAGAAAATTATTGTTGATCATCTCCTAAATATCAACAAGATCAAGGTGCTATCTTCTCCAAAACAAAATATTCGGCCTCCCTAGTAAATAATAAGTTAGCCTCCGATAACGTCACCCAAACGGCAAAACACGACGACAGCGTGTTCTTTCACGCTGGTTTTCTTTGAGGTCGTGGTATCACTCCTATCGAAACTACTCGTGAGTATAATTAACGGATAATGAATTGTGATGACCGCAAAAGTGTTTAGTAAAAGGCTGCATGGTTATAGCCCAATATACTGGTCCAAAAATATCCGTTTATCCGTAATGTTTTAGATTTCACTATGCAATCCAATGACAGAATTAGATGGAGAAAGATCGTGCGAGAGAAATTGATGCAGAAAGGTCACGATGCTGAGGAATTCGACGTAAGGAGGAGGAATTATCACCTACAAAAGATTCCAAATTATATCCTCAAATCTTTATACAATAAGAAATAAGTAGAAATGTTATTATATTATATTAAATTCTTCAAGAAACAAGAACTTTGGAAGCACCTCATATTTTTCAGTAATGGTCGCACAAATGTACAGTCGCTACCATTACCTCAAGTGGTAAATGTCAGTAGCGGAGTTTGCGTGTTTTTTGGTACATTTTCCAACAATAACAATATTGGGAACTCTGTCGGATTGTCTGTTTTATTGTACTCGAATGTACATACGTGCTTTGAAGTGATGTGTTATGCGAGATTTTTATTGGGATACTTTTTGATCTGATTTATGTTCTAGTAATAATGGACTTGTAGTTAGATTAGTTTATTGGTTTTAAGTTAAAGATCATGGCTGGGCAAGTAGGTGCTGTTGTTGTTGCGGTTTTTTATCCACCACTTGTAACAATTCTTTGGGTAATCGACAAATCAATTGTTATTCCGTTTGTAAACGTACATACACGAACAGTAAGTGCGAAAAAGTAACAAAAATAGTACGAACCTTACTAACTTCTGCTAGCACCTTTGACCGCAGCACGACATTGAATAGAGGATACAATCCATCTCCCTATGCTCCTACATACTTTTGCGTTTATAATTAGTAGAATTCTAGGAGAAAAAAGCAAAATATTTGCTACGCAAATCTTAACCATATTTGTAGTCTCAAACGGATCGTTACAATATAAATCGAAATTTTGCAAAATTTGTTGAATGTAACGTACCGGTTTGTTTGCGTATATCTTTGTGAAAGTTGTTTTGAATTTTGCAGTTACAAATAATATCAAGTTGTCCTGGAAGTAAGTGTCCTAGATTTTTCGGTCATGTTTTACAAAATGATGTGTAAAAGTAAAGTAATTATTTTGCATGTCGAGCAATTACAAGTGCACTGCCAAGAACGAGGTCTTTAGTTTAAAAATGTTAAACAAGGGTATGGAGTCTAAATCGTAATTTGAATGGAGACCGCTTCTTTACTCGATAGATGGCGCTAATCTAGCAAAAGGACAATTTATAAAACACCGTAGTTGTTAAAGTTCAACGCCAGCATTAGACAGCTCAAGTTTATAAAAAATAATGAAATTATGTCGAACCTGGATGACTAAGTTTTGTTCTTTTTTTATTTTCTGAAAACAAAACCTTGCTTGATAAATCTTTCGTCCCGAAAACCTTTACATAAAAAAGCAGTATTAAAATCGTTAAAGATTTGATTTGATCATTCATATGATCTCAGAACCGATGGTAAATAATAAGATAACGTTTAAAAAAATATTAATTTTGTCATCATTAATCCATTTTCGGCCACTACTAGACGAAGACCTCCCCAATAACTCACTGAAATAGATCTCTAGATTTTCGCATCCAAGTTCTCCATATGTAAACAACGCATTAAACACAAAGCTGCTTTTACTTTTTTTTAAGTGTCTGTTAAATTTGAATAGCTAAGTAGTACTAATAAGTTTAACTCACTATTGTACCTATCCTTTCGTCAAAACCTGCATGTTTTTCTTATGGCTTAAGATACAGGCAAGGGCTCAGAATAAACAATAACAAGCGAAGAGGGATAAGTAAAACCAAAGTTTAACTAAGAAAACTTGTCAATAGTTTTGTGCATGTAGCTTATCTTAGGAAATGAAATTAACAATAATGTTTTAATATACCTATCAAACATTATTTTCATAAAGAGAGCAATGCTCGCCTTGTCCACAGTGCTATGGCTTTCAAGAAATGGATTACTTGTCCAGCTATCTTTTTACGAGTTTTTATGGCTAGCATTTATATGTGCCTGGTCAAATCAACCATTACGAAATTTATTTCATTTATTATTATTTTTTTCACACTAGGATTTTCTCCTCTATCCGGTGTGTACCACACCACACCTAAACCCGAAACAACAATTTGTGGATTACACAAAGAGTTTTTCCGTGCAAAAAACGAACCCGTGACACGTTGCCCGGCCGCCAGTCGCCCAGCCACCGCGCCAACCGTGCAGTCAATATGTCATTAAAATTCAACCTTATCCCATCAATCTTAGAATCTACCACTTAGAACATCGTGAAACGTTAACAGATTACAGTACTATATTCCATCAAGTCTGAACATGCCATTGAATACTCGAAGCCGTATGATTAGTCATGAATATTCACATGCATATTACTCTTAAGCTATGATCACACCACAATTCGTATTCAGATTGAATTGTTTCTTTTAACTCCTATTGATTTATAAGCGCCTGGTACTTTTCAGTTATATTCTGGTGCATATCTCTATTGTTCCTTTTAATATAAAAAATATATGAATTGACAGATTTGCATAAAACTGCAACCTCTGTCTGACAACTTCTCTCACATCGCGAAACACGACGCAAGCTTTGTTTTACCACCGGTATTCTGTAACGCCTTAGTACTACTATGATTGACCCGAGCCCGTTAGTATAAAAACATGACTTCATCACATTTTAAAGTAATATGTACTATTAATTAATTTATTTCATTTCACTAATAAAAATGGAAATAGAAACAAATGAATGACGATTGATATAAACGTAGCCTAAGCGATTATCGTGAACACACATTGTAACAACGATTGTTGATCCAAGATGCGAGGCATTGTTTCATTGCTGCATGCGCACGCAGTCCATCAGGGGTATCAGTGAATAGGACGCAATGGAACGCAATCTGGGACAATGAATATTATATAGTTGTTATATACTTTATCGGTTTATAGTATAGATATTGCATAGCCATAGCTTAGTGTAGTTTCACGTGGGAAATCGTTTTTGATGTTTATATAAATATTGTTGAACTGTGAAACAGACTGTTGTAATCTCTAAGAAATATTATTGAATTACATCTATACTTACTAATATTATAAAGAGGTAAAGTTTGTAAGTTTGTATGTAGGAGGTAATCATTGGAACTGCTAGTCGTGTTGCCAAAATTCTTTCACTGATAGATAGCTACAATGCTCCTGATTGCTATAGGCTATAAAACATCACGCTACGATCAAATGGAGTCGAGCAGTGGGTTATAGCACACAAGAATAGCTAGTAATATAAAAGTAATGTGAGCTTTAGTTTTTGGAATATCAGATGAGCTAATCTTGAACTCGCTGTTATACAGTCCAACCTCGCGGTTTTCACTTTCCTGCCTGACGAAGGTGCTTACCGAACATGGAATCTTCGGGAGGTACCTGTTACTGATCCAGCAGGAGGAAACACTCAATTGTCATCACTGTAATGAACATTACGAACGGCGAACAAGGATAGTTCCCCACCTAACTAAAACCAGACCCAGAGCATTATGGCGTGTCAATTAACATACGCGCCACAAACACTCATTAAACTATTATAGATGTGTGCGACCCAACAGGGTCAATCAATGTCCAGCCGCTGTTGCAAATGCAAGAGCGATAATGTAAGATAAGGAACAGGGTGGTATTTATTCAGTAAGCTTCTGACAATCTCTCTTTCCTCATTCTGGGCGAGAGAAGGCATTTGATGATTTTCAGTCCTTATAAAAGAAAATGATGCCAATCTAGGAAAATGACAATTTGTTTTGATCACTGTAGTGGCCAAACCTTTGGCTCGACCGGAGTGATACCACGGCCTCACAGAAAACCGGCGTGAAACTACCACACTACCACAGCATTTTGTTTCGCCGCATGAGTGAGGTTACCGGAGGTCCAATCCTTCGCTCCCCCAATCCCTAATCAGCAAAAGGTCGCCAACGCACTCGTAACTCCTCCGTTGTTGCAGGTGTTCATGGGTGGCGCTGATTGCTTACTTACTTACTACTTGCTTACTATTAGGTAATCCGTATGCTCCTTTGCCAACCTATCACAAAAAAAACTTTTACGTCTATGATATTACTCAGTTCCTTCACTTTCATTCTCCCACTTATCCATTATATCAAATTGAAGTAGAAATTCTCCAATCAAAGATTTATCAAACTCCTCGATAACTCAATTGTCGCCCCAAATTACTGATTGACTATGAAACTTTACTTTAGATTCAATTACTCAATCAATCAATTGAGACTAAAACTGAACTTAGTTTAATTGGATCAATGATGTTTTTGAATGAATAAACCTTATTTGTTTATGTTTGAACATATTGAAGTATATACATTTTAACTTCACTTTAATCGTATATACAAGTGTGGGAGAGCCATGCTTCGGCACGAATGGGTCGGCTCGACCGGATTGATACCACGGCCTAACAGAAAACCGGCGTGAAACAACCACAGCGTTGTGTTTCGCCGTGTGAGTGAGGTTACTGGAGGTCCAATCCTTCCCCTCCCTCAATCTCTCCTCAATCCCTAAATCTCCAAATCTCTAATCCCTAAAAGGTTGGCAACGCACTCGTAACTCCTCCGTTGCGGGTGTCCATGGGCGGCGCTGATTGCTTACCATCAGGTAATCCGTCTGCTCGTTTGCCGACCTATTACATAAAAAAAAATACATTATTTAGTTAGGAATTCTTTCTTTTTCATGTCATTAATCGTTGGAACAAATTACTTATATCGTCGTTCATGACTGACAGCCTATTAGTACCAACTGCTAAGAAAAGGATTCTTCTCACAAAAAGTTATGCTAGCTTAATGCGAATAGGAGATTTCAATTTTATACTTTTAATTATTTCAAAGTACAATACCAAGTCTCCTTACGATTTTTTCTTTTACCGTATGTCAGTGATGTCTAAGTAAACTTTGGAAAGGCCATAAAAGTCAAGTTGGCTCCTGCATGAACCAGGCGCCTTAACCTCTGGGCTACCATGAACTCAAATGCAGTGATCAATAATAGTCAACTGATCACTCCGCTTTTTTAAGGCATATTGGCAATTTTACATTTAAATAATCAATGTTCTGCCGCGTAAAACACTTTGGTGTTTGTCAGATTTCGAACCTTCATACTAGAGACCTCTGGACCACAACGACATGGCGAGGCCACCATATAATATGTAAAAAGAATTTTATAAAATTATTGGGAGTCGCTTCATCTTCAACGCAGTTCATTCTCTCATTTTCATCATCATCTAAACAAAACAAAAAAAACTCAATCCCCAAATATTTTGCAACAACTGACCACAAAAAAGGGTCAATTAGAAACCTCACAGACCTAAACACATAAATAAAGGTAGAACAGAAAAAACTGCCTTCGAACCGTAGCCCGTGGGTAATATTATGAACTAAACCAGTGAGATGTAGGGGGAGGGGGTGTCGTAAAAATGATAAATGTTCTCGCATTACGAGCGTACTGCACATGTGGCCAGCAATGTTTTTGTTAATGTCTACCTCGAATTTGAACATAGGTTTTGAGTGCTCAAGTGTGTGTGTGAAAAATATTTACAAAAGATATTTTAAATGGGTTTATTTTCTTGCAACGAGTCTATGTACGGCGTAAATGAAGTGGTTTCTCTTTTGCGTTGGGTATTTGTAAGAGATTGCTGATTATGAAGCAGTATGTGTTCTTCGTCATGTAAAGATTTTCAATATTGAGTAGTAGCAAGTTTGTTACGATGTTAAAAATATCAGGAACGCTTGTCGTTCATGTTTCCTACAGCATAAGTCGATGTCTTAATAACAGGTGGCTATTCGATGCAAGTTGCAAGTTTTTATTTAACGTTGCGGTCTAAAGGTCAGTATGGTGATGATGATGAATCATGAAATCTTTTTTGATTAACTTCAGCCCATTTTTAAGTTTACGAGTAAGTATTGTAGTGTAACACACACTATATTATTATATGTATTTGCGTAAATATAAATTAATCTCAATTTTCTATTTAACGGGGCATCATATGTGAATGGCTAGACCGATTTCAATAATTATTTTTATGCCTGTTATATTAATAGTTAAGATTATATATAATGGTGCGGTAAGATGGAGGGGCGAGCAGCTATTATATCAGTACTTAATATTAATACTACACTCCTCCTAATTCTTATAATTCTACATTCCAATGAAAAACCCTTCCATCCCCACAAGCACGATATACATCAACCTGTTCCCTACTTTATACAAATCAAGCGAACAAAAGCTCGCGAATTCATCTCGACTCCGAGCAATGTGTCCGTTGTAAAACGATGCGCGATTGTGCATAAGCATTGCCATAATTCAAACGCTTGGGAACTGCTTTGCTTGAGCGAGGACTTGGAAACAAATTAAGCGCAGGTTTTGCTTTTAAACTGTGAAAGTTTTGATAGTTTTGGGTATTTGTAGGATGGATGTAGGGTTTGGAGTGTGTGTAATACTGACACTTTATTTTACTGAAGGAAAATCATTCAATGTTTTGAAATGGGTCCCACCTGGGCCCACACCATTCTTTCTCCTGCTCCGAGCTGGGACTACGGCAATTAATGTTATTGCAATTGCTCCAATCCAGAACATCGGCCCGATCGGGACTCATCTGTGGTAGTTTAATGTCTCTTTGTGACGCACCGTACGCATGGCGCTGGCTCTACCTGGGATACCCTTGAACGGACCTTTGCTTACGGTGGCCGGAGATCGTCCCTTGAATCCCAACACCTGGAGTGTCTCCTGTGATGGCAAGGGCATGAGAAGGATTGTTCCCTCACGCGCTCCTCCTCAGTCTTTGCGAGCATGAGTGTTTACGAGCAGCTCACAGCGGGACAGTCGACCAATAGGCTACGTGACGTTGCCGCAACTGTGACAACGCTGTTCATGAACAAATGTCCTGCTTGTACTTGAAACTAATAGAGCTTTTCTTAATTAATTTCCGTGACTGACTAGTTTTGTATGTTCCAAGATGTTTTTTGGATAAAGTCATAGTATCTTTTGTTACAATTGATGGTCTCAGTAGCCAAATAACGGTTTACTGTACTGAAGCAATTTAAATTTTTCTATGTGCCTATCAAACAACTGTGTAAGCGACCCATCTGCATATCTTTAAGAGGAATAAAAGACGACGAGGCTCTGCATTATATCATAATACGATATCGGATAGCTGAGCCGTTGCGCCAGTCACGCAAGCTTGTCTTATTCATACCTTGAGATCTAGTCCAATCACAAGACAATAAGGCTACAAGCTTCTCCATTCAATGCTCAACGAACAATAGTTTATATTGTGTTCAAAACAATAACGTATACAGAAAACGTTCTAGGTTACGAAATCGGCTTCTTAAGTCCCAATTAACTATTTTTTGGGATTAAAAACTCCTTAAAAAGTGAATTTTCCAACTTACGTATAAATCATCAGCCTATAAGTGCCTACTGCTAAACAAAGGCCTCTTTGGACGAGGAAAATATTTGTGCATTGATTTGAGCACCATGCTTGCTCAAGGCGTATTGGCGATTTCAAACTTATGATTAAAAATTATTCGTCCATGTTTCCTTACGATATTTTTCTTGACCGTATGTCAGTGGTGTCTAATACTCATAGAAAGTACAGTATATATCTATAACTCAGAAAAGTTACATTGGTACCTACCAGGTTCTCCTGCATGAGAAGCAGACAACTTAACCTGCGGGCCACATAAAGACTGCGGAAGATATTTAATGAAGTTTTACCCAACAAAAAAATATCTTACGTGTTGACATTTTCGGTCATTTTAATGATTTCTTTATATTTTCTAATTTTTTTATATTTTCATTGAAACAATGTAACGATGAATTTATTTTTGTAAAAAGGCTTAAAAATTGCATTTTATACATACATCAACAGTTATATTAAAAAAGTCTATGTGATGTTTCACTGGACCAATTGCTGAAAAACATATGTATGTATCATACTCGCCAACAGGTGCGTTCTGTTATGGCAGGTTGACTCACACAGCGTGCAGACAATTTCCGTGTATAACACCAAAGGATATAAATAAAATAAATAATAATAATAAGCGCGAGGCTGGAATTGCAATACAACAAGCACGTTTCCAAATTATACTGAATATTATTCCAACAATTGTAAAACTAGATTTCGACTGGTTTCCACGAAATTTGTCTGAGTACACAGAACTAGTCATTTACTTTGTAACTTTAAATTAATTGGCTGTTTGAATGTAATCAAATATCTGTTTTCTTAATAAACTAGTGTTCATTATTTAGTGTGCGAAACTGGAATTGGTATTTAGTTTTAAAAAGGTCTTTTTGTGACCTTTTAAGCCTGACATTTAAAAGTAGAGAATGTTATGACAGTCATATTCGAAAAGTGCCGAAAACATTATTTGAACCTTTTTGCATAACATTAGAACTATCGTCACAACTTTGAGATCCCAAAAGGAGTGACAAATCTTCATATACTTTCCCTTTTGTATTTTGAATAGGTGTAAGAAGTTTTCGTTAAAATTAATATCCCCTAGTTCATTTCAAAATCGTGGCACAAGACAAAGGGTGAGGCGTCTTTCGAGGCAAAAGTTCCATCCATTCTTCGCACAAAACGAATAATGTAATCTAAGGAAATAATGACTAAAAAACTCAGGAACTAAATTTCCATCTAAAGGTTGTGTGGATGAAATCATCTTGTGTGAACTGATAAGGCGTTATGCCATGTAATTGTACGAAGTTATACGTATTTCCAGTACATATGAGTTGAATAGAAAATAATGTATTTTATATATACCTATTTAACAATCTTGAATTCTCGATTTCCAAAAGGAGAGAGCCTTTTGGAAATCGGTTAAAAATAAACGATTATTTTGTCAAAAGATTTATTTCAACTCAGACTAAGTGATTTTAAATAAAAGTTATCTGGGTAATAATAATGATGCTGTCGCGTCAGAATGTTTGTATAAGACAGTGACAGCAACAATTTTATACCTCAGATAACATTTATCTGACTATTGAAAAATCTGCCGTAATCACAGACACACGGAC
This sequence comes from Spodoptera exigua, assembly GCA_902829305.4. Taxonomy (NCBI): domain Eukaryota; kingdom Metazoa; phylum Arthropoda; class Insecta; order Lepidoptera; family Noctuidae; genus Spodoptera; species Spodoptera exigua. Next base: position 5,298,645 of record LR824625.2, on the reverse strand, counting down.
ACAAAGGCTCACAGACTGTGGCACTATGATATAAAATTAAACATTTATATCAGTGTTTAAGCAATTGAAATGCAACATACAATTCTTAGAATTAAAATTAAATAAATCAATTCTCTCATTTATTTTTAATACGTTAACAATTTGTGATTGTCTATTAATTTCTAGAATATTCTACGAACATCTTCGAAGTTATTTTAATAAAACTATAAACGTTTACAATAGACGTTTTCTCGGAAATTGTAAATATTTATTAACAAAATGGATGAACAGGGCTTAGCTCAATAGATTCAGAATAATTATTCTTAGCACAAACTTTATTTAAAGGGGATAAAATGAATTATTGATTCTTAGAGCTCTTGATTTTTTTTCACTTAAGATTATTGGCATAGACAGTGCAGATTAACGTTAAGAATACAATTTTAGCTTTTAGCTGTTAAAAGCTGGCGCTGTTTATGTTCTAGAAAATAAGGTAAAGAAAAAGCCGGCAAAGGAGCATACGGATTGCCTAATGGCGAGCAATCATTGCCATCCATTGGCATTATTAGTACCAAAAAACAACTTATTAAAGATTTAAGGATTGAGGATAGAGCAAGGGGGAGAATTGGGTCTAAGGTAACCTCATTCACACGGCGAAATGTAATGTAAGTATAGCTTCAGACAAAATAGTTTACTAACGTTTTTGGCAGTCACAATGGGGTACTCCTTCTTAAATGGCCGGCAACGCACCTGTGAGTCCTCTGGTGTTGCAGATGACCATGGGCTGGGCGATGCTGATCGTTTGCCTCCTATTTCATAAAAAAAACACAGTCAAAAACAAAGTAATTCGAATTTCCAATGCAATAAAAAATAATCTGACCAAATCTAAATGAAATTTAGCACAGGCTTAGATTATAGTCTGAAACATACTGGCAAAAACTAGAACCACATCAATATTTTTGTATTAAAGTTACTTTCTAGCATATTAGTATGGCATCTGACATGAAATTACTCTATAAAAAAAATACGCGTCGAATTGAGAACCTCCTCTTTTTTTGAAGTTGTTTAAAAATTCTCAGAAACTGACAATATAATAAACATCGACTAACAATAACGAATGACTCAAAAGACACCAGGAAACAAAACACAACTACCCACATTGCTATAAAAGTAAATACAAACCAATATATAGACCATTTATCAAGTCGTTCACTTGTATCGATAATGTGTTTAGTTCCCGATTCTCGATTCATACGTAGAAGTGAAATAACAAAATCGATTCGCAAGATTGATAATCGAGAAACTTGAACAATTCGGTGCAGACGAAATGGGAACTACATTTACTGCACTCAGTGGGAAACAAAATAAATTGTTGTGCGACTGCAAAAATTGTGTGTTTAGTTAAAATAATATTTTATTTCTTAAGTTTTAAGACTTAAAATGTCTGTGAATGTGATAGAAGTGAAATGTTTTTGAAAGAATTTCATTTTTAAAACTTTAAAAGACAATATATAACTAGGGATCAAGGTGACTTACGCTCCGAAATCATTCTTACACGCAAAAGTAATTGTATTGTTTTGTGCTTCAATTGTAGTTTTTTGTTTCTTTCCCGTTCTTCTTCTTTCGTATTTACACTTTGGATCGAACACCTAGCTTCACTGATGAACACAGCGATGGTCTATTATTCTATTCTAGCTTTTCAAAAGTACATGGTATTGCAAGTTGGATTTTTTTCTGACATTGTCTTTTACTTTGATTTCGTTATAATAATGTTCTATTTTTTCTTATAAAGAAAGTAAACCAAGTAACATCACATTACAAATACATTTTTCTCGCCTCATTACACAAAATGCGTCCATCCAGGTCACCATATCTCAGCTTCATTCATATTTTTCCCGTTTTCTGATTAATTTTCATTTTTTCCACATAGTGCACCTGACAATGGTTTGCTTCAATGGAAACTTGTTATTTCCGTGAACAATACAGTGCGTCAGCTAATGGATGCGAAGCTGGACTCTAGGTTGTGGTCTAAGTTAGAAAAGTAAGCTGTTTGTTAATGTCTTTGGTACAAAAGTATGCCATTCGCTTTAGAAGCAAACGAGTTTTTTTTTTATACAATGCTTATTGATTTCAGAATTATTGCTCAAAATAATTAACATGTTTATAGTTCATTCAGTGCTTGAGGATAGCAATCGTTTGTTTAGTTATTGTTTTGGTTGTGGTGCAATTGGCTTTATATTTTGAAGAAGGGAAAAAATTAAATGATTTCTCTCGCTCTGGATGGGAGACGATGTGTCAAGCTATTACTTACTAAAAACTCCCACGTACCTTCTCATCCGCTAGGCCAAGGTAGCGGAACCTCATTACCCTTGATCCCTTTTCCGTGAGGAACATCGGTTCTGTAAGGCCCTGTCTGTAATGGTCTCTGTCTTGTCTCGTCTGATCATGTGGTTGGCTCTATGAGACACTTAACTTAAGGTGCACATTGGTATTTACTTTCTAGGTGTTGGGTTGCAAGTCCATCTTAGATATTCACAATAATACTCGCCAAGAATAAAAATATATAAATCTATTTCCTTAAATGTACGTTTCATTAAAAATCTATTTCCGCAGCACGACAATATTAATGCGTAAGGTCCGATCGCCGCAGTTACTGTCGATGAGTATCGGTTTAGGTCGTGGAAGGGTGCGTGAGCACCAGCCGCCGCCGTTGCCGTCGCGTATTTAGCATGAAAACTAGGCATTTCGGTAATTCATAGTAATTATCATCAACAGCCCATAATGAGCCTTTTCACATAGATAGACATTGACCAAATAATCGCTACGCTTACTCCAGATCCATAAGTTCAGGTCTTCTCGCGATGCTTTCTTCACCATAGGTCAGAGGTATCTAAATAACCTTAGAAAGTACATACTCCTCTATCACGAAGGTATTATGATGGTTATAATGCGTATACATTGCGAATACAAATAGTTTATGAATTACACCATACGTCACTTCATACAGTGATAGTGCATCGTGACGCACAATGAGTCACAACGGACCCCATTATCTTACTATCACATAAGAATAGTTCGTATATCCTGTTACATATGACACAATTTGTAAAATTCAACTTAACTTTAACTTAGAACATTATTTCGCTTGACCCGCACCCCAGTTATAGCGTTATGGAAGTCATAAGTGTGTTCGGCACGTATTGGTTGGTTCCACCGGAGTGATAAGACGGCCTTACAGAAAACCGGCGTGAAACAACCACAGCGTTATTTTTCGTCGAGCTAATCACATTTCTGGAGGAAGGAGAATGACCTTATCTTCCCTAACTGACCATATCGCAATGTATGTAAAAGCTTATTAGTTGCAATATTTCAGTATCAATTACTTTGTTAGTCTGTAAGCTTTCCTTAAAATAAATAAATAAATATTGTACAACTACGATTCTATGCCTTGATCCATCCCCTAACGTATCCAACAAAAGCGTATCGCATTGTAATTGAACGCAGTTATTAACTAGTTGCTCGCATCTGTGTCAATTGGCATGAATTAGATCATTAGGCTCTCTATTCGTTTCTAACTATACCCACTGACTTTTGACTTCCCGATAGACAGAATAGCTGGCTTTTGTATAATACCCACCGTGAAACAAACAAACCTTATTGAAAACTAGCTACTCTCGCGCGGTTTCTCCCGCTGCTTGGCACCATTTAATCGTAGCGTGATGTTTTATAGCCTACAGCACTAAGGAACATTGTAGCTATCAATCAGAATTTTGGCAATCCGACCAGCGGTTCTAAAGATTACCCCCTACATACAAACATACAAACCTAAATTCTTATTTTTCTTTTTAAACACGTTGCCTTACACTAGGATTTTCCTGCGTCGTGGATTTACAAACATACAAACTCACATACACAACACGCTCAGACCCGAAGCAACAATTTGTGGATCACACAAAGTGTTGTTCCGTGCGGGGATCGAGCCCGCGACACGTTGCACAGCCACTGCGCCAACGCACAGTTGGCGAAGTCTTTATAATATTAGTATAGATAACGACTGACCCAAGTGAATTAACTGAGAAAAGCTTTATTAGTTTGAATTCACAACAAGACTCTTGTTCATAAGCAACGTGCGCATCTAATTTCATTTATTAGGACGTAATATTTGGTCAATTGAAACATGTGATGAATGGGTCGGCTCGACCGGAGTTATACCACGGCCTCACAGAAAACCGGCGTGAAACAACCACAACGTTGTGTTTCGCCGTGTGAGTGAGGTTACCGGAGGCCCAATCCTTCCCCTACCCCAATCCCCTCCCCTTAATCCCCAAAATCCCAATCCCTAAAAGGTCGGCAACGCACTCGTAACTCCTTCTTTGTTGCGGGTGTCCATGGGCGACGCTGATTGCTTACTATCAGGTAGCACGTCTGCTCGTTTGCTGTCCTATCACATAAAAAAATACTAGACAGTTCTTGAAATAATTGAAGGATCCAATATCTTTTCTTCATTTTGCTAAAGAACGGAATTCTTTGTTTCTTTATTTCCAGAGAAGAATTTGTGTCTGTCTGTCCAGTGAATACGTCGGTTATAGGTAGTCGTACACCATCGCTTTCCAACATACGAAATAGTGACCAAACGCTGGCCGCCAAAGAGCTTAAAACGCTTATAAAAGTCTCTCAACAAATTACACCAAAAGCAGATTAAGAGACCGATTAAGATTTCCATTTAAAACATGAGTACTGACGAATTATTCGCCAAGCGATTTGCTTCCATTTTTATTTCTATAAACCTAACGTTTCACTACGAACTCTTTGTGTAAATATTCTACAAAGGAAAAAGTGTCCCCGAGGGCATGATAGTGAAATAAGATTTCTCTTTATTGTAGCATAATATTTCTTTCGGTATGCCACGATAACGCCTTTAAATCATAGTTTGTAAAGGTTATGCATTATTCTAGATTTATTTCGTGACTGGTCGGATGAAGTTTGTGTTGTGGTGAGTCAATAAAATGGTTTTGATGGCTATAGAGATTTTCACACTTTAGTTTTAACGTTTCGGGTATTGAAATAGATGAAAAATATTGTTGTAGGGCGAAATTAATGTGTGCTGGTTAAGACTTCATTTCTTTTGTAATATTATTAAATTTTGAGAGCTGATCCCAACTAGAATGATGCTAAGATTATGCTTTATAATTACACACAGGTACTACGAGAAATATCACACTTGGGATGACGTCAAAATTATAAATAGATTTAATGGCAAATTATACTTTCTCAGGTCCCAGTTATGACAATACATCCATTCAAAAGGAATGACATTCTTAATTATAAAAAAACATAATATCTTAATAGGTTTAGGTTTAACTTCAAGTAAAATAATAGAAAACAAATGAGCTACTAACTTACTTTTTGGGAAAAATATAATGAATTCACTAACCCTGAGTGGACAATGAAATGTAATAAACTTAAGAACTGGTTAAGCATTAACCCAGTTTAAGCATACTAGAATCCAAACTATTTAAAACCATATCGCACTCCATTAAGATGAAGAAGCGATAAAAAATCTAGTGCCCATACCTCAGACCAAATGGAACGCTAAACGCGACCCCATAACTTATTCAGACAGTATGTTTAGACTAAATCGAAGACACTACCAATAGAAACAATTGTTCTCTGAACATTTATAGTCAGAAGTTCCAGAGAATAGGTTAAACTCAACGTATACGGTGCAATAATGGCCAACAATGTTCACAATTTCAAATCCAAAGTACTATGAGGGGGATACAGAAGGCTAAGTGGCAACAAGACTTCTATGAAACACGCAAGGCATAATAAAAGAAGGTGGTTTTGCTTAAAGAAATATCAGTAATAAGTAAAATCTATATGTAACCTGCAATCCAACACTAAACACATACCCAGTCTAGTTTCCACACAACATAAGTATGTACAGTCGGCAAACAAGCAGGCTCATTACGGGGTAAGCGATCCGTGTCGATCATAGGTACTACCAACATCTAGGCCTTTTTGGGGTTCGGCATTTGGAGATTGGAAACGAGAGGGGAAGCCTCCGGTAACACTAAAACAAAACAAAAAATACGATGCAAGCAAAGTTTCACGCCATTTTGGTATTAGCCCGTGGTATTAATTTAATTGAACTGGCCCACTTGATGCTGAAGCGTGGCTCTCCCATATAATATAGTATATGCGAAAAAATTAAGCATAAAATTCGAGAGAAAATCAACTGCTTTACTCTGCACTGCAAGACTTTCGATCTTTCTGGAAGTTCCCTGTCTCTTGCCCTAAGCCATGCCAGCAGACATGCAATCTCATTCCGTTTGCGATTACATAAACATGTAATACCGTACATTGTAAAGGAAAATGGAGTCGGCACGGGTTAGTCGATAAAACGCGAACGAACGACGTACTATTCACAATTCCACATCATCTATTAGAATAAAGCTAGAACAATGTTTAGCTGTGTCTAATGCAGCGCAAAATAAATGAAATCCCTCCTGATTGATTTCAATTTAGATCCAGTGTGTTCAGTAAGACTCGGACACACAAGACGTGCTTATCGTTAATGTCCCTTTGTACTTTTAGCGCGATCACCTGAACGACACATAAGACCACTAGACCACAATTTTAACGCTATCATTTTCTATACTGACATCTCGGAGATTGTAAATTACTGTGGTATTTTTGTAGTTGGTCCATAGGTCGGTGATTTGTCACCAATCTCAACTGTCCATAAAGTACGATATCTGAGCTCATTCTTTGAGAGTTTCAATAGGTAGGCCCTCTTATCTTCTTACTTGGGATTTTGCAACTCAGGCAAAGTCGTATGTGTTCGTTGGTTTGCTTGCACGAGCCAATTTTCGGAACTACTGATTTGAAGTGAATAATTCTATTTGTGTTGGATAGCCCATCAATAATTATTTTTAAGTTTCAACGCGAGGCTTAGACATATCACGTCAACTAATAGGAGTCGAGTAACGGCAAAAACCGAACGCTAGTAGCTAGTGCTTAACATTTGCACTTTTAGCCCGCCCGATCGTGGAATGATAGGTTTATCATATACTGGTACTTATCTACATTGCTAAAAATCCCAGCCTTAACCATTTCAATTACAATGACCTTAACACGGAAATCGACAGAAAAAAATCGCAACCTTGAAGCGTTCAATTAAATCCATTTGCAAATCAATAAGCTTTTACACATCGTGCGTAATTTTAACCTATTAATACTCATATAGTATAACTAGCACAACTTCCTAGTTTCCCGGAAACTATGACAATTCGAACAACGTTTTTATAACTCCATATACCGACGGTTTAACTAGTAAATAATAACTAGTTAGGCGTTATTCTCACGAAACTGATCGTTTTTATCAGAGTTTCCCAGGAAAACTGCTATAACGTTGATCGTTGCACAACTCTTAATGTGGGTCATGTGAGATGTATTGTATTCGGTAGAAACTTTGTAGATATATTATATGGTGGTTTTGGGGTTCAGTGCATATTTAATAAGAGTTAGAAAGAACTCGCTACTTCGTGTCAGAACAGGTTAAATTGTTGGCCATCAAGATATTTCAGGTTTAGTTTGAATCTATGAACACAAATAATAGAAGTTAATAACTTCGTGACTAATGGTTCTACCTCATGGAATGTCAATTAACTATTCAGAATATTAACGCAGATTACGAAAAATGTCTCTGTCATTCAAACACTAAATTCACAAGTCGGGAATTTCTTTCAATTAGATCAAAAACGCTATCTGAAATAAAAAAAATACATTTATCTGATTTCCATTTTTTGTGAGAAGTGAAAAAAGGCAGATCTCTGAATTTGTTTCGGAATTCCTTCTCAGAATAGGCAGATAGGAAATACCGGCTTCATATAAATTTTTTATATAAAATGTTAACGTATACAAAGTGTTTAATTGAATTTATTGTTTCCATAACACTATTCCTCATTATTACATCTTCTATAATAGGAGGAGGGGTTCTGCACTACCTCAAGAAAAATTAATGCCCGGTTTCCGAAAGCCCTATCAATGTTAAAATCAATTTAATTGTCAAGTCATCTGATTGGTTGACTGAATTATCAACAGCCAATCAGATGACTTGACAAGAGATTTGATACCTAGTTAGTTGATTTTAACACTAACCGGGCTTTCGGAAATCGGTCATTAATTTTTCTTGAGGTAGTGCAGAACCCCTCCGCTAATATTACTTGACCGATTTTCCAGATATAAGCAGATATCTGAGGACTAGGCGAACATAACAAAGTAAGAAGCTGTAAATAAATAACACAATACTTATGTATTGAGGAAAAATAATTATCAACACGCGATACTTACCATGACCAATGGCTAATGAGGTTGTGTAAAATGATTTACAGCATTGATTTTTTTGTCAATTCTATTGTTAGTTACCAGTTTTCCGAAAGCAATTTAAAATTTAGGTTTCTCATAAGTAGATCCTGATTCTGTGAGAATGAGGTTTCACTAGGAAGTTTTGATTTGTCCTGTTACATTATTGGCTTAAAACTAGCCTATCGTACTTTAAAAAGTATTTTTTGAACCAACTTTTAAGTGGGAGAACCAAGCTTCAGCACGAATGGGTCGGCTCGACCGAGTGATACCACGGCCTCACTGAATACCGGCGTGAAACAACTACAGCGTTGTGTTTTGCCGTGTGAGTGAGGTTACCGGAGGCCAAATCATGCCCCTTCCCCTATCGCTTCCTGATCCTTATATCCGCAAGCAACCCCTATCTCCAAAAGGCCGGCAAAGCACTCGTAACTCCTTTGGTGTTGTGTCCATGGTCGACGCCGATTGCTTACCATCAGGTAATCCGTCTACTCGTTTACCGACTTATACCATAAAAAAAAACTTTTTAATAAACATTGTTTAATAGTTTCAAAGCCTATTCAATAGAAACGTCAGAGTGTAGACATAATTAACTGCTTTTCTTGTCATTATTTGGAATCTAAAAGCCGCTAATATGCTAGCTGAGTAGAGAATCGTAAAGGAAAGGGCAACTAAAGAAAATAAAATGGTTTTTGCTAAAAAACCTGTAATGGAAGATGATTTAAAGATTTTCAAATTCTCCTTCCTATCTTTAACACGTTTATAGAGCTGCTTGTTCGTTTTTCTCCACTCAAATCTAAACTTTGGAACAAGCACCTAGATTCACTGATGAACAGACTATTATTCTATTTTGACGTTTCAAAAGTACCTGTTAAAGGTTTATTGGAATAAATTATTTTCACTTACCCTTTTCTTTTGAACCGCCAGGTAGGTCACCTACACTATCGTAAGAATAAGCAATCAATAGTTTTCTGACGGCAGTTAAAGGGTTAAGTATTAGAAACATATTTCTTATAAGTTGTAATAAAATTGAACTTATAAAGCCATTTCTCATTTCACGTTTTAACAATTTAAACTCACGCCAGAGGAATCAACAGCGAAAATTAAGCCACACTTTTTAATTCAGCCATCACACACCAAATTACTGTGTTAATCATCATTCCATTTAAAATGCACTATTTGTGCAGCCGAGTCGCTTCGTTAGTGGCGAGGGAGCGCTCGTGTAATGTTTGTTTTTAAAAACAGGGGTGTGGGAGTATAATTTGTTTTAATTTGAATTAGATAGCTCTTGTTATTATTTTGCTATTTTAGATTTCTTTTTAAAACTTTACAAATTAGTGTTTTGTATAAATGTTGTTTTGATTTTTACTATTTTTATATTAATCTTCATGATGCTGATTTAAAGATATTTGGTGATTTAAAGATCTCCTAAAAGTAAAAAATTGTTAGAAAAATATAGTAAATTAAAAAATTATAGTCATTGAAAATTACACTAGGATTTTCTAGTGTATTGTTATTCATATAGGTGTTAGTATTGCGATTGCAAACATTCAACTTTCATTCGCATCACAATTCGTGTTAGAGCATTAGGACCCTGAACAGCAAATTGTAGATCACACAAAGAGTTTATTGATGCAGTATTTAAATCTGTGAGTGCACTTCAGTCAATTGACTGAAGTGGCTGACATGGCTGTCCGGTTGGTGCGGTGGCTGTGTGGTTCGATTTCCGCACGGAACAATTTTTTGTGTTTTCCACAAATTGTTGTTCCGGGTCTGGGTGTCATGTGTATATGAAATTGTATGTTTGTTACCGCACCCACTACACAGTAAAAAATCCTAGTGTAGGGCAAAGTTTTATTATTCCAAAAAAAAATTCCAACCACTTCATCAATGGCTCAGTCAAACAGTCAATTGGGTTGGGAATTACTCAAAAAGAGCATCAGAGCATTTAGTTAGATTTGAGAGCACCCTTGCGTCTCAAAAACATAATCACTTAATTTGCAGTCTTTCGGAAGCTATTCGAGAACAAATATTTCGGTGAGTATATTTCGGTGAGTCTGTTCGATTAACATAGAAAAGAATAGCAATTACTAGATGATCAAGCGTTTCGGCCTTGAATATTGAACACTATTGCGCACGCAAACTTCAACATTGTTATCTCTAATTTTAAAACTAGTGTTTTTTCTATTATTTGATAGGTCAATTATGTTCATTGGATTTCAAGAAGTTTAGTTCCAAAAAATCATTTACTCATGAAGTACTTTTGATCTTCTTTTTTGCCGATATCGTATGCTATATGGGGTCTAATAACTATGTAAGACGCTGAAAACAATCTCTTTTGTGTCATCCTTCATACTATGGCTATGCATATTTCCTTTGATCATCTACCTATGAATATTTCCATATTTATATCTAAATACAGTACTTGCTTTTACAAAATACTTGTACCTAATAAAATTGCAACAGTGTACTGGTCAAGCGTACTGCGCTGATTTTTCAATAGTCAGATAAATATTACATAGGGAAAAAGATTGTTGCTGTCACTGTCTTATACAAACATTCTGACGCGATAGCATCATAATTAATCCCCAGGTAACTTTTATCTAGCCATTGGAAAATAAACCATTTATTCTTTTATAAACAAAAGCCATCAAACCATTATTCAAACTAGACTTAACATTCCCTAATAACAGTGCGTCTATAAATTGGCTCACCTCACTTGGCAGTGGAATATGTGACCTTAATTTTTTGACCTACGGTATACAGGTAGTATAAATAATGACTTACATGCTAAAATATGGGCAGGAGAGAAGCAGTGGTCCATAAAATGGGAAGTAGTGCAATTAAGTCGAATCGCTCTTGATAGCGCGTTGAGCTTGGTAAAAGTGGGGACAGAAAGCGAGGTATAGTATGTTTTAGGAGCGTTAGCGGATTTATAACTGACCGAACTATGTATAATAGTAGATAGAGATATAGCAGTGCCTCGGACTGAGGACACATGAGAATGACTGGGTGGTTTTAAGTTAGTAAGAGTGTGACTTTTAAACTTTCGCATTTCATGTTTACAAAATTTAATTATTGAAATGCCTTAATAGGCTTGACGTTTTGAGCTGATTGCACAGGCACAGGTCGTGGTCGCAAGCAGTCTTTTTTTCGCGCCAACATATGAATACCCGCGTAATTATATCTTGTAAAGTAAGAGTCTGTCACTCTTTCGAGCCATTCAGGGTGGGTGTCATTTAATAATTTCCACCTGTCAGTCCAATATCTTTTAACTGGTGAGTTCCATATTTAGCCATCACAACACCAATGTGAAGAGACGGTAATAAATACAGATCTCTTAGTCGTTACCACGTGACTAAAACAAATGCATCATGTACAAGAAACGAAATCGCTGCCTTCTATAATATATGCCCAGCCAAGTGCATTCGACGTCATAGCTCACTCAAATCGATCGTTAAGTTGTGTAATCGATGCATTCTCGAATGCTGTTTTGTCACGATTGTTCGTTATGCAACTCGCTTGCAGTTTTAATCGTTATTTCTGTGGTATTGTTATGATCGCATGCATTTTGTATAAGAATCGTTCTCGTGATGTATGAGGCACATTTTCATCTTTAACGTTTGTTTACAGTAAAAGTTGTATTGTTCGGATTTTGTATTGTGGATGCTGATTCGCGGGTAAATGTAGCTGAATTTATTTATGTTGTTGATGTTTTTGGAGTTATTTATTTGCTTCTCTTAAAGCAATAGAGTGGTAGACCGGAACGTTCGGCGTCGAGTCGGCGATGAAGTACCTGGGTCTCGTCCTCGACAGCCGGTGGAACTTAACGGAGCAATTTCGTCGTTTGGCTCCTAAGTTGGAACGGACTGGGGCCGCGCTCAAGCGGCTCCTTCCCAACCTAGGGGGGCCAAACGCCTCCTGCCGGAGGCTGTATATGGGGATTCTGCGATCCATGGCCCTCTACGAGGCCCCTGTGTGGGCGCCGGACTTGCCGGCGCCCACACAGGGGCGACACAAAAGACCGGAACGTGCCAATTATGTGTAAAATTGATTAAAAGATAGATGATAAATTAAAGGTTGACTTGGCGCAATAAAATATGACTGTAATATTGTCAAAATAGTTAAGAAAAAAAAATAGGTTAAAAAAACTTTTTAAGTTAAACGGTTTTATGTTTGCATTGCAATGTTTAAGATAAATGTACTAAAAACCAACAAATAATAAAATAGATACAGTCGTGGGAATAATAAACATTTGCATAGACTAGAATAAAATAAAACCGTGGGGCACGTCAATTGTCTACAAATTACCGACTTAATGTGCGATAGAAGAATCATTTAATTTGTCGTTAGGCAGTTGACCGGCAGACGGTGAGGAAATTACTTACTATTTTCTTGCTCATGGAAATTCCAATAGTTATACACTCCATGTAGGGGAGAGGGGTACAAAATGACATACTAGTTAGAAAATCAGTCATAAAATCTTTATTTATTAATAATATTGAACACTTTAGTAACTGTGTATTCTTTGGTTCATTACCTATTAGAGTTATAGAGATCAATCAACTTAATACAAAAACAAAAGAATTATTCAACATTCTTTTTTATCTTGAAAAAAACCGTTTTGTCCGCCCTAGTCGGGTAAAATGACACACGTGATGTGGACAAAATGGCATACCATTTTTTTTAATGAAAATCAGTCGATTAGAGACAGAGTTCACACGTAAAACGCTTTGTATTTTTCGGAACATCTGCACATGATGCATGAGCCCATCTTTTACAGCTCAAGCACATTAACCAGACCTCCTTTGGCTTGGACCTGGAGTAGAGGTCATTGCAATAAATGCAAGGACAATCTTCATCATCATCTCCGACTTCAGTGAAACCTTGTATGGAAGAGAAATCATTTTCACTGTCAGAACTAAAATCCAAAGCTTTCGTAACCTTTCTTGTGTTTTTCTTAGGAACTGGTGGAGGAGCTGATTTTGCTTTTGCCTCTTCTATATTTGGCGTTGATGTTAACACCAATATTGTTGGTTTCTTGCGTGGTTTCCTTTTGCCTTGTCCAGCCACATATGTTCCTATCGGCACTGGAGACAGCACGCTGACTGGAACATTGATATTCATGTCTTGGAGTATCAATTTAGATGATGTGGGTGTCGTAGGTATTGCAGTAGCGGTGTCTCTAGATTGGGCAACTGAGAGTGGAAGTGGGTTATCTGCGGCTGATGTGCTTGCAATTATCAGTGATGTCGAACTGCCTGCTTCTACCTGAGATGGACCTGATGACGGTATGCATAGGTTTTCTGCTGCCTTTGAATCTCCTTCGGGCTCTACCCGATTTTGTTGCATGGGGATATTTGTCGTCTCAGCAGGCTCAAACAAATAATCTGGAAATATGTTTGGATCAACAGGCCAGAGACCTGTTTTTTGAAACCCATTGACGGCAGTTTGAATCGTTGCTGCTTTGCCATAAGCTTTGTTGAGATTGCACCTATTTGAAAATGAGTAACAACTCTGCCTGGATGATTCTTTAACCAAGTGCTCACTTCTTGATTAAAATATGTCTTCAGTGGCCCATAGAAAGATACGTCTAATGGTTGCATGCGGTGCGTGCAGTGAGGTGGCAAGCATACCATAATGATTCCATGCTCTTTTGCGAATTTTAAGCTTTCAATACCTTTATGACTTATATGCCCATCAACTACCAAAAGCACTTTATCATCAGACTCGCTTTGACATGCAACTGAAAGTGCACCAACCATTTATAAATACAGCTGTTGTCATCCAACCTGATTCCTGGGCAATACCCAAAGTACCGGTTGGAGCTTCGTCTATTATTTGTTGGTTTTTAGTACATTTATCTTAAACATTGCAATGCAAACATTAAACCGTTTAACTTAAAAAGTTTTTTTACCTATTTTTTTTATGTGATAGGACGGCAAACGAGAAGATGGATTACCTGATGGTAAGCAATCAGCGTCGCTCATGGACACCCGCAACAAAGAAGGAGTTACGAGTGCGTTGCCGACCTTTTAGGGATTGGGATTTTGGGGATTAAGGGATTGGGAAGGGATTAGGGTAGGGGAAGGATTGGGCCTCCGGTAACCTCACTCACACGGCGAAACACAATGTTGTGGTTGTTTCACGCCGGTTTTCTGTGAGGCCGTGGTGTAACTCCGGTCGAGCCGACCCTTCCGTGCCGAAGCATGGCTCTCCCACACTTAAATATTAATAAATTATACCTAAATTACAGACTCAATTTCTAAATTTAAATTTTATTATTATACGCCATTTAGTGGCTGCGCCCATCTTAAATATTGAGGTTGTATAGTGCACTGTATTCGTCTTGTTATTTGATACCCATATTGATGAAATTGATAAAAACTTGTTATCAGCCATTTGGTAGCGGCGGCCATCTTAGATTTCAATTTTGCATAGTAAATTGTATTCGCATTGTTGAGCCCTTTCATTTGATACCCATATTGATTGGATTGATAAAACCCACATTATCCGCCATTTTGTAGCGGCCGCCATCTTGGATTTTAATTTTTTTATAGTACCTATATTGTATTCTGCTCGTTGAGCCCTTTCATTTGATACTCATATTGATGGGATTGATAAAACCCACGTTACCCGCCATTTTGTAGCGGCCGCCATCTTGGATTTTAATTTTTTATAGTTCATTGTATTCTACTGGTTGAGCACTTTCATTTGGTACCCATATTGATGGGATTGATAAAACCTACGTTATCCGCCATTTTGTAGCGGCCGCCATCTTGGATTTAAATTGTTTATAGTAGCTATATTGTATTTCGCTCGTTGAGCCCTTTCATTTGATACCCATATTGATGAGATTGATAAAACTTACGTTATCCGCCATTTTGTAGCGGCCGCCATTTTGGATTTATAATTGTTATGATTACACATATTGTATTGTCACCAAAATCGAAAGTGTATACAAAATTTCAAATTAATCGGTTGACAGGAAGAGGGTGAAATTTGAATTACTAAATTTGACCCAAGAATAAATAAAACAAACGGGGTGAGCTAAATAAAACCGTTTAACAAGAACAAACATCATGTATACGTCATGATATTCAACATAAAAAAACGTAAAATAACAAAAGAAACACAAGGACACAGAAACACATAACAAAATTAATAAATACAAGGAGGTTACTGCCATCATCCAGGTGTCATATATTAACAATTGCAGTGCGTGCCTCTAGGATAATAGACAAAGGTACTACATTAAGATCGGTGACCGAACGTTGACCTAATGCATCCCCCTTTTTGTATAATAACATCTGCGGTAAAAAACATATACGACAAAATTAACAAAGAATTCTCAAAAATTTGAGAAACAATATAACAAAAATTTTGCTTCTGAGGGCTGATAATTCAATGCTTAGGTAAAAGTTACCATGAATAATTATGACGCTGTCGCGTCAGAACGTTTGTCTAAGACAGTGACAGCAACAATATTATTCCTCGGATAAAATTTATCCGACTATTGAAAAATCAGCACTAAATTATATAGAAATATTCGGCTGATGACAACAATAAAATTTAATTAATGTCAGTTTCTAAAAAAAAAACAGTATAATAATAAATATTTACTTCTTCATTGTTTTCAACATCCGTTAGCTAAAGATTCAATTTCAAGAACCAATACAGTTGTTACCGATTAGTCTTTCCGTAATCGAATCAAAAGTACTCGATATTGAAGTACAAAGTGTTCGTTCAATTTTGTTCGCAAACAAACTTCGAAGCTTCGTGGCTCGCCCTGTACCTAGTGGGGTTTTGGAAAATCCTTTCTTAGTGTACCAATACGGTAGGATTGAGACTTGGTAGTTCTAAGTTTTAAGAAGTGTATTTTTCAGATCAAAATCTCCTCCTCTTTTACCTGTACGGCAATAAATCACATAGTATGAAGACCGAAGTCACCCTTACCCCTTATGTAGTACTTTTTACAAGTAATGCTACAAGTTCAGTTGATAAAAAATTTGAGAATACAAGTCTGTTGTGGACTCGTGTACGTACGAGCAGCGTTCCATCCATATATCGTTGACCTAATTGCGATCCCCAAGACGCCTGCCAAGCATGGGTATTATGGCAATCCCGCTCACCTCCCCTAAGGGGGGGGCCTTTGTCCAGCATTGGACTTCTTCCGGCTGATGATGATGATGATAAAGTCTGTTCTCGCTTGTGTTATTGATGAACATGTTAATATTTGATGTACAATTAACGGTTATACCGAATATTAAGTTGTTTTTTTTTTATAAACGATTGGAATAATTTTGGTACACCGGATAAGAGAAAACCAAGTCACCCCCTTCCATCCACAATCTCGAATACCCATTAACCGCCAAAAGCCAACGCACTTAATAGTAACTTCTTTGGTATTACAAGAAGACAATCTTGCAATATTTTCTGTCTATAAAATAGACACCAAAGAAGTTTGTTTTCAAAAAAAGAAGCATGATAAATTTTTGATCATTTCGCAGAATCATCCGGAGGAAAAAAAATTAACAATATATTTGAGATAAGGATGCGTGGAGCGGGAATTTAAATGGCATTAATCGTTATTGATTGAAACATAATATATATGCATGTTTATATTATTATCAGTACTTTAGCTCCCTTATTTTTTAGAAGTATTAATTGAATCGAGATTTCGTAAAGTTTCAAAGTGGTTGGTTTCTCAATCGATCTCATCATTAACAGGGAATTCATACTTTAAACTTCAAACTACTACTAATAGACCAAAGAATATTAATATCCCAAAGACTATCAGAAATGACAACTTTAACAGCGAGCCATCTCAGCTTTAGCTTATCGGTACAATAAGAACTAGCAACTTAAGTACTTATAGTTTTTAACTCCGGACTAGAAGTTTGTAAAGACGAAAATCTCTGAGAGTTTCAACTTATTGCTTTTCTTCTGGATAGCCGGTTGCTTCAATAGTTTTATGGTAAGCAGCTCGAGTTGAGTCGGACTTTTTGAAAAACTTTCCAACTTGCTATTATTGGCCAATATTCTTGTACAGACTGTGGACGCATTGAGGCACAGTTTTAATAGGCAAAAAAGTTATTTTTTTCAATAACTCTTTCTGCCTTTTTCTGTCTATCGTTTTTTAACGGTTTCTAAGTAGTGAAATTACCAGAATGGAGTTGCGGTCGTAAATATTTGTGATAATTCCCTTTGGATCTTATTCAGAACTGTAAACAAGGGTTTTCTTTAGTATGAGTCTGAACCATTGAGCTAGTTTTTGTATTTCCAATTGAAAATAGGTGAGAATAAGATTCAAAATATAAAACCTGACTCAATGGTTTATACCTAGACTAAAGACAAATCTTGTTTTGTAAAAAGAGGGTAAAAGTTTTGGAATGGACTTTATATTTATAAGTTTGCTGTCTCTCGTATTGTGGGTGTCCTAAGACTATGCTAGGTAGTATCAATATGCCCCAAAACACTACAAAAAATCATTTAGAGATATTTAAAGTTGTACTACATTAAATAAAGAAGAATACTATATGATACTTCGTAAAATTCCCAATAATTTTAGTAGAATTTGTCATGAATATGTCTTTCCTCAAATAGTATTTCAAAACCCAGATATTCCGATAAAGACCCATTTAAATGCAGCGTAGGTAGAATAAATCTTAAACAAGCACCTCAAGTTTATTTAAAACGAAAACTGAGCTAGAAAATATTAGAGAAAAGTTAAAAAGACGAGCGAGCTAAGGAAATGCATTATACGCAACAGAAATTTAACATTATCGACTTATAAAAGTTCGGTAGAAACTAGAATCTGCGATACCGGCTATAGTCTAAATATTTCAAGGAAGTTTTGCCTTTATGGCTTTGGTACTAAAGTTTATAATGGTCTCAAGAAAAAGAATTATGTATGATACTGCGTTGAAAGTCGTAAGATATAACTTAGGTACGATACATGTGACGCAGAGTTACGAAAGTAAACGATATGGTAAGAAATTATTAGGAAAGCTTGTCACGGTAATAAGGACGTTTTATACAAGTTACAGTTGGAGTCATTGAACTGTTCAGAATTCAGTAATGGAATTTCGATAAAAATAACATTTTGAAAAAAAAGAGTGCAATTAAGGGCTGATTTTTCAATAGTCAGATAATTCTTATCTGAGGTATAAAATTGTTGCCATCACTGTCTTATACAAACATTCTGACGCGACAGCATATAATTATTCCCCAGGTAACTTTTACCTAACCATTGAAAAATCAATTCTAAATCAAATAGCAAACAGTGTCTTTAGTTTGTAGTTGTCTGCAGTTTAAATTTGAATACTAAATAAATAGTTTGTTTAGTGAGTGTGAAAAAATGGGACGGCTCGAAAAAAAAGACGGCTCTGTAAGACGTCTCTGTAAGACTCTGTAAGAGAGAATACTGGCATGAAAAAACAATAACTTTTAATTCACCGTGTGAGGTTACTGGGTCCTTAATACTTTCCCCATCCCCTATCCTTAAACCTTACACAAGTACAATGGTCACAAGCGCCGATTGCCTAACATTTTAGGTTTATGCTCATTTCCCGACCTATCCGATTAAAAACCCTACTGTTACTACCAGACTAAATTATTAGAAATTATGAAAATTAATGTTTAAATTCTAATCATCATCAATCTATAAATGCTTATGAGTCCAGTTTTCTTCTAGATGTTTTCCTTCACCGTTACCGTTAGTGGTGTCAAATCACACTTAGAAAATAAAAAATTTTGAAAAAGTCAGTTTGGCTCATATTAATTTTCCCTCTAATTTTCCAAAATGAGAAAAGTTTCTCCTGATACAAACACAACAAAAAGAATTGGCAATGTAACTGCAGGAGTAACATTGCGTTTTTAAGTTATGCTCTTACCAAGGCATTTTGTGATGCATAATATTGGATCGCGAATTTGAAACTCAGTTACTTAATTTACTTGTAGTTGTCTTCAAGAAATTCATAACATGTTTTTATTAAATCAATAAAACAATACAAAATGTAACTTACATACAACGAAAACTCATGATCTAAAAACACCTTTCCTAATTTCGCATGAGAACTAAAACTGTGAGGCACTTGCGCTAAATATATCGAAACTTGGACGATCCCGTTCGTGTCGATTTATTGGGCACGGTTCTCGCACCAAAACTTTCGCGAACTCGCTGTACTGAGGCGTAAATTCGATTTTAATATAGCTTGAATGCCAATAGGGAACGTTTAAAGTAATAGCTTACAAATAATCGAGTTATAGTAAGTAATAAGTTAATTATTAAGACTAACTTCGGTGAATAATAACGTGACTCAACAAAGTTTCTCTGATGATTTGTTACCGTGATTGTTTATTAAGCTGTTTGCCGATTTTAAATCGTGTTTTGTTAAAAATAGGGTTTTTATTTGTAATTATGGTGAAATTTATGATGTGATGTTTTTGACATGATTTCCAGTAGGTAGTTGAAAAATATTGAACACTGTATTGGTCCCAACTCCTCGCAGTTTTAATTAATATTCCATATAACAAAACGTGTATCGCGATTGAAAAGAGAGCGTAACCTACTTACTGATCCGGAATTCAGGCAAATAAATAAATACTACATTTGCATCGAGTCACGAAAACGGTTCAGTAGTAAGTCGTGACAAAAGACTAAATCAAAATTAAAATATTCCTAGCAAATGCTAACGTGGAACTAAGTACTTACCAACTTTTTGGAAGAGGATTTGCAGCCAAAGCAGTTCCTAATCCATTCAAAGAGAGTGGTCCAGGAGCAGTGTCCCGAAATCCTATAAAGAAACTAGACCGTAGACCGCATTGCGGAGAATGGAAAAGAAATAAAACGTTTACGCCTTCACCGCGTGATTGTTAAATATTTTATGATCCCAAAAGATTTAGGCCTGTCGTGTCACACCAGGATATTAACACGAGTTTTTACGGCGACAAAATTGGTCTTAGAATTTGTTTTTTTTTACAAAGAACCGTGTAACGTGAATTGGCCCTCGATTTAAGGTAGGAATGGCGAATGAAAATTTCAGTATACGAGTTCTTGAATAAATAATTTTGTAGTGTTTTGACGCATGTCAAGTTTCTTTACGAGTGAATAGAGTACATTCTTGCTAAGTGTTGAATTTAGAGGGGTTTTTTAAATGTAAAACGAGTTTTATTCCAAAGTTATTTTGTAGATGAGACTTAATAATTATTGATTTAAATAACTTTATTAGTTAATGTTATTATGATGACGACTGTTTTATTATGATCACTAGGGTGAAGGTATTATACGAGGACTAACTTATTTTCAAAAAATAAACACAATACTGAAAATGGTTTTTTATAGGATAGTTTAGCAAACGAGCAGACGGATTACTTGATGGTAAGCAATCGGCGCTGCCCATCGACACCCACAACACCAAAGAAGTTAAGAGTGCGTTGCTGGCTTTTGGGGATAAGGGTTTCGGATATTTAAGGATTTAGGAGGAATGGCAAGAAGGGTAGGGATTGGGCGTCCTCATTCATACGGCGAAACCTAACGCTGTGGCTTTTTCACGCCGGTTTTCTGTGTGGCCGTTGTATGACACCGGTCAAGCCGACCCATTCGTGGCAAAACTTGGCTCTCTCACACTTTTTGTCTAACCATAAAAATAGAAATACAACCGCATAGAAATCGATACTTAAACACACACGCAACATACACAATAGCCTATAAATCTTCAATTTTATAAAATGATTCTCTTATCCCCATTGGATAAACTTCAAAAGGTGAGGTTTCCCATACTTTTTCTTTTTCACATCTAAATTCTCTGAGATTGCATCCAATGATCACCCCATATTTGTTTCTCAGCTTCAAAGCTAACATTATTTGCTAAAACGGCCCATGTGAGTAATTTTTCACGATTTACGCGCCCTTTTATAAATTTTTTGCGCTTAAAATTTTTTTGTAGCTACTTTATCTTTGTTTTTGTTTATTAGGATCTTTTTGAAGGGTTATTTTGGTAAACATTTTACGTTACTCGTTTATTTTAGTAAAATTTGTGTCTAGACCTATTTATCAGGCGTGTTTTCAAAATTCGTGTTGGTGTTGTTTTGGTTTGTGGCCTTTATTATTCTGAAAAGAAATAGTCAATATGTACAACTCGTATAATTATAAAATAGTTTAAGTGTGGGAGAGCCATGCTTTAGCACGAATGGGTCGGCTCGACCGGAGTGATACCAGGGCCTCACAGAAAACCGTCGTGAAACAACCACAGCGTTGTGTTTCGCCGTGTGAGTGAGGTTACCGGAGGCCCAATCCTTCCCCTTCCTGGAGCCTTCCCCAATCCCTAAATCTCCAAATCCCTAATCCCTAAAGGTCGTCAACACACTCGTAACTCCTCCGTTGCGGGTGTCCATGGGCGGCGTTGATTGCTTACCATCAGGTAATCCGTCTGCTCGTTTGCCGACTTATTACATTAAAAAAAAACATACATATTTATTGTGTAATTTTATTATTTGTTCTCAAGTTTTATAACAATTGCTGATGTTATAACCTTATTTTCCTCATTTTAAAGTAAGCAACGAAAACTCTATTAAAAATATTATTAATTAAATTATAAAAATTAAAAACATTTACCCTCACAATAAAAAAATAAAGCCCACCAGCTTATAAAAACAAGGAACATTCAAAAATTTAAATGACTCGATTTAACACGTACATCACGAAAGCCACGTTGATTTCCATAAATGATTTTGGACCAATCAAACAAATGAGAACATGAATTACTGATTCGAGAGCATGTGATTAACATATCGATAAAATTTATCGAAAACTTCCCCTATATGCGACAATGGCCCGTATTAACCAATCCATTGTTATGGTTCGACTGACAAATTGCCTTGCACGCAAACGTACGGTGTCAAATAGATTTTTGCGTTGCACCAAAATTGAATTTTCAGTGTTTTTTGCTGGTACTGAATTTATTTATAATTGATACGTCGAAATAGAAGATAATTTGTGATACTCGAACTGGGAATTCGATGTTAGCATGCAGGTAGTTCTATAATAATTTGTCGAAAATTGGTTATTTTTATTGTCATTTTTTGTCAGTATTGTTTATTTCAGTCCGTTCTAGAATATTTTTAGGAAGGAAGTTGTTATGTTCTAGACGGATTAATACGTAAATTAAGACGTGAAATAACCACAGCGTTGTGTTTCGCCCGGTGAATGAGGTTACCGGAGGCCCAGTCCTTCCACTCTCCCAATCCGTTCCCTATCCCGAAATCTCCTAATCCCCAAATGGTCAGCAACGCACTCGTAACTCTTCCGTTGTTGCGAGTATCTATAAGCGGCTTTGATTGCTTGATATCCGGTAATCAGTTAGCTGGTTTGCCTGATATACCTATCATATAAAAGATGGAATTTGGGCAACCTACCATAAAGACACGAAAAATCGACAGCTATGAAAAAAATAGAACTTCAAACAAAATACAAAAAAAAAATCCACAAAACAAACAACAATTTACTTGTAGATCGAAGCAGTGACAATATGCCTAGAAATATTTCCCTTTGACAGAAAAAAAAAACTTGGGAAAAAAAGCAATACACACAAGCGATTCCATTCCGATAACAATGCAATATGGAAGTTCCAAAAAGTGTACCGAAGCCTATACTATTGGAAGCCGAATGGCATCTGCGTCGCTGTTTGTATTGCCACTAAATCTTCCATATAACCTGAAGTCAGATGGGAGCTTTGTCTGGGAACGCTGTGTTATGCGACTTTAGCCATATTATTAGGAAGAAAGGCGGCAAATATATGAAACATTTTATTATTGAATAATTATAATCTCTGAACACTGAGTTCCATTATCAGAATCTAACCATCTCAATTTTAGTTAAAGCCCTTCTCATATTATGCTAAAGAAATGAACTAAGTACCACACTTGCACTTTTCGCACAGGACGGCTAACGAGTAAACAAATCATTTGGTAGTAAACAATCAGCGCCGCCCATGAACTCCAAAAACTCGCAACACCAGAGTTGTCACGGGGCAATGCTGGTTTCTGGCTGTAAAAAATTTGAGGATTGGGAGTATTTTGAGCAATGGCAATAGGGGAAGGGATCTCCCGTTACCTCACTCAAACAGTGGAACAAAACGCGAGCGTTGTGATACCGGCTTTCTGTGAGGCCGAAGTATCACTCTGATCGAGCTGCAGTGGGCCTATTCGTGCCAGAATAAGGCTCTATTACCATTGCTCAAAGCAGCTTGGGATGTTTTGTTTACTTTTATTGATTAATTTGTTATATCAGCAATTGTTTAAGCACACCCGAAATGCTCTTAGTTTAATTGCTTAGACAACCTGACAACCAGAATAAATCTGAATAGTAGTAGCTACCATTTTTTTTCCGTCATTTTATTATTAACTTTTAGAGGTCAAAAGTCTTGTTGCTTGAACAAACAACATTTAAGAATAAATTTTAGAATTACAACAGACTATTCTAAAGTTGAAAAGGGGATTGAAAGTTTCATCGGATATAGCATATCCCATTCAGTAGATTCTAACAACAATGCTTCAAACTTCACAAGACTTCTCCATTATTAGGCACTAGTTAGAAAATCAACCCAAGCTAAGCCCTCGATTAACCAAACACAGATAGTAGTCCTAGAACAATCTAAAAGCCAGCACTCGGATAGAAAAACAAAAACTTCAGAGCCCGATCACCCAAAAACATAATTTAAATCGCAAACAATAGATAGGAGTTAGCACCTTCAATGTGGGTACAGGTAGGGAGACGAATTTGCATGTGTTAATCCCATAAGCCCCTTTCAATTCAAGTTAACGACTCAGCTACAGTTTGATCGTCGGCATTAACGGGTCGGTGGGTGACATCGACGGGATGCCATTAAAGATTAAAATTGAATGTGTTAATAGAATTTCGTGATGGGTTTAAAGTAATGCGTTTGGGATTTTTATTAATTGAATTGAGTTTTTTTTTTTGATGTGATTTCTTTTTCTGAGTTTTATTCGATGTAGGTTTGTGTCTTTGTGTCCTTTAGTTTTGATATTTGGAGTTTTTATATCTTATCTATCTTCTGAAGTTTTATTGAGCTGCGCCATGCGTCGCGATTACCAAACTTGTTCAGAACAGCGTTTAGTTTGATACAATTTCATATTTCGGGTTTGGAAGTAACGTCCATATCAATTTGTATATACTCAATACTCAATACATGGATATGTGTACGAAACAGTGAAAAATCCTAAAGTTTAAAAAAAAAAGATATAATTACTAATTGCTTTTTTTTTGTTGAGGGAAATCATGACATCTCTCAACCTGAGTAGGACGAGACGGAATGTCAGACACTTACTGACTACAAAATTTCCTACTTCAGGCTCGCGGTGCATTATTACGCTTGCAGCTGCAGCCTAACAGTATGTTATATATTTACTTATTTGTGTTAATACGTATTTCATCCAATTACAGTAGCAACAATTAAAAACTCATAAGTTCCTATCGCAATAGCTCATGCATTTCAATAAAATTTTCTTCATCTCTCCATCTGCATCAATAATGTATCTGTTGACTATACCTATATATCTGTGAGAGCGTGACATTAAATTAAATCACACCCCAAAAGTGTATTTATACACTCTAAAGAACATTTACCTCTTTAGAGAACTACATATGCACCTACAAAGAATATACACCGAAATTTATTTTGACTGCACGGTTGGTGCGGTGGCTGGGCAACTGGCTTCCGTGCAACGTGTCGCGGGTTCGATTCCCGCACGGAACAACTCTTTGTGTGATCTACAAATTGTTGTTCCGGGTCTGAGTGTCATGTGTATGTGAAATTGCATGTTTGTAGCCGCACCCACGACACAGGAGAAAATCCTAAAGTGGGGCAACATTTTTTAAAAAAAGAAAAACAATATTTGCTCCACAATAAAATTTTCCAATACCAATTATCTCGAATAGCCAATAAAGATAATTCAATAAAAAAGAATCAAAAACGTCCATCATGTTCTTTTTAAAGCCACTCATGCTGTCATAATCGATCGTAGTCATTGCTTATTCAGATGTCGGTACAACATTTGCATTCGAGAGCTTCGACTCTGCTCTGAACATTCGTATCGGTATTTTAATTTAATTCGCACCATGTAAATAAAATTTTCAAACGTCTGTCTTTTGTATTTAATTTTTATCTCTTGATCTTTCGATACAATAAGGGTAGGTTCTGGTGGAAGACGTTAACGGAGGAATTCCTCTCAACAGTTAAGGTGTAGTGTAAGAGTAGGTCTGTGATGGGATTTTGGGTCATCACTCTTAGTGCAGCAGATTATTGTCCTTCATATTGCAATTATATCATAATATATTGTTTTATGCCAAAAATTACAAGTTTAAAGGAGAATAAGAAACGGCGTATAGGAAAAAAGCTTTTAGGCACCAAAAAGTTTTTTCGTCAATTATATTGTAAATTTTTTGATCAATCTAAACTATAAAAAATATTACAATATAAACGTCGCTAGAAATACTCACTGACTGGTGATAACATTCAACCAATAGACGTTAAAAGTGGTTCCCAGTATTCTCGTACTAAGGGCACGATGGCTTGCTGTATTCCTGACACCACACAATATTTAAAATGCTAGATACCAGGAATCTGAAGTTATTTATATATTTAACACATGAAAAACCAACAGCGGATATCTAATTTTTGTAAGAAATATGAGACATAAACGCAATTACAGATTTTCCCTATAACCTAGTTCTACAAGAAAATAAGCTGGCCTTTATAATTAAAAAGGTGATGCCAGGGGCCTAAGAGACTTACAATTTATTATGATGATGATAAAACAAATCTAGTAAACAGTGAATTTACTTTGAAATTAAAAAATAAATGTATTGTAAAAATAAATCACCATTCATTGGTCCGATTTTATCTTACAATCGCAATACGAATTCGTCAACTCCTTTAGGGGACAAAGGGTAAGATTTTATTTACGAAGGTCCCAGGCCAATCCGGGGGTAACAGCAGGCGTGTCCATAAAATCTGGTAATTGATTAACGCTTGTATCGGATGCGTGTAGGTTGAATCAAGTTTGCTTTATTCATTTATATGCCTTGATGACTTTATTGTTTACGGTTTCGAGTTATTAATTTTCTGTTAAAGGTTTATTATGGAAGTTAAATAAAAACTTGCCAATTATATTTTATAGGTAAGTCAGCAAACGAGTAACAGGCGGCGCTAACCATTTACATACAACAAAATGAAAATATCGTTTCGATTTGCAAGAATTGGAGATTTGGGGATGGGACGGAAGAAAGTTTGAACCTCCGGTTACCTCATACACATGACGAAACACATCATAAGCGTTGTTTGACGCCAGTAGTAGTGTAGTGAATTGTAAAGAGTTTACTGTCGAGTCCAGATGGTGTTATATAAGTTGGTGTCTTTAACACAAAAGTCAGGTAAATCCTTCTTCTAAAAGTCTAAATATGAATATCTTACGACCAGAGTACTAGAATCGATAGAATCAACAAAGTACTCGATAGTAGAAAATAAATATAAAAAGGACATTAAGCTTGTCTTAGCAATTTTATTAAGAACTCCTGCCATTTTCTGCAGAGCAATAAGTTGCTGCATAGAGTTAAATGGGAAATAAAAATAGTGCTACCGGATAAAACTTAGGCGTTAAGTTCTATATATTTTTTTAATTCTTTCTTTCTACCGTTTCTCTGTTTTTATTTTCATGGAAAGCGGATCTTTGAGTACTATTAGCACTGTGAATAAAATCCACCGTTTTTTATTCCTTTAGCGATAAGCGTTAAGTTGCGTACATACTTTATAAAAAAATAAACTTCGTTTGATCAACTGTTGTCAATATCAACTGTAGAAAAAAAAGTATACTATGGTTGTACTTGTAAAATATTAAAGCGGAGAAAAAAAAAATATTTTTCTTTAACTTTTGCAACCGATGCCGATGCGAATATTTCGGCTAGAGTATAAGTATTTAAATGATCCAAAAAAATTTAATTCAAATCTTATGTAATAAGATGCTTCAATCTGCGCCCTAGTCCACACACACATGGGCACCGGGCACATGTCAGCTTTTTGTGAATTGAGAGCGTTTATAGGTGGCACCAATTGCTTACCTTAAGGTTTTTATGAGATACTGCGGCAAACGAGCAGTAGGAGTTGAAAGTGCGCTAACGGCATTTTGGGAATAAAGGATTTTGGGGATTTAAGGATTGAGGAGGGATGGGAAACTCAAACACATGATGAAATACGATTGTTTCACGCCAGTTTTCTGTGAGGCCAGGGTATCACTCCGGTCGAGGCCCATTCGTGCCGAAGCATCACTCTCTTACACCTAAACTTTCTTTGGCGTAAATAAAATTCATAGTTAAACTAAAAATTACATTTCTTATCACTGTGAGCAATTTAGTTATCTAATTAACCCTATCTTAATATATACTTACTATGTAGATGGTCCAATAAATCATCAGCCATATCCATCCAGCCACCATATGAGTGCTCAGAGCATTAAAATGTTACAACATTGTATACAGGTAAACCTTAATAAAGTCGTTATCATGTTTTTGTCGTGTAAGAAGAATTCAACCTAAAGCAAACACAAAGGCCTTTAAAGTTTCGATCTAGAAAATCAGTTTGAATCCTCGATTTATTCATTTGCATTGTATCTTATCAACATTGAGTTCTGTTACACAGCTTCCACTAGTAAAACAAGACTTCAATAAACCGCCAAAGCAAGGAAATACTTTAAAAATTCAAAAGTAGAGATGTGCTTTCAAAATTGTGTGGGTAAAATTAAAAGCCACGGGTAAATTCGTAACAGAATACTGAGAATGGAAAGATAAATGAAATGTAAGGCTAACAATACTAGCTATTAATTCTCTCATGGCAAACTACAGGTACTTTGGTGCAGGCATAGTTTGGAACTCCAGGAAAGATATAGGATAGTTTTCATATCAAAAAACTACAGGATGTCACTATTCCACGCGAACGACAAAAAAATTGTATTTGTTATCCACTTTTACCCACATATTGCTATAACCTTTAAAAAGGTCATCAAAGAATAGAATAATTATAAACAATGAGGTTTTTCATCATTATTTTTGTTAGCATTCATTAAACAGGTTTTGAGTATACAAAGAAAATACATCAAATGTGTGTGAAGAAAAAAAAGATTTCATGAAGATTTGGTTACATTATTTGATTGAGAGGCATTGGTTTATCTGACTCGTACATATAAGTTTCGGAGCTGGGTCAACACCAGTTTGTATGTAAGGGTAATTTTTAGGGGTAGGGGATTTTTTTTTAACGATAACACTAACAATTTTTTTTAAGGAAAATTTTTATAATATAGACTGTTATTCATTAAAAAAATATTCAAGATTGCTATTTCAAATTTACCTATTTCTTTACCAACGAACTCCCATCTCTAGTCACAAATGCTACGCCTCTTCCCGAACCAAGTCGGGAACCTTTTATTTCCCCGGGTTTCGACCTCTCGACTTCTAATTCACTTAATTCGATGTACGCCAATGCAGACTGTTCAGAATCGTACGTTCGTTCGTGACCAGAATTTTCTACGGACTTTTTCACCTGTACGATCATTATTTTTGCTTCTTTAATCAGTGTTATGTCTTGGCTCGTTGGATTTGCGTTCAAAATACAAATGTCGGCGTATGTTAAGTTTTTTGGAAGCTTATATGGTTATGAAGGTTATTTATGAGAATTAGGGCTTTTCTTTTTGTAGTGTTAAGTTTTAAGGTCGTACGGCCTGGAATTTTCTTCACTAGGTTAGGTAGGTAGGCAACTTCGTAGGTTACTTAGGAAAGTAGGTACTTACAAATTAAGGCAAATTAAAACCATACTTCTCAAATTATGGCAGCGCCAATTGCTTACTATCCGACGATCCATCATTTCGTTTGCCGCCCTCATATAAATCTAATTCTAAATAATCAATTACATAAAACTCTTTAATTATGAAATAAACGTACGCACAGTTAAAGTTGATAGTAGCACCTGTAGGAGAAGTATGTAGTTAAAACAAAAAACATTCTGTATAAAGCTTATTTTATTATTATTTTTATATAAAAAGTGTGCCCACACTATGATTTTCTCCTGTGTCATGGGTACGTTAACAAACACACAATTTCACATACACATCATTACCCAGACCCGGAACAATAATTTGTAGATCACACAAAGAGTTGTTCCGTGCGGAAATGAACCCGCGACACGTTGCAAGGCAGCCAGTATCGTAACCTCCATGCCAACCGAGCAGTTAAAAGCCAAGACAGCCAGCTATATGTAGCTAATACTCGTAATAATATCTCTAGTCAACATGAGAAGCCAGTTCCACTGTGATCCTCTTCTCATCCAACATTATCGTCCCTGGAGTGCTATACGTTTAACATAATAAATCGATGGATAGCTTCAACTTCTACCATGACCGAATAGCAAACTGGGAGCTCAATAGTTTCCAAGTCCATCGCCGTGGGATTATAGAGCTAAAGTGAATGTGTACAAGTATCTGTTTTGGTTAAATTAATAATTTGATTGATTTCACGTGGTTGGTAAGTGGGTTTATGTGTTTGTTTTGAAGTCTGTATTGTTTGAAGGTTAAATTTGTAATGAATTGTTTTGTTAATAATAATTAGTATTGTTGTTTCCACTGAAAAAAGCTAAATTTTATAGAGAAGATTAATATACAGATGTGAATATGCCTCCTTTGTTTGGCTCCATTACTTTCATTGAGTCACTCTTTTATTGGAACGATCGACAAACGGTAAAGCAGTCAGAGGTCCCACATAAACCCCCAATACCAGAGGAATTTCGAGTGGGTTGTACTCTCTCTCTGTCTCTTTGTAAATTGGTTATTTAAGATTTGGGTAATGAACATTTTGAGGGCAGCACTGGTTCTCTTGAAACCACTAAAACAACCAGACACAACCAAGTGCTGTTTCAGGCCGGTTGCGTTTAAGACCGTGATAACACTCTGGTTAAGTCAACCCATTTGAGCCAAAGCATAGCACTCTGTCTTTTAAATTTCTCCAATAATTTTACCGCAAGGTAGTAGTACAATTAAAATCGAACGATGTATAATACGCAATCAATTATTTTTCAGCTTATAAATTGAAACAAGACATTCTATTTTTGGATCAGAAAAACCTAGACTTACAGCCACTACCTAGCCAGTCCATCAAATCAGCTGCTCATATAAAAATCCTCTGATTTGCCACTGATCATAGAATTAATAAAAGCATTTTATTTCAAGGTTTGATATAATAAAATTTATTATGATCAATAAGCTCTCATAGAGTCGTAAACCTTACTTCTGACATTAGCATTATATCGATAAAAAGTTACTCGAATAAAACTTTGTTTGTACGATTCATTCGATTTTTTAAACCACCCCCAACAAGATCTGGCTATCAATCTTAACGAGGGATGAGATCAGAATAGACTTTCTCAGTTTTATTTATAGTCTTAAGCCTAAATTTTGTTTTATATCTTTCACCTAGTTTTGGTCTAGACTTACCTTTGGTAAATACATAAAATTAATGATAATAATTTGGTATTTCTAGGTTAATGGAGGATAATTAGGTTAGTGCGTAAAATACACCATTAACTTTTTACAGTCGTACTCGTATATTAAAAGAATCTTTTAAAGCAAGCTAGCAAGTAATTGTTTCAAAAAACTAAAAAGTAATGGCACATATGTATACATAATATATAGGATTAACCATTATACTAATAAAGCGGTAACATTTTTAGTTAGTGACTTGGGTAAAAAAAATATACCATTTTATAAAATAAACCAGCTCAGCATGCGCCCAACTTCCGCACGAATGGTTCCCAACCAAAATCAAATTTATAGTATACTAGCGGCCCGCCCCAGTTTTGTATAGATGCCATACTATTACTAAATTTCTTCACTATGTAAAGGATGTGACTTTACATATTAACAATACTACAAAAAACTGCATTAAAATCCGTTGCGTTGTTTTAAAGATTAAAGCACACATAGCGATATAGGGTTAGAGAAAGCGACTTTGTTTTATATTATGAGTTCACTCGCTGCTCGATCTCGTGATGTTTTATAGCCTATAGCTCTCCTAATTTTGGCAATCCGACCAGCAGTTCTAAAGATTACCCCCTACTTACAAACTTACAAATTTTGCCTCTTTATAATATTAGTAAATATTCTGCAGTAGGAACGTTAACTGTTGTACTTTCTAGGAGCCCTGTTTTTACCTGTTGGGTACGAAATCTTTATAATAAGAGTACACCTATTACATATATCAGTAAGTTATTTCAGACTAAGATATAAAAATTCATCTAAGTACATCTTAGCACAGTGCATTAAGGTTCGTACTCGTAAAATATGAGAATGGTGTGTGAATATAATATTTTAAGAAGGTTTTATGAAAATGCTTTGGTAGCAGTCTGAGGAGCTATTTTTTTTTTTGTAACTTTTGCACACATTAAGGTAAATCTACAAATAACAGGCTATTATAAAACTAGTGTGTAAATGTGTTAAAAATAATAAAACAGTTGAAACAAGTCTTTAATTCTACTCTATTACATTAATAATATTATTTTCTGTTTAGGTTCAGGGCATAGCTACGACTATTATAGGATTAGATGTTATAATGTTGTTATTTGTATTTAGAGTACGATGGGACTGACATACGCATTGCGATTTGAATAAATCCCTAAAACAATAAAGAATATGAAAAGAAAAAAATACTAGGTAGGTCCTTTTGAAGTATTTACATTCGTCAGAGAGCGGAGCTTTTTCCAAATGATTACCTAGGTAAACCATTGGGTTATCATCTGGTTAACCATCGACGCCTTGCTCTAGTCACGAGTCTACGGACTGTGAGCAAGAGTCGATGGGACATACAGAACCAAATCCAATCATACTGCTTCCCTAATAGCCATCGAAGCACCAAAGATGGGGCCGGTTAGAAGCCTGCTGAAGCTGCAGAACCAAAATGGTCTTTTAATAATTAAATATTATATATTTTTTTAATTACATTGTCGTCGTATCGTCTAGAAGAAATGTGACGTAAGTTAGTAATTGGCTTTACTGTTTCATAAGAATCAATTTATTTATTACTTACATCTTGGGCCTAACTTGTAAGGGAGTATAAAGTTTAAATTTAATGTGGAGTACGCGTCTAATGTATTTAAACATTATGTTTTCATGAATAAAATTAAAGTTAAACATTTAAAAAATATTTCTTTACAATAAACTCTTTAATTTTAATAACTGACCTACATAGTCATCGTGATGTTTAATATTATCAAGGTCTGATTTTTCATAAGTCAGACAACTGTTACATCGGGAATAAAATTGTTGCTGTCACTATCGTATATACAAATATTCTGACGCGACAGCATCATAATTATACCCCAGATAACTTTTATCCAACCATTAAAAAATCAGCCCTTAACGAATTAAATAATTTTGTGTTATTATTCTGACATTAAATCTGGTATGGTAAGGTAATGGTCATTATAGTTGGTACTTCAAGTGGCCCACTTCACTGCAATTTCGATAGAAATTCAACGAAATGATATTAAAACACTTCAGTTTTTCTCTCAAACGTAGTCTTAAAAACTACAGACATAAATGTGACAACCTAATAATAAATTAGCCTCAATAAAGCCGTCACCACAAGCTCTTCGATTTGTCTCAATACAAAATCCACGAATTTTTTCGAACTGCCGATAAAATCACTCTTAAAATCTCACTGATTAATGTAAAGAACGAAAACTCAGATTTTAATTTTGACTGAAGTATATTTTAAGGTTTTATTTTAAGTGTCTTTGAACACACACCTTCCAAACATGTGTTAGTGTTGCACACTTAATAGTTTCTTTAATAGACAATGACAACATAAGTAGATATAAAAAATAAAGTAATAGGGATATAATTAGGTATGTTATTTCTATTTTATGATTACGCAACAAAATGTGAAACTTTTACTGTTAAAAACATTTTAAAAACTGAAACAAAAATGATAGAATAATTCTCAATAAATTAATTCACGTGAGTTAGTCGTTATTTTCAATACATATTATAATAAAGTATAGAAAATAAATCGTTTTCGATCTAAGATTTGGGCGTACAAATCGCACTTATTTGTACTCAAAACTACATGTGTGCATATCTTTTGTTTTCAAAGAAAAATTTTAATATTGTTCGTGTAGAAACTTGCAATTTATCGATTCCACAGTTATTTGTACGGGCATTGTCTGCAAATTGTTTCCTGTAATTGAGATGCAAGAATAGGAATGCAGAATCTCAGTTCTGTTTGAATTAAACGTGAGGCAATACTCAAAGCGCGTCGATTTTGTGGTTTTAGAGAAACCAGGGAGAATGTTTCGAAGCATAGAATTGTCTATGATTTGAAATATACGAATTGTTACCTACTGGTGGCTGTGAGTATCGATTTGGATTTCACGTTGCTTGCTTAGCAGATAAATGGATTATGCAGTTATCATTTGGCTTTGATAAAGAAGTTGTGTTGAAAACCAGTATATCGTTTATTAAAAGTGAATTAAGCAGGGTAGAAAATAATTGTTATAAAATAAAAAATGAAACATAAAATAAAATACTTGATCATATGACCCATTGATTAACTAAAAATCGCGGGTAATTAAGTTAGTATGTCTCACGACAGTTATTATAGACCTATTGATTGTTGATGTTGTGATGGTTCGTATAGCAATTTGGTCGTTACCTTAATCTCAGCATTGTAAGAACAATAATTTTTTTTTATGTGCTTAACTTTTTTCCTTCTAGTTTAAGTCTTCTAGGTCTAGTTTTCAAGTACTTAATTATCAGCAAATTAACTTATCCAATGTCACAGTGAGCCTGACTATGCCTATGTACAATGAAACGCATGCTAAGCAAGAGCAAAAAAAAACTGAACTCATTAACCCCAAATTCGACATACAAAAGTCATCACACAAACAATTCAGATCCCTCAATAAAACTCCATTAATTTGAAATTCCCTTCAAAAGCGTGCGTGACATCAAATACCGAATTCCTATTGACATTAACAAGGTCGAATGCTTTAGCTAAATTCGTACGAATAATTTTCTTCGGTAACTCGTTAGGTGAACTCTGATGGGAATAAAATTGATGTTGATACAGGTCTTCGATTGACACGTAATTCAGAATAAGCCTACTCTGCATGTATACACATTGGAATTTACGACAGTTAATTTTGTCGAAAGGTTTCTGTAGTGTTTGCGACTGTATGTCACCTTTATCGTGAGGGCGATAGACTTTGCTTTAGGCGTGTTTTCTTACGAACGTTGGAGTAGTCCTTCTTTGCATTTTGATACTTGAGGCTTTGTGTGTGTGCGATGAAATGTACCTAGACTGTTTGCTATCGTTTTTAAATTTGTTAGTGACTTAGTTTAAATTCAGTTTTAATGGTCTTACTAATTCTTGAGTGACATTCAGCCGAAGCTTGTAGAGGCTCAGTTACACCCTAGAGAATATATAAAGCCAGGACATTTTTATATGTTTAATGAACTCTGATTTGTAATTTTGAGCTAGATGGATAGAATATTT
Organism: Spodoptera exigua; assembly: GCA_902829305.4. Taxonomy (NCBI): domain Eukaryota; kingdom Metazoa; phylum Arthropoda; class Insecta; order Lepidoptera; family Noctuidae; genus Spodoptera; species Spodoptera exigua. The sequence goes on along the minus strand of LR824625.2, from coordinate 5,263,691 downwards.
TGTATGCCGCCGGGCTTAACATAGCGCTCTATTCATTTAATTAAAGATCAGTTCATTTATGTACCTATGTTGACAAATAAAAGTAGTTTGATTTGACTTGATTAGATTTTTGATCCACAGCAAGTTCACTTATTGTAAATTTGCTGTTTTTGCTGATTTTATTGTTTAAATATTTTGTTTTATATAACATGATGTAGTACCAGCTTGATGAACTTATTTTAAAATATTCGCTTGCACATAAATTTAAATTTGATACATTCGCAAAACTGAAATTTCACGTAACGTAACCGCATAACAGCGTTGGACTTGCTCCTGCCAGTAATTTGACGAATACCACGAAGTCTGAACTTCGAGCAGTCGCAGTTCGCAAAACTCAAGCATTTGATTACTAAAAGATTATTAAATAGGAAAATGGACCAACAGGCTGACACAAAACAAGATAAAGTTTCAATTATATAAATTGGAGGGTTAAAATTTCAAAGTGACGCCGGCGGGTGTACTTTATGGGGTTAAGATGTTGACGACCAATTAGTGGGACCTATTAAGATATTATTCTTTCTGTTACAATTTCAAGTGAACGTTTTAATTGATGCGAGTCGGTTTTTGAAGAAGAATTGTTTTGAAATTTAGTTTTCAAACGTTTTTAGGTTAGGTTCTGTAATGTAAGTACATTTAAAACATTTTTATCGGGAATATCTTCATTAATTTTAGCGTGTAAGGAAAATGACGGCAACACTCGCTGGGATTTTTTTTTATTAATAAAATATATCTAGAATATTCAAAAATACGAAAAACTCTTTCATTGTTTTGCCTTATAACTAAAAGTGCTTCATTTTTAGGGTAAAATCCCTGGTCTTTCTTTCCAAACCAGTAAATCTCAAAATAAACTGTTCGTCCACTTGTAGTTCAACGCTCAGTTGCGCTAACGACCGGTAGGCCAGTCAGCAAGAAAATTCAATCATTAATACTCCACTAGGGTCGTGGGTACCGTGGGTTCTTTTCATAGAAACTACAAAATAATTGATCCGCTCTCCACGTCATTTGGCTGAATGCCATTTTTTTCCCATTGCGGTTGAACTTTCTGTCTTAAAGGTCTTTTTACCTTTGATAGTAGACGTCGTAGAGATTGTAGTAGAAGGCAAAAAATGTGATGGGCAATCTTGGTATAATATTTGAGAAAAGGCTGAAGTTAAGTGTAAACTTAAATTTTTACTTGCAGTGCTCGAAATCTACAGGAATGTATGTATTCTGTGCATAGAATATGAATCTCCAGACTAACCGAGATAAAGGGTCTCGCTGGATTTTTTATCTGAGAAAATAGAACTTTATATTAACTAAGTTAAGAACCAAATCAGATCAATAAAATTTTAATCGAGCTCTGAATCGAGACGAGGCTTTCACAACTGCGACCACTCGATCAAAAAGTCAATAATAATATTTTAAAATAAATACTTTTATATTAATTCACCGAAGAGAACTAAAAACCACATCATTAGTGAAATCACTTCGATGAAATTTAATTAATGAAATGATTCAGCATGGTAACAACGTAAAATTGATTAAAATTATATTTTACAACAAGGATCCATGTTGTTTTAAAATTAATTGGTTAATAATTTATATAAATATTTTAATGCGAAAGTCATTTTTAAATACAAATCGGTTATTCAATATCGCCAAGTGCTTGAACGAAACTAAATAAAATTAGACGAAGCTACTGTTAGTAAATTTTGCAAATTTACCTACCTCGGGAGCGTCGTGTCAGAGACTGGAGGTATTGAAGACGACATCACTCCAAGGATCGCAAACGCCCGAGCTACTTTCGCGCAGGACTTAGTCCTGTGTGGCAGTCACGGAAACTGACCCGAAGGATTAAACTGAAAGTCTTCGGGTCCAATGTAAAATCCGTACTGCTACTGGGTGCGAAACGTGGAAGGTAACTAAAGACATCTCACGTCAACTTCAAGTCTTCGTTAACCGATGCCTGTGTCGCATTCTCGGAATTTACTGGCCTGAGACAATCTCCAACTTTCCAAGCTCTCCAAGCTTTTGGAGAAATGCCACGAAAGCCCAATAGACTGACAGATTAAGCGCCGCAAGTGGGTCATGGATAGGACACGCTCCGAAGGGGTCCTGGCCACATACCCAAGCAAGCCTTGGATTGGAATCCCCAAAGGAAAAGAAAGCGTTGCCGTCCACGGCAAACACGGTACGCCACGGTAGTGCGCGAAGAAGCGTGAAGCTCAAAACAGATTGCGATGGAGAACTTCAGTGGACGCCCTCTGCCCCATCTAGAGGACACAGGATATTAAGTCAAAAGTAAGTCACTGTTAGTAGAAGTTTATATTTAATTGCAGAATTGTTATTTTTTTGTTGTTATAAGGCGAGAATGACTATCAAACACTAGTTAATAGAAACCACTTCGTTCCATCTCTGAGCCGATCCATCCAAATCATGTTTGCTAGTTTCTTTCACTTTGTAAAATTATATGGGACGATGTAAAATATTAGGAAGCTGGAAAATAGAGAGAAAGTGTGGGAGAGCTTCTGACCGGACCGGAGACCGGAGACCGGAGGCCCAATCCTTTTCCGCCCCCAATCCCTCCCCAAAAAGAAAGAGAAAGAGAAAGAGAAAGAGAAAGAGAAAGAGAAAGAGAAAGAGAAAGAGAAAGAGAAAGAGAAAGAGAAAGAGAAAGAGAAAGAGAAAGAGAAAGAGAAAGAGAAAGAGAAAGAGAAAGAGAAAGAGAAAGAGAAAGAGAAAGAGAAAGAGAAAGAGAAAGAGAAAGAGAAAGAGATAGAGAAAGAGAAAGAGAAAGAGAAAGAGAAAGAGAAAGAGAAAGAGAAAGAGAAAGAGAAAGAGATAGAGATAGAGATAGAGATAGAGATAGAGATAGAGATAGAGATAGAGATAGAGATAGAGATAGAGATAGAGATAGAGATAGAGATAGAGATAGAGATAGAGATAGAGATAGAGATAGAGATAGAGATGTATGTTTTACAAGTTCACCAATTGCCGTGGATTTTTTACAGAACATGTTACGCTGATCCTCAAAACCCTAACCTCTTAAAGGCCAACGACGCACTTCTAACTCTTTCTGTATTGGGAGAGTCCATGGACGATGTCGTTGGCCGAGATATTCTTTAAAAAAAATGCAAAATATTAAACATCACTGTCATCAGCTTATGTTTTTAACCGACTTCCAAAAAGGAGGAGGTTCTCAATTCGACCGTATATATTTTTTTTTTATGTTTGTTCGCCGATATCTCCGTTATTTATGAACCGATTTTGAAAATTCTTTTTCTATTGGAAACGAGATAGTCCCAGAATGGTCCCTTGATAAGGAAATCAGGATCTGATGATGGAAGACCAGAGAAATCGATGAGAACTTTCAAAAATTGTAGTGGCGAGTGGTGCTTTTGCATATGATTTTAGTAGGCTTTTGACAAATTTAAAACTTGCCGTTGTTCGATCCCGACCTGATGATGGAGCCGGAAGACAGTCGAGGGATCTCCTTGACTATTTGGAGTAGTTGCCTTGTGTTTGGGCTTGAACGATTCGTATTGGTGAGTACTTTGCACCAAGATTGGTCATGACTGTCATTAAGGGTCTGATGATATGAGAACGATGGACAGCTCAGGGAACTCCTGAATGGTTTACAGTGACTAACTCGTGTTTGGACTTCATTCATTTATATTGATGAGAACTTTGCACCTATATGGATTATGTATAATGAAGGTCTGCAGTATACCTGATAATGGAGGTGATTGACATTCGAGGGAATTCTTCAACGATTTACGGCACTGAAAGCTGACTAACTCAGGACTGCTATTACCGTGATTTTTGGGTCTCAAGTAGCCGTCGTCTTCTCTTTTAAGAAGAATCCTAGCTTTCTCTGCCTATCACTTAAAATGGTGAAATAAAATATTTTTTAACAAAAAAAAACCGACTTCAAAAAGTAAACTAAAAAGCAAAAAATAAATTTACTTTGTTCAAAGTAATACATATTTTATAGAAAATCATATTTAATAACTATTTTATAATTTTGAAGTCGGTGCCAAGTAAATTATGCATACCAAACAACAACAGTATTAGAAAAATATATTGATCGGTACGTACTAATCATCTAACTAGCAAGAGGTATGTAGGTAATATCTTTACACTGTTATAGTTTTACTTGGCACCGACTTTAAGATTATAAAATAGTTATTAAATATTATTTCCTATTTAACTAAATGAAAATATGTATTACCTTGAACAAAGTAAATTTATTTTTAGCTTTTTAGTTTACTTTTTGAAGTCGTTTTTTTTTGTTTAAAATTATTTTTTTATTAAATGCTGGACATAAATGCAACTTTAAATAGTATGACACATTATTTTATTTAAAGAGTAACGATGGAGTTTCTTGTTCGTTCTTCTCCATTCGAATCTACAAATTGGAATGAGCAACTAGCTTCACTGACGAACAGACTGACAGACTACTTTTCTATTTTGACGTTTCAAAAGTAGGTATTTACGGTTTAGTTGGAATAAATGATTCTGACTTTTGACTTTGACTTTACAAAATAACAATACTTATTTAAATATCCCTTGTATTATGAACGTACGTAGCTCTTACTTAATTCGATGGTAATTATCATTGTATCGATGTAAAAGTATGGTGGCTATAAATTGGACAAAAACCGCAGTGTCCACGTGTATCGGGCGTTAATGTCAGCACGTGTGTCGCTTCCATCGCGTTAACGATTCAGCGATACACTGAGTTAAGGGTTGCTGCACATGTGCGTTTTATCTTTATATTAAACAATTAGCTACTCTCACGCGGTTTCACCCACTGCTCGGCTCCATTTGAACGTAGCGTGATGTTTTATAGCCTATAGCACTCGGGAACATTGTAGCTATCTATCAGTGAAATAATTTTGGCAATCCGACCAGCGGTTCCAAAGATTACCCCCTACATACAAATTTCCAAACTTACAAATTTTACCTCTTTATAATATTAGTATAGATGCGAGCCGCTTCGGTCCTGACTCTGCTGTCAGCTACCCCAAACTCTTTTCTCTGTCCTACCTAACCCTACTTTTTCTACCAACCCCGGCGTTTTTATTTTAATTCTTTACGTAGACAGTATTAACAATAGCGCATTTTATTAAAAATAACGACTTAAACACGTGAATCAACTGAGAAAAGGTCTACTAGTTTCAAGTCACAACGGGACTCTTAATCATGAGCAGCGTATGAAGCAACTGAGTAAGTCCATATATAAATTTAGTATATTGTGTTACAAAAGTTAATATCCACAAAAGGCAACTTATTTATCAATGTATTAATAGACACACATACGGTACATTAATCAAGATCATAGTTGCTACATATTACTATTGGACTTTCTTTCTGCATACCTATGATAGGAAAAGTAATCATGATATTTATATGGCATGAATTATCTTCCAGTCTACCTTACGGTGATACAGAAAAAGGTTATAGTAGATGCGATAATTCAAGGAACGAAAGGATAATTGATACCTAATCACCTTGAACACAAAATAACCAGCGATCTGCCGATTTCGTACGAGTGCAATGCTAATTCTAAATTTCTCATCTATCTAAACCGAGAACCGAGAGCAACTTACGTTATGAAGTGATTATAATATTAAGTTTGGGCTCGACCGGAGTGGTACCAAGGCCTTACAGATTATTGGCCTGAAGAACTTGTTGAGTTTTGCCGTGTGACTGAGGTTACCCGAGGCCCAACTCTTCCTCTACCCCCAACTCAAATCCTCTATCCTTAAATCCCTAATAATCAACAAAAGGCCGGCAACGAATGTCTTACGGGTGTCCATGGGTTGCAACAATTACTGACCACCAGGGCCTCGAGTCTGCTATTACAATAGTGTCAGAATAGTAGATCATTGGTTTCAAAATTGTTGATTTTGACAAGTTTGGTATTCTACTAACACGATAGCGTCATTATGACTTTTCAATGCCATTTCATTGAAATAATTCTCTAGACCGGTAATTTAATAATGCGGTAAATTACTAAAAAACTGTCAGTTCCTTTAGTCAATGTTTTACGTTTGGAATATTAATGTGCAGTTATTGTTTATAATTCGTAACAAGACATCTCGTAATATACATATATCTATCCTAATATTATAAATGCAAAAGTAGGTCTGTCTGTATGTCTGTGTTTCTTTCCGCCTAAACTACTGAACCGATTTCTGTGAAATTTGGTACAGATATAGGTTAAAACTCGAGAAAGGACATATGACAGTTTATTTATTTTTGTATACCAAAAATCTGCAGGATGTCACAATTCCATGCGAAATAAGTCTCAGGCAAAAGCTATTTTTAATATTTAATATGTATGTAATCATACTAACAGTAAAATCTCTCAAAAGAGGGTTTTAACAAGACTAACAAAATGAAAAATAATCACCGGTCTGTCCGCCACCTAACTATTCACTGTCTGTGATCTCCACACAAGAACGCGTCTGTGAACAGTGACATTTTTGCTATCGCTCTGCTAAACTATGAACCGGATTTTTTGGACCATTTTCAGAATTTCCTGCCCATTCTATACCGGTTTTACGAATATGTCGCCATTTCAATACGGTTTTTGTGTTAGAAAGTTTATTTTTATGTGATGAAAATATTTTTATTGGTCCTTTTGTCCGCATAAAAGACTAACGATGGGATCAATTTTTGTTGTTTTTATAATATAATACAATATAAATATGTATACGTCATTACTACGAATGTTTCAGAAATTGATTATGCATAAGAGTATCTCCTTACTCTGTTATTAAGTCATGCAGAAAATTTCCAGCTTTCCAGTCAGTTATTAAAAGAAATTACAAATTAGAATAAAGCAATTGCCGAAAAATTAACCGCGCGCATCAAACCAAGTCTCACTTAATTTTGATGTTGGCATTTGACGTTGACTTAGTCTCACCTAAAAATTATAATCAAATATCGACTTTATTAACGTTGATGTAAGTATCACTATCTACACAAGAACACATACATATATACATAATCTAGTTAGATAACCTAACAGTGTATGTTTACTTGGCCTAATGCAATGTGTCGTCTGAAAGCAATTTGCTACACCGCATGCGGTCTTTCTTTCATTACTACCACCCATCTGGGTCCTTTCGAAACTTCCACAATTTTTCCAATCAATTTACATCTTTGTCCTTGAAAATATCAGGTCTAAAATCGGTTGTACCGTTTTGCGTGTTACGGTCTTTTCGTCCTAAGGTAAACGGTTAGTTCGGAAAGGGTGTGCTGTTTTTAAAGTGAATTATTTTAAAGGAATACTTAGTAGGGACGTAGGGAGTTCGATAATATACGATTTTGATGCTCGAGTTAATATTTCAGGGGGTATTTCGTGGGTTGTTTAGTAGGCTTTCCGTATATTAGGTTGGAGGGATCGTAAAAATCTGTATGTACGTGCATTTTATACGTTTTTTATTTCATGGGGTGAGCGAGGATTCAATAAAACCGTTCTGATAATGTTAAGGTTACTCCTTGATATTTTATTGCTGTTTTTTGTGGGGAAGTTAAGTTTTTATGGAGTATAGAGTTACTAATCAGGACTGATTTGTTGGTTGAGTGGTCGTAAGCATCATTATCATCATCACCATCAGCCTGATGTTGTCCACTGCTGGACATAGGCCTCCCCAATTGTACGCCACTAAGCTCGATGTTCAGCTCTTCTCATCCAGCCACTGCCAGCCATCCTGATGATGTCGTCAGTCCACCTAGCAGGAGGGCAAGCTACACTACGTTTGCCTAGACGCGGTCCCCACTCTAGAATACGTTTACCCTAACGGTCATCGGTTCTTCGACAGATGTGACCTGCCCACTGCCACTTCAGTTTGTTAATCCTTAAGTAAGTAAGTATGACTCTTGATAATTATTATTGTCATCACAAAATATGTTGATACATTAGATAACGACCAAGTTCCACTTACATCAAGCTTAAGTCTATGTCTATACATAATTAAAAAAAATCACAAAAACTTATACCTCACTGTCTCTTTATCTGTGTTTGACCTTAAGTGAAACTGATTCACTGACTTCTTGCCTAGCAAGCGCACTAACAATAATTTTACCAACAAATGAGCCATATCGACAAGAAATTATTACATAAAATATAAAATCTTCAATAATATTTTTTTCCAAAATTAATCACTTCCCTATCCACGGTTACGCTACGTTTTATAATAACAAACCTATGTAGCCCGATGTCACGCTTGTCACCAAAATTTTAATTAACACCGACTGATTGACATTGATAAAATTAGACGCTTTCATCGCCTTCAGCGCTTTAATGATGCTGAACGATAAACAGTTTTAATAATATTAGCTTTTGCTGTTAGGCTAGTGTACTTTATATGGATATTTTGAGTATGTATTTTTAGTAAGTTTTGAAGGTCTACAAGCATTCATTACGTAAGGACTTGCTATGCCTTCACAATGTATACTATTTATGCTTTTGATGCACACAATGGACGATTCAGAGAGCAAATCTAAATTAGAACGGCAAACGAGCAGACGGGTTACCTCATAGTAAGCAATCTGCAAAAACACACCCGCAACAACGGAGCAGTTACAACTTACAAGTGTGTTGCTGATTTTTTAACGATTACGAATTTGGAAATTTAGGAATAGAGGGAGGGGAAGCATGGGCTTCAGGTAACCTCAGTCACACGGCGAAACACAACGTTGTGGTTGTTTCAAGCCGGTTTTCTGTGAGACCGTGATATCACGCCGGTCGAACCGACACATTAGCGCCACATTATAGTTCTCCCACACTTATAAGTACGTTGATATTATTTTGTCAGTGTTTAAAACCACCTACTCTTACTTAGAAGTGGGTGCCATAACTTCCAGGCCGTTACAACTGACTAATTACCATTATTTATCTTAAAAAACAGAAATGACTAACACTACATCCTACGTAGCCGTGTCGTTAAACTACCTCGTAGGCGTTGATCTAACTTCCACGCCACCAACTGCTGATACGCAAGACTGAACAAACAAACCAGATATTCTGAGTATCTGTCATGATAGTCACCTTAATTATCGCTAAATTCCCTCTATTCATGACGTCAGTGTTTCAGAGTTACAGTACTTCTCATTGATTGCGTTCGTGCGGTGTTGCCAATTAGTCCTTTTCAATCAACGCCTGACGCTGTGAGATTTATTTAGCCTTTTAAAAGGGATAATTGCTGTTCTATCTTTACCTATACCTACGTAAGTGCGTGTAGTTACGTTAAATTGTTTAATGAAAGTGATATTTTTATAATAAATTTATTAAATCATTTTATCGTCCTCCTTATTAAGAACCTGTTTCATAATGTCTCTAATTGACACTGCATCGCTTCATGGTATAAAACAAAGTCGCTTTCTCTGCTCCTATATCCCTATGTATGCTTCTGTGAAGTTTCACGACGGATTTGATTTTTAATAGATAGTTTTCTATGTATAACATCAATTAAGCAGTGGAGTAATTTTATATCAGAATTCCACCCATACGATATCGGAGCGGTTCGCTAGTACCAAATAAACTTGAGTAAAGAATGTAGTTTTACAGGAAATTATAATGGAGATGGTGAAATAAAGGCTATGAGTAATTATGTTCTTCAAATAATAGGCAGAGTTTCAAAGGTCATCGTTAAGGTGAAAATATATTTAAGTTTCCTGACGTGCTTTCATACCTATAAAAGCACGCAATACGACTTCCAAGTATAAATTTAGCCGTAACAAAAATTTGTAAACGAGTCTCGAATATATTAGTGCAAGATATTTTTCTACATTTACATTTCTACACTAGAATTTGCCTTAATAAGAAAACAAGTACAGTATTCTAATTTTTTTTATAAATTAACTAACGATAATAAAGGTCATCATAGTTACACGCAACGCGGAGTAACACACGCAAATCGCTTACTATTTTAAGAACCAAATTGTATACTAAAAATAAATCGAATGCAATCTAAAAATGACCAAGAAAAGCAGTTACAAAACCACCTGCGCCTTCCTTTTCAACAATATCAGAAAAGAGCTGAGCGTTTAAAAAGGGGCCGTACACATTTCGTATTTCCTCTCCCAAATAAACAGACCCAATAAATAACCCCATGGACAAAAATATGCCTTTACAAAGAAAGGCGGAAAGGGCAATGTTTTTAACATCGTCCAAAACATTTAAGGTTTCCATAATCGTGCACACACTAAGCGAAAAATATCGAATTTCAATTTTCGGACCAGAACGCCCATGTTTCGTCCCAAATTCCATACAAAAACCCTTTTTGGAACGGTCACAATAGATTCGTGACAAGGAATTATCGGTTCGAGCTTGACGACCCGAATGCTACACCACAATGAGCTTGAAGCTGGATTTTCCATGTGAAGCTCGGTCACTTTTTTGGAAAAACTTTTTAAATTGTTGTTTTCTGTATAGATTTTAGATTAGTCAGTAACAGTGAAGTGAAGGTGCGAATTCTAAATAAATTGATATCCACTTGAAATAAATTTTAGGTACCTACAAGTGACGAGCATAGGTGAATAAACTACTAAACTCATTCATTTATACAAAGCCTTTAGTTATTACAGCAATCAGTAATGAGTTTCGTATAAAAGGACCAGAAGCTTTCAGTCTAAGGATGAAAGGACCAAATAAAATTTCAACATAATTTCGAAATAAACAGTAAAATCCTTTGGGTCAACTAATTTTTGCTCCAACCACGTGAAAGTCATATTCAATGTATTAATTAAATGTAACACTAGAGGGTTTTATTCACATATACTCTCCTTTCAAACAATGGACTTTGCGAAAATGTATTAAAATACACCCTCTACTTATATTAGAAGGAACAAAAGGAACAATTTCACACTGTTGAACATTAAAACTCACACACGTACATGAGAGAGAGTAAATGAAACAGACGCGTAAACTCACACATTATTTCTGACTAGTGAAAAAGGTACAATCATAAACAAAAGAGGAATAAACTAAGCTTTCGACAAACAGGAAAAATAGTTCCACAGAATGGCCGAACAAAATCAGAGTTCGCTTAGTTTTTCCATTACAAGTTCAGCACGCAACCAGCGGATTACATTGCAATATTCTATTTTTTCAACACTCCTTTATTTTATTTGGCTTTCGTTGGATAGTGTTTTTGTTCGTGATTATACAAGATTATTATGTGTGTTCTTGGAGTTTGGTTTTATTTGCACGATTCTTTGTGTTTTTATTAGTGAAATAGTTTATTTTGCTAGTATAGCTTGGTTATTTCTTTTGTCATAATGATATAAAGTTAGTGCTTCATAGATATTTGTGGCGATTTGGTTAATCAGTGAGTCATTTATATTGTTAGAGTTTCGACACATATCAATCTTTTTTTAGATTAAAATTAAATAAGTTTACTAATGGCATACTATCATTTTTTAAATTTTCATTAAATTTATAGTGGCAAGTGGAAATATATTTAGTTTTTTCGTTGCGGGATCCAAGACAGTCCAGAGTGGACGCAACGTCTGTCACAACTGAGGGTCGGGCACGCTGTTATAGCAGTGGTAAGACCCCTCTTTGAGGAGTGGCTTGGGAGAAGCTATGGTGTCCTCACCTTCCGCCTGATGTAGGGGCTTAGCGGGTACGGCAGGTTCCTGTTTCGGATCGAGTGTCGTCATTGGGAAGACCACCCTGAGGATGAGGGAACTATCCTCCTCACGCTCGAACCGCCTCAGTAGACGACATTCCGGGTGTCGCGGATCGAGAGACAATCTCCGGCTACCGTAAGCGCGGGTCAGTAAGAGTTGCTTGCTGCCCGACTAGAACTAGACCGGGGCGGACGGCGCGTAGCATACCGCGCGTGTCTCAAAGAGCCAATAGATCACCACAGATGGTGCCTTATAGGGCTGATGTTAAGCTGGGTTGCGGGTTAAGCGAAATGAGTCAGCAGAGCAGGAGAAGAAAAGAGTGGGGGAGGTAATTTGATGACTTTCCCGATGGCTATCGTGTCTGGTCTTCAGTGTTCCGGTGTTTTCATGGTTGTATCTACTGTAGATCTTAACTTACAGGAGTTGCAGCGCTTTAGGGAGGTTGCGGCGGGTTTGTACCATAAAAAATAATATCATCACTTGCGAAAATTGCGTTATTTTTCGTAATTCTTAATAGAGAATTTATTTTTGAAAATAAAACATCAATAATAACTTTTAATATACTGTTGTAGTTACGGTCTGGGAATATAATCTCGATTCGCTCCATTATCAAGGATAGAATAGGTAGTGTTATGAAATGAAACTTTCAATTGAAAGTCATACAGAAAATCCAACGTTTGCCAGCTAGGAATTTCATATCCGGGTCGGAAATCCACTTTGATTGTGTGGACGGTAGAATTTTGAACCAAAAAATTGCAAAACTCACACGCTCTATGAGGGTCGTAAATATCGGAGTGTTAAGATTCAATTTCCACTTGTGGATCGACAGGTTTTTTGATTGGGTGTATCAGATTTCGAAGTTGTAGAAACAACGTTTCTTTTTAATGCTGTGTAGTCGGCTAGGAGGCTGAATTAAAAAGTTTAGATAGTAAGTTAGGATAGAAAAGTATTTCGATTTTTCCGAAGCTAACTTATTTAATAAACGGGAGAGGGATCACCATGTCTATGGGCTCTTTGAGAATTTCAATGAGTAAAGTAAAATTAAAGCAACTGATAATTTTTTCCTCTTTCCTACTCAACGGAGGGCACTAGGTCGGATCTTTAATCTTTCGTTTTTAAAGAATTTGTTAGTATTACACCATTTCAAGTTTGGATATTTTAATGTGTGCTTTTTTAATTTATTTATTTATTGCATTCATGTCGTTTACAAGGTGTTGTTATAAAATATAAGTATCGTACATGAACCCTGCGAGGGCACCGCAACATTTTGTATACTTATCCTAATATTAATTGCATGCCATATTATTTAGAAATATATCATTGTTACATTATCAAATTATATAAAAATACACACACTTTGTTTGTTACATTGTCGGTTTATATTATATAATGTCAAAATGTCATTGTTTAATTCATTATTTAATTTCAATGTTAATTAATTAATTAAATTTTGGATATCATTTATATGGTTTCTACATTATTACATTGCGTCTTCATCTGATAATTTATATACAAAATAGGTACAAGAATAGTGTCAATTTGTTAAGAATTCATTTAGGCTATAATAACATTTCTGTATTAGGTGCATTTTAAGTACATTTACAAATTTATTATCAAATTCTGTCTTTTATGTCATTGGGCAGTTTATTATAAATTTTTATGCACATTACTAGAGGTCCTGAGTGAAATATAGCTAGTTTGGAACTCGGCAAAGCTAATTCATTTTTGACTCTTATGGAGCGTTGCAGCGGTCTTTGATTCTTAACTACAGAGAATAGTGACGTGTGCTTTCTAACAAACTTGCTTACTTCCAAAATGTAAATACTTGTAACAGTTATCATTTTATATTTAATAAAATATGGTTTACAGCTCTGCATTTGGTCTATATTTGCGAGAATTCTCACGCATCTTTTTTGTAAGATGAAAAGTTTTTCTACTTCAACACAATTTCCCCACACTATAATTCCATATGTTAAACACGAGTAGGCGTAGGCATAATATGCTGTCATCGCTGTTTTGAAATTAGTTGATAATTCCTAATGGGCAGGCATTTGACTGTTATCACGCCTGGTGGTAAGCTATGATGCGACTTTCGAAGGAGCACGCCTACCCCTAAGCAAATTTAACGGCTTGCTGTCAAAACGTAGCCGTAAAATAATATCAAATCATGGCAGTAAGAGAACAAAGGGTACTCATACGATGTCGTTATCATATTTTAAACTCTCAAATATTTTCTATGACGTTCGCAACTTAGTAATCAAATTCATAAACCAACGTAAACAGCGTGCAACAATAAAATCAAACGAGGATATAAAAAACAACTATTTTCACACCTTGTTACACTGAAAACTAGAAAAATCTAAACTTTTCATTGAATTTTTTAGTTTTACAAACTATGAAACTATCGCTGGAAATCAAATGGCAAAGCGAAAAATAATTCGAGGAGTGAATTGAGTCAGTTAGTATTGAGAGTGCAAATGAAACGTACAGCGGCTAGCGAATCAACCAACTCCAATCTGCAAATTTGTATCATTGTATTTTCGGCTTAGTATCAAAATTATAGGGTTGAAAATCTAATAAAGACATTTTGTCAGAAAAAAATCGGTTGACCTGCTGGCATAGGTCCGTAGTATGTAGGCAGTAAAAAAATATATTTGAAAACTATTGAAAAAGTTGTGGAACTTTTTTTTATTTCAAATCGGTTTTTATAAATGTTCGTTATGTGTTATTCAAAAATTTTAGGTGTGTATTTCACTAAAAAAATAAACAAAAATAATTTAGCCAGCCTCTTTGATAGAAAAGCAAGTACGAGTAACGAGCCAGGAGTTTGATTGCAAGTTCCATTTGGATCAGAAAAAATATGATTGGGTTTTTTTATGTACACCGTATTTTTGTGTAAGATCTAGTTACTAAAATCTTGGATACCCGAGTAAAGAAGTAAGAAAGACTAAAATCTTGGATACCCCACCCCATCGGTGATGAAGCTGCCACGCTAATACGCCCGATGTTCTGGCTCTACACAATCACTACATATCTCTTAAAAAACGCATCAAAATCTTTTGCGTAGTTTTCAAGATTTAAGCATACTTACATAGAGATATAGGGACAGAAAAAGTGACTTTGTTTTATACTTTCCGGTGAAGATATAAAGCTTATTTCATCAACCTTTTTTTAAATAAATTATTCCAGTCTTAAAAACCTTACATACGTCATACACAATATCTACAAGCCCCAATCCTCAAATCTCTGACCCCTCAAGACCGCCAAATCAATTGCAACTTCCCTGTGTCCTTGTGAAGCGCCGATTGCTTACTTAGGTGAAACGTCCTCTCATTTGCTACCCTTTTCTAAAAAAAAAAAACAGGTTTGCCCCACTTTATTATTGTGGACAAACACTTTACTATCGCCATCATTATGCTTTTATAGCTTTGTAACTAGTTTCTAAGATAAATTAGGTACAAGTTTTATCATTTTGTCCTTGTTATTTTTGGGAACATTTATTTTTCGAGGGTCCAAAAGAAACTTGAATGCGGTTAACATAAATGTTGCTAATGTATTTGTAGAGTAATTTTCTTTATTTGCCAATATACATATTCACGGTTTTATGGGTGGAATGAATTTTGGATTAGCGCAAATCATTTTCGGAATTTATTTATTTGTACTTCTATAGATAGCAAAGTTTTGTGAAGAAATGGGGCATTTCTCCAGGTGAACATAATCCTTTATTAATAACTTCCAGATCGACCAGCATTAAACGATCTGCACTAGGAAGTTATAGTTGCAGTTTTTTTCGGAAAATGTATTGTTTCTGATTAATAAGTTTTATTTCATCAACACAGAAGAACTATATTCCAATTCCCCATACCAAGTTCCATCGAAAATCGTTCTTATCGTGTCTCAAACCAAAATTCTCTAACGGAAGATTGCCAACGGTACTAGGATCAAATAATAGAACGGTATTAGAGCGAAAAATATCACGTGAAATATATTTTGTAACACCCTATGGCCTTACAACTGCACTGGAGGCGCGGTTGGTACAATTTATAAGATTTCGGTATAGATTCTGGTTATTTTTGGTTTTTGAAATATTTGGTCCTTTGAGTCGAGGAAAGATAGTTACTATATTAACTAGGTTTTTTTTCATTTTGTTACCCTGATGGGTTATACTATTTTCTGGATGTTTTTTGTTTTAAAAACGTATTTTAAAACTTCTTATTTCTTTGTCACATTAAACTATACAATCAAACTTAATTAACAATCTCATTTTATGTAACCAAATTAGTGTGATTGACACGTTGCATGTAGTCTTAAATGTTTCGAAATCATTTAAACATATTGTTTTTTACGGGACAGGAAATATTTTAGTCAGTTCAGTCACTTGATGGCCAATGACGCAACACAACGGTGCAGCGTTGGGGCGGCTAAAACAGTGCGTTCTTTTTGTAGGATTTGAAGGTTGCATTGGTTTATGATTGTTGTCAGTTTATTTCAAAGTTCTATCTTACGATCAAGTGTTTATTTAACATTGTTGAAATTATGAAATTGTGAAGGTCATTCCAAAATTTTAATCCAATCTGAAGTACCTACTATAAGCTGTTGAAAATTAAAACAAAGTTGTAACTCAAGAACTAATAATAATAATAAAAATTTAATCCGTAAAGATTAAATTAATTTTGATGCAATCAAAACTATTGAAATTGAAAAAGTTACAATGGATTCAGATTTTTTTAAGAAATTTGAAGTCCAATGAGCAACATTGGATGAAAAAGTTGGCAAACAAATTATATTTGATGAGTTTTTGCTAAGCCACGAAGAAGATGATTAGTTTTGAACTGCGTAAGGTGCAGATTTAGAATTTTCTGCTAAGGTGAATTTGGTTCAAAGTAATTATAACAATAGTTGCTAATGAAACTAAAATTAATTATTCTCCAATTAACAAAATAATAACACAAAGGTGGCTTCTGTTGTCTGTGAACTTTGAAGTATCTTTACTTAAAAAACTAATATACCATTATTTTAACCCAAGAAAGAAATTTTGAAATAGAATTATTAGTCTCAAAAGAGAGAGAGAGAGAGAGATAGTGGTAATACTCCGTCGAATTGAGAACCTCTTCTTTTCTTTAAAGTCGGTTTAAAGAAACAGTTACCTAACTGTAAAGTATTCCAAAATTAAATTTATTTTTTAAATCTTTTAATTTAAACGTACTTAAATTTTACTGCCCCCATTATTTATGCATTCATATTATCTTTCGAAATTTTAGGTTTTTATTTTCCAAAGACCTTAGTCCCGGGCTGTGTGAAAAAGCTATTAAAATGGTAATAAAGTTTTACATGGCTAAACTTTGGTATTTTTTTGTTAATTAATCCTGTCCAGTTCTTTTTCTGTTGGTTCTTCGTTCTTGTTAGCTCCTTAATTACAATGTTTTTATAATGTAGATTAATGATCATCCCAATTGAAATGTATATTTGTGGATAATGATGGCACCTCATTATTTATTTATTTTTCGATATCTTATTGTCTCTTTTCCAAAGTTTACTTCTATTACTGAAATACTTTTGTTAGGTCAGTATATCTAAATGTTAGGTATGTAAAGACAATGAAGAAACAGAATCAGGTGATTATATTTAGAACAAGCTTTTTCCCGCGACTTTGTTCCCGTGGACTAGTGACTTCCTAGGTTTTTGGTTTAAAACCTATCTTGATATCCTTTCTCGAGTTCAAAACTATGTCTGTACCAAATTTCACACAGACAGGTTCAGTAGTTAAGGCCTCAAGAAAAGACAGACAGGCAGACAGACAGAGTAACTTTTGCATTTTTAGTTTGGTTATATTATGTTTTTCCTTTAATTTTTTAGAAGAGATTCTATTCATTCATATTACTGCCTCTTCCCAAAAGCATCCTACGTGATATTTGGTTACGACTGTATTATATAGGTATTATTTACAGTAATTTCTTCGAGCACTTTCCTTACTTAAATCTTAATAATATCACATAAAAATGAGAACCGTTTTCAATTTGTTCCCGACGCTCCTTTGCATTTTCAATTCCTAGAATAACAAATCAATTCATTCATTCATTCACGACCAATTTCCTTAAACACGTTATCTTCATCTTCATCTCCATTCATCTTCACCCCTTCACCACTTTCTGCCCAAAATTGTCACCTCATACATTTTTTACAAGCAGTGCAAATGCAATCTGTCCCAAACACGATTAGATTTATCGAAGCATCCGTCGCCCGCTTCTCACAGACGCATCGCCACATTAGGGATTCGCTTCAGGTAGGAGTTTCAATACAGAAAATTGAGTTTCTCAGTGAAACCTTGGAAGTAAAATATTTTCGGACCAAGCAGGTATCGCCTTTGGGGCAAGATCTACAAATTATTGATGTTGTGGATTGAATAACGTTTCAAGTTCAAGGAATGAGTGCTCGTCTGATGTCGGTATTTGAATTAGTTTCATATATAGATCAGTAGAGATGTTTACTTTGCCTGAATCTTGAATGTATGCTCTATTGCACTTTTGATTAACAACACGAAGAAAATTGATTATGTACTACTTATTTTTAGAAAACAATTTTCGATGGATGCTTCTTGTCTCGATAAGTCATAATTAGCGTATAAGTGGCCATTGCTGAGCAAAGGCTTTTTTCACCGGGAAAAGGTTTGAGCTTTATTTACCACGCTTGCTCAAGGTAAATTTGCAATGTCAAACTAATAATTTGAAATTATAAGTCCAAGTTTCCTCACGATGTTTTCATTCCCCGTTTGTGAGTAGTACACTAAGAAAGTATCATAAAGTATATACAACTTAAAAACGTAACATTGGTACTTGTCAAGTTTCGAACCGAACAAGACTCATGCATGAAAAGCCTCCTAAAGCTTAACAACATCCAGGCCACTACCACTATTTTTAGTAATTCTAACTTTTAATCTATTTTGGGATTATTTTGTTATAATACCCTGCAAAAAAGCATATTTCTCTTCGTACAAATATAACTAAGGGACTCTTGCTGTTCTTTACAATTTGACGAATACAAACGATTCGAGACACAGTACAGATTCAAAAATATCCTGAACCTTTCTAAAACAATACTCAATACCTCGCTAAATTTGTCGGCAAATATCATTGTAAGTGACAAGTTATAAATAAAATCCAATCTCAATGGCAAATTTACTGAAATAAAAGCGACAAAGCAATTCTAGAACAAAGTAATGTTATCTAAGATTCCAAAGAGGTTTGTTATCGAAATCGAATAGAGTTTTCAATAAAATGAACATTTAATTAATTTTATTTTGTGCGAAAATGAATTGGGTGGCGATTACAATACTTATGTCGGTCGTTTGTAAAATAAGAATTTAATTTATAAAAACATAAATATTATTGTCCTCGTTTACATATATAAAAAAAAACAATGTTCTTTTCGTGTGATCTAGCCGTGTTGGCTTACAGGCTAAAACCGTGACCAAACAGGATCTGAAGTCAATCCTCGAGGTCGAGAGAGGATTAATCGGTAGTGGCCTGAGGAATTCAAAATCAAAATGTGGCACGAAGTTAGCAGTTAAAATGTTCCTCACCCAGAAATACTGCTTTTAATGATTAGTAGAAAAAGAACCTACAGAACCAAACTATATCGTGCCTAAATTCTCTATGGAACACCATATAAAATAAGATGCGTGTTACATATATTATAATAAAGTTAGGTGTTTTTCACAACCTTTTATATTAAAAAGTAAATAACAGACCTTTTCTTAATAATATTTCTATAGAACCTGTCCCCCAATATTTTCTTGAACAAGCTTAATGTAAAACCGGCTACAAAAACAAACCCTGAAGATATCAAAAATACACCAGCTAATAGTCAATGCTATGCAGTTTGCATGTAACGTGTAGGAATACCAAATACATTACACATTCTAGACGGGGCCAGTTCGATACAACGTCGCTCCGGGCTACTGCACCGGTATTGATATGAAAAATACGATTGTATGTGTGTTCGTACGAATAAATGCTGAATAAGAAATGGAAAATGAACGTATAAATGGTTTAGAGGTTCTGATATTTCCTTTGCTGTTCCATTATGTATTTTGGTGTGTTATTCTTATGGTTTGGAATTGATTAATGATTTTTATTATGATATTCAGTCGAGGTTACGGGACAATAAGGTACCATGGCCTCGGCCTGGAGTAGCAGAAGGAACGGAGGGAGTCTGAGTCAGTGACAGTCTGACTCACTCCCTTTTACCTCACCCTGAACAAGAGAAGTAATTTGAAGACTTTCTCTTCGCAAAAAAGAGTTAGGTACTTATAACAATTTAAGTGGCTATTTCCTTTATATTTAAATTTGTAAAGTTTTAATGAAGCCGAAATTACTTTTGACTGCATTACTTATCTTATCTTTGTATGTCATTAAATAATAACTTAATATTATTAAATACAATTTATCCCTGCAAACACCGTAACGCCTCTACCCCTCTTATTACAAAACAAAGTCTATCTTTAGTCCAGGTTTAAACCATTGAGTCGGGTTTTGAATTTTGAATCTTATTGTCATCAACCTTCAATTTGAAATACGAAAACTGGCTCAATGGTTTAGTCCTAGCCTAAAGTAAAACCTTGTTTTGTAATAAGGCCGTAGATGTTTGATAATTATTACAGTTTTTTTCGTTGTCTAAGATGACAAAGTCATTCAAAGAACGGTTTGCATGGGAAAGAACAACTATAGAGATTCTTGCATGCAAATTATTATCCTGAAGAAATAACTGATGGACTCACACTGTTTAAATTATTTTTTTATGTCATAGGTTATCAAAAAACAACAGTCAATAACACACAATTGAAGTAGGTAAATGATTTGATTTTGACTTTAAAAACAAGATATTTAATATGTATACTAAATTACTTGCAATTTATTCATATTTTCTGACCTTTTAAAACTTTCCTGAAATACAAATATTTTTATACTAAAATCATCAAAGTGCGTTCATCCGTTCTTAAGTTTTAGCGAGAATAACGTACACCGACTGTCATAATATTATAAGAAGCTTGCAATTTTTTTGACTAAAAGAACCAATGTTTAATTTCTTAAACAGACGTAAACGCTTCGCTTAGCAACTACATCCATCCATTCTTAAAGGCTTACTTATTTTAACACAAAAGTTTAACAATAATTCATATGAATTTCAGATTGATAAATGAGTACATATGTGGTACTACATTTTATTAAAATACAGATTCAAATTGAATACGAAATGAAAAATAAATTGAAAATTATTTAATAATGTGACAATGAAACCCACGCTATCCGTCTTGTTTCGAGCGACAGACAGTGAAATGAAAGGTTCATTGCCCTCTTGAGCATATTGCCAACCTTCCGATATACAGTGTGAGTCACTTTATAAAAGCCTTTTGTATTCGGTACTTACAGTACAGGGTGTGCTTTGTACAAAAAGTTTCGTATGAACTTACGCTTTATTCTTTAAAGCTGCATTTTTATTTTGAGTAGCCAATTCTTCTCATTCCCAATCCCTAAATCTTTGAAATCATAATCAACATCCATTCTATTCGGTAAAAATCGTGTTAATTTGTTGAGGTAAGCTGTAGAAAAAGGTTTTAAAATTTATTAATTGTGGAAGAAATTTAAGGCTTATTCCCTGATTAACTAAAATGTTACTAGTGTGTTGAACTATTCATATGATTCTTGTCTGTAGAGTTAATGTATCAATCAGTGTTGTCACTTATTCACAAGTTGAAGGAGTTTTTGCTAAATAATATCCTTTTAGTTTGGTCGCAATATGTCTGGTATATTTAATAGGCAGTTTGTGAGCCACTTTGCCCTACAATTATTATGGTCAATAATGATGTAACTTTTCTCACATGTAAAAGTCAAACATAAATATATATAATACATAAGTCTAAAACTAAAACCATACACTTTTATCACTGGAATCCGAAAATCCATGGCCTTTTTTGAGAGGAGAAAATGATCAAGTGACATCACTCGATTTAGGTTTTTTTTTTAATTGATCTTTTACAATCTCCACATCTCCACGGACTCGGGGTCCTTGCCCTTGTCAAACAATATCCAGTTAAGATTACTAAAATTAAATATTAAAATAATACGAATTTTAAATACCTACTACAACTAACCACATAACTATAGTATTTTATAGAAGATATTACATATTACATTTAAATATCTACAATAATACAATCTAATTTACATTACATTTTTATCGAAGGCTCTGTTAAGTCAGCCCACCAACACGCTGGGTCAGCCGGCCTGCTCCAGCAATTAACCATTCGATTATCAACTTTTTAGCAGCCGAACAACTCAGCGCCGCCGACTATAGGTCATTTTTAAGCATATGACGACTCAGCCCACGCGATAATGACCCGACTCCAGCAGAGCTTACAACATGTCATAAGTTCATTTGTTACTCGCTTTAAGTTGGACAAGAGGGAGTGCCAGACTCTTATTTACTATAAATCACCATACCTTCTCCTGCGCGCTTCTTTTTTGCGCTTCAGCCGCAACAAGACTGCATAACTTGACAGCCATAATACTAAACACCAACAATACCTACACTCGTTTCATCGCTATTCGAAAAGCTTGATACATTGCCTGAGGGAACAACTCCGCATCGCTTCTCTGTTTTCTTGCTGTCACTTATCATAAGCTCGATTTATGTACTTTAACATACATTTTAGAAAACTAAATGTATTTTTGAGTGAGTTACGTGCTTGCTAGTTTTTTTTTGGTTGATTTATCATACTTTCGTTGTAATGTGAGTGGCAGTCTCATTCTGGATTATATTGTTTTGTTTAAAAAACTAGAATCATTTATTTTTAGTTAGTTATGCAAATTAAGTTTGGATCTATATCTCGGAATACTAAAATAGGTTTTCAACTTTCAATTCTATTATAATTGTTTGAATATAATTTGAGATATAAAAATTTACACATTCGCCATTTTTTATAAACAACAGTGAGGGGTTCTTTGGTCACGCAACCTACCCTTGCATTTTTTTTTAATAAACATATGCGTCCCCTGTAGTGACGTGATCAGCGTCGCCCATGGACACCTGCATCCCCAAAAGAGTCACAGGCGCCACGCCGGCCTTCTGAAAAGGAGTTAGCACGTTACTTAAAGGTTTGAAGGTCGTATCCGTTCGAAAATACCGCCACAGAAAGGTCTTTATTTCAATCTTTTTGAGGTAAATTTACTTACATATTTTAAATTATTTTTTCAAAAGTTAGTCTTTGTTTAGTGTTTGGAAGCCAGTGAAAAACTGTTGGAAGCGAATCGTCCACTAATCCGTCTTCTAAACCCTCATGGCTTTCAAGCTTCTAATCCCATTGTAAAACAGCACGAGGCAAAACTTCACTATCGAAAGCCAAACTAACAACCACTCGAACAACACCCTAACCTATTAATTATACAATAACAACAGCCTCAATTAATATTCTCATTCCACGGATTGATAAGGGTACACAAAGTCTAAACTTATGTCAATCAAAGTACAAAATTCCAGTTCGAAAGGTCAAGTGAAGGTCATTGGAAATATCTTTCCGAAGCAATATTGACTTGAACCCTGTTCGTCACAATAACCCTTCGTAAGGAGAAATATGAGGATGTCAGCGATATGCAATATTTGAGGTAATTCCATCGGTTGCTAGAATTCAAAGGGTTATGAGGTGGAATGTACGAACACATACATATATATATATGTATGACGTTTATAGGTATGGCGTTTAAAGAATACAATTCTATAAGTGTTTAGGTAAAAATAAAGTTGCTTTAACTGAAAGGCTTGTCAACGCTAAAATTAACTAATCTCCTGTTAAATCTCTTGTCAAGTCATCTGATTGGTTGTTGATAATTCAGTCAACCAATCAGATAACTTGACAAGAGTTTAAACTATTTTAACATTGATCAGCCTTTCGGAAACCGGGGTAAGTCTTTTATTTAACGAAGTGTGGGTAGAAGTGCTTATGGATATCATATTACTTCTGAACAAAGACTGGTTAATACCAATTTGCCCGGTTTTGAGATCGGACATTAGTCCGATCTCAAAACCGGGCCCTCGCGCATGAGCAGCCTTAACGCCCGTGCCATTACGGAATTTGCCCCAAAAAATAATTATGAAAGGAGTACAAACAAAAGCACAAACCTTTAAAAATATAGGAACTTTTTGTATTCAAATATGAATTCTTTAAATATTTTTATCCTACCGTCTTCATTTTGATTGTTCATCCATCCCACCCTTCATAAACTCAAACAAGCCAAAAGGTCAACAACCCCAGCATTAATTTAAATACTAAGGAAATGAAAGCATCTATAATAACCTTATCTTTCAAATCCAAATAGTCAAACCTGTACCATTCTACGAATTTGTTAATGAAAAACCTTCAACTTTTACAACATTAAGCTTTATTCCGTTCTATGTAAAGAACAATTTTGTTAATCAAGGATTATAATAGAGAAAAATGGGTGTCCCCTCTCATCGCGAAAGCAAGCCAATTGTGAGATATTAGAGGAAATTCAAGGCTGCCGTTTGAGATAATAATGTTCTTATTTACAGAAGAAGAAAACTGCTTACTCGTTTTTATTTTTGTGATTTATTAAAGGAAATTACTGAATTCAATATAAATACATACATCTGAGTTAAGCAGCTATTTCTCGAAGTTGATTTAAGTGATTGAAGAATAAATTCTTCGGAGAAAAATATAACATTGGCTTCTATGTAAATTGCTGTGTTTGCTCTTAGGGCATTCGTATTATTGGCTTTTAAGACCAAGTTCTACATTATGGTCGACTAGTAGAACGTAAGCTATTAATATTTATTGAAAATAATTACTTACCCGTGTGAATTAACTGTGAAAATCTTGCCGCGACGCAAACACTTCGCACGAATATGTGTCCCTTTGTTTTTTAGCTACTACACAAAAAAACTATCAATTTTCTAAAAATTAATAAATCTTCCTGTTCTTAACGCGTTTAGTATTAATATTAGTGACATTTTTTTTTTAAACTATGGCCCGCGTTCCTTTTCTTTCTCTTTAGATCACACAACACCAGCCCTAAAGAGCAGTTTGTGGTGGTATTCTATACTTACTCTTTGAAGCGCGCCACGTGGAACGCTGCGCGCCGCACGCGTCTTGGTTGGGTCAGATCTAGTTCTGGTCGGGCGGCGAGCTACCCTTACTCAACGTCCGCAGAACCGCGTTTACGATGGCCGGAGATCATCTCGCGATAATCTGATGGTAAGCAATCGTCGTCGCCCATGAACCCCGTAATACTAAAAAAATTACAAGTTGTACATCAATGTTTTGGATGTAAACATATTATGAATTGGATATAACGTGTACAATATTGGGCTTCCAGTAACCTTAGTCTTACAGCAAAATACAAGACAAGTGTAGTTTTACATGGTTCTAAAAACAGCTTTAAATTGTGTTTAATAAATGTTACCTGACCGTCGAAAACTATGAAAATAAAGAGGTTTATTAATTTATTAAACATGCTCTTAAATTAAACATTGTAACGTACCTCCGATGTTTAAAAAAATAAGACAATTTAAATTACAAATTGTGTTTCGTTCAATCAATGTTCATCTTAATCATTAAAACTAGGAAAACTAAAGTAGGTCTGAGATTTAATTAATCTATATTTTTGACCTTTTAAAATTATTACAAGGCATTTTGGCTCTTAAAGACGTAGTAATAAAAGATAAGTTAGCCAGCTGTCAAGTAGCAGTTCTAGAACGTTCCCGTCTCCCATAGGTGAGATTTATCTCAATAATGGAATGGACATCATTGCCTTTATTTGTTTGAAGTTCTCCCAATTTTCTAAAATGTTATTTAGGAATTAATTCTAGATTATTTCTTCTTTACTTTCAAATATCGCTACCAACTATTTAAATGATCGACAGTTATAAAATCTACCATTTATCATGTCGTTTTGCGTCAAATAGCATATATTTTTTTAAACAATTAACTAGTAATAGTATACAGATATCAAATATACATTATATAAAACACTTAATTAATATATAAAAATAAATAATAAGTGCAAAAATATTTAATTTTTAAACAATAATTTTATTGTATTGAAATGTCAAAACATTTGTTTATTTTCGTAAACTTTTTTGAATTTAGAAATGCCGTATTTGGTTCTGTGGACTGAACGGTAGAGGTTTAATTAAATTTTAGTTATGTTTTCATATCGCACTTTACTACAATAGTCACTGAGTTTAAAAAGAGTATCGTCATCAACCGGGGAACGTGTTTAAAGATGGTTGCTACACCTCCCACGCTTGGCAGAATTATTGATAAGTACAAGTTCAGGTCACAAAAGATTATGAGCATATAACTGCTTGTTAGAAACTTTGAATGTATGAATTGATTTAGCTAATAGACTCAGTCCTTGTCGTAAGGATTTTTGAAATTGCAAAATGGCCCAGTGACATCCCCGCCCTAAATTGAGCGAGTGGTCAGATCTTTACCAATAAAACCAACCTGTTTCTCCTGATCCGACTGTGCCGCGGTACATACAAGTTACTATATATGGCGAATCAGTTTAAATTACCTGTAAAGGCTAAGTAATATGTGGAAATAAATAAATAAATCATTCTCTACACACCCCAGACCTTAAAATATTTCTATATCTATAATATGAAGGTAAACAAAATTAATATTATATAATAATATTATTAAATCAGACATTATATTGTAATTTCCGTTATACATATTCAAAATTATATCTGTCTAGACAACTAAAGAACAAATTTAAAATTAATAAAATGTAAACAATATGTATTGATAATTTTATTATGACTAGACGGAGCCACAATAATGAACATAACTTACTACATATGAGCTTTATTTAATACATACATATATACATATATTATATAATCTGTAATGTAAATCACGATACTGAAAAGCTTTTCAACCTATTTAAATATACCATGTTTCATCAGTCGACTTTCAATCGTAACTTTATGCGATAAAGTTCAAAATACATCAAAAGTTTTGGGGCTTGATGGTAGCTATACATGCTGTTGTCTCTACAATGAAGGCCGAGTAATTATCCGGGTTTACTTGAATACCGTCTGCACGGAAAACTCAAAACGCGTACCTTTGATGTTTAATTAGAGAGCACGCATTTCTAACATGGCCGTCGGATGCTCCAATTCCGAAGAACATAATGGTGTATTAACGTTGAGATGGCTAACTGGTACTTTATGATAATTTTTGCGTTTATTTTTCTAAAATGAGCAGCTTTATCACCTGATAGTAAGTAATTGCGCCACCCATACGTACCCAAAACACCCAAGAAGTTACAAGAGTAACTTTGTGAATTAGGGATTTGAGGATTTGGGGTCAAAAGTTTCAGGATTATAAACGGGTGATCGGTCTCCCGTAACGTCACTCACATGGCGAACCAGGACGCTGTGGTTGTTTCACACCGATTTCCTGTGATTTCACTCCCACTGCCAATCCATTTGAGCCAGACTGTTAGTGTTGAAGTATACATAATATATAAGAATATAAGATACCTATTACATAAGTATAGTAAAATGTATTTTTTTAAGGGTATAATGTTTTGGCTTGTGCTTTAAAATTATGCATGTGTGTTTATAATAAATAAATTCGTAATAATAGATCTCCCACACGCTCTTATAAATGTTAGTCTCTTTTCATGTTAGGAAGTATCTATTGTTTTAAACATCGCGAAAAATAATAGATCAAGAATTCTATCCAAATTATACGTTTCGGATAACACAGCAAAAACAGGAAAATTAATACATTAAATAAAATTTCAAAGAAATAATCAGAAATCTACATAAACAGCAAATAATAGCAAATAAAAATGTGAAATAGAATTGCCACAATTAAAAAAATGCGATGAAAACGTAATATAATCTGAAAGCGCCGTTCCCAACGAAACCCTTATCTAAGGACCACATAATAATATGAAAAGGACCAAAGTAGATCATGCAATGTGTAAGAAGGAGGTTTTGAAACATTATAACATTAGGGCGACAAACAGGGAAGAGTTGTTTTCCTTTGAACTCCACTCCCCAAATTATACAACGACCTTCCAAGTAATTTTGTTCGGTTTCAAAATAAACAAGGGCTGATGTTATCAGTAAATTGCTCATAATCTATTTATTGGTTTTAAGAGAATTATCGAGAAAACGAATTATGTATATTAAAACCACATGACCTTTTGATGTTGTGTTTGTTACGATATGTTATGTTACAATAATAAATCAGCAATACGGAGTATTTTTATGTTTACACAACAAAACCCAAGAAGATCTTGCGTAGGTAGGAATTCATAAAACTGGTCCTGCTGTTTTTGTGGTCCTTTTGAGTGATGCAATGATCCGTGGTTAAGACTCTGTTAAGATGCCTTTTTTTATTAGTAGGAGGCAAACGAGCAGACGGACACCTGCAACACCAGAGGAGTCACAGGTGCGTTGCCAACTTTTAAGAAGGAGCACGCTCGTTTCTTGAAGGTTTAAAGGTCGTATCGGTTCGGGAATACCGCGCCGGAAGAAAGTAGAAGTAGAAGAAAGTACTACTAATACTATCTTTTAATTTCGTTACAATCATTTACCTAATTTATCCTGCGACCTTAATGATGGAAGTTTGTAAATCGGCAGTTGGGCTAGCCAGAAAGTCTTTCATTACAACATCAGAGTCCTGGTTACGAAAATTTTATATTGAAACATTTTAATCTTAGTATAAATAACATGAAATTATGCCCTGTTATATGGGATTGAAATGTTTTTTTTCTTTGTGAAAGTATAGCAAACGAGCTGATAGATTACCTGGTTGTAAGCATTCGGCGGCATGGATTGTCGCCCTTTGGAGATGAGGGTTTGGGAGATTTAGGTAAAGGGATAGGAAAATCGAAGGGTTGCAGGTTCAAACACACTAATGTATTGCAACCCTTCCTCGAAATAAGACTGATTGGGGTGGTTAATAGTAAGCAGGAGTTTAGCACTCCCTTTTGCACCACCCAAGGCGGAAAAAGTGAAGTGTGGGAGGATGAATGGGACGGCTCGAGTGATACCACGGCCTCACAGAAAACCGACGTGAAACAACCACAGCGTTGTGTTTCGCCGTATGAGTGAGGTTACCGGAGGCCCAATACTTCCACTCTCCAAATCCCTCCCCAATCCCTAAATCTCCCAAATTTCTAATCCCCAAAAGTTCAGCAACGCACTCCTCCATTGCTGTGTGTCCAGGGGCGGCGCTGATTGCTTACGATCAGGTAATGCGTCTGCTCGTTTGCCGACTTATCAAAAAAAAAATCCCTTCTGAAATGAAAAGTGACACTATGTTATAATGTAATTCAGTATAATTTATGGAAAGCTTCTACGTAAAATTTACTTAGGATTTGAGGAAGAAGGAAGCCCGGCATTCTATTGAAAGTTACAAGCACCTTACTGCGAGGCTTTAAATAATAAATAGTTTATTTAAAGCATCGTTAATTAGTTCGGTTAGAGCTAACACGTGTTGTTCAGATTCTTGGTAAGAGAAATTTTATTTAATATTATTTTTATTATAACTTTCGTGACGCATTCTAAATTAATTATTATGTTTTCGGCTGACGCGACGCGGCGACTACTCCTGACGGTAGCAGCACGACAGTCGGCGCGTCGAGTGTCGCGGAATGCTGCTCATGAATATGGGCCCCTCTAGCATGGTTTCAAACCTATCGAGTATCTCGTCAAATTATTAAGTGAGCAAGCCGAAAACATAATTATTAATATTATTTTGTAATATTAACCAACCTTTTTTGTATGGGAAATGTCTTCAAGTAACGACACCCGCCCTTAGTGGAGCGGGAGAGTGTTAAACTCTTACTGACTAAAAATTACCTCATTCCTTCTCCTGTTCCGAACCGAGATCGCGGTAAATTATTATAAACAACTCGTATAAGCAATGGTTTAAGTGATGAAGAGCTAGACTTCCGCATAATTGAGCCGGCTCAACCAGAGTGATACTACGGCGAGACATAAAACCGACATGAAACAAACACTGCGTTGTGTTTTCGCCGTGTGAGTGATGTTACCGAAGGCCCAATCCTTCCCCTCTCTCCATCGCTCCTCAAATACTAAATATTCGAAACATAACCCAAAAAGGCGGGCAATGCATTCGAACTCCTCTATCGCTTACCATGAAGTAATCCATCTGTTCGTTTGCCGATATTATGTCATAAACAAATCTTGTAATTCTGTTGTTGTCTTAGCGCGGTGGACGAATGCACAATCAATTATATCTATGACTCTCAATTTATTGTTCTGGGTCTGGGGTGAATTATAATATAATTATGTCAAATTATTTGTTTTACTAAAGAAAGATCTGTTCTGCACATTGTCAATTGGACACATTTTTATGTATTGACTGATATTTAACTTAGTTATAAATTTGAAAATATCTTTGTAATATTTTTAATCATAAAAAAACTTTGCCCCGCTCTAGGTTTTTTTCCTGTTTCGTGGGTGCGTTTACAAAATTTACATACACATCACACTCAGACCCGGAACAACAATTTGTAGTTCACACAAAGAGTTGTTCCGTGCGAAAATCGAACTCGCGACTCGTTGCGCGGCAGCCAGCTGTCCAACCACGACACCAACCGTGCAGTTAATAAAAATTCTTAGCCTTCCACCACCTGAGATCTTTACTTCTCTTAATTATATAGTGACTATAATGACTATGATAACAGGCTGATGATAATACGTCAAATGACCAAGAAGAATAATAGTGACACTGGCACCTCAACAGAACATGGTTATTAAAATAAAACAAAACAAAGCTAATCAAAGTCTCATAAATTCATCAATTATTTTTTCTCTCATTCGAATTTCGAACGGAAACACGAAAACTTTTTCTTTTCTTCCCTTTTACATCTTTTTTGTCGTGAATATTTTTTGCCGGATTTTATTCCCTAGAGTTGCCAATTCCGAATATAATTAAACATTTTTTTTATTTAAAAAGTTAATTATTGCTGCAAAGTTTTTAGGATATTTTATCAACTTTTGTTTACTTTCGTCCTAAAGTGTAATTTTTTTCTAGATCTAACCAAATAAGTGTTATTTGATAATTCACTTTTTATGGGATAATATAAAGCTCATAAACTTTAGACAGCTGCCGTGGGCAAGGTCATTATAAAAAAATCATCGAGAAATTTATATTAGACCATTTCTAACACCCTATTCCCATCATAGTGATAGGAATCCCCTTTTGGATCCTAGCATGAGGAGGGTATTTCCGTAGTTCTTTGTAACCACTGCTTCGCCGAATGAGGAAACGGCTTTCCAACTCGGCGGCGTCGACTAAGGCCGGACAGACGGTTATATAATAGGAATCCCCCTTAATGCAATAACTTTAAAGGTTAGGCCATTGTAAAGGACGACTCATTCATCCCCCAGCTGTAATAGATACTCCGGGTGTTTGGGATCACGAGGCCAACTCCAGCCAACGCGGCACAAGCGCGGCTTTGCTGACATAGAGAAGGCTCGCCGCCTGTATAGAACCGGATCTAACCGTAAAATAGGTTACGAACATCATAGACTAGCTCAAATCGCGCCCACGAGGGCCTATAGCTGGTCAGGGTTGCGTGAAAAGATCAATGATGTACCTGGATATGTAGCCAGAAAAAGAACAGTGTGTTATTGGTCAGTAAGAGACGGATACTTCCTCTGCTCTTTCTTGGGAAGGTTTAATTCAAAGAAGAATTAGACATTAGCTATATACTTTGCATAATAGTTGATTCTTAACCTCTTTGAGGACTTCTAACAAACAATCTTTTCCAGGCTATTCTACAAAAGAAATGATCATTTGTAGTTCTGTTTCAAGACCCAAGAAATGTTCTCAAAAAGACAAGTCTCTAACAAACTAATTAACTCGATTATTGCTAGTAATTACGACTGAAGGTAAAGGTGCTAGTTTTGTTTTAGAGAATATAGTTTCAGTCATTCCAGTGTTCTCGTGATTAGAGGATTACAGCTGTCTTGTTTTCGAATACTGCATCACCATTCTCATGGTTATCAGTGCGAGTGTAAGTCTTGTAAAGTCCTTTTAAAGTTTTTTTTAATCATCCGATTTTTGCATTAATTATACAAATATAATTGTGAGAAAGCCATGCTTCGGCACAAGTCGGCTCCACAAGATTCCACGACCTTTCAGAAAACCGGCGTAAAACAACCAGAGCGTAATGATTAATCGTGTGAGTGAGGTTACCGGAAGCCCAATCCTTCCACTCCCCCAATCCATCCCCAATCCCAAAATCTCCAAATCCCTAATCCCCAAAAGGTCAGCAATGCATTCGTAACTTCTACGTTGTTGCGATTGTCCAATTCGGCCATGAGCGGAGCATGATTGCTTACCATCAGTTGCTGACCTATCACATAATAAAAAAATACAAAGTTTATTGAAAATAAAGAATTACGTGAATTAACTGAGAATAGCTCTGGCGTGGGCCGGCGCGACGCTCATGCATGTTCATAATAAGAGTCCCGTTGTGACTTTCAAAGTGATAAAGTCAGCAGGAGTTGTCGATGCAAGTGCAGGTTCATTAATGGCTAATACTGCAGCCTTGGTCCGGAGTAGGAAAAGTCACGGAATGGACATGAATCGGTAAGAGTCTGACACTCAGGGCGAGAGAAGCCATTTCATGATTAACCCTCTTCAAAAAAAAAATAGTAACAGCTTTACAATCAATCAAACATTTGATCCAAACTAATAATATAAATGCGCAAGTAACTCTTTCTGTCTGCCAGTCTTTTGTTCACTTGTCAGAACTATCTATTTGAACTAATTTGTGTGAAATTTGGTACAGACATATGTAGTTTGGAACTCGAGAAAGGACGTAGAATAGTATTTAAACCAAAAATCTGCAGGAAGTCACTATTCCACGCAAACAAAGTCGCGGGCAAAAGCTAGTACTTTATTAAAAATCCCCAAACTCACGCAATTGTCCCATAAAAATAACGTTTTAATAATAAAAGGAAACTTTTAGTTCTAATTTTAGTAAAATACACCAAAATAAATGCTTTACCAATCCAAATACTATTGCTAATATATCTTGACCACGAAAGACAGTGAAGGGGAGACTTAACCTCAATAAATAACAGACGTCAAATAAATTATTCCAATTGCGTTTATGCAGGGGCACTGCCCACCCTCCAAGGGATACAAGCGCGATACAAAGAGATGAATTTCAAAAATACCTTACATATATTTGATATTGGAAATTCTTGTAAAGATTGCATTCTCGGAAATGCTACTGCGTCCTCAAAAGAGGTAGCTACTCACGTAGCTTTAATATTTTGTTTGTAAGTTATTTTTGTGCCGAAATTTATGAAAAATACTTTTTTCGGTTTGCATTTTTGAGATAAAAAGACAGAAACAGACAACTAGTAAAAATAAAGTTTTTTTGTTTTAATTCCAAAATGATTATACTTACTCACTTATTCAAAAATATATCTTAATTGGCTATTTCATAAGAACATTACAAGACAGGACATTTTTTATCTGGCCTCTTTTTGACCAGTCGTCACAGCTTAATTGATAGAAGCGTCCGTTAAAAATTTTTATTAATTTAAATGGAATTTAAATTTAAAAATATTAAATATGTTTACGAAGAAAAAATGGTGTTAACAAATTTCATAGAAATGAATAAAATAAATTAAGCAAAATCCATTAAAATTCACTCAGAGAGAAGTAAGATAAACATAATTTTTCGATAGCCGAGAAAAAATACAGTTGCAAAAATGTTTTTTTCTCTACTAGAAACGTTTTCAATTTTTAAAATTGGAACGTTTTAAATTTAACGGTTATGTGAGTATTTGGTGACTGGCCAGCTACACATTCCTTAGGTACGAACTATTGCAATGGCGTCTATATCCATTTTTGAATGCCATCCGTGAAATTGCGTTCCATACGAAACGCCGACTATTATGTCAGGGGAATGATTTATAAGTGCGGCTTCGGTGTGCGCGGTCTAATATTGCATTTTACTAAGGTTTTAATCTGAATTTTAAAGCGATATAAGGAAATGAAATTTAAAATGATATTATTAAAATATATGTTTATGTTCCAAATAGAGATATTGGAGGGGAAAATAGATTTAGTAACTATTGTTGTTTTTTTTTTTACATGATACGGCGACAATCGAGATGTAAATTACCTAATGGTAAGCAATATGCGCCACCCTTGCCAAACTATGGTGTTGCGGGTCCATCCGCAACACCATAGTTTTGGGATTGGGGAAGGATTATCGGTAACCTTATTGACACGGCGAAACTCAACGCTGTAATGGTTTTACACCCATTTTTATAAGGCATTGGTATCACTCCGGTCGACCCGCCCTATTCATCCCGAGCATGGGTCACTCACAACTTAGTAATTAAATAAGTTCCAAAATAACCACTTTATAAGCAATTATCTGAAAGTTCCAGAAAAAACATTTATTTCCATGGAGAATAAAAGTAAAATACTGTCAAATACGAATTAAACTTAAAGATTGTGACATGATAATTAAGCACCCCGAATCTATAACACCAATAAAGATCGTAATCTACACTTTGCAGGGAAGAATAAACCAAATACCAATCGCATAAAAGTCGTTAATCATTCCACACAATTACTTAGAAAACTGAAACAAGAAATAAATCTAAAAGCAATTCTCTCTAGAAAAATCTTCGTTAACAACAAAGCAAAGAATAATGATAACGATTTAAAACCACAGGGACTCAACCAGACCGTTCTGGACCATCGTATAGTTAAGATAATAGATCTAGGTATTTATCTAGCTTCGTCTAATATACCGGAACAGACTTATTTCTGTCGCTAAAGGATCTCGACGAAATAGTTCGCGTCGCTAAAGAGGCAAAGAATTTTTTCAAGTCTGTCTTTAGCTTTATTATAAGTAATGGGTGCTTTAACTTCTAGTGTTTGCGCCATTTGCTTTTTTGTATCGTTTACTTTTTTCTCGTTATTATTTTTTGTGTGGTCTTTAGAACCACTTATTGGGCAATGGTCTAGCTTAAAACGGCCTGCGGGCGTTTTTTTTTCTAGTCGTTTGTTACCTTTACAACAAAAATCTTTTCTATTTTTCTTTTTAGTTTTTGCTCGTTTGTCGAGGGTTGTTATTTGTGTTATAGTTACTAATCGTTGTTTTTTTACTTATATATCTGTACATGTATATTTCTCGGCAAAAGAAATGCCGATTCATTCGTTTAACCAATTATAGCTGATCTTAATTTAATACTTAAACTATAACAACGATTACATACAATTATTTTGCGTAGAAGAGAAATAAAGGTAGACATTGCTGACAGTCTTTCAGTTGACCATAACAGGATCAAATTAAAACAAACCCCATAAGAATAAAAATAACATCATCGAAAAATCTAGTCCAGAAAGGGTCGTGACATTTGAAATTTCTCACGGAATGTTGTCTAATAGCGTGGAACAAGCAGCTAAGTGGCGCAACCACAATTTATTTACGGGTCGTGCCTACAACACAGGACACATTTTTCTTAAGTCCACCGTCAAAAGGTTGGGGCGTAAACATTCCTTTGGCCGTGAAAGTCGAATTTTCTATTGAGAAAAATCGGGAGACTCTCACATCAATGTACTGTGAACCATTATGGATTATGGAAGCGAAGTTTATGGGCATTTAGTTTTGAAGTAGGTTTTCCGCAGTGATTGTGAGGATTTTGTCTTCTGGGTTTTTTTGGGAGCTCATATTTTTTCCATGAATTATTTATGGTCCTGGTAAAAAAATTGCTATTTATATAGTTTGAATAAAGTACCTTGTGATTTTATAATGACATTGGGTACTAGGTGAAACCGCTTGAAATGACACATTTAATGTTACTGTTCCATAAGGTCCTATAAGTTCATATTAGAAAGCTAAAATTATTTCCAGCAACCCACATAAAGATAAAATTAAAACGTCGAAATAAATGTGTCGCTAGTTGGAGCTAGGTGCTCGTACCATATACTAAAATGTATGCTAATATACCCCCTTAGTCTATTCCTACTTCAAACAGAACTCTTCATTGCAAAAAAGGGTCATTATTCCCACACTATAATAATCTATCGCGTTGGAGGTAGAGTGAGCACATTTTTCATCGCTCGCGAGGCCCATGGGACCGCTTTAGTTTCAATAAGAACGCGCGATAAGAGGCCGACTAGGGTAAAAAGAACTATGATGTATTTCTACGTGAAAGAACGGGTAATCTGATAAATTACGTAGTTAGGCTTAGTAAAAATGTGTGTTGGAGATAGCTGAATGTGTTGGTAGAATTTCCGTTGGAAGTTTTACAGTTGGTTTCATTCTAACTGTGTAGTGTTTTGTATCAGAGGACCAATTAATGATAAATGACATATATCGTCACAATTTTTACAGCAAATATGCAAAAATCTTTAATTTATACTTATATTCATCCAAGACTCGCATCACGAAAAAATTTTTGATGTTTGAAAAATGGGGAGAACGAATGACGAATCCTTTAAGTAAATAGAATACAAAAATATTCAAAAAGGCTGGTTAAGAAAACTTTATTGCAGAAAAAACAATATATGAATGTAAAGAAAATAATGTCGTAATAACGTTTAACTCCATAACACATCATATTATTTAGGCTCGAGTTTTGCTCTAAACCCCAAAACCCAATCGATGCCCTTTCTAAACCAACCACATTCTAAAACTATTACTCAACACACATAATATATTACAACCCAGTATTTAATATTAACAAGATAGATACCTATAAATCATAGGTTACCAACACTGCTGAGTATAAATTTACTAGCCACCGTCCCTAACTTATGTTGAGTGGGAATGTAATCCAACTTATTGCATTTATACAGTCCGTTCTGTTCACGAATATTGAGCCTCGATTTACGTGCTTGCCAAACTTTGGTTATTGATTTCCGATTTCAGTACAATCTGGTTGATTGGAGAAGTTTTATTCGTTACTAGCCAATGCCCGTGACTTCATGGTGTTGTATTTGTTTTTATGTTGTACCATTTTCATGATCAATAATGCCTAAAAGGGTCTAATTGAAATAAATTGAAATTAAATGATTTTTGTCTTTTTTGTTTTTGGGCCTACCACGTTTTGCACCATCCAAAGATATACTACAGAATGCCTCATTGCTCTTTTTTATACTTGTAATTGACTGGGCCATGATGTAGCATGTTGCTTCAATGGACGATGAACGCTGCGCCGTGCATGTGTTTCTGTAAATGAGGCCTTAGGATCTATGGACTGTCTTAAGGTAAACGAGATTCTCACTCTAATCGCACACTATAGACTGGCTCAACGCTAGTTAAAGTCTCTATAGATAATGGTGAGACTGATAGTTTTAGTGACGCATTTACTGGAATTCCAACTCTAGAAGTCACTGTCCTATAGGATATCAGGATCATTGTTTATCCAAGTTTTGATAGGTGAAAGAATTCAAACCAACTTCAATTAAAATTTTATTTCAAACTGTCGCAGTTTGAAACTTTAAATTATTCCTTAACAACTATTTTGTTCCAAATATAATTGATATAGACTAGATTAAGCAAGTGACCTTGAAATAAATTTGATTACGTTTATAAAAATAAATTATTGGTAATGCTGCGAGTTTAGATGTGATATGTATCAAAAAAAGTTCTGCAACTTCACCACTCCAATAATACCTACCTACCTAAAAATCTCTGCCCAAATCAGACTAGCTGTTACGAAAAAGAAAAACTAGATATTAATCGAATAGGCCAGTATCGATTAGCTAGATCATCTTATGGTAAACTTAGACACCCACAACACGAAAAGAGTTGAAAGGACTCGCCTACCCTAAGATAGGCGATTTATTGATAAAGGCTTAATGAAAAATACATAAAGAAGCGTTCAATTCGAACCAGTAATTTTGGAGTGTATAGCGTTTAAACAAAGAAACTCAATTTATATTAATAATAATCATAAATAATCATTGTTTGTTACAACATATTATATTCAGTCTATACATTTCATTTA
The DNA here is from genome assembly GCA_902829305.4 of Spodoptera exigua. NCBI lineage: Eukaryota > Metazoa > Arthropoda > Insecta > Lepidoptera > Noctuidae > Spodoptera > Spodoptera exigua. The sequence continues at coordinate 5,225,960 of LR824625.2, read as the reverse complement.
GGTACTTGTACAAAGGGACCGAAACACGATGACTGTTTACGAGATGCAGATGAAGATACCAAGAAACGTGTTTTGGTAACCGATGCTTGGGTCTCTGAGATTTGTTGATACTATTATTGTTGTCGTTTAACTAGTTAGGGTTCGTGTTGAGGTGTCATAACGCTTAGAATGGGACTGTAATAGTAACTGTTAGAGAGCCATGCTTCGATACTAATACCGGCTCAACTGGAGTGATACAACGGCTTCAAAGAAAACAGACGCAAAATAAAACTTGAGTTGTGTTTCATCAAGTTATCCTTCTTCCTCCCATCCTCAATTTTTGGGGGTTAGGTAGGATTTGATGATAGCTACCCTCAAAAAGTTGGTAACGCACTCGCACTCGCTCGCTTGGTGTAGCCAGATTTGTCCATCAGGAGATTCGTCAATACGATTACTGCCCTTATCTACATAATATATAAAAGAAAGTCTTGTTAGTTACTCCACTTATAACTCAAGAACGGCTAAACCGATTTAGCATAGTAGGATAGGTAGAGTAGGGTAGGTAGAGTAGGGTAGGTAGACTAGGGTAGATAGAGTAGGGAAGGTAGAGTAGGGTAGGTAGAGTAGGGTAGGTAAAGTAGGGTAGGTAGACTAGGGTAGATAGAGTAGGGAAGGTAGAGTAGGGTAGGTAGAGTAGGGTAGGTAAAGTAGGGTAGGTAGAGCAGGGTAGGTAGACTAGGGTAGATAGAGTAGGGAAGGTAGAGTAGGGTAGGTAGAGTAGGGTAGGTAAAGTAGGGTAGGTAGAGCAGGGTAGGTAGGGTAGGGTAGGTAATAAAATGACGGGAGCGACGCCGCAGGTAAGAGCTAGTTCTATATAAAAAAAATCAAAAGAGTTATTGACTTAAAAACAAAGATAGACTAACATGACATATTTAATTTCTATAAGTTTAAGTTCCTAAGTGATACTAGGTGTCCGATAAACATATCATACCATAGTGGCCATAGTTATATCAACTTAAACGAGTACACTGGCGACCAATGAGTGGAATATTCATTTAGAAAATTAAGCATCCTTTTTATAATTTAATTCTAAATATATTTTGCAAGAGCCAAGAACTGAACAGAAGTAAAGTCTCGTTCAATTCTTAGGAGCTGTAGTTCTCTAATACAAATATTATGTTATATAAAATTGAGAGGGTTGCCAGTAAATAGCTATTCCAAAAATTATACACATAATTTATTTGGTATAAAAATTCTACCATTCCTAGAACTGAAAATATATAATTTTTTCTTCGACCTTCAATAAAGAAGGCAATCACAATTAATTTATAGAAGTTTTTTCGAAATCTCATTTGTAAAAAGTTATTTTCATTCTTGGTATTAATCTTGCATTGTTGATGAGAATCAGAACTCGAATAGTTTTTTGACTTTCATTTGATTGATCAAAGTTAATGATTAATTTGACTAAATCAATTAATAATACTATGATTATACTTTTTGCTCTAATTTCATTCGACCCATGTTTCCAGTTAATACAGTTTTTCAGTTATAGAAATCGTTGCAACGAATCTCGCTCTGCTTTGAAAATTCCCTTAAATTTGTCATTCGTCAAAGAGACTCATAATGGTCAAAATAAAGTTCTATAGAGAACAAAAAAGAAAAAACCTTATTTAAAAAAAATACACGTTTGTACTATTGAATTGCATAATGTCTCTGCCTTAATCTTACGCCTCGGGACAATTTATCTAACTCAACTGTAATTGATTTCGATCACTTGACAAGACTTGAATACTATTAAAGATAGATAAAATTGGAAATCTGCATAAAATATGTAACTGAAAATTAATACGTTTTAGGTATTAGTCTGGATTTTCTTTGAAAGACAACATTTACAACTAGGGATCAAAAACTTTAATCTGTGCTGCAAATAAAATAAATAAATTTGACTGCACGGTTGATTCAGGTGTGGTGCAAGTTGTGTGTTTGTAAACGCACCCACGTCACAAAAGAAAACCCTAATGTAAAGCACGAAGACTTTAATGAACTACTGAAAATAAGCGAAAGCAAAAAATAACTATCATATTCATATGTACCGAAATGTTAGCTACCTTCTCACTTGCAGATTAGAAGTATACATATATAAAGTCGGTGATATTATTTTCTACCCATTAAGTGATATTTTGTTACAGGCTGAAGACACTGACATCAATACTATCAGTATGTGGATATATAATATCAATACATATGAGTTAAATATTTTATAGCACGCAAAAGTGGACACTTAGGGGCAGACGATGATGATCATGATGATGATGATGATGATGTTGATGACGATATAACGTACATCTGGTTTCTTTTACATTAAAATTGTGAAATAATTTTCCGAATGCATGAATATTGAAAGGATTGTAAACCAACCATCATAAACGCACATCACATGACTGCACACCTAAAAATTTATTTGAATGTTTTCGAAATGAAATTCAAACATATTAGGTACCTATATAAATTTTAATTTTACAAAACGCATCCAAGTTTCTCATAATCAAAGTGAAAGAATTTCCTTTGATACTAAAATGTTTCGTTCGTCTTCATACTAAAGGAACAAGAAAAATACTTGTGCACAGAAATGTTTATGAAAAGATAATTTATTTGTGCATAACAATTTGTAGAAACACAACTGCTTATAACTTTTTTTTGTGAGGGGAAAATTATCAAATGAATTTACTAAGGTATTTACTCGCCTCGCTAGAGGGAGTATGCTACTCTTACTGACTAAAAGCCACCCTGTTCCTTCTCCTGTTCTAGGCCGAGGCTGCGCTTGAGAGAGATTGAGCTTACCCCGCAACCCCGGCTGGAGATCAGCCTTAATGGGCACCGGCTGTGGTGGTCTACTTGGCTCTTTGAAGTGCACGTGGACCACTACGTGCCTTACGCTCGAGTAACTTCTAAGAACTCGTTTTTATTTAACTTCGGTGTAAAAAAGAATTAGTCAATTGAGATTCAAAACAAATTCTTAACCTTTCTCAGATGGTTAGTATTAGTATGGAGTCTAAATATTTTATTTAAAATTATTTTACAACCCTTCAAATTGTACATAGCAATTGTTGCCTTGCTTTGCCCCTCAACAAAGCCGTTACTACAAACATAAAACTTCACACACACATCGCATCTAGACCCCGAAAAAGAATTGACCTGTTGACATTTTGTGCTAACTGTGCATTCAGTAAGTACAATTTCTTCAACGTCGTCGTTATTGTTCAATGTTTTAAATATCCAGCCTTTATCATCCACAACCACGCTATTACTTCTCACAGAACGTTAGCTCCTAAAAGCCTCTCAAATACTCCTCAGTATTTAGCAGAACGCCTTTCATGTCATTGACTGTTACCATCATTTTAGTTACAACGGCTTAACCTTTTCCACGGCAATCCAGACAGAAAACTAGACATTGTGCTGCGACAAACTTACTTTTGCCAATAGCGTAATCGAAATCCAACTCTTTCGCTTTAAGAATAAGAATGTTTGGAGCTGCGAGAGTAGTTTTGTTTGATGCCATTCACGGGATCTTAGTGCCTTTATGAGAGGAGTGTCCTTTCATCTCTCCTTTTTAACCCGAGGCAGCAATTATAGTTAGCGTACCTCGCAAGGTTATACGACGTTCCTTTGCCGTTTATTCATCGGAAGAAAAATATTCACGTTTTGAATTGGGAAAATTATTTGGGGCCGTTTTCACATGTAGTGAAGTTTTTGTGCTGTTTATTTATGTGTAAAAATAAATCGTATTCTATGAAATGCTTTATCGTGCTTTGAATTTAATTGCGTTTAAAATTTTGTTTTCAAAGATAAAATTCGATTATCATTCTCTATACTAATTTCAACGTATATCTACATTCTACATCCTACGGCATTATTCTAATTAGCCTAATCCTACGGAAATAAATCCATAGAAGCTAAGCCAAACATTGTCGTTCAGGACAAATATAGCCAAAACAAATAGCGAAACCAAAGTTTAGTATACATGAGTGCAACATATTCACAAAAAAACATTAAAACAAATGCCTAATAAAAATGGTAATAACAGGAACAAAATCACGTCGAAAAAGCAACTAAGATATACAGAAATCGAATGCGACACGACATCGCATTATACAACCGTGGAATCAAATATTCATACTAAAGCTGTACACTGACAGTGAAAAGAATGGTCTTTGTTCTTACCTGCGAAAGCCGGGCCGGTTTTTGTTGATATAATGCCGTTGTATTGAATTGCCATAATATTATTGTTTTTTTTTACTATTGTTGACACGCTTTTACTATCTTCATTACCGTTTTATAAGGCTTAATAAGGTCTATAAGGTATTTGCTCGGCCTGGAACAGGCGAAATATACTACCTTTCGTCCGACCCCTCAAAAAATCACGAGGCTAATTATTATGATGTAACCTTGATTAACAAAGATATGAGAAGAAAGACACAGAAACCTGTCTCTTCTTTATCGTTATTTTATATTGTGGCGCTATCTATTTTCAAATTTGAAAGGTTTTGACGATTACATTTGGTAACTATCTTGTTATTTGGGGTCGCTTCTTTCATGTACTGAGCAAGGCATTCGAGATTCATCGGTTACATAACTAACTTAAGAAATTTTATGATTTATTTTTGATCTTTCAGACAGTAAAACCTACACATGGTGACTTTAATTTTGATATGATCTTATGGTATCGACTTAAAAGTATAAAGCCGTCGAGACTCACAAAACCCCAGCTTGAGCCGTATTCATAAAGAGTTTTATACCAGATCTAATAAAAGCATATCACCAATGGCTTCACTGTTCATATTCTTGGCAGTCTATTACTTGCATAAACACGTATATGAAAATCTTAACCCGTAAAAGAAAACTATAATTTTATCAAATGCATCAGAGATCTGCGAATATACCAAAAGTATAAAGAAATAATATGATTTGTTTGTGTTGTTTGAATTGAATGGACAGGAAACCACTGCACCAAATTTGAAATATTTGTGTCTCAGAAATATTTTTTTTTTTTATTAATAGAGAAAGCTATTTGACGAAAGCTATCAGAGTAAGAGCAGTTACGCTGCTTATTCGAGTTATCACGAGTACATTCTTTCGTACCGAAAGTTGACTCTTCCTCGTGAAACTTTTCTTTCGTTATTCCTAAGGTATACTTATCTCGTTATGAACGAGATGCGACGCGATGTAACTCAAAGAGGCAGCCTTGAAACGCAATGGAAAGTCAAAAGTCAAATTCAAAAGTCAAAATCATTTATATGTACTTTCAAAATAGACCAAGTATGTGAACATAGGTTTGTTGTAGGCATTAAATGTTTATACATATATTTAAGTCTAAAAAATAAAGTTGCATTTTGCATCGCTTTTCAGCGTTGAGTTGTCAGCGTGAGCTTGCCCTCACAGGACTGTGACCTGCTCGAAAATCATATTCTAAATTCAATTCGAGCGAAGCCACTGGCAGAAAACAAGTGAAATAATAAAATTTTACATGACATGTCTGACCATTACTCTGAATCAAACGGAATTCCTTGAAACCCGACTATTTGACTAACTAAATTGGACGGGTGAAGTCGTGCGTAAAAACTTGCTATTAAATGAGAATACTGCAGTCTTATTGGGAAAGTTTTCCCCCCATAAATTTTCCTATTCTTATAGCTAGAGTGTGTGTTTACATTATGTAAGAGTATATATATTATGGATATATTATGTGGCTCGAACTAATGTTTTGGTGAATTATTCGTGAAAACTTTTTTTTTTGGTTAATTGATAATGTTAAAGTGTTAATGTTGTACACGAAATTTACTTAAAAAATAAGGCATTCGGTGTTCTACATTAAAAATACAAGGGAAGTGGAAACTATTTCGCGATTTCTTCTCCTCAAATAATTATTTTTCTGATTTATTTCGTTGCGGTCGGTTTCGTTATACTTACTGTAGATTGTCATTCCTTAAACTATTTCTCATGTCCAATTTTGTTCAAAATATCATTGCTTGGGACTGGCCACATTTTTTTTTCTTATATAAAATAAGTTATTCCACACTAGGGTTCTCTTCTGTGTCGTAGATGGGTTTAGACACATGCTATGGCATATGAAACACTACAATTTGCAGATCTTTTTTTTTATTGATTAAAGGTTCGAGCTTGACCGCTATCTCACCTGATGGAAAGCGACGATGCGGTCGACGATGGAGCGCACTTACCTAGAAGTAACCAATTCACTCTTGACTTAAAGATACCCGGATTGTAGCTATCAGGAAACACCGACTCTGGCACAAATTGAAGTTCCGTGCATATATCGAAAGGCAGCCGATTTCTCAGACACCGCGTCAACGTGCGTTCAAATTAAGTGAATCTAAATTAGACCTCGTTTATGATTAGTAAGCTCTCAATCAACCAACGTACAATTTCCCAAACAATATAACAATGGGAAACTAAATTAAAACAAAATATTCAAGTTTTATTTTATTGTTTACTAATGAATTTCGACTGATCCAATTCATCGTGGCAAACCCAATTAATCGGCAAACGGATAAATCCCTGGTCGAGACAGTTTCCAAAATTTTATGTTCTAAATAATCTTGGGGTATTTATAAATCGCAGTTAATTAGAAAATTGGGAAATATTTACTTGTTACTTGTACGTTAAAGTGTTGTGAAGTAGTACAGTATGTAGTGGTGAAGTTAATTTCTAATTATTTTAAATCGTCAATCCACCTTGGGCAAGCGTGCCTTAAAGAGCCAATATACCACCACAGACGGGGCCCTAAAGGGCTGATGTTCAGCCGGGGTTGCGGGTAAGCGCAATGAGGCACCGCGACCTCGGCCCAGAGCAGAAGAAGAAACAGGGGGGTTTTTAGTCAGTAAGAGTCTGACACACCCTCCCGCCCGGCCCTCGGCGAGAGAAGTCATTTGATGATTTTCCTCTCACAAAAAAAAAATCTTGGGCAAGCGTGGTGAGTAATGTTAAAACCTTGTTAGTGTGAGCAGAGGCCTTTGTCAGCAGTGGGTACTTATAGGCTGATGAGGATAAAAGTATCGTGTTTTATGTGACCTCCTCGTTCTTCGATTCTATCAAAATATTACTGGGTCATCAAATGACTAAATCCTCTTTCCCCGTTTTCTATACCGTGGAGGCAAAATAGTACTCTGTTATGTGGACTTGACTTGTAAGGCACAACAGGTCCTCTTATGGACCTGCTCTGAAAATATTGTAGATTTAGATCTTTTTAAATTATTCAAATTTGCTGTCTTAAGTTATTCAAAAGTTTTCTCTCTCTTTAACCCAACACTAGTACTAGATTAAAATTTTAATTAAGTTGTCAGAAACAATATTTAGGTCACGAAACGATGTCTTCTACATAGAGGTGATGTCATATTAGAGTTTTTTTCTTCGAAGACACATTTGTTAGTACATAATAAACATCTGAAACGAATTTCTTTTTGTTTATTTAGTCGAACTTTAAAATAAATGTTTGAATAATAATTTTAATTGTAAAAATTCTAGTTGAGGAAACCAAAGTGAGGTTAGGTACATTTTTTCAGACTGTATTTTTAAGTGTAAGTGTCGTGGTGGCCTGGACGTTTAGGCTAGATTCTCTTGCATGAGGGTGCAAATCCTGACAAGAACCAACATGTCTTCTGACTCTCTGGTATTATTTAGAGACCATTGACACACGGTGAAGAAAACATAGTGAAGAAACTTGAACATAATTTTTAAATTATAAGTTTGAAATCACTAATCCCTCTTGAGCAAGCGTGGTCGTTAATGCTAAAAGCTTCTTCGTGTGAAATGAAGATTTTGTTAGACCAGTGGGCACTTATAACATGATGATGTGTGTGTGATGTGATTGTAAAGGGTTTGCGAATAAACAATTTCTTGGTACCTCCTTATTATTTTCAGAGTCAAAAATATTGTCTGTTCACGCATCAATCGCGTGATCATGTGGACTGGTGTCACCGACGGCTGAGGCGCGGGCGTGGGGTAGAAGACCGGCGCACGAGCAGCGGGCGGCGAGCGGCGACTAGCGAGCAGCTCTGCGGGGGACCACTTCACCAGCAGCGGCTTGACCGACACTTGTATCCCTTAGTTAACGTCTCTGTGCACCTACTTTCTTTGTTACGTTGTAATATTATTATACTTAATTTTTAACTAAATACAGTCCACATCAATTTTCATCTCCCTTATCTCCTGAACATTATCCAGATACTTAATTATCATCAAACAGTCTATGAGACCGAGGTATAGCCTCAGTCTCATAGACTATTCGATGGATTTCCCGTTGTTGACATAAACTCGTCAAGTTTTCTCAATACTTACTTGTTTTACCTAAACTTGATACTTTCGGAATGCTTTTATAAGAATTTGAGAAATTTGTATACATTTTGGACCAAAAATAATTTTTTGAAAGTTTTCCTCTAGGTATTAATTACATTTTGTTTAATATAATTTAAAGGTATTTTTATAATGGAACATATAATTATGAGTCGAACCATTTAATACTTTTTACCGGTAAACGAGCTGATATTTTACTTAATTTAATTCAATAGAAAAGGAAAGAAAACCTTCTCGAACCTTCGGCAAACGCTGTAGACGAAACCTAACAACTTGTAATTAGAAAGGATCGTAAAACTATGCCATGGGGCTGGTGTAGAGACTCCAAGCTGCAGTCCCACGCACTGTCGGTGGTACCGCGACCTGCACTTGTCGCACTTGGCTGCCTCAGGCGGCGATAAGAATTTGCCACAGCCTCCACATTGCACCATTTTGCCTATTTAAAATTTAACTTATTTTGAAAATAAGTATCCGTTAACGTCAACAGATGGCGCTGTTACCAGAAAACCGTTTATGGCAGATTTATGGCGTCTTGGAATGGGTTGCCGTGACACCGTAGACTTGACTCGTAGCCAGAGAGATGATGCGCACACACTGAGTTTATATCACGATAGTTAATTGTTTATCATAGATTAATTTTTATTATTTTACGAGTATCGGGTACCTCAATAACTTCTTGAGATACGATAAATGTGTATTTGAGTTTATTATATTTTACACTGCACAGATACACTAGATAATAATGTCACTTCGATATACAACTTCACACTGTACTTTAATAACAAACTTATAATATTTAAACAATAGTCTTTTATTTACTAGCGAGTAGTACACAGAGCGCGCAACAGCTGGTTGACGTCCGTGACCTTCGTGACCATAGAAAATACATATAACTCGGAAAAAGTCACGCTCTTGCCAGGTTTTGATCTAACACCGTCATTCATTAGAAGCGGGCGCCTGAATCTCTGGGCCACCACGATAAAACGCACGGGTCTGCGGACGGCGAGTAAGGGCAACTCGACGCCCAACCAGAACCAGACCCGCTCGGGTCTACGGCGCGTAGCGTTCCGCGCGCGCCTGAAAGAGCCAATAGACCACTTCAGACGGGGCCTTATAGGGCTGATGTTCAGCCAGGGTTGCGGGGTAAGCGCAATGTGGCACCGCGACCTCGGCCCAGAGCAGGAGAAGGAACAGGGGGGTTTTTAGTCAGTAAGAGTCTGACACTTTTCCCCTCACAAAAAAAAAAAAACGATAAAACAGATGATAAGGCATTCAAGAAACAATGACATTATCCACACATCATCGCTAGTCACAATTTCTTGAAAGTGTGAAACCTTGGGTTTATTATCTAACAAGGCTTCCTTTTATCGTGTACGTCCCTTAGTTTGCTTGTTAATTATAGAAGAGTATAATAGCGTCTCTGATCACGTCACTTTGAAGTTTCCTCGAACTAATTAATGGTTCCACGATGATTATAACTGCTGTGAAGTTGAGAATGCGATGTACTGTCATAGTCTTATGAAGATAGTTGAGATTTATTCTAGTACTTAAAATAATATTCTAATCAAATCAAATCAAATCAAAATCATTTATTCCAAATAAACCATAAATAGGTACTTTTGAAACGTCAAAATAGAATAGTAGTCTGTCAGTCTGTTCGTCAGTGAAGCTAGATGCTCGTTCCAAATTGTAGTTTCGAATGGAGAAGAACGAGCAAGAAACTCCATCGTTACTCTTTTAAAAAAAATATTTGTTTTACAATTCATCAATAATACATTTTTTATACATTACTGTACCCCTATGTGAGAACAATGCAGAGACACGTTGTTAATAAAAAGGAACAAATTATGGTCTATTTAATCTATCATTAAAATTTTAATCCTTTGTTGTCTCGTACATGGCGCTCACATATGCGTACTCACAATCCAAAAGAATGCTTCTATATAAACTCATTCAAGGTTTCATTAATTTTGAGAATTTTAATAACTACTGACTACATATTTGAGAATTGTCCAGTGGAGCCGAACCAACATGCTGCCAGGCATTCTTATCCTCAATATAATCTGAAAGTTTGTAGTATGCCTGTCTACATAATTCGCGTTTAATATAAGTTTTAAATTTTCGTTCATTAAGATTTAACACACTTCTTGGAATTTTATTGTAACAATTTACACAGAACCCCATAAAGGATTTCTGTACTTTGGACAGACGGAATCGTGGCACAGCCAGCCTATCTTTGCCTCTAGTATTAAAATTGTGTCTATCGCTTCTTTTTTCAAATAATTTTTCCTTACGTACATAATATTTTCATATATAAACTGACAAGGTACCGTTAGGATATTTATCGTTTTAAATAGTTCTCTCAGAGATTCATGAGGGGACAAGTTATATATCGCTCGGATAGCCCGCTTTTGCAAAATAAATATTGAATCTACTTCCGCAGCTCGACCCCATAGCAAAATTCCGTACGACATAATGCTGTGAAAATAGCTAAAATAAACAAGCCTTGCTGTGTTCACGTCTGTGAGCTGTCTAATCTGTCTAACTGCAAAAACAGCTGAGCTCAGTCTTCCCGAAAGCGTCTTTATGTGGGAACCCCATTGAAGTTTATTGTCTAGCGTAATACCTAGGAGCATAGTCTCGTTAACAAATTCTAACTTTTGCCCATTTAAAATTATGTCACAATCATTATTATGTACGTTGGGCAAGCTAAATTTAATACATTTTGTTTTTTTCTCGTTAAGTGCTAAATTATTGACTGTAAACCAATTATGAACTCGATGAATGGAGCTGTTTACTTCGTCCAAATTATTAACACGTCGACCTATTCTAAAAATTAATGATGTATCATTTGCAAACAGCACCATTCTTGGCTCGGTTTTAAATAGAAATGGCAAGTCATTAACATACACTAAGAAGAGAAACGGACCCAAAATTGAACCTTGCGGTACGCCAATTTTTATCTCAGAGCCCCGTGAGTCAGAACCACCTACATGAACTCTCAGCTGCCTATCATCTAAATATGACTTTAGTAGACGGAGTGCAGTATGTCTAATCCCGTAATGATCTAATTTCAGCAAGAGTGTTTCATGATCAACGCAATCGAACGCCTTTGAGAGGTCGCAAAAGACACCAACAGCAGCCTGTGCTGCCTCCCAAGCACCGAATACCTCTTTTATCAAAGTGACACCGGCGTCAGTTGTACAACGACCTTTAGTGAAACCGTATTGTTGGTGATGGAAGATGGCATGTTTATCAAAGTGATGAAGCATCCGAGATATCATTAACTTTTCAAACACTTTGCTAAGAACCGGTAGAACAGACACAGGCCTATAGTTGTTTGGTTCCTTAGTGTCACCATTTTTGAATAATGGAATAACTTTACTGTATATCATTAGGTTGGGGAAGACACCGTCATCTATACTTTTATTGAAAATCAAAGCCAGATACGGCGCTAAAGTTCGGATAAGTGATCCGCAGACTTTCACCGATAGTCCCCAAAGGTCCTCAGTTGATTTAATCTTGATTTCTTTAAAAACCTTTATTATCTCTAAAGGATTAGTATAATGAAAACTAAAATCGTCTTTGCATGATTTGACATTTTCTCTAAGCAAAGTTACCGATAGTCTAGCTGATGATTCTAAATGAGCAGTTGTTGAGACAGGTATATTAGCAAAAAAAGCCTCAAACTCCTGAGCTACATCTTTGCTTGACGAAATCTGTCCCCTTTCAGTGTTTAAACAAAATTCCGAATTTTTTAATCGTTTCCTACCTGTCTCATTCTGTATTATTTTCCACGTAGCCTTTATCTTGTCATCAGCTGATTTTATTTTATTACTGATGAAAAGTCGCTTTGCGGCTTTGCATACTATTCTAAATGTTTTTGAGTACAATTTTACATGTTGATGAAAAAGGGGGTCGCAATTGAATGGTTTCATGCCATAAAGTTCAAAAAGTTTATCTCTACTCTTACGAATACCTACGGTTGCCCAATCGCTAAACTGAAACTTAGAATAGATGTCTTTACATTTCATTGGCAAAATAGCTTGAAATTCCCTATTTAACACCGCAAAAAATTTTTCGTATAACCTGCTCGGATTAATGACATCAAAATTTTGTACACTTAATTTAGTTGCTATTGAATTATTGAGTTTCTCTAAATTTCTATTTGTAATATGTCTAAACTTTATTTGAATTTTTTGTAGAGGCAAATAAGTGCTGTAAGTTACCACAAGACCACTGTGGTCAGAAGGTAAACTGTTTAAAATTTTTTTTTCTAAATAGTTACTGTTACTAAAAATGTTATCAATACATGTGGCAATGGATGGTGTTATCCTAGTCGGTTCCAGAAAAACATTTTTTAAATTACATGATCCAAACAAATTTAATAGTTCCATGCTGCCTGCATTGTTTTCCAATAAATTAATGTTAAAATCGTTACATACAAGTACTGATTTATGGCTAGAACATACCTTCTTCAAGACATCTTCCATTACTGAATCAAACACTGCAAGATTCTGATAATTAGGTGGTCTATAAACACAAACAACAACATGTTTATCCAGCTCAACACAGGACAACTCAATAGTGTGTTCAACTGACAGTGCTACAATATCTTTCCTTTCTTTGGACTTAATGCCATTTTTAACTAAAATTAAGGACCCACCATGTAACATATATTTTCTACTAAAATTACTTATTACAATATAATTATCAAAATTAAAAGATATTAATTGGTCCTCTTTCATCCAATGAATAAAACACACAATATCAAATTGTGTTTTCTCGAGGAACATTTCTAATTCAAATAATTTAGAGGAGCAGCCCTGAATATTAATATAAAATAAGATAAGATTGTGCTGCCCCTGAGCCTGTGTAACAACATTTGATATAAGTTTTTTTTTGCCAGAGTATACCTTACTACTAACATTATATATGATGGTATGTTCTGTTGTCTTAAAATCTAGTTTAAATCTATCTCTGTGTTGTTAGGTAGCCTAGACAGCACAGATTCGTCCCTAAAACTAACATCTGTTATATTTTTTATAACAGAGTTAATATTGAATGCTATTAGCATAGCAAGTGTTTTTCTATATGTGTTTGAGAGGGATATGCCTCTCTCTGTCAATATAAAATCACTAATAAATTTATTAGTATCAAAAAAAATTAATTTGTCACTATGACAACATGTCAATTGGTGTATTGTACTGTTAAGTACACCTAAATGTCTATTTTTGGAGTCTGTTAAGGTACTTGAATAGGGAAATGCACAAAGTATTATTTTTCCCAATTTTAATTTTAATAAAGTGTCCACACCATTCAAAATGTCCCTTTTTTTCACATCTAAACTGTTACCTACTATCTAGTTTGAAATGCAAGTGTTAGTGATATAAGTTTTAGTAAAATTTGGTATTTGATATTGTCTAAAATAAGTTACTTCAAGATTAAATTATACAATTTACGTACGTATACCAACGATATAACATAGCATACAATCTCGTACAAAATTGATTACAACGTATTGAATTTGATTAGTTGCCGAGTTCTCAATTATTTTTTGGGTATGTTAAGTTGCTGTTTTTTTATAAAACCACAAAATAATAATTATGCTGTTTTTAACGATAATAAGAATACTTAGTTAGCAACATATCATGAATTTTTTGTTATTGCGATCTATTGAACATCAATAAATATTAGACAATTTGTCGGCAAAAATCTTTAAAAGCCTCTTAAATCTAAACAAGACATCCGATTATAATGACCTTGAACCCAAAAGACCCCATTAACTTATCTCCTGTATTCCAAGGTCATGTAAAAGCCTAAAAACTTAATCTAAGCCACAGAAGTTTGACTTGAAACGACAAACGCCCTCTTATCGTAACCAGAGTGGCACTTACACGTCTCACAAAGCAACTTTTAAGATAACACCAAAGACTCTCAAATAATTTTTGCCTCAAATTTTGGCAGCCAAATTTTTACTTTGATCCTTTCAGTATAAAGTTCCTTATACTTTGCAGAGTTTGTTCAGCTTATCCACTTATAAGGAGTTAATTAGAGTACAACGTATGATCAATTACGTTTTGCGAGGATGACGTGATTATGAAGTAATTAGCGTGATTATAAGTAAAATATCATTATGGCAATAATGATTATGTTAAGAGTGAAAGGATTTGTAAGGAGCTTATATTGTTGGGCATTATATAAGTTATTGTATTCTTCTATTTCAGTCGAAGGAATTCCTCAACGATTTACAGCACTGATTGCTGGCCATCAGGTAATCCGTCTGCTCGTTTGCCGACCAATTACATAAAAAAAAACTTAAAATGGTGAAATAAAAAACATTAAACACAAAGAAAAACCGACTCCAAAAAGTAAACTAAAAAGCAAATAACTAATTTTTTTGTACAAAGTAATACATGTCTTCACTCAGCTGCATTTGTATAAACAAAAAAAATGCACAACACTAATTTCAATTAAATTATGAGACTTCCATATATTATCATGATGAAAAATTTAATGGTTTGTTTGTTTGTATCGGATATGCTCCGGAACAAGTTAACCAATTTGGACCCTATGATTTATAAAATTCGAGATAAATTCTTTTTAGAAACTACAACTCTCAGTAGAAAGAGGTTTGAAAATTAGGGATAGGATAAAGGAACCGTGTCCAAGTCCAAGTCATTTAACTTAAACAAAACATTCTTAAAACTGTATCTTCAAATATAAATCTGAAACACTTACACTAACCAGTTAAAAGAAAAATCTCATTGTAGACAAAATTTTCAGTAATAAAATGGATGAACGATAAAATATTCCGAAGAGTCACAGGTGGTACATTTTATTTCAATTCATTAGACAAATGTTCGGCATCTGTTCAAATAATTGGGTTAGATATAATTCAGTTGATAAGGCTCTCTACTGGGCGATATTGAAATTGGGAACGGACGAAATAGAACTGTAATTATGTTGTAGGGTGCATAAATAAGGTGTTTTTTTGTATAGTAAGTATACTAAGATCCAATAAATTATTTGAAAATAACGACATAAATGGAGAAACTGAGAAAATGTCCACTATTTTTCAATTAGATGGCGTTTGGCCGTTATTTTACCACGTCAGTAAGCGATGACGTGGCCCATGATGGAGTTTACTTACCTATAAGCCACTTATTTACTCAGGCCTTGAAGTCACCTTAAAGGGAGTTTTCAAGTCAGAGACTCTTGTACGTTGTGCTATCCAATATAAAAATAAGAAATTCATTTGTGTATCATGCAAGTTAAAGACTGTCTGGTTTGTGAAATCAGAAATGTGTCTTCAGATAATCTTACATTCGAAAGGCAAAGTTGTTATTGAAGATAGCTGCTGTATTTACTAGGTACATTATAGGCTTACATCATTAACAAGTCACTTAAAAAATGGTGAAAAGTGGTTTATTTATGGACGGAGTTATAAAATAGTAATTATTTATTAGGAAAACACGTTCTTAGTAGCTCCACGTAAATGGGATGTCGGTTTTACAGCCTCTGTATGTACATCAAGCAAGGCTTTATAGTATATCGTATGAGATTCGCGTAAGCTCTCGAGGAAATTAAATTAAATGGTTAAATCGTTAAATCCGCTCTTAATATTATTCAATCGAATAAAATTTTGTATTAACTTAGCAATGAATAAATTAAATATGTATATAGAATAACCGTCAGAAATATTATAGATTAAAATCGTTGACAAACAGTCCTAATTGGAGTCTACATACCTATCGGATAATTTATCATATTATGTTTGAGGCTTTTGCCCTACAAAAATAAAAACGCATCGCACTCAGATACACAACAACAATTTGTGAACTGTTGTTGTTTTGAATCTGTGTGGGAGTCCAACCACTGTGCTATCAAATCTTCTGACTGCACGGTTCGCGGAGTGACTGGGCAACAGGCTGCTGTATCACGTGTCGCGATTTCAATTTCCCCCCTGAACAACTTCTTGTATGACCAACAATTTGTTTTAATTTGTTTTTGTGTTATTGCGTTTTTTTCACAACACAGGAGGCCTAGTTCTCTCTAGCATCATCATTCTCCAAATTTCCAATCGACAAATTGAAACGTGTGGTTGTAATCATTTGAATAACCATCCCATAAAAAACATAAGTTCAAAAAAACAGCTCTTTATCTTTACACTGTTTAGACCCTTTATCTACTTAAGAAAAATGTTTACCATGTAATATTATCTAAAGTTGAATCAAACAAAATAAAACTGTTTGTGAACTTATTTTATAAGCGAAATTCGTTTACGAATTTCTCTGAAATATAGATGCTCATTTCTCACGATCAACAGCTACGCTGGCAATAATTTTGTAAAAGGATCGTCCAGAGAAAGTGTGGTTTTCAAAATAATTGGTAAAATGATAGCTTTAATTATCATTACGAAAGTCTGGGTCTTTATTGTGTTAACTAAGGAATTTAATCTCTAAATAGTTAACAGTTTCCTTCTGTTTTGAAGTAATTGCTTCGTAATCATGAGGTCTAGTTTTGCTTGGCTATGTAGTACTAACAATATCATCATCGGCTTATAAGAACTTACTGTTTAGCAAAGGCTTCCTCTCACATGAGAAAGGTTTTTGATTCCAGGCTTATATTTGACATTATTACTTTAGGTTTTCCCACGATGCAAATGAATTGGGAAAACTTGCAATATTGGTACTTACCAGGTTTGGTTCCCTAGGTAAGTTCCATTGCCGGGGAGTAGGCGCCTTATATTATCTATACTAATATTATAAAGAGGTAAATTTTGTTAGTTTGTATGTAGGGGGTAATCTTTGGAACGGCTGGTTGGATTTCCAAAATTCTTTCACTGACAGATAGCTACAATGTTCCTGAGTGCTATAGGCTATAAAACATCACGCTACGATCAAATGGAGCTGAGCAGCGGATAAAACCGCGCGAGAGTAGCTAGTTATTAATTAAAAGTCTTGAAGATATGCTGGATGCAGGTCATAGGTCACTATGCCCTATAATATTCCCAAAAAGCCTGCAACGCACTCATAACATGTCCATCATGTCTATGGGCGGTGCTGATTGCTTTCCATTGGGATATCTGTCTGCTAATTTGCCAACCTACGTCATAAAAATATGATCACCTAAAAGCTAACTGAGAATAATGGGAACAATAATGAATTAGAATGTCAAATGTTAGTAATTCAACCTAAAGTTAAAACTTTTCTATTTTGTGCCTACATAAAGAACTTGATTATTATCCAGCATCAAGCGTAGTTTGATTATTGTGGCATTTGTTGCGATATTAATCGTAATTATGATTAATATCATATAGGTCTTTTCAGTCACATACATGATATCATTTGACATTTTTCCTAGAAAACCCATAATGTTACTAATCGAATGTGAAATTTTAGAATGAATTGCAATTAGATTATATTCTAACATACAATTGGGCAGCGGTTAAATTAATTGCTATTTAGAAGGGAAATAATTATGAGAACCATTAGATGCATTCCATTGGAGTGGCGTACTCGTGTCACAATGAACACTTTACAAGTGTTTGGAACTATTTTGATATTAATTTGGCTTATATTTGAAGGTGGAAAGTGGCCGAGGCGACACTTAGTGTTAGACTATTAACCAACCCTTCTCTTTCTCTAGGCTAGGCCCGTGTTATATTAGTGCTTTTTAATTTAGTTAGATTTGGAATGTGTACTTATTCACTTGGCTTCCACCTCAAATTACGTTCCAACATTTTATTAACTGGCAGTGGCAATAACAAAGACTGTTTTATTCCACGACATAGGTCCATACATACATATATCTGTCATTAGTAAGGGGCAGTCATTTTGCAGACGCAGATAAGTATTTTAGAAAACAGTAATTGTCGGATTTTAAAACCAAAGATTCCTTGTTCAGCAGACGCACTTGTGACCACTCGATCAAAGAGAAACTAATTGTATGGTCACATTTGTGTATATAAACAGGAACGAGCTCAGTGCCAAAACCTGGTCACAATCCCAATATTATATCAGCGATCTAAATATCGATAGCGACCTCAACTAAGGAGGCTAAATGTCTGCAAATAGCGTAAGTTTAATATTCCCTACCTTTTAAAATTAGACGTTTCTAAAAACCAGTCGGTACATGGAATTCCTTTATGCCTTACAACGGAATTTACATCTGAACCTTTTTCTATATTTAGAACAGAATTTGTAATATAGGATAGGTTTTGGCATTAGATAGTGAAATACCTTAGACGATATTACCTAAACGAATAGTTTTAGATAAATACAAGGGGTTTCAATGTATTTATTGTGCCCTAAAATTTCATTGCTCACCCAGTTTTTTTTTATGAGGGGATAATCCTCAAATGACTTCTCTCTTCTCCCGCCTAGGGTCGGGCGCTCGGAGGGAGTGTCAGACTCTTACTGACTAAAACCCCCGTTCCTGCTATGGGCCGACGTCGCACTGCCTCATTGCGCTTACCCCGCACACCCGGCTGAACATATAATTCTGATTCTGTGTTGGTCTATTGGCTCTTAGAGGTTTTTCACAGTTATGAAGTTTCTTTTTTGACTTTAACGCCAAAGTCATTCTGTCTTCAGCATTATATTTACGGCACCAACAGTTGATATAAAAATTACGAATACATTAATTCCGGCCTCTATACTCTTATTTATCATGTAAGAATTAAATAAAATATAAATAAATATCAACAAATGTAATGAGCGTTTTAAATAAAAAAGTCTCTTTAAAATTAACAGCTCCCATTTCAAAAAGATCCTTCTCGTAAATGTATCTAAAAGTATCTTTAGCTATAGGAGAACTGTGAAATCCGAGGGGTTTCACTCAAAGGCCTTTCAGCCTGCGGGGGCAATTATAAAGAAACCCTTTGGCGGCTGTTTGTCAACGGCGTCTCCGTAGATTTACCTTTTCCGATTTTGTATTTAGTCGAATAATGCGAATTTTTAAGGGACACATCTCAGCCTGTTCAATTGTGTGTTGATATTTATAGTTCTATTGACATTTATAGTTTTGTAAGTTATCCCGTCGACCAATGAGGTAGTGACCAAACTTTGAAATGACCTTCTGGTATTCCCGCACCGATACGACCTTCAAACCTTCAAGAAACGAGCGTACTCCTTCTTAAAAGTCCGGCAACGCACTTGTGACTCCTCTGATATAGCACGTGTCCATGGGCGACGCCGTTCATTTGCCTCCTATTCCATTAAAAGTAAACGTTATAATTATAATAGACTTTTGGCATTTCAAAGCAGCCCGTAAAACATTTCGATGTTCTTTCTATGTGAAAGGTTGGCAAACAAACTTTATGGTAAGCAATCAAGATCAGTAACGAGTGTATAGCCGGCCTTTTAAGATTTTAGAGATTTAAGGATTGGGACAAGGGGAGGGGGGGAGAAGGATTGGGCTGACAGTAACCTCAGTCATACGGGGAAATACAACGCTGTAGTTATTTCACGCTGATTTTGCCTAAGGCCGTTGTATCACTCCGGTCGAGACGACCCATTTGTGTTTTATTAAAATAAAACTTTTCACCACTGTCTCCACCACTGTTTTCCATTGTACTCAGAGTCATCATTTAAATAGTTACTTAACCCAGTCTTTTGCATTAATTGTTGTTTTCACATCAAATTTGTGTCTATAGAATAGCTTAAGTAGGTCATCGACATTGGTTTTACTATTTGTGAGCAAAGTATACGTAAACAAGTAAAAAAAAATTTGTAGAGATTTTCTTTATTGATGCACGAAAATAAGTCATTATTTTCAATAAATAAAGAATGAGTTTTGAAAGTGACATAAAGATAAAAATTTCACGTTGACGTGCGTCGGTCAATGTGTTGGTGTTCATACTTAAAATAAGTTTTAGATTTTTACCTAACACAATGATCAATTTAATAAACCTACGAAGCACGTTTCATTTTATTAAACGATTTAATAAATCATGAAATATGAGTTCGATCACAATAAAAACATGACCATTATATAATACGTATTGAATCTATATTTTTATGATAAATAAAATAATAATTTTCTATATAAAATAAATACATTGAGCCCCTGTCCACATAATATTTTACCCATAAATACCCTTATTTTATAGCGATTACTTTTTGCTAGGCAACAAGACATGAATTATTTATCTGAAAAAATGTTTACCTAACATATGAACTTTAGGCATAACAAGTGGATGAAATATTGAATTTATAATAATCGACCCTTGTCAAAATCATGTTCATAGCTACCTACGATAGAGCTATGAAGATTCTAGAAGGTTTTATATAACAACATTGCGTTTATTTTTAGTATGATTCTGTAGGTAGATTAGTTAGGAACAAATGTTGTGAAGGTTCCGTGATTTCATTGATTAAAAGTTGTTGTTACAAAACTTTGCTTCCCCATAGGAAGTTTTCACGCGTCGTGAGTGTGTTTAAAATTAAAAAACATATGATTTCACTTACCCATCACTTCTAGACCTGAACTAACTAACACTTTTTGAATCACTGCTGCGTTTCACGGAAACTTATTTCCCAGCCATCGCATCAACCGAGCAGTCAAAATGTTGTTATATTACCTTTTTGTGAGGCGAGAGACAGTGTCAGACTATTACTGCCTAAAAACTTCCCTGTTCCTTTATATCCAATATTAATTCTATCACATATCCAAATGAATGTTTTATCAAAAATATTTAATATCAGGTCTACTCCAGAGACGTCCAGAGCCTAAAGAATTCGATGGAGTTTTAGTTGGTATAAAAACTATTCGTTTGTCTTGGTAAAACTTGAGAAAGGCTGGATCAATTTAAAAAAATTTCACCTTTAAATTATATTGGTGATGGTAAAGTTTGGAAAGGTAGAAAACTTATGAATTAATTGAAAGAAAATTAGTCGAAACATCAATTCGTCTTTTGATCTAAAAGACATTAAATATTATTTTTTACGCGTTACACAGTTTGTTCGGCCAACTAAACTGTACTTAAACATGAACATGCCACTATTATAGTATTAACTTACAATAATTGCTTCCTGAATTCAACATTTGAAATAAAAAGATCCACACCCCTTTTAGCCTTAAGAGGTATCCAAAGTATTTAATTTTACGCTGCAAGCGAAATCCGTCTCAAAGGACCAAATGGGACCATTCAACCATTTTCTAAATATAAATACAATTGACTGAAATTTAATTACTTGGGACCCTGGACACCGGAAAAGGAAGCTCTAGCTGCCGTACCGTATAACCGGTCTCAACAATGGCCAACACCATGAAAATTAAGTTTATTGCTTGGTCTAACGGTATATGGTGGTTTTATGGCGTCTATAACGAAGTGTGGGGGTGATTTGTTTATAGTAGTTAGTTTTACACCTCATTTTACTTGGAACCCTTTTCGGTTGCTTTAGTTTGATAGGTCATTGTCAGACGTTACTCAATAATTGAACTGTTAGGTGCTACCAGTACATACACTAACATATTTTTTTGTTAGGGACATGATCGGGAGAGTAAACACGACGACAACCTAAGACTTTGTTTATTTATTGATTTAATAGCGCAGATGATGCAGTGAGTGTTCAATGTCGCAAGTTCGATGCACGCACAAAACAACTTTGTGTGTGATCCATACATTGTTGTTCCATGTCTACATGTTACGTGTTTATAAAATCAGATGTTTGTAAATGCATCCTCGACGCAAAAAGTCCTATAGTGGGGAAGAAAATGTAAAAAAATCAATCCAGTGCCCAAACCATTCCTCATTATTGCATTTCATTATCTATCTTTTTTATATTATTCATTATCTACGTAAGTACACCAATACAATACGTTTATTAATAAATAATGTAATTACCTACAAAAAACAGTAGGGGAAAAGAGCAGGATTGCGGTCAGGAGAGAATAACAAAAGAAATGTAATGAATCAAGCTTAAAGAGTCAAGTTAACTTTGTAAAACTGTTTGTCTACCTTTAAGAAGTAAACTTTTATTTTGATAAAATTAAATGCAGTCTTAAGGGGACGTGATAGAGTTTAGTTAAAATAAAATATGTTTCTAATTTGTAGTAACTATGTATGAAAAATTTCATGCGTTTTTTGGTGATTTAGTATATACCTACTGCTCCTTCAATTCACAGAAAAAATAAAATATTACATTGTGTAAATGATGGATTCCAAATTTGTAATTTCAGTTGTAAGTCAATTGAACTGTAGTAATAACTACGTAATAGTCGATATGTCTAAATTATTTTGTTAGATGGTTAAAGATCCGTATCTAAATCAGAAAAATGGATCAAATTTGAATAACTTTGGAACTTATAAGATTTGAATAACTTTGGAAGTTTTAAGATTTTTGAACTTAGAAGACCATTCTTCCAACGATAGGAACAAGTGAAAAACAACTGCTCGGAAAAAGATCCCTCCCCAACTAGGGTAGGTAACGACAACCTCAGAGATGGAGAAATTGACGTTATAAGTAATACTACAATGGCTGAGGCTATTGTAGTAATACGTATCTTGTTCAATTAGAATGGACTGAAAAGAACCAGGAAGAATCAGTGGTCCTTGGTACAGACTATTCTTTTTTGCTTTTCTCAATCGTAGTTTTTGTGCATTAAGACAAAGCGGGAGAAGGACCATATGATAAGCAATTTGCTCGCTCATGGGCAGTCGCAACACAAAACGTAATATGAATAAAATACTTGGATCTTGGATACACAGTCAGGCAGCTCACTATACCAGAGTACCATTGCCAATGGTCAACAGCGTGTCGACCATGATATTTACAACAGAAATGAACGAAGTTCTAGTGGTGTCCTAATTAGTCACACTAGTAAGTGATGTTACAACCAAACCCCCTGGTAAGCAATCCGCGTCGCTCAAGGTCATATACCAGAAGATTTGCAGATGCGTACCTTAATACAGCAACCGCTATTTAATACCATTTTCCTGTGAACCTGAGGTATCACTCCAGCTCAGCCAACCTATCTAGACGACGGAAACCTCTTCCATAAAAAACAAGTCGTCTCTTGAAAAACCTTTCGGTTAATAAAAAAACATATTGTGTAGATAGATAAAGAATATATCGTTATGCTATTCCTAGAATTCAAAAGAATATATAATAGTGATCCCACGGTAATAAGTCTGAATAGACAGTCTAGACTTTTCTCCAAGAAAGTATTATATATATCGTCTTAAGAAAATTGCTAAATTACTTAAGCATTTTGTTGAACAGAAAAATCGGCATCTCATTTACTGAAAACATCAGTCCATGTAAATTGATATGTTTGCAAACACAACCAGGACACAAAAAACCTACAGCATGGCAACGTTTCTTTAAAAAATAATAAAAAAATAAAGAATATTGGAAATATTTATAGCTTTTAAGAATTGATTGTTCTTTGACTTATTAGTCACAAAACATGTTTTCATATTTCCAATCGTAAGGGTAGCTCGCCGCCCGACCAGAACCAGCCCCGAGCGTATGGCGCGTAGCGTTCCGCCCGCGTCTCGAAGAGCCAATAGACCACCACAGACGGGGCCCTATAGGGCTGATGTTCAGCCGGGGTTGCGGGGTAAGCGCAATGAGGCACCGCGACCTCGGCCTAGAGCAGGAGTAGGAACAAGGGGGTTTTTAGTCAGTAAGAGTCTGACACTCCCTCCCGCCTGACTCTGGGCGAGAGAAGTCATTTGATGATTTTCCCCTCACAAAAAAAAACCCTAAAACACCAATTACAAAAAAGGCTAGAATAACAAGAATGATTAATGGTTTTACTCTAGTCTAAAATCTAGGCCTTAATCCACCTCAACTACATTAACCATGATTAGCAAAATACGACTCTATTTGGCGCGTAATCAATACCAATTCACCTAGTTCAGACACTACCGTGCTAAGATTAATGTTTCACCAACTTTAAACGTAGGTGGAATAAGATCTATTTTGCACCAAACACTCGGTTAACCAAACCGAAAACGACTTCTATTTCCAACTCATTAAAGCCGCAATTTCCATGTAAAGCATACTGATTGAAGTTTTCATTCTGGATACCGCAAGCTGTGCAAGGCGTGGCAAGGATTTTTGGATTTGCAATTGATTTGGAACTGAATAGTTTAGAGTTTAAGGTTTTAAATTCGTTGTTGGCTTATTTTTATAAAGTACAAAGTTGTGTTTGTCGTTTATTTGTTTAATTTAAATTGTATTTTATAACAAAGCACAATTAATAAGCAGCAATAAAGTAAGCAGTTTAACATTTCAAGCGACGAATAAATTAAAATAACTGGAATTTATCTGTTGTTTACACGAACAACATGCTTTAAAGGTTAAAATTAAATGGTATGTGGCGTTTAAAAATACACTCTGTATTTATATAAAATATTAAATCAACAGTACGGAGGGCGCAAAGTTATGTGCAGTAGTGCATTATTGAAAATGGCGTCGAAACGCATTGGATAAAAACCAGTCAGTGCCAGTGGTGACAAAGACTATCATAAATTACATCAACATCATCAGCTTATAAGTGCCCACTGCTAAGCAAAGGCCTCTTTTCACACGGAGAAGGTTTGAGCATTCATCACCATGCTTGCTCAAACTTTATTATAATTAGAAATTATACTTAAGTCCAGGTTTCTTCAGATGTTTTCATACACCAAATTTCAGTGGTATCTAAAAAATCATTGAATTTATCTATAACTAGAAAAAAAGTCACATTAGTACTTGTCAAGTTACGAACCCGCAATCTCGTGCATGACAGCGGGCACCACTCTACCCTCGCACCTCTTAAGCTGTGGCCTTTTTTCAAACCAAAATCACGACAAAGGTAGATCAAATAACACCAAATAGTTATTAAAAAAAACATTATTCTTCCCTTCGACTTTCTACTGTCTAAGGTCAAATTTAAATTCATTTAATACTAATAATAACCAAACTTTAAACAGGTACTTTAAAAACGTCGAAATTTTAGTTTGTTCTTCAATGAAAATATTGTTTGTTCTTCAATGAAGCTGGTGTGGGTGGACTTAAATACAATTTCAGATACACATGACAGCCAAACTCGGGACACCAATTTGTGGATCACACAAATTACTATTACTATTAGGATCCGCAAGCAAAAATTAGGATGCTTGATTTTCGAATTTAAAATAGCACATCGTATTGGGACGTGATGTAGGAGTTCCAGTTCAATGTTAAAAGGGCTAATTCAGGCTATATAGCAACAGAGCCTACAGCCTTTCTTGTAAAACCAAATAATTGAAACAGATACAACTATAAAACCCAGAAGCAAAATCTTGAAGGATATTCAATTTGAATTTGGAACAAAACATCGGTTCAGATTCAAGCTCAGAAGAAAAGAATGCAATGAAGTCACCGACGTCAACGGAACAAAGTTAATGAAAACCGTCCATGACGAAAAGGATTGTATAAACAAATGATTATTAATAAAATTTCATCCATATTGGCTTTATCTTGTAGCGAAGTTATAAATGGTAATCCATTAAATAATTCATAGCATCATCACGCAAACTTCTGTCCAAACTACAGAGCAACAAAGATAGACCAGGTACCACCAAATAGTTGGAACAGATACAACTATCAGAACAGAACCCAAAAGTTTCCCAATCCACATTTAACACCTCTGCCTGAGACGGGCAGAGTTGAATTGTTTAATTATATCGTAATGCCCACAGGTAAGGATCAAATTAATAGTAGTTGTGTGTTTGTTACTTAGACCCGATTCAATGAGGGATGTGGAATTTGAGGGTTGATTTTGAGTTATAGTTTGAATTGTAATGTTAGTTTTTGAAGCACAAGTTTGTGTGTACCAAACGTTGCAAGGTATTCGGGCCAGTAGCTCGTTTTCTCTATCAATCTTATCAAGGATAGACAGGATCCCCCCTTTTCCGATCTTAAACAATTTAATTCTCTGTTATCTAATGATGCCATACACATACGGTAAAAGAATACATCGTGAAGAAACCTAAACTTATTAATTCTAATTTTGAGTTGGAAGAAAGCAAGTGTGATGATTTATGCCCATCGTTACCTACATCGTTTGCGAAGAGACCTTTGTTCAGCTGTAAACACTTACCAATTGATGGTTATGGCGAAAAGTATATTTTTAATGGTGATTAGATAGCGCTTTAAGGCTAATCTTAGATCAACTTCAAGATCGAATCAGACATCACTTTCTCAGAAGAAGATATAATATGGTATACGAAAAAATAAACATCACAAAGACACCTCTATAAACAGGTCTACAACTAAACTAGCTGATCTGACTTTGAAGAAGTCTGTATTTGATTGTTTTTAAACTATGCCCCCCACCAGAAATTTCGCCTGTGTCGAAGCGCGTTTGACCCAGTACAAATCTGTGGATCACACAAAAATATGTCTTAAAAATTAAATTAAAATTCAAATCTGTGACACATTGCCGACAGCCGGTTGTCATGCCACCGCATCAGTGTTGTGAGTCTGATAAAATATGCCCTTATAAAGTCTCCTAAACGTTCGAGCTTTGTTCTAATTAATTATTTAATTCAATAACACACATCCTGCAACTGACATTTTGACAGCCCTGGCTTAGCACCCTGAAAGATAACACCATAGCGATTAACATCACCTAATGATTAACGTTCTAATACCGTGATCCAGTAAACTTTCGTACAAATGCACCATCGGACGCGGAGTGTCTCAATAAACTGACGTCAGTATAATTAGCTCTATCAAAAGCAACGAATGGCGTTTCATTAACGGCTCAAAATGCTTTCGGTGGTTGTGGGGCAAGTTATAAACGTCAATGGATGCTAATTAGATTGTTTCTTTTGCGTAATGTATTTTTTTTCGTCACTTTTGAATTATCTTTTTATGTGTTGGGTGTGATCAATCAACATTTAGACGTTGGTGGCCAAACTCTTTACCATTTCTCCCAATCCCACTATGAAGAGATATTCGACGATATCCCTCTCAAAAAAGATAGAAAGAGTTCAACAAATTTTCATTTTACAAGCCAACGGCGAACATTTTCCTGTGCTGATACTTCTCATGATATACATTATCATACACACATAATACAGTTGTTAATAAAGTTTGTAGTTACTAAAATGAAAAGTGGATTTTGAATAAAAGTACCCAGAAGTTTGCATTCTGAATGTAATCTCATCATTTTATATAAATAAGTTATTAACACTACATACATATGTGTTGTTTTTATACCACGAAAATTGTACCATTATGCATTATGCAAATAATTTTAATATACCTGACCTTTAGTCTTACCATAAGCCTAAGACTTGGACCAAACCCCTACATGCCAGAGGCGGGTGATGAATACTTCATTACCACGGAAATAGGGTGAAGGTTGCCTTTTCAAACGTTTTTATTTGCTTTACAAAACATGTTAATACCATCGGCGATATTTGATACATTTACATATTGTTGTATAGAAAAAATTTGCCTTTGCGATTGAGTTGTAGGTGTACATGATCTTTTTCGAAGATTAGCTTAAATAGTTTTTCTATTGAGTGGGGAGCATATCATCGGTTGTATCCGAGGTATCAGACTCTTTCTGACAAAAAGTCATCACGTTGCTTCTCCTTCCTCATGATTTGTTTATAGGGCTTTAAGTGTGGGAGAGTCATGCTTGCACGAATGGGCCGGATAGATGCCACAGGCCCACAGAAAACCGGTGAAAAGCAACACTGACGTTGTGTTTCCCCGTGTGTAAGGTTACTGGAAGCCCAATTCGCCCTCCCCCACCATCCTCAATTCTCAAATCTCTTATCCTTAAATCCCTAATGGTTATTACATCAAGAATTACCCCAATCCTTAAATCTCCAAATTCTCTTATCCCTAAAAGGTCAGCAACGCACGTAACTCCTCTGTTACGGGTGTCTAATCTATTTGCTCCTTTGGCGGTCTATTACATAAAAAAACCCACAAGAGGCCGGCAACCACTTGTAGTACTCCTTCGATACTACGAGTCCATGGACTGCGGTGTTTACTTACCATCAAGTAATCCATCTGTTTGTTTGCTACTCCATAACATAAAACAGCAGCCAACGAACCTTGGGTTCACTTAATCACAGGCAGGTAAGCGATCGGCACTACCCAGGAACACCCTCAATACTAAAAGCTTTAAAAGTACACTGAGGATGGAAAATTGGGGAACGAGCTGCTGAACCTTTGGTAACCTCCTTCACACGACAAAAAATAACGCGCACGTTGTTACACGCCGGTTTTCTGTGATACTGTTATATTACTCCGTTCGTGCCGACCCATGATTCTCCCACACTCATTGTTTAAAATAAGAATGTTATTTTCTCTTTTCATATTTTCAAGGCCATCGTCACCTTTTCAAAAACATTTTTTTTATTCTTTTGTTTATTTCAAAACGGCGACGATTCACGTTTTATTTTAATTCTCATTCATACAGTTTTGATCCTAAAGGTGTTGGAATACGTGTGATATAAAAAATATATTTTTGTTGTCAACCTGGGGTATATGAATAAACATTTTACCGAGATCGGTCAACAGCGCTCTTTTATAAATCTCACCGTCATCAGCCTATTAATCTGATGAATAAATATCTCTTCTTGTTGAAAAGAGAATGAACAATATTCACCATGCTTACTCAAAGGGGTACACTCACGTGTATCTATATAGGTAGTAGTAATAGGTACATGATACACTCACGATGTTTTCCTTCAGCATATGACGAAATAAACTAAGAAATTATATAGCGTAGTAATGTAACGTAAGCGCATTACAAAAAGTCACGTTGCTATTAGCCAGGATTTATACCCTCATTGATGAGAAAATGCCTTAAATGCCTTTGCAAACGTCAGCAGACGAAGACACAAATATTTCGATGGGCTTAAAAATTCTTTAATGTTATTAAATGAATGGAATGATGATCTGGCAATACAGCAATGATGTAATTATTGCTATCAAAATTATGATTATTAATCTTAAAATTGGCAAGTGCGCAAAGGTATATAATAATATAACATTATTTTATAATCTTTTAATTCGAAGGACGTATAATAAAACCATTCTTTATTTCCACTTGACTTCATTTATTATATGCATGATTGATTGATGTATAATAACATTAGTTTATTCAAATTGGTATAATAATCTTTGTACGTTCTTGATAGTGTTTAAACGCTTTTCAGCATCATTTTACTTAGATCTGTAATGAACTATGCATTAAATATAAGAATCTGTTTAAGGAACATTTTTTTTATGTAATAGTTCGGCAAACGAGCAGACGTATTACCTAATGGTAAGCAATCAGCGCCGCCCATAGACACCCGCCACGGAGGAGTTTCGAGTGCGTTGCCCACCTTTTAGGAATTAAAGTTTTCGAGATTTAGGGATCGGAGGAGGGGAAGGATTGGGCCTCCGGTAACCTCACTCACACGGCGAAACATAACGCTGTGGTTGTTTCACGCCGGTTTTCTGTATTATCATTAAAAATACAATATCCCCAGACATCTACTTCAACCAGCACACAAGATAAAACTTAACAATATAAAGGCAACAATACTGCAGATTACAAAGAGAAAGGAAGCGAAAAATTAAAGAAATTCAACTTAACTTCGGTATGAACACAAAACGCAAGAAAAATTCTAGCACCCACGAATAAGCATTTCTCAGCTCCTCTAGGATCCCGCATACAATTTTGTTTCGCAATATGAGCCACGGAAAAGCATTTAGATTTAACCCTGCTACAACAAAAGGTGATACATTTTAACCTTAGATAAAAATTATAATTCAAATTTAAATATATCAAATTCTGTCAGTATGTAATGTATTATTGCTCGTTCTTATGTTTAACAGTGAATGCGTTCCTGTCTATATTACTTTGACGGAAATATATTTTTTAAACATTTTTTTCTAATAACTAAACGTAGCCCCACAGTAGGATTTTCTCCTGTGTCGTGGGTGCGGTTACAAACATACAGTTTCACATACACATGACACCAGACCCGGAACAACAATTTGTGGATCACACAAAGAGTTGTTCCGTGCGGGAATCGAACCCGCGACACGTTGCACGGCAGCCAGTTGCCCAGCCACCGCGCCAACCGTGCAGTCAAATATTCTACACAGAATAATTAACAACGTATTACCTAAGAAGTTACTACATGTGCTATCGCGACCTTTTGGGATTGGGGATTTGGGGATAAAGGATGGGGAGAAAGGAGCATTCAGATGGAGGAAAAGAGGAACCCTGGAGAAATATAACCATCTTCAGCAAACGTGGTTATTTATGCTCAAACCTTCTTCGTACGAGAAAAGGCCTTTGCCTAGCAGTGATAGGCTGATGATGATAATGATTTAAAACTAAAATTTTCTTAGGCTATTCCTTTTGACACATGAAGAGAAGAACAAAAAATATGTAGGGTAAATACGTACCCGGGTTTGTAGTTTTAGGGTTGAAATAAAAAACCTAGCCATACGTGCGTAGTGTTTCAGAAAATTCACTATTTTTGTAATGAATACTTGAAAGGAGAATATAAATGTTTTGAATTTTGTTTTATATTGCGGTAAAATATTTCGGGAACATTGTTTCGTGTTTTATTTTGTAGATGTTTGATAGTGAAACTTAGGGTCTATTTTTAAATAAACAATTTTAATCTGAAAATTTATTGTTAAATGTTTATTTTCATTCGCACTATGAAGACATACATACATACATCTGGTTTAGGTAACATGATATATGGTCACTTAGACCATAATTACATTAACAATAGTTATCATAGTCTGAGTTACAATAAGATTATTGAAAAAATAACTCAGACTGAATATAATGAAAAATCAATATTAGTTTTAATAGTAGGTAACAGTTTGGATGTAAAAAAAAGGGACATTTTAAACGGTGTGGACACTTTATTAAAATTAAAATTGGGAAAAATAATACTTTGTGCATTTCCCTATTCAAGTACCTTAACAGACTCCAAAAATAGACATTTAGGTGTACTTAACAGTACACTGCACCAATTGACATGTTGTCATAGTGACAAACTTATATTTTTTGACACTAATAAATTTATTAGTGATTTTAGATTGACAGAGAGAGGCATATCCCTCTCAAAAACATATCGAAGTACACTTGCTATGCTAATAGCATTCAATATTAACTCTGTTATAAAAAATATAACAGATATTAGTTTTAGGGACGAAGCTGTGCTGTCTAGGCTACCTAACAACACAGTGATAGATTTAAACTAGATTTTAAGACAACAGAACATACCATCATATATAATGTTAGTAGTAAGGTATATTCTGGCAAAAAAAAACTCATATCTAATGTTGTTACACAGGCTCAGGGGCAGCACAATTTAATCTTATTTTATATTAATATTCAGGGCTGCTCCTCTAAAATATTTGAAATAGAAATGTTTCTTGAGAAAACACAATTTGATATAGTTTGTTTAGCAGAACATTGGTTGAAAGAGGACCAATTAATATCTTTCAATTTTGAAAATTATACTGTAATAAGTAATTTTAGTAGAAAGAATATGTTACACGGCGGGTCCTTAATTTTAGTTAAAAATGGCATTAAGTCCAAAGAAAGGAAAGATATTGTAGCACTGTCAGTTGAACACACTATTGAGTTGTCCTGTGTTGAGCTGGATAGACATGTTGTTGTTTGTGTATATAGACCACCTAATTATCAGAATCTTGCATTGTTTGATTCTGTAATGGAAGATGTTTTGAGAAAAGTATGTTCTAGCCATAAATCAGTACTTGTATGTGGCGATTTTAATATTAATTTATTGGAGAACAATACAAGTGGCATGGAGCTATTAAATTTGTTTGAATCATTTAATTTAAAAAATGTTTTTCTAGAACCGACTAGGATAACACCCTCCACAGCCACATGTATTGATAACATTTTTAGTAACAGCAACTATTTAGAAAAAAAAGTTATAAACAGTTTACCTTCTGACCACAGTGGTCTTGTGGTTACTTACAGCTCTTATTTGCCTCTTCAAAAAATTCAAATAAAGTTTAGACATATAACAAATAAAAATTTAGAGAAACTTAATGATTCATTAGCATCTAAATTAAGTATAGAAAATTTTGAAAAAAGAAGCGATAGACATAATTTTAATACAAGAGGCAAAGATAGGCTGGCTGTGCCACGATTCCGTCTGTCCAAGGTACAGAAATCCTTTATGGGGTTCTGTGTAAATTGTTACAATAAAATTCCAAGTACTGTATTGAATCTTAACGAACGAAAATTTAAAACTTATATTAAACGTGAATTGTGTAGACAAGCATACTACAAACTTTCAGATTATATTGAGGATAAGAATGCCTGGCAGCGTGTTGATTCGGCTCCACTGGACAATACTCAAATATAGTCAGCAGTTAGGTAAAATTCTCAAAAATAATGCATCCTTAATTTATATATCCAAAAAGTTTATATAGAAGCACTATTAAAGATTGTGAGTACGCATATGTGAGCGCCATGTTTGAGACGACAAAAGAGTAAAATTTTATGATAGGTCCCCTCATTTGTTCTTTTTTTTAACAACTTGTCTCTGCATTGTTCTCACATAAGGGTACACTAATGTATAGTATAAATGTTATATTATTGAAATTGTAAAACATTTTTTTTTTTAAAAAAGAGTAACGAATGGAGTTTCTTGCTCGTTCTTCTCCATTCGAATCTACAATTTGGAATGAGCACCTAGCTTCACTGACGAACAGACTGACAGACTACTTTTCTATTTTGACGTTTCAAAAGTACCTATTGATGGTTTAGTTGGAATAAATGATTTTGACTTTTGACTTTGACTTTGAAGTTTGTTATAAAATATTCGATAGTCCATAGATGTTAATGAAATGCCTTGCTATTTGAGAGATCAAACCAAATTTATTGGAAATATCGACTCAATCATGTGAATTTACTGAGAAACCTCTACTAGTTTCAAGTCATAACGGGAATCCTATTCTTAAGCAGCGTGGGAGTCGCGGTGATGAAAAAGTTTATTAAAAAATGGCACCAAACCTTCAGAATCCAAAGTTGTTGGTTTAACCAAACATTTTTCAATGCCAAAATTCCAACAATTATACAGAGTCTAGAATTAAACATCTATCTAGAGACCGTGTAGAGAAAGGCATTTAAGACACGATTTTCTTCGAAGACCAACCGCTGAGAAGTCGGTTGTACGTTCAGAATTGTTTTCTGGGGAATTTTAACGTGCAAATGGTGGAATGTGGCTATAGCACGCGACTGTTCCGCTTTACCATAGCGTTCTCATTTTGTACAGATGATAAAATGGTTTCTAAGATGGCTACGGATTCTCGCTACTCTGGTTTCGTGAAAGTTTTGCCTGAAATTGCTGTCTTAATGCAACTAAAATTGTTTGTTACTTTTGTTTGACTTTATTTTGTAATTCTGTGTTATTTTCTGTTTTTTTTTTCTAAATTAATAAGTGAGAGTGATTTTGGTTTGGAAGCAAAGTGTCTAGAGCTGGCCAATCAACGCACCGAACGACAAAAAATTGTCGATTGCATTAATTTATATCAAACTAGCTCTTACCCGCGGCGTCGCTCCCGTCATTTTATTACCTACCCTACTCTACCTACCCTACTCTACCTACCCTACTCTACCTACCCTACTCTACCTACCCTACTCTACCTACCCTACTCTACCTACCCTACTCTACCTACCCTACTCTACCTAGCCTACTCTACCTAGCCTACTCTACTTACCCTAACTACCTACCCTACTCTACCTAACCTACACTACCTACCCTACTCTACCTAACCTACACTACCTACCCTACTCTACCTAACATACACTACCTACTCTACCCTATCCTATCCTATGTCCTTCTTCCAGTTCTTTGCTGCCTCCCTACGAATTTTCAGCTTAATCGATTTAGCCGTTCTTGAGTTATAAGTGGAGTAACTAACACGACTTTCTTTTATATATATAGACTCACACTACGAACGTTTTAATTCATGAACGCTTTTGTTAGTTTGACGTCATCAACAGACTCTCGCCTTGGGCCATGCAAGACGAAGTGACAGACTCTTACTAACTAAAAACCCCCGTTCCTTCCCTTGTTTCAGGTCGAGGCCGCATTTTATTATTTCGCTGGACCTACAACCCTGGCTAAAGTACATAAACATTCGATTATCTAGCCGATAATCATTGCCAGTGTTAGAAAATTTGAAAGACTGGACATTAATTATCTTAACTTTAGTGTAAAAAAGATGATATTAATTTGGGAGTCAGCCATGATACTTTTGAATTCATTTATTTTTTTTTATAAGCATATGACGTCTAGAAATTGGCAATTGACAAAAAAAAACAATGTAAATTGTTACTAAGGAAAAATATACATAAACAATTATACTTATACCCTGTCGTATAGTACGCCTCTACCCACACATTTAAAGGAACAACAGTTTTATTATATGAACAAATATTATATTATTGAATGTTTACACTCACATAAAAAGATAGGTAAAGATACCCATTGTTATATAAATCATTGTAACGTAAAATCTTAACAAAATACACACACATTGTGTTATAGAATTTGTGGCTGATAATTTCAACCTTATTGACGGACTCGGATACAATTATTGATGTATTTAATTCTCTCTTAGTAACAATTTTATTCAAAACACACACATACACACACAGAACACTGCCGAGGAAGGGATAAGCAACCGTTACGTAACTATGAGTTTACACTGTAAGTTTCTTTTGTTGAGGCGGGATATTCATCGTATCACTTGCACTCACAGTATCAGATTTACTGACTAAAAGCTACCCCGGTCCCCCTCCTGCTGCAGGCCGTCGCCGAGTTACATATTTTTTTATTGTTTAGGTCGGCAAACGAGCAGGCGGATTACCTGATGGTAAGCAATCAGCGCTGCCCATAGACACCCACAACACCAAAAAAGTTACGAGTGCGTTGCCGGCCTTTTAGGGATAAGGGTTTCAGATATTTAAGGATTAGGAAGGGATGGGGGAAGGGAGAGGGATTAGGCTGCCCGTAACCTCACTCACTCGGCAAAACACAACTCTGTGGTTGTCTCAAGCCGGTTTTCTCTGAGGGCGTGGTATCACTCCGGTCGAGCTGACCCATTCGTGCCGAAGCTTGGCTCAAAATTGTTTGTTCTAGCATTCATTACAAAAACCCAGAATATCGGCTGAAGCGGTAAGTTACTTAATTTTATATTTCATTGTGTAATTATATTTTAGTAAATTTTACCAAACTGAAAAGAAGATATTCGTACTACAAGGAAAGGAGCTTAATCCTCCTTACATTTGATATTGCACTTGTCACTCCTTTGATACTGTCGGAGTTGTTAGGCGGCGCTGATCACTTATTATTTGGTGATCAGTTCCAAGTTCGATCGCGTGCCTCTATTATAGAAAAAAAACCTACTTATATTACAAATGTGAAAGTTTGTGATAATTTATGGATTTATGTTTGTTATTTTTACACGTATAAACGGCTGAAACGATTTGGTTGACATTTGCTATGTACATAGATATGTATGGATTAACACACAGACTGCTTTTTATCAACATTCTGCCCTATTGTCTCGGGCCGGCTGGACTCCTTGGCACTGCGTAGGGATGTTCACGGGGAGTGTTCTGAGGAATTGTTCGGTTTGATCCCCGCCGCATCTTTTCGCTATCGTTCCACGCGAAAACATGTTCATCCCCATCACATAGATGGTTGGCAGTCAACAACTGTGCCGAGCTAGTTATGAATAAATGAAAGAAATTCCACCTAAAATATAAATATAAAAGTAAATAACACAGTAAAAGAACACTCTGTATAAAATATTATAAATGAAGAGGTAAAATTACAAATGAATAGTCTACCTATTCATTTGTAATTTTTAATTATACCTTTTATAAAGATATTTAAATAAATATTATTATTCACACAAACAAAGAAATACGTCACTGAAATAACTGAATTGTAAGATTTAAAAAAGCAATAAAATAAAAACATTTCGCAAAAGAATATTAATATTCTTTTGTAAAATACTTCATGTAGCTATTTAATTATTTAAATTACTTTCGAAAGTAATTTTCTGTTTGTTACGTTTCATGAAAATTTATTTTATACATATGTATCTGATTGTCTGCTAATGAAGCCATCTAGTTAAAAATTAAAATAAATATATTCAATATGATATTATTTGAGGTAATTATCCAATCTCCTATCTCGTCCTGATGAGTTGGAAGACTGAGAGGGTCTGTCAATCTCTTCTTGTGAAAAAAATATCGCTTTTCTTTACAATTGCGAATATTAGTGTAGGAAAGCCATGCTTTAAAACAAATGGGCAGGCTCGAAGTGTAACCACAGTTTCATAGAGAACGGGCGTGATATAACTACAGCTTTATGTTTCGCCGTGTGAGTGAGGTTACCTGAGGCTCAATCCTTCTTCTCTTCTAAAACCCCTTATGTGCTTTACAGACCTAACACTTGGTAACGCACTCGCAACTCATCAATCTAATTTAATTTCTTACCATCCGGTAATTCATCTGCAAGTTTGCTGCCAAATCACTTTAAAAAAACATTAACCTAAAAAAGAAGTTCAACAACCCACTTCAGCAGTTCTTATAACTACTTGAAAAACGACCGAGTCTCAAATAAATCATCAAAGTCTCAAATAACAATAGCGCAACTTAATTGAAATTCACTACCGTCAATTACATTCAGTGTTTAAGTTACAGTTAGTTCAAAGTTATTTTATATCAAGCGCCAGTTGAATAGCTCGGAGCAAGTTGTTTTAGCTCACTTTGTTACATTTCTGTCTTAGAACTTTTTTGTTTATTTAACAGTAGTTCAGAAGTTATTTCACTCTTGAGTAACAACCAACGTAAGAAATACTAAATTTTACGACCATCTGAAGGACACGCGGTGGCGGTGTTCCTTGCTTGGGCTGTGCTCTACCGTGTCCTCAGACTAGTGATCGGTGGCGACGCATCCAAGTCCATCAAGTCTCGTCTTTCTGTGAACCAGTCATGTTTGCCAAATCGTTTAAAGGAGGTGGAGCTCGAGCTAACTTTCTTCTTTGACCATTTCCGGCCACCTTAAACGCGGGTCTGTGGACTGAGAGCAAAGGCTTGCTGTCCGATCAACCCTGACCTGAGCGTTCAGCGCGTAGTGTTCAGCACGCGTTATTAAAGAGCTATTTAGCCACCACAGATAAGGCCCAATAGAACTGGTGTTTAGTCGAGGTGCCACGGCCCCGGACCAGGGCAACAGATAAAATAGGATGGTTTTCAATCACACAAAAAAACGCTTCGGGCCAAGCTAAACTGGCTCCAACAATTTAAATTGCACAATTTAATATTCTCTCTAATCCTCAGCGAAACATGAATATTGGACATAACGAACAATGCGCACATAACTTAGGTTAAATATTACACCCTGTAGAACTTCTGAACTTACACATTGTTGCGTATATTAGCTACTTATTTGCACTCCACTGTACGTTATTAAAACCATATGCAGTTGCCAAGTGTTCATTTTAAAAGCAATTCATTTTCTATGTTTTGTTACTGTGTGTGCATTCGGTGTAAGTTGAAGTTTAGGTGTGGAGCATAGATTTCCTTTTGTTTTGTCTTAATATTTTTTTAGATAAGACCTGTTTAAATTGAGTTACAAATTGTAATTTTCTTTAAAAGAATGTACGTCTCTAATTTTAAAGGTGGTTTAATCATATTATATTTCACACTTAAAACAACATACATGTTTGTATTGATTGAAAAAATTAAAAATAAATCTCAGTAACATGAATCAATGTTGAAGCATTCTCAAAAAGTTTTGGATTACCTACAGTTATGTATTGTGTTATTTTGAGTTTGGAAGAGTCTTGCTTCAATGAAAGTCGCCAGGTGAACTGGACTACGGACAACGGCCACACAGGATACCGGCGTGGAACAGCCACAATAATGTTAAGCGGACCCGACTTGGAGTGGATTTCAGTCAGTAAGAGTTTGACTCTTCTCCTCACCCCACCGAGGGCAAAATTATTTGATGCCGATTATTGTTGATTATTTGGTGCCGATGTCATTTTATGAACCAAATCAAAATATAATACTTACTTACTTTATCTTTTTCAGCCTTCACGAAATACACGTTAATCAAACATTATTATCAAGCCTATCTCTAGACATGGTGACGGGCATTTTAGACTAAATGAGACAGTTCTTTTTTGTTTTTCATAAAAGTAAAAATGCACAATAATAGAAAAATAAATGACCACACCATTAAAAGAACTGACACATGTAACAAGTAATCAAAACATTGTTTCAAAAACAATGAAACAATTTAATTTGCAAATTATTATATATTCTTCTTAATTGAAACGTATGATATTAATCTACAAAACAAAATAATTTTTAATTGCTCGTAATAAATTTTATTGCTGGCACGATTTATTAATTAAAGTTGCTGCTAATTGCAGATGATGGTACGTACATGATTTGTATTTAAATTAAACTCTATGTTTGTTTTAATTTAAATTGTGATTAATTTATTCTGTTAATTTTGAAAAAGTGCCAGAATTTGAATTTTAAGTATTTATTTTATTAACTTTTTAACCGACTTTAAAAAAGAAGAGAGGCTCTCAGTTCGGCCTTGTATATGTTTTTTTAAAGAGAGACGTCCTGTCAGCGTTGCATTTTGCAACACTATACCATGGCTCCTGCCCAGAGTACGAGAAGGAAATTGGTAGTTTTTAGACAGTAAGAGTCTGATACTCTCTCTTGCCTCACCTGGGACGGGACTAGTCATGATATGATTACTCTTCATAAAAAAAAAAAATATTTCTAACTAGCTTCGCCGGCGTGGTATGTTCACAAAACATTCTAAACGTTATGCAGCCTCCTCGTGGGGTATGGGTGTCCATGGGCGCCGATTGCTTACCATCAGGTAAACCTCCAGGTCGTTGCGAGTCGTATCCATGAAAATTCGCGTATTGTGATATTTTAACAATACTATGTCTAAAAAGTACATGAATCACCCGAGATTTTTTATTAAGTTCGCCCAAACAAGTGACAAAAAAATCGATTATAATCGCGACCTTACTTTCTCGATCTTGAACACAACATGAACACGTACAGAGGATAATAATCTTCACATCAATGGAAAAATCGCGATGCGAGATAATCTTCGCACGTCGCCGTCTATTCGATTCATTCGATTGGTATTCGATGCATAATAATCGGTATGCGTTTATACGAATTCCATGCTTGCTAGCAATTCTATTCGATTCCGTGGCTTCTCTCGGAACCTTTTTTCGTACGCGGTCGGAATCGAGATGAGCGGGCATTAGTGATTATTTTTATGGTCGAAATGTTTAATGCGTATTTGAATATTGGGAGTGGATTAGGGAAAGGTAAAAGGTTGTAGGGTGTAATGTAGGGAACATTTTGAGGTGTGTGGAATATTCCAGAAGACGGTTGTTAGGTTATTTTACGCGTTATTTTTATAGTAAACACGAAGCGCTTACTTGCGGCCTTACTTGCTTAAATTTCCAATTATAAGTAGCTTACATCATTTTCCGTGCTCCTAACTACATGTACATACGTAAGTTTTCAACATTGTTTAAGAAGATAACACTCGACAAGTAGGAACATTTTCAAATCAGGAAAAATAGTACAGTAGATTCACACAACATTAAAAACAAGAGCTCGTTTATTAAAAAGTGCGTATACTTTGTTTAACTTTTAAATTGGACCTAGACGCTTATATGGTCAATAATTTTGGTCGAAAATGTTATATTGTAATTATATTTTAAGTGTGGGAGAGCCATGCTTCGGCACAAATGGGTCGGCTCGGCCGGAGTGATACCACGGCCTCACAGGAAACCGGCGTGAAACAACCACAACGTTGTGTTTCGCCGTGTGAGTGAGGTTACCGGAGGCCCAATCCTTCCCCTACCCCAATCCCTTCCCAATCCCAAAATCCCAATCCTTAACAGGTCGGCATCGCATTCGTAACTCCTTCTTTGTTGCCATCAGGCGACGCCGATTGCTTACCATCAGGTAACCGTTTGCTCGTTTGCCATCCTATCACATAAAATATATATATATATTTATTAAGAGATACAAAACTAATCAAAGCCGTTTAAAAGTTATCAGAATAAAAATGTGTAGAAAAATACAAGTAGAATTAAAAAAACAGCAATTATCAGCTACTTTCGTCTAACCAATAAACAGTTGAGAAAAAAGGTTTCAAAATAAAAGAAATGCGAGCAAATTCCGATAGTTGTAGTAGTTTTGTATTGAGTTATTGGGTCGGGTAAATAAGCTATTGTAATTAAAAAGATTATATTTAATAACCTTTTACATTTTATACTTAATTAATTCAAAATAACGACTATGATAAGAATACAAACTCTACTAGTTTTAAGTTATTATATATCCAACTCTGTCACACGAATTCATGACTTTAAAAACCAAGAAGTCTAGAGGCCCAATCCTTCTTTCCTCCCCAAACCCCTAAAGCTCGAAAACCCTAATCTCCAAAAGGCCAGCGACGTAACTCCTCTAGTGTTGCGGTTGTTCAGGAGCGGCGCCGATTGCTTACCATCACGTAATCCACCTTCTTGTTTGCTGATCATACATAAAACATATGAGAAAAAGGTTAGTTTTTAAAACTGAACATAATTCTGTAGATTTAGCAATTATTTTAAAAACTCATCCAAAGTCGTGGTACATTTTATTGAATTTTTCAAATATATTTGGACGTGCGTACTTTTCAAATATCGAATTTTACAAATTTTATAAACGCTTAAATAACATAACTGTAAAAAAATGTTATATAATGTTTTATTACGGATAGGACACAGAGCCACAAACGCAACTTTCTCCATAATATAATTTTGTTTGCTACCAAAAATCTAGCAATATCCTTACCACTTCAATCTTTTGCTTCTGGTTACAATAGCACTTATAAGTCCTTCTTCAACGTCCATCAACTCATTCATCTTTAAGAGGTCTATTAATGTAGCGTGTATGTAATAATTTTCCTATAAAGCTTCAAGTGGCTAGACGTAGTTCTCATGGAATTCAAAATTGGAGATGACCTTATGTGAATGATTTTGCGTTCTTGATGATTTTAGCCATGACCGTTTTAAGATTAATTTGTATCAGACGATATTATTTCAAGTCCTAAGTTGATCAATTTATAAACAGTTTGGTTTAATCAGTAAAGATTTTATCGATGATTGAAGCATAATTTAAAAAAAATAAGAATCAATTAACAACATACGTAACGAAACTGACGTCAAAGAAGAAACTTCTTTACACAGATCTGAGACTACACTTACAAAATTGTATATATTATTCATGCTATATGTGAGAAATATCGGTGAGAACTTGTTAAAAATAATGTATTTTAACAAATATTAGAAATTGAGCCTAAAATACTCGAGAAGGAAATACGAGTTTTATTACAGTACTAAGTTATCAAGAAAAAAGTTAACAAAGTATCAAATTCACAAAAGCACTTCTATTTCCATTTGCCAAGCTTAACTCAGTTGTGTCCAACATTTGATCGATGGTCCAAACTCCAATGTTGGCTGAACAAACATTCGAGATTTTATTTGCTACTTCAGATGCTTGAAAGTAGGGATATTCACATATTTATTTTGGATACGGTACCTACTTTAGAGCGGAGGATGTTTTTTTCTGGTATTAGCCCCTTCTTCGAAATTCGTATCGATTCTGAAGTGGGTATCTACTTTATTTATGTGTGTTTATTGGTTGCTACCCGCTACAAATATCTCGCTCCGGGCGTCAGAGATGGTGCGACGATCTCCGGTCATCGCTGTAAGCGCTTGCGGACAACGAGAAAGGGTAGTTCGTTGTCCGATCAGGACCAGATCGGAACGTAGGATCAATCGCTTAATAACGCCATTAGACCACCACAGAAGGAGTCCACTAGGGGCGATATTGGCCCAAAATTGCGAGTAACATCACGCGACTCGGGTCGGAGCAAAAGTTGGAACGGTGAGATTTTAAATTATTGGGAGTTTTCCTCTGCCTCTGTCTTCACCTCGGTTGAGAGATGTCATTCGTTATCAGATACTCTCAAAAAGCGTCTTCAGATTGCAATAAAACGGACTGTAAGAAAACAAACAAAAATTTTTTTTTAAGTTAATGGATTCATGCTCGTGAAGTTTTTAGTATAATCCAATGATGTTATGTATTGGGTAGTTTCCTTGGGCAAAAATAAATACATTCGACAAAAAAATGGAATGCCTACTTTTATTGATATTTTTTAGCTAAATTTTAAGAACTAAGTAAGCTACGTTATACTAAGTATAACGTAATCATAATTTGGAGTTTCATACAAATTTCATAGTAAAGTATTATTTTTGGCATTTGGATAAAAGTATTGAAACGAATTTTGACTTGTTAGAAACTACCATAATAATCCCTAGTTGCAAAGAGGATACTCATTAAAAAGTTTATAACTCAGTACCTGTAAAATTTAAAAACCAAAAATCCACTTTTAATTTTTCTATTCACCTGCATCGTTGTGGATACTCCCTCATTAATAAAGTAAAGTTATCATGAACTCATAATTTTTGGAATAAAAAAAAAAAGAAAAACTGTAGGAACAAGTATAGTTACAGTATTTTACTAATTTATTACAACGAAGGGTATATCTATACTTATAATAAATCTGTAGAGAGGTCAATTCTGTACATTAAATATATTTTCAAAATAACTATCAGGGGGTAATAAGTGATCGATACTGATGCCAAAATATTTTGTCTGTCTGTCTGTATGTATGTTCTTTATAGAAACAAAAACTACGTGACGGATTTTAACAAAAATTGGCACAATTCTTTTTTATACACCTGGGCAGGTTATTGGATGCTTTTCATCTCGCTACAAATATTATGAGCAGAGCAGTGAAGGGAAATGTTGGGAAAACGGGGGAAGTTACTCCCTTTTTTAATTTTCTGTCGCGTGTGTAACCTTAATGGTTGAAGTGACATAGAAATTATGTATGACGGAAATATTCTACATAAAATTGTTTTACAGCATATGTCTATCTTTTATGGTTAACTCACAATAGCACGTTTAACTCCTGCTAGCTTAGCAGTTCCGATATTAAGCCATGGCGCCGTCGCATGTGAACACTGAATCATGCTATAAGGATTATTTTTGTGTAAAATACTAACTATAGTATAATATAACAGGTTTTATGAAATATTTGCAATACTTACTTATTGGTACGGATCTACCGTACCATTCTATCTATAGACGGACGGATAGTGGAGACTAACCCCCTTACTAATAAAAAATTACACACATCTTATAACAGAGGTATAGCAGACTCACTACTAATAATCAATTTTTGACATTTCCCGCGTATACAGCTGTTATAACCATTGTCAAAATTGTATGAAATGTTAGACAAGACTTATTCAGCCCGTGGACCTAGTATAACGTGTGAATAAGCGATCATTTTCGTATTTTAACTGTCAGACTCATAAAATTGATTTTACATTATTTTGCTAAAATGTGTTTAGTGATTGTGAAATCCGAAAAATCAACAAAAAAGAAAGAAAATTAATTTCGCATTGATCCTAACGATGATATTTTCATTAGAAGGTGCAGAGTTTATAAAGAAAATATAAATTTT
Source organism: Spodoptera exigua (assembly GCA_902829305.4). Taxonomy (NCBI): domain Eukaryota; kingdom Metazoa; phylum Arthropoda; class Insecta; order Lepidoptera; family Noctuidae; genus Spodoptera; species Spodoptera exigua. Next base: position 5,181,952 of record LR824625.2, on the reverse strand, counting down.
CAAAGAAACACAATATGGAATTTGTTGATTTGCTATCTCATGATATAGGTACAGCATAGGACTAAGGGTCCCCCAGCAGAAATCCATGCCTGCATAGCTTTAGAGCCCTGCCTTTACACGACAAAAGATCAAGCCGATGCAGCTGATATTCATGGAATGAGTCAGTAATCTATCACAAATGTGTGTCGCAGAGTATCTATCGTATTGGCAAGTCGTGTCGCATATCGCAGAATTTGTTACTTTAGAAATGTGATTGCTTGAATAAGGCATATTTATTAAAATCAAACATCCAGTGTCAGTATTTTTATATTTGTCGGTACAACCAGGTTGTTATTCCTAAAAAGGCAAAACAACAATCGCATTACTATTTCCAAATAAACATAATCTTTTCTATTTTTACTAGAACATATTTTTATTCATTCAATTGTAAGTTTGTAATCGCCAACCCGCATTGAGCAAGCGTAGTGATTAATGCTCAAACCTTCTCAGTATTAAAAGAGGCCTTTGCTCAGCAGTGAGCACTTATAGGCTGATGATGATGATGATATTTATATTCACAACATCAAGCATCAAGCATAGGATAAAAATTAATACGTGGCATAGAAGTGTGACGAAATATCTGTAATAGATACAGATACGTATTACGAATACAATATTTGTAATACTTATTTATTTGTTCGTTCATTGATATATTAGGATAAACTAATTTAATTTCACATGTCTACTGGTCAGAACCAGCTGATTGGCAGTTGACTAACCAGAAGATGGGGTATGATGGCGATATAAACCGAAATTTTGAAGGAGATTGTGAAGTTTTAAAATTGTTTGACGTGGAGATAATGTATCTTAATACTTATAACATTATTTCACATCAATTATAGGTAAAGGAATGTAAGATCAGCTGCCCTAATATTAGCTTGATATTCAGTAATAGGTATAACACCTATTATTAAAAGCTGTTACGAATATTTTCAGTACCTAATTGGGTTATCGAAGTATAATTCTAATGCCACGACTCTAATTTGTGTCAAATATGTATTTGACATTGATTAGGTACATTCGAAATATCAACATTTTTATCAAAAATGTTTCGCAAAGAATTGATAAATTAATATTTTAAAACTAAATTAAAAACCTAAAACCTTCTTTTTGTTTTACAAAATCAAGTATTTTATTGATTATTATAATTAAATAATTATAATAATACAAGAATATTGTCAAGAAGTGTTTCTGTTCGGAAGTTTCGGAACGCTTTCATCAATGTTGCTAGCAATCAGCAGTATAAGGAATAAATAGTTATTCAAGGTATACGCATTGTTTATTGGTAATGACTTGTATAAAGTATTACTAACTCCCTATTCAATGAATAGCTATCAGAGTGTTAAACAAGTGCGTAACCGAACTTTATTAGTAAGACCGTAAGTAAGTATTAAGGTATTTACCCATTGAAGATGTACCCATAAAAATGAGACAATTAATAACAAACTTTATTTATACTTAGACTTTGTTCTATGGCTATAGGTTGCTTCTTATCAACACAGCACTCGGGCGAAGCCGCTGGCAGAAGCTAGTAATAATTATTTTTTTATTTAAAATAGTGGCAAACCAACTTATGCATTATCTGATGGTTAGTAATCAGTAAGACACACGCAACAAAGGGCAGTTACGAGGTTGTTACCTTTTGGGCAATTGGCTTTTGGAGATTTTAAGATTTGGGAAGGATCGGGAGACGGGAAGAGTTGGGCGTCCGGTAACCTCATTCAGACATAACTTACAACGTTTTGGTTATTTCACGCCGATTTTCTTACAGGGTATATATCATTTCAGTCGAGCTTCATCGTCTTACACATAATTTTTTTTTTTAAATGTTTGTACTTTTTGGCAATTATAACAAAATGGCATACTTACCATCAGTACCCAAAGTTTACCACAAAAATGAGTAAATCCAGAAACACCATGTTAATACTAATCACCATAAGAGTCTCCTAAAACTGGTGATAACAGTTTTGGTGTTGACATTATTAAACCTCAAACTCTGGGCTGATGTTGTTAATTTTCAGTTAAAACTTTATTCATTGCTTTACTTAGAGTTTTTCGTACTGGATAGTCTAAGGTTTTATAAGTATGTCCTGGTTTTTTTTCTGGGTAGACTGGAGTGACACCACGGTCTTGCAGATCACCGACGTGAAACAACCACAGCGTTATATTTCGCCGTGTTAGTGTGGCTACTAGAAGTCCGGGCCATCCTACCCCCATCCCTCCCTAAACCCTAAATCTCCAAAACCCTGATCCCCAAAATGCCGGCCACGTGCTCGTAATTCCCCTCGTGTTGTGGTTGTACAAGGGCAGCGCTGATAGCTTACAATCGGATAATCCAATCATTTGCCAATAAATCAAATCAAAGATATCAGTATACTTTACTTGTTGAATCTATTTTAAGAAGAATACCTATATACATCGAAAAGTTCACAATATCGAATGAAATTAACAAGAAAGAAACGTGTATTAATATTTGTTAGGAAATAACAACATGAGTACTGCTAGGTACTTACATTTATTTTAGTCAACCTTTGAAAAGACGTCCCACATGTTAATAAATTCTCGATACTTTACTGAAACTTATTCATATCAAAATAGAATGCTTTGAGGAAAATCATAATGTGAAAATAATATTTTAATAATATTTATTTGTAAATAAATACGGAAATCTTTGAACCAATAACTGATATGCAATGTTAGAGTTGAGTTATAATATTTTTACAATCACATCACCAGAGAAGTTACGAGTATGTTGCCCGTTTATTGGGGATGAAGGGTTTTGGAGATTTGGGAATTTGGGATGGATTGGGAAGGGGAAAACGGTCTGGGCCTCTGGAAACTTCATTCACATATTGAAAAACAATACTGTGGTTGTTTCATGCTGATTTTCTGTATGTCTGTGGTATTACTCCGGTTGAGCTGACCCATTCAAGCCCAGGCATGGCTCTTCCATACTAAAAAAAAAACAATTAACTAGTTTAACAGTCAAAGAGTCCAGTTATGATTTCTTAACTTAACCCAAGTATAATTTGAATTTTGAACGTCTTCCTCCCTTTATCTTTCCCTTCCCATCCAGGGATCAAAGAATTCAATGTTAATTTTTATATTACTAGCTTTTGTCCGCGACTTCGTTCACATGGGATTGTAACTACCTGCCGATTTTTGGTATAAAAACTATCCTTTATCCTTTCTCGAATTCCAAACTATGTCTGTACCAAATTTAGCAGAAATCGGTTCAGTAGTTTAGGCGTGAGGAAAAGACAGACAGACAGAGTTACTTTCGCATTTATAATATCATAGTTTGGAAGTTTGGATTTAGTTAGAAATATACATTTTCATAGATTTACAGAGGTGATTATTTCAGGTTTAATTCATATTCTGGGAAACCGCTTTTGTTTACACATTTGATCGTATCATGTTAACATTTCTTCGAATCATATAATAATAGTATAGTGTAAATAATTAATTACTATTCTGAATTTGTTCTATATTCGAATTTTACTGATAGAAAGAGACTGCTCAGATTATTTTACAACCGGCCTTTATCTAATATCTTATTAACGCCCAAAATCAAATTAATACCGAAATATATTAAAAAAAATCGTTAGTTAAATTTTTAATTTACAACATTTAATTATGTGGTTATTAACGCGAAAAATAATTATTTTAATACCTTGGTAGGTTGACTTTTTGACCTGGTTGTACAGGTCGTGGTCTCAACCAAACTGATCAAATTTTAGTGTTAAAGTTGGATAGATCACGTGCTCCTTAACATGTGATTTGTTTTTCAAAAACCTCTTAACTGTAGCCGCCATTTTTAATGAATCACGGTCTGTAATGCCAGACACAGAATATGTTGCTCCTAAAAAATATGAAAATGAATATCTGTTCGTTAGTCTCGCTAAAACTCCAAAACGACTGTACTGACTTTGATTGGAAGTCCATCATAGGTTTGTCAGGTCAGCAAAAAGTAATAAATTTTCAGACAATTACCAAAAATAATATCAACTTTATTGCCCATTTCTATAAAAACGGTGTTATATTAAATAACATGAGAAGTATGAGAAAGAACAATACTGTCATAATTTAAATTTGAGCCATTCGTAGGGTCAGTTTATATAAAAAAGTCACTAAAGATATATAAATATTTAGGAAAATTATGTATTATTAATATTAAGATTACCTAACAACACGACAATAACTTATTTAAATCCTTTGTTCAAAATACCCAGCTGTTTGTAAATAGACTAAAAAAACATATTTTCAAGAAACTCCTTACCTACATATGGATTTGTTGGATACTTTTTGGACGCCATTCAAAAACTAGACTCTTACTTTACGATTGGTCAACATACGGTGTCTTATGATTCAGCAAGTTTTTTATTGTCAGAGTAAATTATTATGTTGGTTGCAGATGTTTATGTAATTTTTATTTAATATTATATTATTTTAGAATGAAAATTATTGTATAAATAGTTTTATCACAATCATTTATTGCCTATGTTAGCCGGGGACAACATCAAGTGTATGAGTGCAGAGTGTAGCATACTAACAGCGACATATATTTTCGAATGGATCAAGTGGTTTTGGAGTCTATTAAACATAAACAAACAAAAAAATATTTTCTCTTTATAATATTACTTTAGATAAAATTATTTTCAGGTAAAAATGGTTGTTTAGATGATACGACTCCCGCAGGCAAAACGGAGATAGAAACTATTATTTTAGAAATAAATTACTTAAATTCGGCCCTGATAACAGACCACTTCTTTTACTTTAAATTAAACTTTTAGAATACTTATCCAGTTTTTAAATTCCAAGCAATTCTCATAGGAAGTTTAAATTCTGCATTACAAGTTTTGGCGTTGTAATTTTGAAGGGAAATTTTAGTTCTATCCATAATATCTGTTTAAGCTGTGGCGGAGTGTAGTTTCGTGTATTTAGTAAAGATATTAGCGTTGGCAACATTGTGCAGTGTTCGCAGTTTGAAATTTGGCGGCCATGTTTTGATTTTGACGTTGTATTACATACTTCGTTTATTTTATGCATGATTGATTGATGTTTAATAATATTAGTAAGTTGAAATTGGTATAATAATGTTTGTATATTCTTGGTAGTGTTTAAAAGCTTTTCAACATCATTTTATTTCGATTTGAAATGAACTATGTATTCAATACAAGAGTCAGTTTAAGGAATTAAAAGAACGTGTTCCCTGATGGTAAGCAATCACCGCAACATTAGGGATTTGGGAGATTTAGGGATTGGGGAGAGATTTGGTAAGGGCCTCACTAACAAGGCGAAACACAACGCTGCGATTGTTTTACGCCGGTTTTCTGTGAGGATATTAGATATAACATGACTTATTTAATCTTGTATATATTTTTTTTATTCAACTTATGAACCAAGTATATAGGTGAGTTTCAAGCCAACAAGCATTCTTACTAGTCAAGAAGCTCTTGTAGTCAAGAAGGTTGGTAATTATATATGGATTATGGTGGTTGTTATAGTAGAAAGTAACTTATCAATTTTGTTATAATATTTGAAAATCGAACTGCAGTTTTTTTGTTACTTATCTAAATCATTTATTTCAATTAGACTACAGTAGGCACTTTTGAACGTCAAGCAAAAAAAGAAAAAATGTATTTCAAGAGCTTTAAAATTAAGCGTGTCAGTCTGTCTGTCTGTCCTCTAGTGAAGCTATTTGCTCGTTCCAAAGTGTAGATTCCTATGGAGAAGAACGAGCAAGAAACTCCATGGTTACTCTTTTTCAATCAGTTTTACAATACATTCTTTTGTTACATGATTTAGTTGGTTCTGATATGTGCTCATGGTTTATAACCAATATGCGCTAATATATCAATTTTATCCGGTAATTCGGATGGTGTGGTTTTTTTCGCATTTTTTCTACAGGTTTGTAACCGAAATTAAACATTAAAAGATTTATACGGTCTGATAAAAAAAAAACATCGACATCCTTACAGCCATTCTCAGAAAAAAGAATATGATTTAATAATTTATTTTTGAAAGTTACCGCAATTATTAAAGAAATGTAGCTACTTTAAATTGCTTTAATCTAACTGCTAACAAAGCTTGTAACTCAATCGTTCTATGAACTACAAATCAAAGTTTAACAATCCAACGCTAAATGTCAAAAGCGTAAATAATCGTAACAATAAATAACAACTCAACATTTAGTCAAATACCTACTTTGATATAAACCGGTCTATTTGATCCGTTTCATTGTTAAAACGGTAGCACTTTATATACCACGTTACATTTGCCGTTCATACTCACCTTATATCTACATAATAAGAATTATTTTCGATTAACATAGCTTGAAACTATTAAATCTTAATCAAGCATTTGCAAGTTTAAATTCTGCAGTTCATATCAACCTTATATCGTGAAATATAAAAGCAATAATTCTACCGTTGAGCTTATAAAAGACATTACTAGTTTTGCTAGCACGTTTTCCGTGTATCGTATAAGATTTATGAGTAACATATGTATTTGGAAATCTGTTTCTCTAATTAAAAGGGGTATGTGTAAACACTGCTTTTGTTGTAACACGTTTCAAAATAAGAATAAATTTATGGGGAAGTCGGTAAACTATGTGGTTTTGCAGCTAAATTTTATGGTTCGTTGTATTAAATAAGTTTTATTGTTGTGTTACAGTTTCTGATGTGAAACTGTTGTTGTTCTGGGAATAAAGTCATTTGCTATTTGTTGTTGGTTTATTGTAATACAGAAACAGAAACAGATGTTATGAAAATCACAAACATTGGAATCATTCCATTGATATTTTATCAACGTTATGAACGGGAATATTTGGAAGTCTTTTTTACTCCTTCACGTAAAAACTTCTGAATAAGATTTGAATGAAATTTGCTTTAGTCTGTACTATCAATATAGGTTTCTTTTTAACCTTGTACAGCAGATGGAGTTACTGACATTAACTAGATGTAAATAATCACTATTGCCGATTCTTTTTCATCATCTGCCTGTTTTTGTCCACTGCTGGACATAGGCCTATTGCACGCCACTGAGTTCGATATGCAGCTCTTCTCATCCAACTACTGCCAGCCATCCTGCGGATATCGGCAGTCCACCTACCTGGAGGGCGCCCTATACTACGTTTGCCAAGACGTGGTCTCCACTTTAGAACACGTCTACTCCAACGGTCATCGGTTTTATCGGTGATATAAAAACGAATCCCTATTTTACTTGGTTATAGCGATATGTGTAAACATCTAGAATTATTCCAAAAATAATCCGAATGGGAGTGTCAGACTCTTACAAACTAAAAACTAACACGAGAGTTTCTTGCACTAAGCTGAAGCCGCGGTACCTCACCAGCAACTCCGGCTTTACATCGGCCCTATTGTAGTCTATTGTCTCTTTGAGACGCGCGTGGTAGGCTAAGCGCCGTATGCACCGTTCTGGCCTTAAGCAAGGGTGGTTAGCTCTTCGCAAATCCGCACTTACCCCGGCCAGCGATCGTCGCATTATACCAGAGTGTCTCCTACTACCTGCGGCGGCTCGGGCGTAAGGACAACTGTTCCCACACGCGCTCCGTCTCCGTCTTTGCGAGCTTTGCAGAAAATGGTGTCGGAATTTCAAATCTGCAAACAGTTGGAAATTAGTCTCTGGATTTTTGAGAGTTAGGGGTCACTGGTCAAAGGAGCTAACTGGAGTGGATAGTGGAGAAAGGATTCTGGTCTCTAGTAACCTAACACTGCAAAACAAAAAGCAATCGTTGTCTCACGCTCGATTTCGTCAAGTTGTGGGAGCATTCATGTTGATAGGGCTCAAAGGGACCAACAAAAACAAGCAATTCAATGCAGGTACAATTTCTTAGTACTTTATTTTAGTTCTCTGAATTAGATCGAAGTTCGTTTTGCTAATAGTATAGTATAGCGAAGTCACTTTGTAATTTACATTCTGCATTGAATGTAATTAACTGTTAGTGTTCTGGAAACTTCTTTAAGTGCTATAAGTAAATACTGTTCTTGTATTCATGAAGTTGTATTAAGGTAGCATTAGCTTTACCTATAGCGCTATTCAAACAAAGTGTGGGTGAGCCATATAGTAGCACGAATGGGTCACATAAACCGGCGTGAAACAACGGTTACGTTGTTTTTTTACGTTTAAGTGAGGTTACCAAAAGCTAGGTAAGCCCTTTTCAACCCAATACTCAAAACGTTTCCAATGCTTAGCAACCCTTACAATGACAGCAAACTACATGTTACACCTGTACTTACTCTTAACCTGTACTACTCCCATTCTAATACCCGAATCGCCAATCCTTACATCTCTAGTCGGTAACGCATTCTTTTACACAAAATCTTCTATATTGGATGAAGATAGGCGTATTTCTATCATTGGCGTCGACTTGCTTACCATCAGGTGACACGCCTGCTAGTTTGACGCCTTATCACATAAAAAAATCTTTATGCAATTTATTACAAAACCCAACAGTTCTAAAGCAATGTCTCAAACTGCAACTTTTAAGCATATTCTGTTCGTCCCCTTCATTCATATTTCATTATTCCGACATGAATTCCTTCCTTACAAACGGCCCTGCGTTTATTAAAAAAGTCTTTGGTACTTTTAATTTTAATATTTCTTTTAAGCACGCTACTACGAGGACGAGTGCTATTTTGTGTTCGTTTGTAAAAATAAGGCTGTGCAAACAAAATTATGGGTTGATGTGGAAAATGCATTGTGGTAGTCAGTTGTCGTGATTTTTTTCTTTATTTAACTCTGTAATGGATGGATTTTCTAGTGTTTGTCTCCTCATTTCTTTTTTTTTTGTGGCTTTTAGGTTCATAGTTTTCTTTGAACGATTACAAGAGTTATTATCGGTATAAAGGCTTAAATAAACGTTTTCCTCTATTAGGATAGTCTTCTGCCTCGTGTGTGCGTTTACATAGTATTTACAACTTCACATACACATGACACCCAGATCCGGTTTTCGTTAACCAAGAACCTATTTAGTTTCGATTTTTGAAATATCTTTATTAGACGCTTTAGAATTCATTTTTTACTAGGTAAAATCATCAAATCATCATCTAATATGAAGAAGGAACGAAACAAAACAATTGCACCACATTAAAAAAACATTTCCTTTAAGGAAATGTTTTCCAAATCTTTAAGACTTCTTGATCATAAATCTTCAGAAAAACAACAAAAAAGCGTTGAATAAATAAACAATGTACATAATACCCAACCATGTGTCATGTTCTTCTAAATATTTGACGGTTTTAAGGAAAACCGTGCTAAAATGTAAAAGGTATGAGAGCGTGTGAGCTCAAGTGAAATCCAAGATCTCGACATGAATATGCGATGGATTATTAGATGTGACGAATAACACCTTATTTTTTAGGAGTTGTACTAGGTTAAAATTTTAGTTGGAGAACCTTGATTCGCCACAAATGGGTCGACCGAAGTGATACCACGGCCTCACAGAAAATCGTTGTGGAACAATCACTTGTGTTTCGACATACGAGTGAGCGCACTACCAAAAGTACAACTACAACAAACAACTTTCTCCATCTCTTCTCAATGCCTAATGCCAGTAATCTCCAAAAGGCCGGCAACACACTCGTAACTCCTCTGGTATTGCGGGTTTATAAACTCAGCGGTTGCTTACCATCAGGTAATCCGACGGCTCGTTTGCTGACCTTTCACACAACAAAAGCATCATTATATTATTGAAGAAATGTTAATATCTCGTTGTATCGATTTTCGAATTACTGTCGAGATGTAAAATATTAGCCAAATTTATTGTTTTATGAGTTAAGACAGCCAACGAAAGGATCAGCAGTCGGTGATCCCATTTACATTAAATGAGTTTCAAGTGCATTGTCAATTTTAGGTTACAGTTTTAAAGCTTAGGAAATCCACACCACATTTATACAGGGAAACAGAACACAAGTGCTTTTTCACACCAATTGTTAGTTTTCTGTAAGGCTGTTAGTGTCACTCTGGTTGAGAGGGCCCATATTGTGTGCTAATTTAATACAATTTTTGCAAAATCTTACTTGTAACATTGTAAGATTCTGATTTCTTGTAAGATTTTGTGTGTGGCAGTCAGATAAATGTAATAATATAAAGTAATCTGAGGAATAAAATTGTTGCTGTCAGTGTCTTATACAAATATTCTGACACGACAGCATCATAACTATTCCGCAGATAACAGAACAAAATTAAAGTAAGATTTATTGCAAAAAACTGCGAAAATCATAAATACGGTTCGAATGGTTCGAACCATGATTAACTCGGCTGCATTTGCTTCAAACGCTTGTAAAAAAGAATCATTTAAAACAACTTCGTTGACAAGTTGACAAGCAACTGCACACCACACCACTAGGACAGCAGAGACCGCATATTATGGACACCTACGTGACAGTACAGCGGTTTGTGGTCAGAGTATATTGCGGCCAGCGTTTCATATCACCATAGTGTCCAAACAGGTTTGAGACACATCGTATATTTAATTAAGTACTTTTTCAACCTTTTTGAACTTTTTACCAAAAATTCTCATTACGAAGCCGTTTGATGAGAATAGGTTAGAATAAATTTGTAAGCTTTTTTCCCCTTTTTCATAACAAGATTTATGTTTTGTTTAGTTAAAACTAGACCTAAACTACAGAAAACCTTGTTTTATAATAAGGCCGTTTAGGACTGCAAACCATTGCTGTGCTACTTCTCTTAGATACGTACTATACATACATACGTTTATATCTATGAGTACTATCTTATATCTGTGGTTGTTTCACGATGGTTTTTTTTGAAATAATGAAATAATGAAATAAAACTACTTTCGTAAAACTAACTTTGAAATAATGAAATAATGAAATAATGAAATAATGAAATAATGAAAAATTGAAACATCGAAATACTGAAACATTGAAGCAATTAAACAATGAAACATCGAATCTGATTCAATGAAATATGCTTCAGGGAAAACATTTTGATACAGGGATGAGTAAAGCGGAAATCCTTAATGGTTAGAAGGGTTATTTGCGATACAAGCTAAGTTAACATATGCTAGGCTAGATAAATATATCAATTGCAGATTTTTAAGCTAAGCTAGGGATTGAGACCTCCACAAGTTATTTATTTCATGGTAAAGATAGATGATTTTAATTTTCATACCCAGTTATTATTCCTATTGCCGCATCTCTTTGTCACATTAACAATATGCTGACTATCCTTTTACTTACTTACTTTAATATACAGATTAGAGATTGCATACAATAGCTTGTACAATCAGTCGCGTTTTCAATAAAAAAAAAATTGAAATTACGCCATTACAAGGCTCAACCAACATTTTAATAGAGATTAATTAATATTTTGATTACCTCTATATAACTCAATTTGATTTGGACTGAATTTAATTTAGGCATTTTTATTATTTTGTTAATTAGAATATTATTTGATGATTAGTAAACCATACTAAAATTAATTTTGTTTTATGAGAAATTTTTGTTTTTTTTTTTTGTTTTGTTGAATTTTATGTTTTATGAGATGTTTTTATGTTTTTTTTAGAAGTGTATTTTTTTGGTTTTTTTGTTTATGTTGAGTAACAGTCTCAACATAAACAGTCCAGTCAAAATAGACATTCCAGTTTGCATTAATTCCCAACAAGCTGGATTTTTGTGCAGGCCTTGAATACGTCATTACAAATGATATGTCAAAAGTCCCCATCGATCCCGCTTGTGCGTTGTTTTTTATTCGAGGTCAAAGGTCACAAATTTGCATTTTTTGCGTATATCTCTGAAACAACGAGAGCTATGGAAAAATGGTTAAGACAAAGTTTGTAGATCGTAAAATTGTCTACAAAGAATATCTCAACACTTTTCTCCTACAAAGCATCGCTTTCGAGATATCGTGACTTTAGAACGCAGGAAAGTCGTACTTTCGACTATATGCACACATTTCCGCACCACCTCTGAGGTAGTGTACATGGCGCTTTTTTTTAACGTGGTTTCCCCAGTAGGAATACTCCACAATATATTTTGATCGAGGGAATGTAATGGGACACTATTTATTGATTAATTTTTTTTTTATTTAAATTTAATAAAATTTTTAACATCAAGAAAATTACATTATCATTCAACATCAAATTCTTCATAGTCACTTGTTTCTTCTTCATCATTGTCTTCTTCCTCTCCTTGCTCGATTTGTGTAGACTGCTCCAAGAAGAGAGATATATCAGTTATATCCTCATCAATTTCGAAACAATCTTCATCTGTTGTATTTGATTCAATGTTGGTGCAAGATTGGCCTTGACAATTGGTACATACCGATGAACAATACAATCCAACTTTTCTGCACCCGCAATTGTTTGTCTATTTTGACTGGACTAGATGTTTAAGTTTAATTGACATTTTATTTTTCGAACTGATTCCTACTTCCTAATCAAACACTACATTACAAAAGTAAAGTATTTGAACTAGTTAACCTAAGTTATTTTAATAAAGGAATGAAAGGGCATTTAGTATTAGCAAATTATTGCTTAGAACTAACTGAATGATTAATTGATTACCAACATATCAAATAATAAACCTTGTGTCAATGAAAATTTTGTTTTATTTAGAAGATAAATTCATTTAGGTACCTACTTACTTTTCGTTCGGAAACTAACTTTATAATACTAAATTTGCTAACTTTAGCTTAATCCCGGAAATATCGAAAATACCGGTTTTGCTTAAATGATTCGGTATTGCGACCCCTTCAAACATTGCGATACAAGTAAACGCGCGCAAGGTAAGAAAATGAATCAATTACAGATTTTGGATCAGGGCTTGAATGACCTGTTACGAAACATTAAAACAGTGAAACACCGAAACTATGAAACTATGAAACAATGAAACAATGAAATAATGAAATAATGAAATAATGAAATAATGAAATAATGAAATAATGAAATAATGAAATAATGAAATAATGAAATAATGAAATAATGAAATAATGAAATAATGAAATAATGAAATAATGAAATAATGAAATAATGAAATAATGAAATAATGAAATAATGAAATAATGAAATAATGAAATAATGAAATAATGAAATAATGAAATAATGAAATAATGAAATAATGAAATAATGAAACAAATAAACAATGAAACATCGAATCTGATTCAATGAAATATGCTTCAGGGAAAACATTTTGATACAGGGATGAGTAAAGCGGAAACCCTTAATGGTTCGAAGGGTTATTTGCGATACAAGCTAAGTTAACGCGTGCTAGGCAAGATAAATATATCAATTGCAGATTTTTAAGCTAAGCTAGGGATTGAGACCTCCTCGCGTTGTTTATTTCATGGTAAAGATAGATGATTTTTATTTTCATACCCAGTTATTATTCCTATTGCCGCATCTCTTTGTCACATAGAAAGTAAGTAAAAGGATAGTCAGCTTACTTTAATATACAGATTAGATATTGCATACAATATCCTGTACAATAAGTCGCGTTTGCAGTAAAAAAAATAATTGTGTGCTCAATATCTGTAACCACTACATCTGAATTTGAATTTTGAATTTATTCAAATAGCAGACCGAAGCGAAGCGGTGTTGTAATGTTCGGAAATAAATCATTAAGTCATTGTGCATATATATGGGAATTATTTATTATAAGTACTTTACTAATATTATAAAATGTTAGTGTCTCAAGTAAATAATATTTATAATTTTGTAAGCAATATCTTTTTCTTTCTTTCTTTTTTAAAAAAAACGTTGCCCCACATTAGGATTTTCTCCTATGTTGTGGGCGCGCTTACAAACATACAATTTCACATACACATAACACCCAGACCCGGAACAACAATTTGTGGATAACACAAAGAGATGTTCCGTGCGGGAATCGAACCCGCGACACGTTGCACGGCAGCCAGTTGTCCAGCCACTAAGCCAACCGTGCAGTCACAATTCAAGTTTCTGAACACACCTAGGGCATTGGAGAAAAGTCTTAGTCCTAGTGCGGGTAATGGTTTTATTGTTTTGATAGGTACTCTTTTAAGGAAAGAGGTACATATCACTATGTATTAAAATAAACAAAAAAACTTGTATTTAAAAAACATTGTCGTCATCTTCGTTAATGAGTATGTTCTTTACATGTTTGTTCTGAACTTGTCTTATAAGTTAACGTTAATAAACAAAAAATGGCAGATCTAACAATTTCTCTTTCTCCACATAACCGACGACTAAATTACCTAAAAATCAATCGAGGTTTCAAACAAAAACTTGCCTTACACGAAGCGTGTAGCATAAAAATGACATCGTTATTAATACTAAAATAACTTTTGGCGTAAAAAAGCTATTAAATTTATAAGTATCAAGATATCATTAACCTAGCTAATGGCAAACTATTACAAAAATCTAGACTCACAACCTCAAGGAAATGTGGTGGCACTAAACCAAAAAGTATAACAGAAGTTAAAGATAAAACAATTGCCAAGTAAAACCAAAGATTGTGTGATATGTGATTATTTTAGTAGCAGCGTTGTGTTTCGCCTTGTTACTGAAGGCCCACCTTCCCTTTCTGCCTAATCTCTAAATCCCTAAAACTCCCTATCACTAAGCGGCCTGCAACGCCCTTGCAACTGTTTAAGTGTTGCAGCTGTCCATTGGCAGCGCCAGTTGCTTACCACCTTGCTGCTATTAGGTAAAGATATTTGTTTTGCTATGACTTACTTGACTTAATATCCTGTGTCCCCTAGATGGAGCAGAGGGCGTCCACTGAAGTTCTCCATCGCGATCTCTCTTGAGCTTCAGGCTTCACCTCACTCCACGTCATACCGATGCTCGTCGTTTCTGCCAGTACGGTGCGACGCCAGGTTTGCCGTGGACGGCCACGCTTTCTTTTCCCTTGGGGATTCCAATCCAAGGCTTGCTTGGGTATGTGGCCAGGACCCCTTCGGAGCGTGTGCCCTATCCATCCCCATTGTTTTGCTATGATATTTTATATTTGTTTGACAACTGTAACACGATACACTTCTAGATTAAAACTTCCAAAAATTCCAAAATTTTTCAGCTCTTGGGGGTTAGCCCTAAGATCTGGAACGCTGTCGTAATTCCTCTGTTAGACCATGGGATGACCCGTCAGCTCGTTTGTCGAACCACGTCGTTAAAAATACCATTTTGAAAAAAAAAAGATTCTTAAAAAGAACAGTTTTTTATTTTTCCATTCAAAGTAAAGACAACAAACAACGTGTTTTTTGTTTATGAGCAGGGGCACGTCGCGGCAATGCCACGTCGTAAATTGTATTTTTTTATGGTTTTGGTCGGCAAACTAGTAGATGGATTCCTTGTTGGTAAGCAGTCAACTCCGCCCATGGACAACCAACACCAAAGAAATGACGAGGGCGTTGCCGGCCTTTTAGGGATAAAGGCTTCGGATATTTAAGGATTGGGAAGGGATGGGGGGAGGGATAGGGATTGGGCCTCAACTTCACTCACATGGCGAAACACAACGCTGTGGTTGTTTCACGCCGGTTCCGTGAGTTTAGTCGAGCCGACCCATTCGTGCCGAAGCTTGGCTTCTCCACACTTCAATAAACGTCTCATTTTATCACCCAAATTAAGATATTTTTATTAATTAACCTTTTGTTACCAACCTTTTTAATGTGACTAATGAGTGTACATAAGATTTATTACCGGGGAAGCTCATTAGCTTATGTGATTTATAGTTGAAAGTAACGGTGCCAGCATTTCGTATTTAAATTCCATTACAGTACTCAAAGAAAACTGAAGTGTATTGAAAGAATTCGGGCCGCTTCATTTGTATAAAATTTAGGTAATAGATTAGGTATCGTTGTAAGTACTAAATGGGTACAAAACACACAAGAATTCGTGGCGGTAATGGAATGTTAGTGGTGTATAGAACACAAGATGTCTTGTTTTTTTTTTATTGTGGGAGAGACAAACAGGTAGTCGCATCGCCTGATAGAAAGCAACTTGCGCATCCCATAGATACTCGCAACATCAGAGGACCTACAAGTGCATTGCCTTCTATTTAAGGGGGTACGGTGCAAAAGTATCAATATTACGTCAACTTAAAACTCTTACACCATACATGGTGTAAGAGTGAGGTTACCGTGGAACCCGTTTTCAAATAACTTATCGCCAAAATCATACCAACGGATTTGTAACTCGTAGTAAACAATTTTGTTACAAAATATATACCAGACTGTGCTTATGAATTTATCTAAATCGAACTGAATGATAGTTGGCAGTTACGAAAAGGCCAAAGGAAAAAAAACATTTTCAAATACTGCAGTTACTTATGTTTAAATGTTTCTTAATAATAAAATCAACATTAACGGCATTGTAAAAAGATTTCAAGGAAAAAATATTTAGAAATTGTCGTTTTCTTGAGCAAAATAACACGTTATATTTTCGAACAAATAACTGTGTGAGCGAAACTCCGCACGGAACTTTCTCCAAACTAGCTTCACAAAGGAGTTAGTATGAGTTAATGTTCCAAGTTTATTCTGGAACGTTCTAGAACGTTTTCCGATTCGAAAATCATGCGTCCGTGAGCGTGGGCTCAAATTTTGGGAGCAATCTCATTATTGTCCCGGTTAAACTAGATTAGAAGTAGATAGGTATGTAACCCTTTTATTTCAATGTAAAGTTACCATTAATATGTTGTTAACCTTTTTATTATTTCTTTCCGCCAATCAATCATTTACTTATCTTTTATATAAAAAAAAACAAAATGCCAGCAAATCTAGGAGAAACTTAAAGTATTAAAACATCTTTACCTACTTCGACCTAAGTTTTAGGTCTGTTACTACATTTACCTATATTTTGAATACAACACCGAACAATACGTAGTCCTCTGCTTTTTCGCAAAAGGGATTGTGTTGCATACAGTCATTCTTAATAACAAGAGTTATATACTTACACGCAGATTTCTGTCTGCAACAGAGAACTTTGACCTTTAATGTATTTGTATTACATTATTATGTTATGTGACCCATGCTTTGGCACGAATGAGCCCGTTTGACAGGACACCACGGACTCACAGAAAACGACATGAAAACCACAGCGTTGTGTTTCGACGTGTGAATGAGGTTGCCTGAGACCTCATCCTTATCCTTATTTTATGCCGGCAACGCACAGGCGGCGACGGTTGCTTACCATCAGATAATCCGTCTACTGATATACAGCGGTATCCCGTATTACTTAAAAAAAAAACGCAGTCGACACAAGATATTGTATGGGAGCGATATAGACCATTTTTCAGAAGTGACCAAAAATTTTATTTATGAACTATAGCCATTTTACTACAGACCCCTAATACCGACTACATAAAATGAACCCTGTTCTTAAACATCACACAAGAATCATAAAACAGTTGTTCCTCTCAATCTAGACCTGACCAATATTTAATATGAAGCCGTATAAAATATATTCGCAACTTTATCGACTGACTTTTGGCAATTTATCGAATTTCGATGTACGAAAAAACAACACCGCACATGTAAGTACACCAAAATGCTAAAATTGTTTAGTTAAAATAAGACTTTATTACGAAAAGGAAAGGTTGAAAATGTATTCAGTAAATTGGATAGGTTTGTGCATGTATACAACTGAGTTAAATTTCGATGTAACATAAGAACGGTAGAGCTAACCAGGCGAGCGAATTTTCTCCGTTTATATCGATTTTATGGGGCCCCTAATACGTTCTGGGATGTGTGGCCAGCCTTTATTATTTCCCGTTTTGGAGGTCAGTAATAAATCATCTTTCTCGATAGTACAGTAAGCGATACATAGGTATACTGTACCTAAAATATGGGTATACGGCGATTTTCTATTTGTGATATTTCTATTAGCTGAGTCTTGGTTATTTTCAACTGGTACTTGATGAATACGAATAAATTCTACATTATCATCGTCATGCGTATAATCATCATCACTCTCCACTGCTGGCGTAGTAATTACGATTCTAAGCTGCTTATTCCAGTAGTGGACAATCACTTGTCTTTGTCTCGACCGACAGTCGGCAGACTATTGTTTTGTGTCAAAGAAACAAACTTAAAAACATTTTTCATGTATGAATAGCGGCCCGCCCCCGCTTCGCACGGGTCCAACTATCTCGCTATCAAAGGGTCACTTTTTCTAATCTTCCCCTCTACTTTTCTAATATTTTCAATATTTAATTTTGATAAGAACCTTCTCCTGGCAATAACAAACATAACAAAAAAAGAATTAGCAAAATTGGTCCAGGCGTTGTTGAGTTATGCGCTTACCAATACATTTTGCGAACCATTTTTATATATAAAGATTAGCCACTCAAACGTGTGTAGACATAATTGTACCAAGGGCAAAAAAAAATATTAATTAAAACCCAACAATAGTAATAAAAATTTATTTTTCGTATAATATTTATGAACTTCGAATAGATAAGTATCAATTATCTTAATAAATCTGGTCAGAGCCAGTTGCCTTAGTATTTCCATAGTTATCATCTACCAGTTCATAGCCACCTACACCCATAACCATATAATTTTCTACCATATAACTCAATAGTCCTGCATCAACCGGGGATTGTCCTTGGGTGTACTTTTATAGTGTATACAGGGATAATTGCCGGCTGACATCCTATCACATTTAGATTAAAACTTTTCAACGGGCCTCTGAGATTTGACTTTGGCTTCTTGTACGCCTTTCAAAGATCCGGAATCCAGTGATCCCGTGAAAGCAATAAACAAATATAATGCACAAATAAATTCATTACGAAAAACAACCCAAAACAAAAACAAAACAAAACAAACGAATTCAACAATAAAACTAAAATGCATATTCAGCAATGAGACCACAAAACTAATGCTTCTTAAACACAACAAGAATCCCTGACCTTCGCCTAAAACGCAAGCTGAGAGAGAAATTTCAGCAATATCTTCGCCATGTGTTGTCTAACATGCAATATAAGATGTATTGCAACGTCTTATGGCATCTCGTAAACCTCTAAGGGTCACCTAAGGGATATATTTCACTTGGAATGTGTCAGTGTAGTGACGTCCAACTCGTAAAGTTGTCTCATAGCAAAGCCCCGATTCTGTACAACGATCTAGTTCTGTAGAATTGGTTAGATTTAGTAGTTTTTGATTTGACTAAATTGGGTAGTTTCTTAGACGTTTTAATACAATAAAATTTTGAAAAATAACTATACTATTATTCATTGATCTGTCAATAAACTGAATGTTTGATATTTTTTTAGCAAATATTTAAGAAATAAGAGATCTATTTGACGCTAAAACACTATGACCTCATAATTTGAGTTTACGTACAAATTTTACAGAAAAATATCGTTTTTGACAATTTGATAAAAATACTGAATTTGACTAGTTGGATTGATACTGATTTTCTTGCATAATATCGCATTAGCATCAGACATGTTGAATACTAAACATCAGTCTTTTCAGGTCTTTATTATGTAGCCAACAGTCTTAAAATTCTCACATTAGTAAGTTCTGTAAACAGGTTTTATACAAAAAAAATAAAAATAAAGATAACACAAAATAAAATAATTTCACAAGTAAATTAGTAGTTAAATTAGATACAACATACAATACATTATACATACAATTATCTTACTAATTACAACGTAATAGAACACATTTATGAAAAATTAGCACCAACCTACCTATTAAAAACATTATTTTCTAAAAATAAAGCCATACTAGCACATGAACAACAGAATAACCTCCTTTGTTAGACAAAATTCCTTTCATTTGGCGAGTATGAATTATTTGAAGGTCATGTACAAAGGTCGTTGGCCTCCGTTCTTAATTTATTTATTGTTGGAGATCCCTGATTTATTGAGCTTGCTTCTTCATGGCTGATAGAACATATGGTTGGCAATAAAATAAGATACTAGCGAACTGAGGATAATTTGTGTAGTGAATGTGAAATTGCATTGTTAAATTTAGTATCGTTAGTAATATCAGGTTTAATTATGCTATGTGAGATTATTTCTTTAAATTCTATTAATTCTATTTGCTTTTTGCCCCAAAAGACCATCCTACTATTTGGATAGGATTTTCTCGTGATTTATATTTTTTTTAAGTGATAAGCTGGCTATGGATAGAGGAGTAATGAGTGCGATCCCGACCTTTTGGATTTAGGGATTTGGTGATTTTGGGATTGGAAGAGCAGACGGATTACCTGATGGTAAGCAATCGGCGTCGCCCATGGACACCCGCAACAAAGAAGGAGTTACGAGTGCGTTGCCGACCTTTTAAGGATTGGGATTTTGGGGATTTTGGGACTGGGAAGGGATTGGGGTAGGGGAAGGATTGGGCCTCCGGTAACCTCACTCACTCGGCGAAACACAACGCTGGTTGTTTCACGGCGGTATTCTGTAAGGCCGTGGTAACACTCCGGTCGAGCCGAACTATTCGTGCTGAAGCATGGTTCTTCCACACTTAAACTCGATTGTATTTACAAATATACAAATTACACATAGATCTGGTCAGCATTGGCTCAGTTACTGTGCCAATTAGGCATTCCACATTTTTGAAATGTAACCAAAGTCAATATTTTTTATGGACTGACAAAATCATCAGTTATTCAATTATTGTAGGGGTTTTTTTGTGTTGTGACGTATCCATTCACGAGGCAAAATTCTGTAAAGAAAATTAAAAACGAAAAGACCCGCTTCTGTTCTATGTAAATATTTGAAAATATGCATTCATTTTTCATTTTAATTAGACATTTTATTCGAAGTTTTTCAAAATCTTCAAGCAACATTTTAATTTCTATCGCAGTTTTCATTCGAGGCATTTGTCTACGCAGCCAGACTTTGCATTCCAAACATTTAGAATCTCAAGGGAAATGTAGCTATCTGCGTTTGGTGATTAAAAAAAGAAAAGAAAAAAAAATACACCAACCAAAAAGTTTGCGTCGAAAGAAGGCTCTATTTTACAGTACTAAGGTTTTTTGAACAAAGAATACTGGTGTGATGAGAAGAAATGCACAAAAAGGTTTTGTTTTTCAAAAAAATACTTTTTTATTTTACTTTTATTATCTCCCATACTAATTGATAAATTTATTTATTTTCTTGACTATTTATCTATTTAAAAAAAAAACAAGTTACTAAAGTTACTGTCATAATTTTGTATCACCCAAAAGGTCGATAGTACTCCTGAATGGGTAACAAATGCTATCTCTGCGACTATAACTGGGTCTTGGAGAACTTTATTTGTTGTTTAATTTAATTTAGCATAAAAATAAAAAAGGATACGGTTTTATCGCGATACTATATTCCTTATTCCGTAATTATATAAAAGCCTATGAAGTTATAGATGAAAGGTCAAAAATGCAACTACCAAATGGGTTACCACGAATTCAATGATTGGACCGGGACCAAAAGTCAATTCAAAATGTGAACAACGAAATGTAACAAAAAAACAAAGAAAAAAGGGGTATTTATTTGACACACACTCTTCTCACATCCTATTACACAGAACTCGAATTGGATATCACATCAAATATACACTTCTCATTTCTCCCTTAACAAAAAAAGCATTCATTATATCACACCTGAAAATTACTAACAACAAATTCTATCTTCACATATGCCATCTGAAACCGTCGACCGTGAACGGCTTCTCGAGGTAATCCGACGTAACGGTCGCCGTCGGTTCGGTTCGGATGTGTAGTGTATCTATACTGTATGTGGTCACACCGCATACCGCTACTAGTTCGGTGTACCTAGTCTGAATTAATTAAGATATCGGACTTGGTGACTTAAGGTATATAGGCAGTGATAGTGACGTATTGTGTTAAGGATTCAACGTTGGATTTGTAAGATTTAGGTTGTTTTGTAAGTTGATTTTTGGGTAAATGTGCTTACAGGCCATTTACTTGTGTGTCTGGTTTATGTGATATGGCGGTAAACGAGCAGACATAATATTAGCTGATGTCAAACAGTCAGATAAACGCTCTCAATACCTGAGGAGTCGCAAATACGTGTCCGGCGTTTTGAGGATAAGGGGTTTTGGTGATTTAGGATTTGTCTTTCATCATTGTCGTCAAATTTATATTTATGTTGCTTTATTCTATTTATTAACAGCTATACATTTTTATATAAGTATTAATTCCATGTGATTTCGAACCTAATAATATTTTTTGCAGTAACACTTTTTTTTTTACTTGCTATAAACTCGTGCTTGACTGCGATCCTACCTGATGGTAAGCAGTGATGCAATCGTTGATGGTAAGGCGCACTAGTTTATTAAGAGCCTATTCACTCTAGCCTTGAAGACATCTAAATTATATTTGGACGGAAAACTGCAGCCAGCAAACTGTTCCAATCCCTCGATGTACGCGGTATAAATGACGAGGCAAAGCGCTTAGTCCGGACCGCAGGTGTCTCAACAACGTAAGGGTGGATACTTGCCGTACAGTGGATGTCCGAAGGTGAAATGGGGATGGCGGAATCAAATCGTGCAATTCCTGCGCACACTCGCTACTCTCTCTCGCACAGCTACCGCGGCCCTGAACTCAATGAACCGCCCAAAGTTATGGTCTGAAGCAATGTCCATTCCCAAGAGCTGAAGGCGGTCGGTGCATTTCAAGGATACATCCCGAAAAACAGGAGCCAAGGTGAAGGGGCTCCTTTTGGCGGTGAATAGACACGCCTGTATTTTGGTGGCGTTGAATGCTACCAGATTAGCTCTGCCCCACTTGGAAACTATCTGAAGTGAGACATTCGTACGCTCTACCATAGCCTCCCTTTCAGACTGGATTAGCTCCTTACTAGCCCTAGCACTGGGCAGGTATCTCTCTACAACTGTGCTATCATCTGCATACCCAAGGATACCAGGCACTAGCAGATCATTGATGTGGAGCAGGAATAGAGTTGCAGAGAGAACAGACCCCTGAGGAACACCGGCATTAGTCGACATAGGCTCTGATGAGCATCCATTGACAACAACTCGGAGTGACCGTTCACTCAGGAAGTCTTTTACCCAGCTTATCAGACCAGGAGAAATGCCGTACGCTGGAAGCTTAGACAAAAGGCCATCGTGCCATACCCTATCGAAGGCCTTCGGGACGTCTAAGGAAACGGCAATAGCTTCCCCATTCCTCTCGAGGGCCTCGCCCCACAAGTGAGTGGCATAAACTAGTAGGTCCCCGGTAGACCGATTGCGGCGAAATCCATACTGTCGGTCGCTGAGGAGATCGTTACCTTCTAGATATGCCATGAGGCGCGAATTCAACACGCGCTCCATAATCTTGCAGAGTATGGAGGTTATCGAAATCGGCCGATAGTTGGCAGGATCGGCACGACTGCCCTTTTTGGGCACGGGTTGCACGTTGGCGAGCTCCCAGGACTTTGGCACAATACCAGTCCTAAATGAGAGGCGATACAGGCGCGTCAATACAGGAGACAACTCGGGTGCACAAGCCTTGAGAACTATCGCTGGTATACCATCCAGCCCACTAGCTTTATTCACGTCTAGACGACACAGTGCTCTCAGAACTTCTTTGTTCTTTAATCGAACCTCGGGCATCGAGGTGTCGCAGATAGGCAGAGTCGGTGGAGTAGCACCGCAAGTGTCAAGACGAGAATTATGGGCGAAGAGTGATGCAAAGAGACCTGCTTTCTCTCTCGCGGTATGAGCCAGTGTACCACCAGGCCTAACCAGCGGAGGCAGTGTGGGCCGACAGAAGTTCGCTTCGACCGACTTGGCAAGGGACCAGAATGCTCTGCTACCGGACGGTTGTGCAGAGAGTTTTTGTGCCAATATAGGTAATGCGGTTGAAGCGAGCCCTTCTCAGTGCCTTTTTGTAGGACTTGGCAGCATGGTTAAAGGCTTTCTTTATGTTATTATTTCGATATTAATCAGCATTTTGGTAACTAGCCATTTACATTGCGCATTTCTTCTGAAATTTGTGTAACCATTTTTATATTTGACTTAGGGCTAATCTTTCAATGGTTAGATAAAAGTTATCTGGGGAATAATTATGATGCTGTCGCGTCAGAGTTTGTATATTTGACGATTGAAAAATCAGCCCTTTTTTGACTGAAACACAGTAAAATACTAATAATAGTAATTTTTGTATTATTTTTCTTGTCCAACTTACTGTGTGTACAAAAATTATTAAATAAATAAATAAATAAAATACGAAATAAATGGAAATACGATTGAAGTCGTTTATGGTTGGGCATTTTGGACTACTAACAAAAAGTTATTAAGTTCAACCAATGTCACACAAACAAACGTGGTTCTTACCTAACTTTAAGAACTTGAGATGCATTTTCAGATTCTTTAACTCTCACTGTCAATTCTATTACCACTTTTAATTGCAATATTGTCAGCCACCTTTGGCCTTCTCGCCTGGTGGCAAACGATGATGTGACTTACAGTGGAGCATGTCTACCCATAAGCGACCTATTATTCACACAGGCTTTTAAGACACTAGCAAACACCGTGTTTCGCCGTGTGAGTGAGGTTACCGGCAGCCCAATCCCGCCCCTTTCCGATCCTTATATTCGCGACCCCTATCCCCAAAAGGCCGGCAACTCCTTTGGTGTTGCGGGTGTCCATGGGCGGCGCCGATTGCTTACTATCAAGTAATCCGTCTGCTCGTTTGCCGACTTATACCATAAAAAAAATCTAAGTATAAAATAGTAAGTATTAGTTCTGATGACAAAACAATCCATTTGCATCAACACAAAATTCAAATGACGTACAAAACATCTTTCTCTATAAATATATATGTCACACATCACTCAAAGTAAAACCTTTCCTTGTGATATCTCAACTGTGACGAGAAAACCAAAGTATATTCGTAGATGTAAGGACAGAACATTAAGACACCCCATTTTTCAAACCCCTGTTATATACTCTTAACTTTATTGCAAAAAGATAGAGTTTAAAATGTTTGGGTACATTTTGGAGCACCTTCATAAGATGTTGCCTTACATTTGATCTTCAAATGCACGCAGGTTATGCACAAAATATATTTAGAGAAGTTGTCAGTTTGCAAATTATACGATGGAACAGAGAAAACCAGAATTCGAGATCAAAAGAATATTCCCCTGGAAATTATGATATCGTGTGCGTTATATTAAAATGAAAATAAGTCAAAATATTATTTACATATAATTTTTCGCACGTATAGACACTTCTTACATAATAATTTGAACACAGAACAAAAATGCTTTGGGAATATGTATTATATTTTGTTTACTTACATACATTTTGTAAAACCTATTTGGTTTTAGATATTTCTGGATTTTTATTTAAGGCGTTATACGGCTATATTAAGAATAAAAGAGGACGTATTTTATACAAACAAAAATAATTAAACCTTATGCGATATTTAATTGAAGTTAATTTCGTGCTGAATAATCTGGATCAATTCTGTGTATAACTCAATACAGCCCCATCTTGAAGCGGTTAGAACGAAGTGGTTCTTAGTTAATAAGAGTCGAAGTCCCACTCATACCTCAACCAGCGCTAGGGATAGGAGATATTTGATGATTTTTTTGTCGGGACCTATTATTGATCAGTTGCATCCATTGCTATGAATTAACCCTGAAGAACATTTAAATACGACTCTTCTTAAGCTGGCATTTACAAAATAACTACTCACTCATAACAATTATTTGGAGCTGAACATAATAAAAGACATTTAAATTTCCTCAAACAATGCACTATCGAATTCCGTAAAATAGCTCTGAGCAGTAATTTCAGTGGTCATTGTTCTAGTAGGTACAGCAGAAGCAGAAACCAATCTTTTTATTATGTTCAACTTTCAAAACGGTATTCAAGCAAAAGCATTTTCTATTACAAGCGAATTCTTATTACTATAAAATGGAAGATATGGACCTAACAATAGAGAAGAACCTAATGACTGTGTCAGGGAACCGTTCTATTCAGACACGAGTAAAATCTGACACGTTGAATATCATTGTTGAAAATTGGGCGGATATTTTTGAAATTGGTTCCTAGTGTAAGCTGATTTATGGTAGTGCTCATAAATTTCTCAATTTGAACTGAGTGTTAGGTCAAAAATGGATTATCGTGCCGTTTATGGTCGAATGGGTAAGCAAAGATGCACATAATGTCTCTTAATGTCCAGGCATCTTTCCATCACTCCCTTGAAATATAGATTTTAATTTTAAAAACCCAAGGTAACTTTGTCAGAAGTTGAATCACAGGCCTATTAATGATAATTCGATCGATAAGTCAGTTAAAAAAAGTGTAGTCTGCAAACCAAAATAATTTTGGGGTTTCTATTTTTATTGTAATGCGGGGCAAATGTAATTTAATATTGCGGCCTAGGCCTGAAAGAAACTGCACTTTTGATCTTAGCCAAAAGGCCGAGATGCGAACGGGGTAAGGCTCGTCATTTAGAGTCTGACACATCCTCTCACTTCACAGATATTCGACAGTTATTGTCGCCATTTGGCGATTTCCCCCTCCTTTCCCACAAAAAAACAACTATGCGAATAGTGTGATCAATTTGCATTGTATTTTGTTCAATATATTTGTTTATTTTGTGTCATGCAATAATATCTCTATCATGATCACAAAGACCTTTACTTATATTTGGCATGTAGAACAGACTATTGATTGATTGATCTCAGTGGAATACAAATCGGTCTCATTTGCTAGATTGATTGCTAATAATTTACCTAGCAGGCAAAGTTTGACTCTTTCATTCATTTTATAATACATATTGTGCTCTTTAATTTGAAGACTTAATTTCAATATGAGATCAATAACGTTCTGATGTATTGTAATCAAGAACTCTTACTTTCATCATTATCTGTTAGGGATTGCGGGGTAAGCGTAATGAGGCACCGCGACCTCGGCCCACAGAAGGAGAAGTAACGGGGAATTTTTAGTCTGTAAGAGTCTAACACTTCCTCCTGCCCCACCCTGGGCGGGAGAAGTCATTTGATGATGATCATAATCTGTTAAATTTGCCACATGGCTCATTTACACGACACCATCTTCTTAAGCATACAAGAGCAATGTCTGAATTCAATAAAATTTAGCCTCGTTTTCACGATACGATACTTATTGTTTAGACCATGCAAGAATTAGCCTGGATTGTGGGGTCAAGCACAATAAGGTATCACGGCCTTGGCCTGTAGTAAGAGAAAGATCGGGGGATTTTTAGTCAGTAAGAGTCTGACACTGCCTCTCGCCTCGTCCTGGATGATATATGTCATTTGAGGATTTGCCACAAAAAAAGACTATGCGAAACAATCATTGCTAAAGCAATCATTGATGCCCGGTTTCCGAAAGCCCGATCAATGTTAAAATAAACTAACTAGGTGTCAAATCTCTTGTCAAGTCATCTGATTGGTTGTTGACAATTCAGTCAACCAATCAGAGGACTTAACAAGAGATTAAATTGATTGTTTCTTTTTTTTTAAATAAAACGTTGATAGGCCTTTCGGAAACCGAGTGTTAATGCATTAGCAAAAAACAATTGCACTTTGTAAATGGGGCTTCACTTGCGTACTTTTATCAATTTTGAACATCTTCAACCATTCATGCATTCTCATGTCTATAGTTAGGATTAAATCAATAATGTTTTATTTCCATATTCATTACTACGTTATTTTATTGCAGTATCGTGATAAAAGGCATTATAGTCTGAGTTATTATTAGGAGTTAACTGACCTACAATATTTTAATTAATTGCGTGCGTTTTTGTTGTTTTTTTTTTTAACATACTTGGGTCAAGCTTCGGGCGGCAAATGGTGTTCGCTGGGTTCAAATTAATTTAAATATTGTGTTTTTGCTTCTGTTTTGTATTTTGATTCAACAATTTGTTATAATAAAATTTCAACTAAGTTTTTTTCACCCAAAACATAATAATATTTTTTTATAATGGAGGTAGGTCCAAAGAATTGTTTATTTTGGTGTCACATCTATTTGCCATCAACCGACAGGACATAACTTGCATCTTAATCATATATGGTTGGCTGACATTCTGCCTCGAAAAGATTGAAATTGGAATGATTTGTCCTTCAAAACTATCGCGAAACGAATGCACTACGTCTTAACATGCTTGCAGATTTTTATCCATCCATTTGCTGCGATGAAACGAGACCAAAATTGAGCTTATCAGACGCATTTGTCAAAGAGACAGCCAAGGACAAGCAAGCAAATCATATCAAAAAACAAGCGACACCCGTTGTTATAACAAGGTAATTTGTTCGCCATAAATAGTCATACAAAAAACAACGCTTGATTCAGCCGGAGGGCATCAATCCAACTTTTTAAATTAAAGCGAGCAAAGAAACTCTGGATAAACGTGAAATGAAAGAAACACACTCAAGTTTTACTGAACAATTTATGGAATCGCGATTTTTTTTTTTACGAACATTCTGTTTTTTCGTCTGTGGTTCTGTATATTTGTAATTGTAAGAGGAAAATCTGCTTTCCGATAATTTTTTTGTTTTTTTTTATTTCTTATTTTTTTTGCATAGTGCAGTTCTGTTAGGAGGTCAGTTTTCTATCGGTTTATATTTTTTTATTTCAAACTTTATGTAGTATAGCATAGAATTTAAAATAAGCGTAATCACAGTTTGAAAACACCTTGGAATATTAGTGCCTGCTACACGGTATCGTCTACTCGAAATGAATTGAGACTTCTATGTTCCTTCTTTCCTTTTATCATTTTAACCGATTACAATTCAGAATTTAGCTGTTCGTATGGTGGGTTAGATTTTCGCACAGAATAACTCCTTGTGTGATCCATAAATTGTTGTTCCGGTTCTGGGTGGACTCAAGAAAACCTTAACCACGACAAACCTATAAGAGATCGATAAGCCTATTGGTGAGACTGTAGCAAGTGCTACCGCTTCAATTCGCTTGGTTTCGATCCTCTGATAGTAAATAATTGGTGACTTTTTCGGTTAATCGAAAATTATTCAATCGAATCGTGAATTCTGGAATTATGCGTGGCATTTAAAGTACGTTACACGTGTATTATCATGTGCCATGGCAAACCCTTTGCCTCACTTTAGGGGAAAAAAGCGGTAACGTTATAAAAAAAAATACATAGGTAGATTAGGTAAAAACCGCATTTCACGGAACTCTTCTTCGATCAGGTTCAGAATATGCTTGTTTTTTCGCATTGAAACGCGGTAGGGAAATGAGTTTAAGATAACACAGTTACTAAATCCCTCCTTTCCTGTTCATTTCACGGTAAAAACAATACATATACATAGGTACTCGTATGGTTTATATCTGACTAAGATGTTTCATGGAATAAAAATATAATATAAATATTTATGTCATAAAGAGTACAATAAAACAAATCATTTTATTTAACTATCGCGTGAGGTGGGATAAGGCGGTTAGAGCCATACTTTTACCGTGAGTTTGATGATTTTTTTATTTTTGTTTATGTAGACTAGATAAGTTATTTACCAATAGGAACGGGATTATGATTAACCGTATAATGCATTATACTAATATATTGTGTTAAGCAAAACTTTTTTTTATTATTTAAAAGGAAGAATATAATCATAATAAAAAGGAAAATATTGATCTTCCAATAAAATCTATTACACTGATTGATACACCAAATAATTGTAAACAGTTATCACACTTCAAATAAAAAAATATTATACTTCTTAAGAAAATAATAAAATTGTTAGGTACTTGAGATCGAGAACAGTTGCAAGACAGCAAGTATAGAGCTTTAATTTTCATCCTTAGTTTACCCAAAAGTTTGTGTTTGCCAGATACAGAAAAAATACAAAATCTAAAATATAAAAAAAAGCGACAAGTATTATAGAAACAACTCAAATGCAAAATATGATAAAAATGGCAGCTAAACTTCGTCCGCAAAAACCAAAACATTCTTTTTTTAAAACGCCATAAAGAGCAACTTACAATGAGCAAACACCCTAACATCGTTCAAAGAACTTCTCAATACAGTTGCAAAGCAGCCGTTTCCAAAGCCATTAAATTATTTTCATCCTGAATGGAAGAAAAACTTGAAATGCTGTTCATCATTTTGAGGAAGTCGAAGGAAGCTTATACAGTGCTTGTATAAACCGGGGACCTGTTGCTGAATTGCTCGCTTTAAAAGATAGCTTTCTGATTTAGTTTGTTACAACGATATCAACGATTGACTTTAGTTTGCTTTTCTTATAGATGCTTCCGAATTGTTGGGTTAACTTTAAAGGATTATAGTTTGTCTATGTATTTAATTATCCAGTGACTTGTAATCAATTTTCACCTCTGAATAAAACCTTTATTGTAATCGATTATTCTATTCACTTAAAGGCTTCTTCAAAAACGAAGAAGGATAGAGTTTTCATCACCATCCTAACTCAAAATAAGTTGGTCATTTTGTTTTATCCTTAATGAGACATATTATATTTATTGTAAAAAACTACTTACTAATGTGTTACTGAAAAATCGTCTACTAGTTTCAATTCGCAACGGGACTCTTAATAATGAGCGTTCACGTCGCAGCGTTGTGTTGCAGCCAATTGAATAAAAGCTGATCATGAGAAACAAAAAACAAAGTGTTTGTCTCTCATGATTGACAATAGTGTTTGTGTGTGTGTTCACTCAGCGGCAACTTATCACATTTATTACAGTAAAGAAAAGTATCAAAAGGTCATATTCTAGAATTCGATTGCTTTTGGGAAAATAAACCTTTTGTTTTTCCAACTTTAAATTATCATCGTCGACTGTCATGAAAATTTTGATAAAGATGATAATAATCGTTGTTAGCCTAAAACTATGCTATACAGTACGAAAGAGTAAATATATTGCGAAATGACAAAAATAGAACTACTAAATAAGCAGGAAACCATAAAGACAACAGGTGCCAAATTTTTACAAACATCACCAAAACTATTTTCACTATACTCATACATTTATACCACTAATCGAGTGTAGATATGTTCTTCAAGGAGCTGTCTCTTTTGTAGATAAATTGCAGATCAATTTGGAACTCAGCCAAATCACAACGACAAGATTAAGTAAAGTTGATTTCTCTTCAGCACTGATACCGTATTGCTGAACCATATTCTTAGTATTTATTACAATGGCACCGTAGAAGATTCTCGATAAATCTGGCTTCTGTAGAAATATCTGGAATACCTTAGCACCGAAATTAGTGCTATCTAGTATTAAAAGTTATTCGTGTTATTAATTTATTATTTATATTGGTTCCTAGTACTGTTACGTCGGACAATTTTGTTTTTGGATCTATTGGAATATGAGAAATCATTTTTGACTTTGATCACTTTGACTCGAAACGTTCCTACAAACATTCATACCACCAAGAAAAGAGTTTTTTCCTTTTTAAAAGGCCGTAACGTGCTTGTGTGTTTTCTGGTATAGCATCTGTCTTCGGGCTTTGCTTACCACTTATCAGCAGGGTGATCCGTCTGCTTGCCCGAAGAAATATTATTGGTTATAAGTACTCGTAGGCATTATTTTAACCAGTACAGTAACTAACTTTGTCTTTTCTATTTTCATTGAAAGCAAGATAGGGGAGAGCAGCCTCTCCTGGCACAGGTGTGTTCACACTTAAAAGTAGAGGTCAACCTCAATATTGTTGTATAAACTTTTAAATGTAATAAAACAATTTTTATTAGACAATAACTCCATTATATCATAAAAATTACTTTCCCTTGGAAAAACACAATAATATCTATTTCAAACGGATCTAATTTAAAAACTCACTGTCATCTTTAAAGTGCCACAAAGTGCAGATGGCGCTAGTTTCGTATAAAATCTTTTGACCTCCCTGGACAAAGGCCAAAAGTGTGATACGTTATTGGATTTTAAACAAAGAATTAATTAACTTTAATGCTTTTAATTAAGTTCAACAAATCTCTCTAAAACAAAACATTCAGCTCTCACAGATGTCTTTTATAGTGCTAGTATTAATATAACTAGTTCTAATTTATACGAAGGTACACTGAATGTTTGTTGTAAAAGGTAAACGTTTAGGAGAACTATATTCAGCCAGCATTTTGTTAAAATTATTTCATAGAGCAGAAGTTGCATTTGTTCTAGTTGTTTTCACAGAACGGCTGTAGTTTTTTTTTCAATTAAACTGATAGTAGGCAGTCGGTGTCACACATTAACACTGGCGCCTTTTTGGGATGGGGAATGGGAGGATTACGCCTCCAATAACCTTACTCACACAACGCAAGATTAAAGCTAGAAACCGTGCTATAACTCCGATCAAGCTAGTCTACGTATGTGTGTACTCGTATGTGTATTTCTACATTTCAATTGTGTTATATCTGTAGACGACATAACAGTTAAATTCAGCTTTGTGAATTTCGATCGATTAGTTTGAAAAACTTTAAGAACGTTATTTTTCATTTTATTGTTTTCTACAACTTTCTATGTAGATTGTACACCTAACGCAATTACCGGACAACTGGCCATCGTTGAACGTGTCGTGGATTTGATTACCAAACGAAAAACTCTTTTTATGGTCTACAAATAGTTGTTCAAGGACTAGGTATGTCTACTTAAAATTGTAAGTTTGTAAACATAACGTAAATGTTAAAATTAAAGCAGGTTTTATACAAATCCAATATATAAATATCATAGTGTGTTTACGAAACTCTACTTCCATTCAAAACCCACTCAAAAAGGAGGTTTCAAAAAAAAATAATTTTGAAACACCTCTTTAGATACTTTAGTGACAAAGTGTACTTAAGGTTGACGCACGATGCAAAAATATTTATATTCAACACTTTACATCGACTAAACAAATTCTAAAAGCAAATTGAATAGGAATAGATGCGAAATTAAAAAAAAATCTTCACTATACGAAAACGCATACATTAAAATTCAAAATAAGAATGAGAGTTGGTTTTCTGTGGCTAAAAGCGTAACGTAACATTTAAAAACTATTTGGACGATTTTTTGCTTGTAAGTAATACATGTTCGCTCAAGGTTTTTGAACTTAGAATTTTATTTCAATAGGACTACAGATGGATCATAAATTGTTGTACATTTCAAAAATTATCTGAGGCATTAAAATTTATTGGTTTATACTTTAAAAAGTAAGGAAAACGTATTGGAATTTGTATAATTTATATTATATAAGAATGTTATCTTGATGTTTGTACTAAGACAGGCATTTTAAAAAAGAAAAAACATTCTGCTGAATATAATATATTGTAATGTTATAAAAAATATTCAGTTACCAAGAAGTCGCACTTATAATTTTGTAGTACATGATTATCTCTTTTCTAAGTAAATATTTTTATGTAAATTATATCTTTACAAACTGAAGGCCAGTCAAATATGAGGTTAAAAACATAAATCTAACATTTATTCACCCTTAAAGAATTTCAGTTCCAGTTTGATTAATTTGGGAAGTAAAAGAAAAATACAGCAAATGACAACTCAACTGTAAACACATCCACGACAAAGGAGAAAATCCAAGTGTGGAACAACGTTCTTATTAAAAAAAAAACTGTTGACTAACACCCATCCAAAATTGACGAAAAACATAATGCATTCCTCTAGGCCGTTAACCCTTTAAGTGTAAAATACATAAAGCTTACACTGACAAGCATTCAAACTCTTCACGGCGGAACTACAATGGGAGAGGAAAATCCTAATTAGTACCGAACACTTCTAGGTTTT
Source organism: Spodoptera exigua (assembly GCA_902829305.4). Lineage (NCBI taxonomy): Eukaryota > Metazoa > Arthropoda > Insecta > Lepidoptera > Noctuidae > Spodoptera > Spodoptera exigua. The sequence goes on along the minus strand of LR824625.2, from coordinate 5,148,274 downwards.
CGGAGCAAAGAAAATTTCAACGGGACTGGTAGAAAGTATCATCTAAAATTTTTGCAAGAGCCCTACCCCTTGTAATAACAAAGCCAACTGTAATTGTCTGACTGTCGTATTCTTCAAATCTTAGAACTTGGAATGCCCGGCCTGAATAAGCCACTCGCGGTGGGATAACAGAAAAAATGCTCTTTTCTACATTTTTATGATTTTTCTAAAGTAGGTCGTGCGCCTGGTTGTACATAATTGGGTATGTTTTTTGATTGTCTTCTTTTGTTAGGAGGATGTGGAACGAATTTGGTTCAACTGTTTTTTATTGAAGTTTCTGTCTTCGAGTATTTGTAGCCAATTAGAGGTTCTTTTCGAAACGTCTTATATATTATCCGATTCCGTTTGAAAACTGATCTTATTAGCAAAAATACTGATTGATTATATTAAAAAAAATACAATACCACCCAAACGTTTTTGCTTCAAAACGTTTTACGAAAAAATTACATGAACCAACACACTTTCCCATTTCCCTTTCAATTTACCTACAAAAACAAAAAGGCCTAACTGATTCCGTTTCAAAGGTAAATTACTAGCTGTTCTCGTTATTCGAGTATAAAATTAAACGAGGTCACTCTGTTATGGCGTCAAAGTGAGTGTATAATATTAGGCGCACTGACTTCATGTTAATTAAAAAGAAATTGCGCCCAGCACGCGCTTTGCTCAGGCGTGCGGCTTTTTTTCCAGAAATTAATAATTTTCAGCTAAAGGGCTGAGCAGTGTGTGCAGGTTATTTTGGAGTCCCGTACGTTATTTGCAGAAGCCTTGATAACTTTGAGAGCGTAAAAAAATCATCAAAATTATTATTAATATCATATTCTTCATTAAAATTTGTTTTATAGATTATCTTACAAATGTGTTCTATTTTTATTAGACAAATTTTCATATTGCTTTCTCGTAATTTATTGTATATCACACATTAATTTGAACAAAAATATTTTGAAACTCGAGTTAGAGTTAAATGATTGATAGTAATGGAATGGAAGCTAAAAATTTAATTAACGAATTCAACGGTAAAAAATTGAATGATAACTGAAATAAAAGTGTGTTACTAACAACGTTATAGGCGATTCGATAACCAAAATATATTACAATACTCTTCTTTATAGAATAGTGAAAAAACGTGTACCATTTTATCAATTTTCACGGGGAATTCTTTTGGGCTTAAAAATTTTTGAGGGAAATATTTTATGGAATTTTTCGCGTACCCTTTTGAGTGGGATATAGGGTCTCTGAAAATCAAGTTGAGATTTCCCTTATGGGTCTCTTGAGTGGCGGTAGCATAATTTTCTGGTATGGGGTTCAAAGGATGATTTTTATAAAGAGTATAAGTATTTTTCATTCAATATTCACCTTTCTTGATAACATAATTTTTCTTGCCATAATTTTATCGAAAAAGTTGTGTGAATCGTGATTGCCTTGTTCATCGATTTGCAGCATAAGAAAATCGGTATGTTTATGAGATTTTCTTTTCTATTCTTTATGAACTAAATTTATGTCGATAAAGACGAAAATCGTTATTAAAATTAACATGTTATGTATGCACTTAGCTATTCTTTAGTGGTAACAAAAGAAGTGATTGAAATTTCGTCTGCCAAAAAAGTAAATTGAAAACATCAAACAAAACATACAGAAACATACACATCCACACAAAGAAAATCGTAGAGAAACTTAATCTTCTTAGAGAACAACTACAAATGAGGTGTACAACTAAAAATATTAGCAATCTTTCAAGCGTCTTGCAAGATACTGTCTATAGAATAAAGGCGGGAGTGCGATAGTCATCTGTCAGGACTTACGACCTATTGTAAGTAGACAGGCTTTGATTGTGTTATGGAGCAGTATCATATTGAGGAAGTTTTGTTGTGTGAGTTGTTTGTTCGTGAAGTTGTTAGATTTCGTTTTTTATTTATATCTTAAGGAGAAAGATTGTAGAGAGTGACCTCCTAGTTACCTCTAATAGAACTAATCCATATTCAAAACACCAACCTATTCTCTAATATCGCGATTTGTATGGTTTTTACATAAAGGATAAAATCAAGCACAGAAATAGTGACAACTACAGATTTGCAGTTATTACTTATATTTTGATAAGAAATCACTATCTTGTACAGATTCAGACCAAAAATACTAGTTATGGTTTATTCCAGGTGATAACTCTGTGCTCATTAAATCATAAGTTTATTCGAATTATAAAGCTACCGTTGCCTTATTAAATGGAACGAAAGTAAATGTGATAATTTTAATCGGTTACAATGTTTCACTGTATTAGACCCCATCACGTATTCCATGTTCTCATTCCACTCTAAACGAATGGAAGACAAGTGTAACGACATATTTTTTTGTATTTTGTTTTTGGATATTTAGGATTTAGGGACTGGCGATAGGGAAAGGGGAAAGCGGCTTCGTGATGCAGCTTACACACTTTAATGAATGAACTAATGTCGCATCCAAAAACAAAAAACCCCTCAGAGCAAAACAAAAACGATATCTCCACATCAAACTTTATTTATAGCCATAACACCACGACCAATTTAGTCATCAGACTTCCAACTCGACGCCTATCAATGAAATGCATGCACAACAAGAACATGATAATCCGTTGTCAGTTCAAATGACACTGATGCTCAATTGTTCAATAATTACGTCACGGTCGGCTACGGGAAGCAATCAAGTCGACCCTTTCAACTTAAGGGTCAATGTTCTGAACGTGCTGTTTGACAGACTTGGCTATGGGAGTTCCGAGTAAGAGAATACATGTATTATAGCAGTATTTTGGAATCGATATTTGTGTTGTGAACATTTTTAATTGAAGTTCATCTAGTTGTCAAACTGCTGTTTCATGGCCTATTTACAAAAAATAATTTATTGTTTCATTGAAGTTTTATCTTTGAAAAATACATCTCTTTTGAAACTATTGAAAAAAAATTGCAAATATATTAGGTATTAATATATTGAATTTATTCAAAAAAATATAGAATGTGAAACTTTTGGCACAATGGGGATGCAAATAACTAATTAACTTCAAAATGAACATATTCAATTTCCAACAAGTAACTATATCAATGAATCTCTAAGTGACAAATGTATACGATGGATGAAGCAAAAAAAATACATTAACGATCGTGATTTGTATCTTTACTGTATAAATTTATTACAAAATTAATATTTGAACACTATTCTCAGTTAAACAAGTACTGTGTACATACAACCAATTACTGTAGGTATATCTGTAGTAAACATACAGTTTGCAAGCATTATCACACCTACACATATTTTGACAAATAAAATAATAAATAAATTTACATACAAGTTAATAATAAATAATAAATAAATATACAAACTTTATTGTATATTTATGTCTGAAAAAAAGAGTTGACATGCATAGTACAAAATTAGTGAGTCCAAAGTACTGGGTACAAAGGCGGCCTTATCGCTAAAAGCGATCTCTACCAGGCAACCTTTAGGTGGATGGAGTATTGTAGTAGTGGGTGGCAGTCTAGGTGTAACATTATAGGTATAGTATAGTATAGTATAGGTGTATTATTAATAAATAAATTTATATTTTTCTTCAAAATTCGGAACATTTCAATGAATTTTCGATAAGGCTACTGGATTTAAAAGTCTAGTTTAACGCTTATCTCTTTAAAATTAACCTTAAATTTAAAACGTTCGTTTTATTTCGTCCGAAAATTTAAAATTAAACCAATCAATGACACCTAATATTTATATTTATAAAAACAACTACAAAACTGGCCCAGTGCTTTCCCCCTCTATCCACCATCTTCAAATCCCCTATCCTTAAATCCTAAATAACCCACAAGAGGCCTGCAACGCACTTGACGTAACTCTTTTGGTATAACGAGTATCCATGGACGGCACTGATTGCTTCACATCAGGCAATCCGTCTGCTCGTTTGCTAACCTATGTAATAAATAAATTAATACTTTTGGAGTTATCATTCCTCATTTATACCTGGTTTAGGTTTTTATTTATTTATTTATTTATTTATTTAATAAAGGTTTACCAACAGCTTCTGTGTAGATAACACTTTTAAGTACATTTTTTACATTACTAGGACGTACACAGTTGCCAATTATAGGTTAACCAACATTCCCAAAATAATGATAGGATAAGTACATATATCACATTTTAGAAACCTCTTTTTTCCTCAATAGACCCTTATACATGTATATCTCATAGGACCCTTGATTACATCTTCAACAGTTTCTCTCTGACTACCAAACAAACCACAATAGAGTTTCCTTTATAAAATAATTAAATTCACTGTTAAGTTTATCTTCTACAATAGTTCACATACCACTGGGAATGTTCCATGTTTCTAGTTGACCTGTGTTGCAGTCAAGTTTTAAAGTTTGTTCTAGACCACAGTATAAGACCGTGCAGTAGGTCAATAGATTTAAAATAAGGTTAACAGTGAGTCAGATATCACTTACGTATTTTTAAACTTGTTGATGGCCAATACGGTTAAAATATTACAAACTTGCTCTTACCCGCGGCGTCGCTCCTTTCATTTGACTTCCTACCCTACTCTACCTACCGTACTCTACCTACCCTCCTCTACCTACCCTACTCTACCTACCCTACTCTATATGCCCTACACTACCTACTCTATTTACATCTACATCCTATGTCCTTCTCCCAGTTCTTGGCTACCTCCCTACGAATTTTCAGCCAAATCGGTTCAGCCGTTCTTGAGTTATAAATAGTCTAACACGACTTTCTTTTATATATAGAATAAAGAAAAAAATCACTTTAACTTTCATTTTCAATGCGTCATTATGTAAATCATCGTGAGGAATCCTATACTGATAATTTCCAATTATAATTTTAAAACAACCAATCTGCCTTGAGCAAGCATGGTGATTAATTCTCGAAGCCCCTCCATGTAAGAAGAGGCCTTTGCTCAGCAGTACGCTGATGATGTGTGTATGCATGATGTAACTAGACAATACGAGGAATTGAAGTTGATTTTTTTGGATTAAAAAAAATCTGGCCGGTGATCTTAATTAAATTCTACCTAAATGTGTTTAAAGTCCATTATTGTATATTTGTTAGTTTTACTCTGTGACAAGACGCAGAAGTGATGTGAAGATGTAATACCCTCATGACCTTTATTAAAACTTTGCAGAAACTAGTTGAATGTTACTGAAACTTCTGAAGGTTTCTTAGTTAAGTTCTCAATGTAATTTTGGCCAACTCTTGTTGGTTTTGTAGTCAATCGAGACTGTTGGACACTAGTTTGATTATGAATTTAATAAACAAATTTTCCAAATGCCTGCTAAATGAAAAAAAACGCTATCTTTGTCGAAGATTGCTTCGACAAAGATAGCGTTTTTTTTCATTTTTTTCATACTTCAAAAGTTATTTATAAACACCTTTTTTATTTGTCCTCATAATTACAACTTCTTCAGTTCACACCAGTGGAGGCTGGCTATGTTGGCTCATGAGACACAATCTGGTGGCAGACAGACGGACTGATGGACAGCAAATTCGTAATATAAGGCCCCTTAAAACCGATAATACACACAAATGAACTTAAAACAACTGAATATTTAAATAAACAAGCAATTTCCCCTCAAAATTTCCAATAACGCTAGGGTAGTAGATATTTGCCTAAAAACCCATACTTATCGTGATTTACCTTTATCCCAGAGATTTACAAAACGCTCTGTCATCAAGGAAAGGTTCTTACGCCGACGGAATTTAATCTAAGCTGTAGTTGGAACAAATTTGAAGGGAATATTGAAGCTACTTTATTTTGAGAGCGTTGACCTTAGTAAATTAGATTAATTTATTTCACGGAGATTTTTCACTTCTGTCTCTTATTTGTATAAGGTCAAGTTTTGTTATTCATTTCATCGTTTTTAGTAGATACGGATTTATATTCCTGCTCAGTATTGTTCGATGGTTACTTAATCCAGCCCATATCCATTGCTCCGAAAAATTATTATTCTCTTGTCTTGTTTTTTGGACTTTGATATCACTAGGATTGTCTCCTACAGCGTGGGTGCTAACTTGTACAGCGATCTTGCCATTCTTGGTAAAGAATTGATAGCAATTGTAAAGAAGGAAGCTTGAGTAATCGCAAAATGTATTTAAGTACGTCAGTTTTTTTTTGTAGTCACATTCAAACCGCTAAAAAAATTCCAAATACGACTTTCGTAAAGTGAAGAAAGGATAATCTAATCTTAATAAATCTATATCTAATCGTAATCTTTAAAAAAAAAACCTATGACTCCAGTGGAGTTATGAGTGATTATTATCTGCTGCATCGAATGCTCCTTTACATCTATTCTACAAAAAATGTCCTACTCAATATTATTTGCAGAGTGAACCTGACCAAGGCAAAATAAGTTTATTCAAACGTCACTGGCATACGGTGAACGAAAACATCGTGAGGACTGTCTAAGTTGTACTTACAATTTCAAATTATAAATTTGTTTGATCAAGCTAGGAGAAAGGCATTTGACAAGCACTGGAACATTTTATAGAGTGACGATGAGGCAAAACAAAATAAGTTTTTATAGTGAAATTCATTCTAATGTAATTAATTCATTGTAAATTATGTTATTTATAAGATAAATTGGGTCACAATAATAATTGTTTTGGTTGTATTATATAGAGAACACAAATTGTATAACAATTTCCAAGTATTCGTCTGCTGAAGGAGATATTGTTTTATAAGGATTATATCGTTGTATACATCGAAATTCATAGAATAGAAACACAACATTGACTCGGTATTATAACGTGTGGTTTGAAATGTTATGTAAAATTAATTTCAATATGAACTTAATTTTATCATGAAATATCAAGACTGCAAATATAATAATAATTAACCTGGTCGTTAAAGCAGTATTTCTGGACACGGCTGGAGTCCATGTTATTTTATAGTAAACTAGCAGCTCGCCCCTGCTTCGCACGGGTCTCATCATCTCGCTTACGATGAAAGGGTCCCTATTACCCAACTCACCCCTCTACTTTTCTAATATTTTCTTTGATAAGAACCTTCTCCCGCCAATACCAAACACAACAAAAAAAGAATTAGCAAAATTGTTCCAGGCGTTGTTGAGTTATGCGCTTACCAACACATTTTGCGATCCATTTTTATATATAAGAAGATATTGAGAAATGTAAAAGCAATGTGTTAGTCCCCAAAGCCTCGACAACCACCTCATGAGGCAGATGGATTATTTCTTATGAGGTTCTGATATAGAAGGCAATTTTTAATAGCCCTAACCACCGACTGGTATCTCGGACTATGTTGCCACTGGCAGCTGGCCTCTATCTTAATATTTTTGAAATATGTGGTTTTATTTTTTATATCTTAAATAGAAATATTTTAAAAGAAAATTTAATTATAATTTTAATTTACATTTATTTAAAGTTTAGCTAAATTTCACTAAAATCCACCACTATTAGGCCTTTTTTACAATTAGAGATTAAAAATAAATTAAAAATGTATGGACTTTTAATTGTTATTAAACTAAAGTTTATCTGCATGTAATATTTCAAGAATTATTAATATTAAACCACACTTACGAAGTCAAAGTCAAAATCAAAGTCAAAATCATTTATTTCAATTAGACCCATACAGGCACTTTTGAACGTCAAACAAAATTTTAAAGATATAAAGTGTCAGTCTGTCGGTCAGTCCTCTTAGTGAAGCTATTCGAGAATTCTTAATCACTGATACAATAGTGAAACAAAATATCCCGAGTAAACTTAAACTTAGTAAAAGTGCCCTTCCTTCGCCTACCTCCCATAATTATTCTCTGCATTTGCATTTCGATTTCGAAAAACAATAACCAAATTGCGTATTGAGTATTGAATCTTGCTCTGTGGCATAGCGAACTTATAATTTAAGCCGCCTTAAGCAAGCGTACTGGTTACTGCTCCTCTGAGAAGTGGCCTTTAATAAGAACGTCAGAATTTATAGGTAATGACGATGAACCACGCGTCTAACTTAAGCATTTCTGATATCGGATATTCTTATAAGTAAATTCAGTTTAATAGTTCTACGCGATTCAAAGAAAACCCATTATGCTATAAAATCATCGGCTGTACTTATCTTAACCAAATCCAATGACATTTTTCTACGAACACTTACGGAGCGAAGGATTGAATTTATCTCAATATATATGAAGAGAACAAATGAAGACTTTTTGGAACATTCTAGATTCTTGAATTCTTAGTACGATATCAATTTCTAATATAAGTGTCGAAATGCAATTAAGAAAATGAAAGAAAAATATAGTTTAAGTTAAGATTTAAGGCTCGATTACTGAGAAAGAACATTAAAATGAAATTTATTAGCAGACAAGGACATGTTTTGACGTAGCTTAAATATTTTTCTTAGTAAAGTGACATCGAGATTTTGTGTCATTTTAGATAGAGATTTATGTAGTTAGTACTCCTTCTATGTGTACTAACACGATAATAATGATTACAAATTGTTTCCGATGATAAAATACTGTCTTCGTTAATATAATATCGAATTAATGCTAGTTTATTACACCATCACCTAAATTTCTATTTAAATTTTATTCATCGAGAAAGAGTCTGCTTATTAGGTATATCACCTAAAGCCGTATAAAGCCATAAGCCGTACAAGACGTCCGCTGCCCTAATACCTCACACATACTATATAATGAATCAACACTTTTTTCGTAAGGGGAAAATCATCAAATGACTTCTCTCGGTTATTAACTGAAAAATCCCTCTGTTACTTGTCTTGTTCTAGGCTGAAGCCACAGTCCCGCAACTCGGTTGAACATCGGCCCTATTGTACCCTGTCTGTTGTGGTGTACTGACTCTTTGAGGCGCACACGGAACGCTTCGCACCATATGCTCGGGTCTGGTTCTGGACGGGCGCGATCTATCCTGCCTCGCTTCGCAGACCCGTACTTACGGTGGCCGGAGATCCTCCTCCGGATTCCTTGGTTATTCTCCTACATTCTGATCTATAACATCTTGGAACTTCTTCATCTTAGAGTTTGCAAGTCTGACCAAATTTGACATTTTATAAGTATTATAATTATATTTTTGTCGCTACCAGCCGCCACTATATTCTATAAAACACCGAAACACCGAAGTATGGCGCGTCCCAAAGCCATGAATGAAGAAGAAACTATCTTGGATCCGACAATGAAATAAATAAGAAGGTATTATTTCAGGAGCAGAAATATTTTTCTGTTACATACACAATACTTAATGCTTTCCACTTTTCATTGTGAATTTAATTCAAGACTTAATAAAGATTAATTTAAATAAGTGCTAGAGCTTTAGCAGTAAATTCACATGAGTATTATTTTTAATATTTCAAATACATGCATTGATTTTGGCTTTGAATTTTGTGACCGTCAGTTACCAGCAAAAAGAAAAATGTATGCAAGTCGAAGCTAAGTTGCTGCTTATATCAGGCTGTCAATATAGAACCAACAGTAAAAAACATAGACAGAAATAAAAAGAAATCTTAACACGGCACTATGAATGAATGAATGAGAGAGAACCACTGAAAGTAGTCCACTGCTCTCCCACTACTCCATCGCCCGAAGGCAAGAGCGATCCATTTACCAATCTTTTATTGCTTCCAATTTGAAAGCATAAAGCCTTTGATATTTGATTTAGAAACGAAATTCAGTTTATTAAAGCTGGCTTTAATAATGGGAAGGTGAATTCGTAGTAGAGATCACGACAAGGTATGAAAATCAAAATCTTTACCGTCTTTTAGTTATAAAATGACAAAATATAAAACATACATTTTTATTTGGTCGTATTTGAAAATTATATGCATAAAACGGATTTATGTTTAGGAGTATGAGGTCGCGAGGTCGTCACCGCACAGAATAAAATGTACTGAGTTATGGCGTCACACGATATTCCGAATCAAAATGTTGTCGAAAGCATTTAGTTTCAGACACCGTTTCAGTTGAATATAGAAGACTGTTATTTTGTTGTGGGGGATAATCATCAAATGACGTCTCCCGTTTAGGGTTGGACGAGAGCGAGTGTGACTTTTACTGACTAAAACCCTCCTGTTCCTTCTCCTGCACCAGGCCAAAGTTGCTGTGCCTTATTGCGCCTGATCCGCAACCCGGCTTAACATCGGCCCTATTGGATGAGCCTGAGTGTGGATTTCTGATGTTCATTTATATTACATGAAGTTAATAAAAATATTTATTTGAGCATTTTTGGTATGCTTCAAGGTGGACATAATGCCATAGACATTCTTTGCCAGTCGAACCTTTGGGTGATACAGAGAGAGGTCAACGGTAGATGCAAGAAGCAAGATTTTTATAGGATTACCTAAATAACATTCAAAATTAAATAAAAAATTTTACTTATATCGGAATTGTTTATAATTTTGTAATATACACGATCATTATTGCGAAAAATCTTCAGCATAAGCTACCGAACTTTTTGTTTGTTTGAACGTCAAGCCACTGGACACCGTTCTGACGTCATTTCAAATTCGTAGAAGCAAACATATGTCCTAAAGACTTCCTCAATTTTGAGTGTACAGCAACACTGAACACAAACAATGGCTAATCCAGTTCCAGCCTCAACGAAATTGAACAAAACCTGTAGGACTGAACCAACAAAATATCGGAACAAAAACATGCAGAATTTCACGGAACGACGTCAGACGATTCAGGTTCCGGCACGGAATATCGCGGGAACGAAATTTGAAATTCGATAGCAATCGCCGTCGCCGGACGTCACCGACGTGTCCGGTTGCATCCGGGCCGGACGAATCGAACTAATCATTCGGTAAGTTTGACGGAACAGATAATTGAATTGTTATTTTTGGTTGTTTATTAAGTGGAGGGACTTCCTAATGAAAATGGGAAATGATGTGAGCAGTGGTACTTCAATTTAATTTTAGCCATAATTTATTTTAAAGTATTTTACTATTGTAAGCAGAATATATGAATTTAATAATAAGTGTGGGAGAGCCATGCTTCGGCACGAATGGGCTGGTTCGGCCGGAGTGATACCACGGCCTCACAGAAAACCGGCGTGAAATAACCACAGCGTTGTATTTTGATATGGGAGTATCGTTGCCAGAGGCCCAAAGCTTCTCCACCCCCCATCCCTTCCCAATCCTTAAATATCCGAAACCTCAATCCCCAAAAGGGCAACGCATTCGTAACTCCTTGATGTTGTGAGTACCATAAAACATAAAACCTGCATACATCTCTCCGACTCTACCAAAAGGATGACTGAAAAGAAAATGCAGTTAGCATTAAGACCTCATTTACAGTTGAATATAAATAATAAATAAATAAACAAACATATATCATAGTATGTAAGCATCTCACAAAATACAATTATTTCGTATTCAACTGCAGATGCGATCGATTTCAATTGTCACCCTGCATTAAGTGCAAAGTGTAATTCGCAACAAATGAGGGACTCGGGATAGGATTTTGCGAATTAGGCGCCCAATGTCCTGATTAAAGCAGCGAATGATCCTGAATTTAGCACAAAATGAGGCAACGCCGACTGAATCAATATTATAGGTACTCGTTTAGTAGTAGAATTATGGCTGTTTATTGTTTTAGTTTTCAGTTTATTTTTCGTATAGTTATCTTTCCATCAAGGTTCAGGTACGAAGGTTAAGATTCCCGCTTCTCATGCGAGTACAGGTTAGAATACTTTAAGGCATTAAGTTTGCCATTGAGAACGATGTATTGATGTAAAAACTACTACCTAATATTTGAAATTTGAAATGTATAATGTATAAATTAATGTTTGTTATTTTTTCACGCAAAAACGGCTAGACCGATTTGGTTTAAATTTGGTATGTAGATAGGTAGTACCCTGGATTAACATATGGCTGGCTGATATTTTTCGACATACCACGCAAGAGCGGCCGCGGTCGGAAGCTAGTAAGAAATAAATAAGTTTTAATAATACACTTAATCTTCCAAACTGGACGAAAATACTGGATCGAATCGGGTGTTTATTAACAAATGACTACATTCCTACACTGCGACCTGAAGTATAAAAAAAACAAGTCAATTTAACTTTGCAAATTATGATGTCATATACGCCATTAATATCAATTAAAAAGACCAATCAGATTGAAAAACTCGTCGATCCAACAATGGAACGTTTTGCTGCAGTGGGATAAAAATCAAATGTAATTTCCATTGGAAGACAAGAGAGTCGCCGTAATCAAAGTTTCAGCTCATATCCACAATGGTACAGAGCCGTTTGAAAGAATTCGCTCCCGCAGCACTATCAGAACGAATCTCGTATGTGTTTAATTCCGTTTCGATTCCTTTCTTATTATTTTTTTCTTCGCTCACATTTTGATGAAACTGGACATGCATCGGAAAATAGAGAATTTTCTACAACTGTTATTGAGTTTGGTGTTGATTTAGATTTATTTTGTAGCTTAAGTAAGGTTTTGTGAATTCAAATTTGTTAAAAGTGGAATTACAAATAATATAATTTCATTTTTGAATTTTTAGTTTTATGTGTTTTAGCTGCATATATGTACGTTAAGGGGTTATGGAATAAATGTTATCAGATACTTTACAGAATTCACGACATAGGTCAATGTATTTTAACGTGACTAAAGAATTGTAGGTAATATTTCATTTTTCATTTTCATACAAAGATAAAAAATCTTCTTACGTTTTTCAATATAAATTAATAATAATTTTAAGAACAGCGAAAACATTGAACCAAGAAAATTAATAATTTAAATTATTATTAAAAAAATATTGCTGTATTTCAATCTATCATTTAGGAAAAAGACACCATTATGTCATAGTAATCCAGTCAAAGTTAAGCTTAAAATCGTGTGAGCACAATGACAAATCAAAACACACGTAAATTTTACTATAATGAAAAGATGCCTTCGCTTCGCAGTCGTTGAACTTCGTCGGGCAGAATTTGGTTTGGTTCATTGCATTCTAAAAGGAGTCATAATGAGTTTAATAGTCCGAATTTTATCTTCGACTGAAAATAAAATAAATTGATTAATATTATATTACTTACTGTTACTATTTTGTAGACGTTATTTTTTATATGTGAATACTCTAAAAATGTATAAACAAGGTATTTTCCTAAATGAGATAACGAGTATTTCAAAATTCCCATGTTTGTTAGATTACTTGGTGATTTTAGTTAAGTTTAATCAATATCGAAGGGTTATTTTTTTAGGCTAAATCATCTTAGTTTCTTGGGCCTCACTGGTCAGTGATCGGGCCACTTTACAAAAAGCAAATTTTCTCATTAGGTTTAATAAGCCGAGCTTGCGGATCAAGTGCAATTTTGTAACGCAGCCCTGGAGCAAAGAAACGTGATGATTTTTAAGTAGTAAAAGTCTGTGACCTCATCTAGGGTCGAAGAAGTCGTTTGATGATTTCCCCTCACAAAAAGGCCCTGGAGCAGGAGAAAAAGTGTGACACTACTTTTCGCTATACTCAGTGCCGCGAGAAGCTATTAAAATGAGGTAGGACCCCCATCAAAAAAGAGCAATAGATTTATGAGCGACAAAGAAGTTCAAACTTAATTTTGAAACATGATCATATATCAGTAACCTATGTCAATTTACGAGCTGCACAATCCAGAGATTATCGTCATTATTATGCAAAGGATTGCAATGCCATTAGTGCGGGTATGTAGTTGATATAATATGCAAATATGGAGCTCGTAATACCTGCTGTTACAGGTGGCATGTAATTTATGCTAGCAACCGTCGTGACTGGTTCATGCCGTCCTTTTATTAAAGGAATTTGTCACATACGGTTAGATTTGCTTTGGAATTTGAGCCACGCTTGGAAACAACCTGGCTCGACTATAGTGATACCACGGCTTCGAATAAATGGCGTTAGCACTGCATGAAACAGCGCTGGCGTGAAGCAACGCTGGTAGTTTTTCGCTGTGTTAGGAAGCTTTATCATAGGCGAGAAAGCCTGGCTAAGAAGCCTAACTAAAGGCAAGATCTTTTTCGCCAATTTCCTTATCCACAAACTTTTAGATCCCAAAAGGTCACTAACAATTCTTCTGGTGTTGCAGGGGTTTGTTGCGCCAATTGTTTTCAATAAGGTTAAGTTTTTATTGCGTTAACCTACAAATATGCAAATCTAATTGTGTACGGAGTTTGTTTAAAAACATAGCTCTCGTTAGTAAGTTTAATTCTATCTCACCAGTTATGAAAATCCTAAAAATACGGGTTAGTAGTAAGAAGGTGCTGTCAACCAAGTAGTAACTGTTAATGTTTTGTGAATAGGATTAGTTTAAGTGCTACTGCCATGAAGCCGTTTTCTTCAAGGGACCGGTGGTATTTTTGTTTTTGATTTTAGTTTCTTGAAAAAATAATAGTATATCTGTGCACAAGAATGCAGTTTCAAACTTATAACTATAACACTAAATGTACTTTTTAACACTGAACGTCATACGATAAAGAAATACACCGTGATGACTGTAAACTTGTCATACCTACCCCATAACTTGTAATTTAATTTTCTAGTTTTAATATTGAAATCAACAATCCGCTTTGAGCAGGCATGGTGAGGTCACATTTTTTTTCCACGTGATAAGAGCCTTTTTTACAGCAGCAATTTCTTAAAAGCTAATAAAAACTAAAAAGGTAAAAAGTCAAATTTTAAAATTCAACAAAATAACAAGATGTTTAAACAAAATCACACATTTTTTTATCGATCATAGCACACAATCTATACAATGTAAACTTGTAAAATAATTCAAAATCGTAAACAACAAACGTATAAATTGTCGCCGAACAACAAGATATTTCACAAAATATGAAACAAATTGAGGAAGTCACGTCAAAACTTGTTCAATAAATCGGATCAGTTAATTGAGGTGTTAAATACAATGGATTTTGTAACCCCCAGACGCTTTTCATTAATCCTAACTGTGGTATTTACATACGGCATTTTTGTTACGACAGTAAGTTTGATATTTAAACAGAAATTAAGTGAGAATGAGCCATGTTAATTCAGCTCCAGAGGACCGTCTCGTTCATAGCATGAGTGTGGTAAAAGCTACTGCTACCTAATGCTAAGTTCTCTCCCTTAATCATCACCAACATCCAAATCCGCCAATCCTTAAATCCCATACCACAAAGAGCCTATAATGGCCCATTTTCAACTGTTCTGGTGTCCATCAGTGGTGCCTGTGATGATTATTTGCCAGATGATGGATCTGTACGATTACCGCTCAATCCTATGAAAAAATAGGTTCTAACTTAAAAAATAAATAATAAATAGTCCAGTGCAAGAGGATGAAGATTGAGTTCAATGATGCGTTGTGATACAGACATCTTTGTCTAACAGTTCTGTACTGTACAATACTAACTAGCAGTTGCTTGGCACTAAATAAAAATAAAAAGAGTTTATTTCATCAAGTTACATAATATGTAGTTTAATAATAGAATTATAGGAACCACATGTGCTTATTGTAGGTAGTTTCACTTTTCTGGTGACAAATATCAACTTAACATAAATTCGGAATGTCAATACAGGCAACACAACTATCAATAACAATCCTAGATAGAATGGGAGAGCCATGCTTTGGCACGAATAGGTATACCATGGCTTAACAGAAATGGCGTGAAACCGTCACAGCCATTGTGTTTCACCGTATGAGAGGTTATCGGAGGCCCAATTCTTTCCAAAACCTCTCCAATCCTTAAATCTTCTTGACCCTAATATCCAAAAGGCAGGCAACGCATTCTTAACTCCTCAGGTGTTGTGGGTGTCTATAGGTGGTGCCGATGGCTTACCGTTAGGTAAAAAGGCAGCTCGTTGGCTGTGCTATCGTTAAAAAATCCTGAACACCATGGCTACACATCCTCCAGAACAGTGTGTCCGGTAGAAGCACAGCGGACTTTTCGGATAATGACCAGTTTTCGCTTTTGAACCAAACAATAATCGAACTCGTATTAAATAAAGCTATTAAAAGTTTTCCAACGAGGCCCGGTTCATGCCCCGTGGTATATTTTTGGGCGTATCTAAATAATGTAAGCGTACAGGTAGAGATTTCAGTATATTGACAGAGTTTTGTACACAACGTTACTTTTTTCTGAACCTTACAATGTTGATCAAGTCATATATTTGAATTTAGTTATGCTGTGGCATGAAGGTAACAACCACTTACACTATCTTATAGCTAAAGACTTGACTTCTTTATCGATTATTTTTTTTTTGATTTTAGTTTGAAAGTTGCTTGCTTTCTGAAAAAATGAGATAGTCATTATCTCATGTTTTCATTTTCAGGTCACATAAAAATTTGTTAAAGACAAGTCCTCAATTTACGTATTTCATCTATAAGAGAAATTATACGTTTAAGAGGGAGTACTTTTTTACAAATCATTACACAGTATAAAACAAAGTAGCTTTCTCTGTCCTTATATGCATATGTATGCTTAAATCTTTAAAACTTCGCAACGGATTTTGATGCGCTTTTTAAATAGATGTAGTGGTTAAAGAGGAAGATTTATGTATATATTATATGATAATAACATCCATTAAACAGTTGCGAAATTAATTGCCAGCGTTGCTCCCATGCGAATCCGGGGCGGGCTAGTCACAAATAAAAGGTTCCTATAATGTAAAAAAATCATCTAGAATGCAAATCGAAAATACATTTCTCGAACCAAAATACTGACTTTAAACGACGCCATTCTATGGTCGTTAGATGAAATATTTTTTCTGGTTCCCACCACAATTCCGGTCGCCCTCGTTTAAAAACCTATCACGCTTTTGAAAAATATAAGCAAAACAGTCCGCGGCTACAATTTGACTTTACCAAAACCTTAATTCTAAAGCTTTAAGGGTCATTTTTGCAACGAAAATTTAGCTGTTGTTAGAATTTTAAACTCTTTTGAGGTATTGTTTTTTGTATATTGACAGTTTGTTATTGAAAAGGGTACAATGGAATTAAACAAAGGTTTTTATTTTGATAAATAGAGGTTGATTGACGTAAAAAATTGCTGATTTATTTTCAAGGGATTGGAAGGTGCGTAAATCCTTGATTTATAAGTATTTTCTGTTCCTTTGTTGCTGAAAATGAATTAAAATTATAATAGCTTTGTTATCCCAATATATTTATATATTACTGCAGCCCGTCCCTGCCATCTGCCCGATGCAACGTATCCAACTACCTAGCTAATGACGAAAAAATTGCAATTTCACAATATTTCCTCTTTTTTTACATTTTCTGTCATAAGAACCGTCTCGTGACAATAACAAACGCAACAAAAAAGGATTGGCTAAATTAATTCATGCATTGTTGTGTTACGCGCTTACAAACACATTTTTCGATTCATTTTTATATATATATACTAGCGGTCCCACCCCGAAAACCCCACATATCAAATTTCAGCAAAATAGTTAGGTAGTTTCCGAGATCACATGCTTTTTCAAGCAATTAGCGCCTCGTCTCGACTCAATTGTGAATATAAACCATCCAGGGAGCCACTCAAACGCATCAGAAAAATTTATTTAAATCGTTCAAGCCGTTAAGGAGGAGTTCAATTACATACACACGTACAGAAGAATTGTCTCTACTACCTATCAATTGTATATTACTCTGCTAAAAAGGAGGTGGTCGTAGTAAAAAGCAAAAATAAAGTTTTGAATATTCTCAAAATTTACTTCTGTTAAGTTTAAAAGCAAACGCAATGAGATGAATGTTCTAGGAAGAAGTCAACAACATACATTGGCGAAAAAAAAATTAACTTAATACATTATATTAAATTGTAAATTAATTGAAAACAGCAGAGAAAACTTCAATATCATCAACGTTAAATCTTTATTAATTTCCTGAACATCTCAACAACTTTTGATATTTGATTTCGTTGAGTATCACCCTGTATAACGGGTCTCCAGTTTCTGGTTCTACTCAATGTTAAAGAACGACAAAGTCAAAAGTAAAGACGGGGTCGTGTCGAAAGCGATTGTGAAGCAGCAAGTTAATTTTAATTTTATTGTGTTGTGATTAAGGTTTATTTTAATGTTAAGAAAACTTAGAGGTATGGTAGAAAATATTACCATGATTTTTAGAAATTGAAAGCGTATTTTAATAAACATATTTTATAACAAATATTTCGGCACATTGTTATCAATATGAAGTACGTTTTTATTAATATGAAGCATGTTTTATGACTTACTCGCGTCTGTCTGACAGTAAATTCAGTTGTCCGTCTGCTGCGAGACGTTCGCTGCGTCGAGTGTCACACATTGCTTCTTATGGATATGGGCCCCTAGTGTGTTTAGAATTAGTCGAGTTCCTCGTCAAACAATAACATGAGTTGGCTATTCAATATAATAATTAATTAATTTAAAAGTCTTACGAAGGTTATTGCATTTAAAAATTGTAATACTGGAAGTGATGTAAAACCAAATTAGAATTTATTTTTTCTCGTCCTTAGGAAAGGCTATCTTCTCACTAGTTTAAAAACAGCATAATTAATAATGTATCAAAATTTCTCGCATCGCTCGCAGCTGCACCTAGCCTTACCATCTGAAATAATTACGCAAATGTTCCAAGTTAAATATTTCTTCGAATTTTATGCGCTTTGATGTTTTCCTTTTGAAAATTGACTTCAGCTTACTTAAATGCATACAAATAAGATTTTCCGTTTGATTTAACAAGTACCCAATGATTAAGATATAAAGTGTAATCAAAATTGTAAGTGTATATTATTTCAAAAGAGCATTCGTTGATTTCTTGACTCACTGTTTGAAGTTGACTTGAAATTGTTTGGTAATATTAAAAAGCTTGAAATTGTATTTATTTTAAAGAACTTTAGCAAAATAGCTGTACAAAATTTTTACAGTAATTTTTTCAAAAAATCATATCCTAATTATAAATGTGTAATTTTCTGAGAAACTAAAGATGTTTTTTGGTTATTCTTTCAGGCATTATCGGATCGACTGATTTGGTTAAAATTTGACAGTCGGATTGTGTGTTGATGGACGCTGGAGTAACACATAGGCTACTTTTTATCTATTACGCGGGAGAGGCCGAGGGCGGAACTTATGTGTTAAATCCGTGTCATAGCACAAGCTCTGTGCAAATTAGTGGCATCGAACGAACTTAATGAGCCATTAAATTAGACCTAGTCTATTCAATAAATAATATCGAAGTACAATTCTGTTAGCTGTTAATTATTCGTGGCATTATTATTCTTTTTTTAAAAGAACACACCATACCTAATTTCTCTAGAAAACAAACGGAACAACTATTTGTGGCTCCCACAAAGAGTTATTCCGTGCGGGAATCGAACCCGCAACACGTTGCGTCGCAAGCCAGTTGCCCAGCCACCACGCCAATCTAGTAGTAAATTTTCTATACTGATCTCAATTTAAATGCCGTCTAAGCTGCGGGGCAAGCGCAATAAGGCACCGCGGCCTCGGCCTAGAACAGGAGAAGAAACGGGGAGGGCTTATAGTCAGTAAAAGACTGACACTGCATCTCACTCCACTCTGGGCGACGGTACTGAGGTTTTTCCCCTCACAAAAAAGCCATCTTAAACTACTCCTCTGAGAACATTACTTGGTTGTAATAACAATAATAACTGACTGCATTGCAACGTGTTGCAAGTTCGATTCCCATACGGAACAAAACTAAATGTGATTCACAAAATGTTGGTCTGGGTCTGCGTGGCTTGCGTATGTGATTTGACTGATTTGCATGGTTGTAAACGTACCGACGACAAAGATAAAAATACCAGCACTGGGCATGGTTTAAAAAGTATTTGTTAAGTAGTAGTTTAGTTGTTTAAGCACTTTTTTTTTTAAATATTATTTTACATTAAGAAATATTTTAGTTCCTAAACTCAACATTGTTGTATTAGTTTGTTGTTTATTTTTTTTATATATTTTTGGTGCCTTTTTTTTATTGATGTTTTATAATTATTTCTTATTATTGTACATAACTTTGTAATATTTTTTTTTTCTTATTGTTCATGCCAAATAAATTATTTTTCTTTTTTTCTTTCTTTCTTTTCTTTCTAGTAAGACTGTATATAAAAAATCATAATAGCTTTTCAAAACTAAAATGAAATACTTATATTTAGCCTAACTGTTATTGTATTTTGGTCTTTACAAATAAGGCAGATCTGAAATAGTACAAAGATTTATTCTCGTTAACTAGAATCGGGTTTGTATTTAGTACACGTGGAAATATATCTAGCGTTAAATACGTATCAGTTTAGCATCAACTATTTCACGACCCACTCGCGATACGCCCACACAACTAACACAAAAGTAGGAGCGACGCGTGGGCCTAAATTGGCAGCATTTTAAGCAGATTCCTTATAACATTACATCCCTGCTTTAACAGTATTCTTTCTAATCTAAGTGTGGAAGAGCCATGCTTCGGCACGAATGGGTCGGCTCAACCGGAGTGATACCACGGCCTCACAGAAAACCGGCATGAAACAACCACAGCGTTGTGTTTCGCCGTGTGAGTGAGGTTACCGGAGGCCCAATCCTTCCCCTCCCCCAATCCCTCCACAATCCCTAAATCTCCAAATCCCTAATCCCTAAAAGGTCGGCAATGCACTCGTAACTCCTCCGTTGCGATTGCTTACCATCAGGTAATCAGCCTGCTCGTTTGCCGACATTTACAGAAAAAAAAACGCCACATGAGAAATTATGAATATATTTTAAGAATGGTTACCAAAAATATTTTTTCGAAAATTACATCAAAATGTATTTTTTACTAGCTACTCTCGCGCGGTGTCACCCGTTGCTCGGATCCATTTAATCGTAGCGTGACGTTTTATAGCTTATAGCACTCAAAAACATAGCTATATATCAGTGAAAGAAGTTTGGCAATCCGTCTAGCGGTTCCAATAATATTTATATATTAAAAAGAGATTATAAAGTTTATAATATATAGATGGATTGAGGCCTGATTTTTCAATAATCAGATTTAATGTATTAATAGGAATTAAATTATCGCTATCACTGTCTTTTACAAACATTCTGACGCGACAGCATCATAATTATTCCACAGATAACTTTTATCTAACCTTTGAAAAATCTGCCCTAAGTGAGCAAACGAGCTTTAGTTAGTATCGCCTGATGGTAAGCAATCAGCGCCGCCCTTGACCGCTGAAAAATAAAGGAGTTATTACAAGTTTTTGTTGAGGATTGAGAATGGCGAAAGGTTTAGTTATTAGTTACTAAAATTCTCAGAACAAATGAATCCTTAATTGTAATTGAAAGCAATTTATTTTATTATCTAAACATAGAGTTTATATAGAAGTATTCTTTTTGATTGTCAGTATACATATGCGAGACGATAAACGATGAGATTGTATGAATTGATACCATTATTTGATGTTTTTATTATTGTTCCCACATCGGAGTACACTAATGTGTTCTAAATTATTTATAAGTAAATATGTATAACAAAAATTATTTAAAAAAGAGTAACGATGGAATATCTTACTCATTGTTCTCCATTCGAATCTACAATTTAGAACGAGCACCTCGCTTCACCGATGAACACGTAGACATCTATTCTATTTTGACGTTTCAAAAGTACTTATGGTTTATGGTTTAGTTGTTACGTAAATATTACCTTGACGTAATATTTCACTAAGTGTTTTGAAACAAATTAAAAAATAAAGTCAAAATAATTTATTTCAAATAGATCACAATAAGCACTTGTGAACGTCAAGTAAAAAAGAAAATTAAATATTTCAGGAGGTTTAACTTTATGCACGTGTCTAGTGAAGCTTTTTGCACGTTCCAAAGTGTAGATTCCTATGGAGGAGAACGAGCAAGAAACTCCATGGTTACTCTTACCATCAGTTACATAATTTAGTCGGTTCTGATATGTGAGAACAGTGTAACACCAATATTTAGGAAAGAAAGAAAGAAAGGCATAAGAGACATTAAAGTACGAGGTCACGACAATAATTGAGATGAAAATATCCCTATGTTATATGATTAAATATTACATACAAAGTATCTTAACCGAAGCCTGTAGAAAACACAAGCCACGTTACAATCTAGCACCAACAAAATCCCTCTACAATATTCGAAGAAAGGAAGTTCTTTGAAATATTATCGTTAGCAAAAACTAAAGCTACAAGTTGGCTAAGAGCCCACTTATTAAGCCGCGGGAACAATGTGTTTGCGTACCACGCAAACTTGAGGGTTAAAGATGGCCACCGGAAGTTTGGAGGGAGCAAACATGGCCGCTGTCGGTTTCCGGTTTAAGAGTTCTATTTATTGACACATTGATTGATGCGAATCGGAGTTAGGTGAGTGACTTTGTTTTTATTTTAAATAAAGAAGTATTATAGTGTTTTGTACTTAATGCTCGGATTAAGATTTTCTAAATAGATAGTAGATAAGTGTGATGGAGAGAGTAAAAAACTATAAATATAGAAGTAACATAATTTTCCAGTCTTGTATACACATTTATCTTTACAGTGAATTGTTTTTAATAAATAAGAATTAAGGCTTCTAGTATGTAATCCACCTTTTCTTATACGACAGAAGTAAACATTACCAAGAATGTCAAAAACTTCTGAAGTCAAATGTTTTTATTTGACTATTTATTTCTTAATAAGAGCATACCGTTCAATCCCTAATTAAAAGTAGAAGTCTTTGTTCTATGACGCGAAAGAAATCCTCCTGGTCTTTTATCACCATAAGTATACCTATAGAAGTCTAATCCTGGCCTAATCAATACGAATATTTTCACAAGGTGACAAGTCCAAAATAATGTGTGTAGGAGCCCTAACGGGACTTCATAAATAAAGCTAGTGGACTGTATAACATAGGCTTTAATGCCGTTAAATTAACAATGGTCAACACATGAAAACAAGTAAGTGCCCGTGGTCAAGCGCGTCGCAGAGAGAAGTGAAGGAAGCGCGGCCGCGGGCTCGCCAGCCGGGGCTCCCCCCGCCCCGGCCTCCGCAGCACTCCCTTCGGTCGCCATCGCGGTTGCTCGATGAGGTGCGCCGACATACTCCCCGGGTTGAAGGATGCTCGTTCTTCAAGAGTCTTCGATAGGGAGCGGGCAGATGCAGTTGAAGGCACGACGAATGGTGCCCTTTCTCGTCTTCAGTTCAGCCACCCGCGTGACTCCGTCGACGCCGGGGTAGGTCTTAGTGACCCGACCCAGGGACCAGAGCAGCGGTGGCGTCGTCTTGTCCTTGATCAGGACCAAGGACCCTGGTTTCAATTCGCCTCTGGAATGAAACCACTTTGATTTGGCCTGCAGCAGAGAAGTGTACTCATTATGGAAGCGTCCCCAAAAGTGTTGTCTGATGTACTGGATCCTCTTCCAGCGATCCAGGCTCGTGATGTTGGCATCAGTCACCTGAGAGCATGGTACAGATAAGAGTGGTCGTCCAATTAGGAAATGAGATGGTGTGAGTGCTGAATAATCGTTAGGGTCAGAAGAGAGAGGTGTAAGAGGGCGTGAATTCAACACTGCCTCTATGTGAGTGAGACAAGTCGACAGTTCCTCAAAAGTGAAGTGTGTAAGACTAAGCAATCTTTTCAGATGGTGCTTACAAGATTTAACAGCAGCTTCAGCGAGTGAATTGAAATGAGGACTGTATGCAGGCGTAAAGATAAATTCGATTCCTTCCTGCGCCATTTTCGATGCAACATTTGATGCGTTAAGAAATTTGGTCATTTCATTAGACGCGCCTACGAAGTTAGTCCCGTTATCGGACGTGATGCTTCGGGGCTTGCCTCGACGCGCCACGAAACGATTTAATGCGGCCATGTAAGCCTCCGTGGTGAGGTCTGTGACGAGCTCCAAATGTACTGCTTTTACTGCCGAACAAACAAAGATGCACATGTAGGCCTTTGTTAGTTTGCAACCACGTCCCTTGCGGTCGGCAATCAATACTGGCCCGGCATAGTCAACATAAGAATTTAAGAAAGGAAACTCAAAATTAGTTCTAGATGATGGTAGTTGACCCATAACAGGCTGCACATTTTGAGCCTTATGCCTGTAACATTTAAGACATTTACTCACAATAAATCTAGACAAGCTTCTACCACCTAGCGGCCAATAAGATTGTCGAATGTGCGACAGTAACAGCTGTGGACCAGCATGAGCAAGCTTTAAATGTTGCATTTGAAAAATAAGTTTGGTAAGAATGTGCTTACTACATAAAAGAATGGGGTGCCTCACGTTGAAGTCATAGGGGGAGTTATCAAGCCTCCCGCCTACGCGAATAAGTCCGTGATTATCAATGAAAGGCGTCAAAGGAAGTAATCTACTTTTGCGTGGCAATTTTTGTTTAGTTTTTAAAAGTTGATAGTCTTCAGGGAACATTTGTTGCTGTGAGAATTTAATAATTGCAGTTAATGAATTTTCTAGTTCTAACAATGAAAGATTGCCACACAACTTATTGTTTTTGTGTTTTAAATTGTAAATAAACCTTTGTATATATGTAAATATTCTTTGAATTTTAGTTAGGCTAGAGTACTTTAAAAGCAAGCTATGAATGAAAGATGAATGAGAGGTGACGTCAGTGTGATGAACATTATATGAATTATCGTTACTATTAATATTCAAATGAGTCACTACTTCCGGCAAATCATGCTTCTCAGTGTTTGGCATTATGGGCCATTCATTTTCATTACGTAATAAAAAAGAAGGTCCAGACCACCACAGAGGTGTTTCCTTTATAATATCGGCCCGGAGACCACGAGAAACAAGATCAGCCGGGTTGTCCTTCGACGGTACGTAGCTCCAGGTATGACCACATGTGCTCTCTTGTATCTCATTTACTCTATTTCTAACAAAAGGTTTTAACTGATTAGAAGGAGTAGAGAGCCAACCCAAAACTATAGTGGAGTCACACCAGAATCTACACTTGGAAATGGGGATGGTGAGAGATTCCTGAACCCTAGTACACAGCCTTGCACCCAACAATGCTCCACAAAGCTCAAGCCTCGGGATGGTAGTAGGTTTAATGGGCGCAACACGGTTTCTGGAAACTAGAAGTTGTACACCTGTAGCTCCAACACCATTACATGACCGAATGTACACACAAGCGCCATATGCCTTTTCGGACGCGTCGGTAAAAACATGTACTTCGTGTGCAATAGAGCCTTCATGCAAAACCCAACGAGGAATCTTTAAATGATTTAACGCCGTTATTGTGCTCTCAAACAAAGACCAAACGTCCCTTACCTCGAGCGATACTGCATCATCCCAGTCGTATTTATTCAGCCAAAGACGCTGCATTAGTATTTTCGCCTCGACAACGCACGGACCTACGAGGCCCAGTGGATCGAAAATCTGACTGATAACAGAGAGGATGTGACGTTTAGTGACTTTATTAGCAGACGTTATATTTATTGTGTAAGTGAGTGAATCAGAGTCACAAACCCAATTAAGACCAAGGGTTTTAGATTGAGCTGGGTTGAGACCATGCTCAGAAAATTTAAGAGTGTTATTAGAATCATTGTTATGTACTACTTCTGAATTAATTTGTTTTAAAATTTCTACGTTATTTGATCGCCATTTGCGTAAATTAAATTTAGCCGATGAAAGAACTGATCTTACTGCTTTTGTTACATCTACAGTGTCAGATATGGTGCTCCCCCCACTTAAATAATCGTCGACGTAGAAATCGCGCCGTATGGCACTCTTTACCCGATTATCCTCAATGTTATCGGCCAAACTTACCAAACATTTGGTGGCTAAATAGGGAGCAGACGCAGTACCGTACGTCACTGTATTTAGCGTGTAGGATCTAAAAGGTTCTGATGGATCAAAACGAAAAATAATTTTTTGAAGAGAGCGTTGGTCCGGACTGAGCTCGATACTTCTGTACATCTTTTCCACGTCACCTGAGACCACATACCTATGCTGACGAAAACGTGTCAAAATAGAAAACAGATCGTCTTGCACTACCGGACCGACCATCTGAATGTCATTAAGCGACACTCCCGTACTTGTAGGGGCTGATGCGTCGAAGACTACGCGTAGTTTGGTGGTGGTGCTAGAATCCCTAATGACTCCATGATGTGGAATGAAATATTTTGTTATGGAATTTTCAGGTGAAGGAGTACAGCCCGTGTCTAATGTCATATGACCTAAGCGCTCGTACTCTTGCAAGAAATCATTATATTTACTGTGGAAGGAAGGATCATGCTTAAATCGCCGCTCTAGGGAAAGAAAACGATTCCTAGCATGTACGTAAGAATGTCCTAGAGAGCTTGGATCTTCCTTCAAAGGCATTTTAACAACAAACGCGCCATCACTTTTACGGTCGGTGGTTTCTACAAAATGTTGTTCACACATTCTCTCTTCAAGGGAGAGCGAATGTTTTGATGAAACTTGGTCAAGCTCCCAAAATTGGGTTAAGTCGGGAGTGACGCTGGAATGATGGCAAAAGTGAGTAGAAGCAGAGGAAAGATAACTAGATTGATGCGAAATACTACCAGATACAAGCCATCCAAATTTAGTTTCGCACAATTTAGGTAGATTTTTTCCTAAGTCTATCGTGTTTGACCCTATGACATTCCAAAATACTTCAGCCCCTACTAGAATGTCGACAGCCGACGGAACGTTAAAGTTCGGGTCTGCCAATGTAAGGCCTGAAGGAAAGGATAAATGTTTAATATTCACAAACGAAGATGGTAGGACCTTTGTAATCTCAGGTAGAACGTGGCAATCGATGTCTACAGTAAAGGCACAGCATAAAGACTCTATAGAGAGGTGACAAGACTGTGTACTTCTAGTTTCCAGAAACCGTGTTGCGCCCATTAAACCTACTACCATCCCGAGGCTTGAGCTTTGTGGAGCATTGTTGGGTGCAAGGCTGTGTACTGGTGGATACATGATTATTAATACCCGTTACCTTGGTGCTCATACCGCGTTGTGACAAACCCAGTTTCTCCGCTAAGCTCTGCGTGACAAAGTTCGCCGTACTGCCGTTGTCCAGCAGTAGGCGCGCAGTGTACTTCTTACCCGTCGCACTGGTCACGTTCACCAAAGCTGTGGACAGGAAAACATGCGAAGAAGTAGCAAGCTGCATAAAATCAGCTGAAAGCGCAACATCTGAAGTAGTTGGCGATACAGAAAGCAGTGCAGAAGGCAGAGGATTGGAAAGTGGTTTGGTTTCACTAGCTTCTAAATGCAAAAGCGTATTGTGCTTAAGTTTGCAGTATCTGCAACTTGAAAACTTACAGTGATTAGCAGAATGCCCAATGCGTAAGCAGTTAAGACAAGCAGTTAAGTCTTTTGCCTTTTGTATGCGATTTTCTATAGATAGGCTTCTAAAAGATTCACATTTATATAAAGTATGTGCTTGGGAGCAAAGTGGACATTTATTATTGTTTTTATGAGAGTTATTATTAGATTTATTTGAGTTTTAGGTTTAAATGTATTATTATTATGTTTATTTGAATAAGTGTTACTATTCAAGGCAACAATATTACTGTTTTGAAAATTACATTCCACAGATTCCAACCAGTCTGCTTTCCTGTTTAGAAAGGAACAAAATTGAGTAGTTGTTGGATAACCTACTATGTTGTTATTCCTATATTCCTCCCATTCACGACTTGTGATTAAATCCAGCCTTTTGACCATGACAAAAATGATGATGTCATCCCAATGCTGAGTGGGCCTTTTTAAGTTTGTTAGTGCCCGAATATTTTTATTTATCACATCAACAAGATTTCTAATGGAAACACTAGATTCTTTATTTATTGATTTAACATCAAAGAATAAAGCTTGCAAATGATTGGCCACAAGCAGGTACTCATTGTTGTACCGCTCGCACAACAAGTCCCAAGCAATCTTATAATGATCACTACTAAATTCTATATTTTTAATCAAAGAGGCTGCAGTTCCTTGTAAAGAAGCACGCAAGTAATGAAATTTATTTATGTTACTTATACTATTGTTACTGTGAATCAATGACGTAAACGTGTCCCGAAACTCGAGCCAGCATTGGTAGTTCCCGTCAAAGTGAGGCAAATCAATTTTTGGCAAACGAACAAAGCTATTGGAAACATGTGCACCTGAGTCAGCATCTTTGAAGCCCGCCTCTGAACCAGCTCCGTTGACCGAAGAGCCGAGCAGGCTGCGCGTGAGTGCCACCAGATTGAAGAACTGGCGGTCAAACTCCTCACGCTCCACGAACGCAGTCTCAGCATCATCGGCAAGCAATTCGATTTCTGTCTGCAATTCATCAAATTGACTATGTAAGGAATCGAACTTATTAAAACGTTCCTGCAGGTCTAATCGTTGCATCTCAGATATATGTGCACTACTTTTAACTAAATTTATAAAGTTGCTGTAAATCGTAAGCTTTGATTTTATTGCACTACGTTTTCTAAGCAAAGTCTTTAAAGTGTCCGCCATTTTGAAGTGCAATTAACAAAGCAAAAAAAAGAAAACGGGTTTAAATAAATACTTTAAATGCAGTAAGACGATAAATACCACTAATGAGCTTCTTATAGAAAAAACAGCTGCGCGCAAACAAAAGGGACCGGTTTTAATAACTGAGATGGGTCAAGGTTACGTTAACACCTGAGTGGCGTGCGCGCACAAATGTTGCTACAAACTATGCAAATATGAAGAAGCGTCGAAATTAACACTACGTTAAAGCACTATTAGCAATAAAGCACTTGTAAAGGGGGAAATGTACTTGCTCAACGAAATAAACAGGAAAAAACGATTATTCACTAAGAAAAAATCGGAAAAAAATAACTAAATTGGAACGGCTCACTCAAATAAGTAGTTATACTCCCAGAAAATGACTTCAGCTCCTTATAAGGCGAAACACGCTGCACGGGGACGACTTCTCCGTCTTCTTTGTGTTCGGTGGCCACGTTGATCTTCCACGCGGCACCGGCGATGACCGTTGATCGTTGAAAATATGATGTGAAATCGACGAATTTTTAACGACACGACTGGCGTTAATTATATCGAAGGACCAAACTGTAGGAGCCCTAACGGGACTTCATAAATAAAGCTAGTGGACTGTATAACATAGGCTTTAATGCCGTTAAATTAACAATGGTCAACACATGAAAACAAGTAAGTGCCCGTGGTCAAGCGCGTCGCAGAGAGAAGTGAAGGAAGCGCGGCCGCGGGCTCGCCAGCCGGGGCTCCCCCCGCCCCGGCCTCCGCAGCACTCCCTTCGGTCGCCATCGCGGTTGCTCGATGAGGTGCGCCGACAATGTGACTTATCGCTTCTATTACACTACTACGGGGTAGTCAGTAGTTTTCCTGACTCAACTTAATACGAATCCACACAACATCAAATTGCAAATCTCATATCGACTAATAGATATTTGGAAGTTACCTACTTAAAAATTCAACTTTTTAACCTCATAATAATGATGGAGATAGACCTCTAAATTAATTATTAAGCCCCAAGAAAGTGCGTTATAAGCGTTATGCCTCAAGTTTTAATGGAGAAAATTTTTCTTTCACTCTATAGGTATCTAAGTAGCTGAGAAGTTTTTATAACAGCCGTCTTTTTTGTAACCATTTTATGTTATTTAAGACATTGGCCTGGTTAATAATGATCCTTGCTTTTGGTAATGTCTAACAAGGTTCAGCTTTCAGTCAAACAAGATTCAAAGGATTGTGTTTTTGTGGAGAAACCTGCTATCTATCCCTTAGTTTATAAGATAATTCATTATTCCTTTCTCTTTCTTTAAAAAAACGTGGCTTTACAGAACACAATATTTTAATTATGCAATGCACTCCAATTCGGCGCGATTATTTATAGACCACACAAGTAAATTCTTGTGAAGGACCGGCAACCGCGTCAGGAAAATCAGAAGCTGATGATTGTTCAATGTTAAAAAAAGCCGATGGCCCTGCTACTGCGTCAACTATGCAGTCGATTGGCACTAAGACATTATTGATTTGCAATTCAATAGCGTTATATTCAATTTTCGTCCTTATCGGAAAAGAGTGTTGTTATTAGGTGAAGTGATAAATAACTACTTACATCACAAAGAGGAAAGGTGTGTATGTTGGTATCTTTAAAAAGATGTTATTAGTATACACATAAAAAAAGAATACCAGTATTAAAAATTGGTGTTAATAATTAAATACAGAACGGAATACTACAATAAGAATGAATAGAACACGTCTACACGATTAACCTAGACTTCTATGACGGGCTTCTTCAAAACGTGACAGCTGAAGCCAGGAGTTTCGATACGCAAACTTATAAGCACTATTATTTGGTGAAGGAAGAAACCTTGATCAGTTCACTGAATACAAACAAATATACCACCTAACTGTACCTAATTGTTTCAATAGCTGTAAGCCTTTATTGTCAGTCAGCTGAACCTAAGACCATATTAATAGAACTTGTACAAAATTTATGTAATGCCGTATCTCCCTTCGCAATTCATCAAACCAACTTAGACCCTCAAACATTTACATTTCATCAAGGCACAAACACTATTCATATGTACTAACAAGATCTGCTTATCGTACTTAATAAATAGGTATAATCAGTTTGGTCCTCTCGTGCCCTCAAAGGTCGAAACTTCGCGATTTTGCCGAGTGAAACTTGAGGTGTTAAACGGATTAGACTTTGTACGAATTTTCTGGGCTGGTTCATTAATCGGGTCGAAGGAATCGGGTTCGAGGGAAGAGGAGATAGGGCTTTTTATAGTTTGAGGGTTAAGTGATTTTGTATTGGTTTTTGTGTAAGTTCCAGATGGGATTGGTCTGAAACGATTATTGGAGGTTACTGTGATGGCGAAGTCGTTAGTGTGTGTGTAATTGTGTTTGTTCAAATTTATTGGTTGGACTACTCGATAGAGTAATTAATGTTGTTTTAGTAAGGATTAGTAATCGAATAGTTGTAATACATCCAAATCCAATTTTCAATTGCTATTGGTGTTTTGTAGTATTTAAAAAAAACCCAATGTTATATTAAATTAAACCCAATGTTTAAATGTAAATAATTAAAAATATACGTAAATACCTCAAAATTATTATGACAACGTCTGTTTCTCAAAAAAGAGATACTACTACGTTAGGTTCGAAGCTATTTATCAAAAACCAAGTGGTCTCAACTTGACAAGAAACATTATATCAAAATTAATTTATTAATATGTTATATAATATTTCATATCATAGGAATTAATGCTAACAGCATTTTTTAAAGTGATTCTAGGTAGTGCAGACATATACTAATACAAACCACGAAACTCCGAAAATTATAATCAAATATTCAGAACTGTACCTCACAAGTACTTAAATCTTAATAGTTAAACTTACTAATCCATCTTAGTCCACAAATCAATAAAACCCATTAACTCTATGCCAGTTAAGGTTACGACTGCCACGAAAGATCCTAGGGGTTTAACCTTAACTACAGTTCAAGTTCTAGTCACACCCCTTTTTACTTCTTTAAAAGTAGCTAAAAATGAGAAGAATTTTTGATAATTTTGGTATTTGTTCTCATCATCAGCCTATAAGTGCCCACTGCTGAGCAAAGGCCTCTTCTCACACGGAAAAGGTTGGACCATTTATCACAATGCTTGCTCAATGCGGTTTAACAATTTCAAATTTATAATTAGAAAGAATAAATCCAAGTAGTTTCCTCACAATGTTTTCCTTTACCTTATGTCAGTGGTGTCTAAATAATCATAGAAAGTACATATAGCTCGGAAAAGGTCATATTGGTAGGTACTTGCCAGGTGTCGAATCCGGACTCGCATGAGAAGCATGCTTCTTTACCTCCGGGCCACCACGACATATGAAGTAATATAATTCTTTTCTATTATGTATTTTTTTATTATATTAATAAAAAATGATATACCACTTTGGACCGAGCACTTAACTTTACTGATGAACAGAAAAACTATTATTTTATGTCAAAGACGTTTCAAAGTATTTAAATTAGTATTTGATTTGAAACAAAAAAATCATTTCCTATACTAATATTATCATCATCATCATCATCATCATCAGCCCTTTTCAGTCCACTGCTGGACATAGGCCTCTCCTATCCCACTAATATTATAAAGAGGTAAAATTTGTAAATTTGTATGTAGGGGGTAATCATTGGAACAGCTGGTCGGATTGCCAAAATTCTTTCACTGATAGATAGCTACAATGCTCCTGAGTGCTATAGGCTATAAAACATCACGCTACGATTAAATGGATCCTAGCAGCGGGTAAAATGGCGCGAGAGTAGCTAGTAGGCTATAAAACATCACACTACGGCCAAAAGGAGCCGAGGAGCGGGTGAAATCGCGCGGCAGTCGCTAGTATGGGATAAGACGGAAAACAAGCAGAATGTTAATAATCTCTCACTTACGTGGTAGGTTTCGGTCAAGCCCCATTACTTACACTCACACGTAATGTAATATAGACTATATATACATATATTTACAGTTAGGTCTATGTATATGAGTAGATAGATATACTATTATTACTTGCAGTAAGTCTTATTAGAATAATTTGATTTGGAAACTGATTGAAAAGGAGTTACCACAAAGTTTTTCGGCTCATTTTATTCCATAACAATCTATACACCACAAGAAAGAGCAGATAGTCTCCCAAATTTTTTTTTTGTGTGTATATTGGTTGTCATAATTGAAACATTGGTTGGACTAAGTCTGGTAGAGCAATGCCTCGGCATGAATGGGTCGGCTCGACTGGAGTGATACCACGGCCTTACAGAAAATCGGCGTGAAATAACCCCAACAGTGTTTCTCAATCAAATAAACTCCAAATTCCAAATCCCCAAAAGGTCGGTAACGCACTCGTAACTCCTCGTTGTCTATGGGTGGAGTTAATTCCTTATCAGGTAATATGTCTGCTCATTTGTCGACCTACCATATAAAAAAAACTTGGTCAAAGCTTTGTAACTTTTTCTGTTTTGGGATACCCAAAGCAAAGAGAACTAAAATTTGAAGGTTTGTGTATTTTCCCTCAGCAACGCATCCTATATAACGTGAACATTCAAGTTATAGTATCTTTTAATAAATAAATAGTCGGAATTTTTACGTGTAAGAAAGCCTTGATTCAGCTCAAGTATTGATAATTGGTTTGATTGCCTATATACATAGCCAATGGCCGATTGCGTCGTGTTTTTTTGGGTGAGGCACATCCCAAAATCTCAAATCTCCAACGTTTGTAATTCCCGTGATGTAGCAGGCATCCTTGAGTAGCACTGATTGTTTACTATCAAGTGATCCGAATCCGATAGCGTCCTTTGGTGACCAAAAATATAGTATATAATATTAACCATGATTTTCTTTATGTAATAGGTTGGCAACCTGATGGTAAGCAATCAACGCCGCCCATGGAAACTATCACTTCGGTCGAGCCGACCCATTCGTGCCAAAGCATGGCTCTCCCACACTTATAAAATAAACATGTTTATTTAAGTTATAATAACATGCTTTTAATGCAATGCAAATACACTTGACTGAACTTTGGATCAGTTCTTAATACAAACACAACTCCAACAAATTATAACGTAATTAGTCATAAAATCAAAGGTTCATTTGCTTTTAGTCAGTAGCAGTCGAACAGAGAAATCAAACAGAATGGAAATTATACTAGTTATTTCATTTGAACTAGGTTAAATTCTATATTTTGTTGATTTTCATAGGTGTTAGCTAATGAACAAATTGTGTAATATTATACTTAAGTTATTTTGTGAGCAGGTTAGGATAACATTAGGCTTTAAATCTAATTTTATAAGGAAATATTAATTACCCAAATTTCAGCTATAAAACATCTTCAGTCATGTTTGAGATAGCTCTTTTTAACCGACTTTAAAAAATGTGAAGTCGGTGCCAAGTAAATGCTACATACCAAACAACAACAGTATTAGAAAAATATATTGACCGGTACCTACTAATCATCAAATTAGCAAGAATTTTCTATTTAACTAAATGAAAGTGTGTATTACTTTGAACAAAGTAAATTTATTTTTTGCTTTTTAGTTTACTTCTGGAGTCGGTTTTTTTTGTTAAAAATTATTTTATGTTAATATACCTTCAATCGATGAACGCGTATAAAGAGATTGCCGACTGTATTTTATCTCGGTGACTGTATTATTTACTCAGATTTAGCAAAAAAATTAAGTCAGAAACCTGTCATTTGGCGTTTTATTGATGTGTCTTCCCTAATGGGAGATACGCTTAAAGATATGTAAGTGTTAATATTCATACTATTAGTGTTATGTGTTTAGCTATTCAGTGACCTTCGACTCTCATATACATAATATACATACATAAATATCTATATATGTAGACCATCTCACAATGCCTCCTCCACTACCTGACCTTTTCTTTCAACAAAAAGGCCCGTGTATTTATCAACTAAGGCTACCTCATTGTGTAGGCTATTTCAGACTTCTTTTACACATTCATCATACGTACTTTTTTCTTCTTATGCCAGTAGGTCGTGGATTTAGATTTCATTTTTAGGCAAAATATTTTTGTATATAATAAATACTTCTTCGAAAGTTTTAACGAGACGTAGTTCCGCTTCAAATTAGATTATTGATATCGCTCGGGACCACTATATTTAGATTCGTGATAAAAAAAATCTAAGATTACAAAAATCTAAGTAATTTCTTATTACATTAGCTACCTTCCAATAAAAGTCCGGTCAAAATCAGACCAGTCATTCCAAAAATTTGCTAGAATATACAGACACTCCAATTTCACTTATATCTAGGTTTGTATTTATGTTAAGATGTGATTATATATAGATCAAGTTAAATGTTGGAAAACCATGCTTCGGCACAAATGGGTCTGCCAAAACTGAATCTCTTTCTAAGAATATTTCGCTAAATTCGTTTAATTACGTTTCAACTACGTACTCTTTTGGGAACCAATATTCACCTATAACAAAGAAGGCAGCATTAGTCACTACACTACATATAAGTATCGCCTAAAATCGCTAATCTATCATAGATTGTCTTGATTCGGTGGATTAGCCAAATTACGTGTTCTCTCACGATTATTTCCTTCACCCTATTTCTTCTCTTTTCTTACGCAGAAAAACACACATTCTTAACTGCCAGGTGTCACACTCACTCTCTTATACATTTAAATCCTAAACCTCTGGGCCACCACGAACACCAATAATAATTTAATACTGAACTATACTTTACTCAACTAAGAAATAACTAGCTAAGTAGAAGTCTAGCTAGCTAACTCGAGCTCAGCAGTCACGCTTGCAGCCCATGACACAGCTCGCTGTTGTTATTTAAATTACACCCGCATCGTCGAGTTACGATTGCGGGCCAACTTTAGATCATATCGATTCCTATCTTGTTGAACTTTGTGTACCTATATACCTGGAGATCACAGGATAGATTCTAAGATTGAGAAAACGAACAAAAATCGACCTATGATATAGTGCCGCCTTAATTGCTTATTTTATTTTGTTTATAGTATTTTGAAGGTCATGGTGCCCCGAAGCTAAGGCGTCCGCTTCTCATGCATGATGGTTTGAAACCTGGCAAATACCAATATGAGGTGAGATATAAGTTTGAAATCACCAACCCGCATTGAGTAAGCGTGGTGATAAATGCTGAAACCTTCTCCGTCTGAAAAGAGGCCTTTGCTCAGCAGTGGGCACTTATAGTCTGATGATGATAATGATGATTTTACAGCAGTAGAAGTTTCACAACTGCTGCTGCTGTATGTTTTCAATCGTAATAGCTATACTGCTATTACTATTGAAAAAATACAGCCAGGTGACGGGTAGATCGACGGACTGTAGGGTGTTTTAGTAATAAGGCTTCCAGTCTAAGACCTAATAACTGTTGGGGGAAGTCCTTAGCTAGTGTGGTCCACACGTAGTTCCCCGTGGCGTTTTGTGCGTGCGATTGTTTTTAGTACCAAACAAAAACCTTTAGATAAGCCTCAAAATTGCTCGAGTTCACAGTGTTTTTTATATACCTACTTTAACCTAAATGTTTATTGACAAAAAGTTGTTTATTTACCAAACGTTTATTTTAGTTCTCTCCTGTGCAGGCATTTGGCCGCTATAACGTCTGGTGGAAAGCAATGATGTTGAATAATGTTTAGACGAGTCTAAACATTGCTAACATGCATCTATATCAATACATATGTTTTAGCACGCAGTGTAGTAATATTTTTACTGCTTATAGAACCTCCGTTTAACTTATAAAAATGGAGGAGTAATTTTAAAAATAACTATTCATACCTAGTATAAACGTTATAAAAACGTTCTCTTATTGATTGGTTCATCAAAGTAACTGCACGTGGCCATTTATTTAAATATTTATCTAGCCTCGAACTTACTCTTACTCGAAGGACACTCTCCATTCTCAACTCTTGGTACCTAATTATTCAGAACTGGGATTCCATTACGTGTAAGTTTATGCTGATATTATGTTTTCGAATGAGAGTTCCTTATTTGAATCTTTACATACTTTTCAATGCCAAGAAACATATTACAAAAAAGGTACTAAAAGATTGTCACATTTTCTCTATTTAAGTTTACTATTTTGTGATTATTTTTTTAGATAATTTAATAAATAAGTAAGTGTACTATTTGATCCAAAAAACATGGCTTCAAAAGACAAAAAACAAGAAAGAAAACAGTTAATCCCGACAATTTAAAATTCGAATTTTAAGATGTCAACTATCCATCCAGTTTAGGCAAATTTAGGATTTGGAAAAAAATATTTCAAAGAATTTATTTTATTTCAGACTATAAAAAATATCATACCAATCAGCCTACACCAATAGCTAAATTGTTAATATAAAAAAACAGGCTGTGACGATGCTCTCATAAAAATGTCAAATCAGACGACAGACTGACAGATTGTAATAGAAAAAAGTCACCAGTTATCTTCATAAAGGATGCAATTGAATCAACAAGAGCTATAAGGGTCAGTTCACAACTGACACTGAAAAAAGAATTCCGCTGTTGTTCAGCTGGGATTGATCTTCAAGTTCAATAATGTACCGTGGTCTCAGCCTGAAGCTGCGACGTGAGAAGCCATTTGAGCATTTTCTCCTTCAAAAAAAAAAACAATGAGGTCAATCCACACCTTTGCGTAAAAATGTAAATAAATGATTCGGCGCAACATATCGCTGTAAATTCGGATCATCCTCGATACCAAATCAATATACTGTGTCAATTTGCTAATTAGCATTAATGTTTCTTCTTTTAAGTTGCTTCTCTTTCGATAGAATGGTTGTGCTCGCAAATCAGGAAGAGTTTTCGTGACACGTCGTGTAATAGACACGACGCCACTCTGGTCAGGCCAAAACCTTTGTAAGAGTCATACGGCCACCGCAGATGGTACCTACAGGGCCGATGTCCAGCTGGGGTTGCAGGTGTAAGCGCAACAATCTATTGTGGTCCCAGCACAGAGCAGGAGAAGGAACGGGATGAATTTTAGTCGTCTTCGTTTCCTGTCACTGCACAGTGCCAAGCATGAGCTCTGATACCCTCACTTTAACCTGCACGAACTTGTCATTATTTAGGTATTTATTATTAATTGTAATGGATAATAAATAATCAGAGAAATTAATAAATAAGGGACGATGACTTATATTACTTTGTTTTCTTTAGTCAATGTCAATTCCATTTGGACGGGCTATAAACACCAATATTCAATTTGAAAAAAAACTTTATCATCGACATTGACATTTGAAAAATGTCATATTGTCAAAAAAGTAATGAATAAAATGATATTTTTTTAGGGTTAACTTTAATAGTCTGTGCCATTTTATATAGGGGTTCTAAGCTGATGGTTAGCGTCTTGTCGTCATTTTGCAATGCGTCACGCATTGTCGAAACGCAATGTTGTGGTCTCACCCTTACATAACTATGCAATCGCGTCGATACAGTATATCATCACGGTCCAGTAACCATGGAGGGGCGAGCAGGAGTTAATTCCAGAAAACGTAAATGAAGCTTTGCAGATGTTATATTTTAGTTTTGACAATACCAGTGGTTCGGTTTGTGGTGTCGCATTTTTTAAAATGTAATAAAAACTATTTAGTTGCATTAGTTTGATTAAATGCAATATATCTATAGATCATAGCAAACTAACATAGCTAAATTATATTTCGTGAATTAGATGACTGAACCAATTCTGAGATTAGTCAATATAATTGTCTAATTTATTTATTTATTTATTTATTTATGCTTTATT
Source organism: Spodoptera exigua (assembly GCA_902829305.4). Lineage (NCBI taxonomy): Eukaryota > Metazoa > Arthropoda > Insecta > Lepidoptera > Noctuidae > Spodoptera > Spodoptera exigua. The sequence continues at coordinate 5,110,077 of LR824625.2, read as the reverse complement.
GTACACAATTAAATGAAGTTGGTACAAAAGGCGGACTTAATGCCATACGGCATTCTCTACCAGTCAACCTTTGGGTCAAATGGAAAATCTGCGAATAATAGGTACGAGAAATATGTTTATACGAATTTAATAGAATAAAAATATTAAAAGACAATACTATATAGATACAATCTAAAAATGATAAGATAATACATACTGTATATGTATATAGAATGTTGCATATTACGAACAATTAGATATGTATATATATGCCTACTGTATAAATGTATATAAACAAATAAAACATATTGACGAAAAACCTTAGATATCAGCATTGCAACGATTTAAATAAAGTTTATAAACCTCACGCTTAAAAGTAATTTTGTTTGGAGCCTTTTTAATTTCGGGAGGTAGCTTATTCCATAGCTTAATTGCACCAACCGCGAAAGAATTTGAAATGAAGCAAGTACGGTGGGAAGGGATCTCTAGAAGCAGGTTTTCAGATGCACGTAGACTTCGGCTGTGAGAATTGCCAAGAACCCGAAAGTATGATTTTAAATATCCGGGAGCATATGGGTCGTTTAAAATAGAAAAAAGCATGGAGAGGGATCTGAAAGATCTCCTCTCACGAATAGAAAGCCATTCAAGCTGAGCGCGAAAGGAAGAGATGTGGTCGTACTTACGAAGACCGAAGATAAAGCGGATGCAGTTATTAAGCATACGATCCAACTTGTTAAGAAGGTCTTGGGATAGATCAGAGTAACAAACATCAGCATAATCAATTACAGGAAGCACAAGGGACCGGACAAGCAGAGTTTTTATAGTAGGAGGAAGAAAATTTTTGAATCTGTAGAGAGATCGCAGCGTAGCAGTAACCTTCCGACAGACCTGCGTTATTTGAGGGTTCCATTTCAGGCTACTATCCAGGTATAATCCTAAGTCCTTAACGTTAGAAGATAGAGATATGATCTTATCGTTATATAGAATCGATTTTAGCCGATTTACGTTCAATTTTGCTAGGTGGTACGTACTACCAAGGATAATAGCCTGACACTTGCTTACATTCACTGGAACTCCATACTTGTAAGACCAGTTTTGGATGGTACGTAAGTCACCATTAAGTCGTTCTATACAAGTGTCCAAGTCAGTCGCATCAGCCTGAGCATACAGCTGCAAGTCATCAGCGTATAGGTGGTATGAGCATGTGAGGAGACTAGTAATGGAATTTATGAATAAGGAAAACAACAGAGGAGAAAGTATACCGCCTTGCGGTACACCAGTTGGCAGCCCACACCAATCAGAGCATTCTTGACCGACGCGTACCGCCTGCTGGCGACCGCGAAGATAACTAGAGAACCAATCCCGAGATGACGACGAAATTCCAGTCTTAGTTAACATGGCAAGGAGGATATCGTGGTCAACCGCATTAAAGGCGTTGGAGAAGTCGATTAAAACTAAAACAGTTAACTGCGAATCCTCCATACCATGCCTCACATCTTCTGTGACTTTCAGCAAGGCAGTAGAGGTGCTGTGACCAGGTCGGAAACCAGATTGGAAAGGGGACAGGAGTTTGTGCTTAGAGATGTACGAGGATATCTGTTTAAGGACTACTGTTTCAAGGATTTTAGATAGGTAGGGGAGAATCGATATAGGCCTGTAGTGACTAGCCTGATTGGGATTTGGAATTTTCGGAATGGGCATAATGTAGGCTTTTTGCCAGACTGAAGGGAATACACCGTGGAACAATGAAAAATTTACTATATGAGTAAGTATGGGAAGGAGGTGCTCAATGGTGAGAGCAATCATGGTACGACCCACCCCGTCACAGCCGATGGCCTTGGATTTCAGTGATGCGAAGGTTCTGCGGATCTCGAGGTCATCTACGGGACTAAAAGAAAAGGTTGCAGGCAGCATCGCAGGTTTGGAAGTGATCTCGGAAATAGTACTCTGTTTGATATTATCCGCTAAACCAGAGGTGGTCGAAAAATGCTGGTTGAGATCATCGAGGGATATATTTGAAGATGTAATACCTGATGATTTACCAAAACCCAGAGATTTAAGAAACTTCCATATGTCAGCCTGAGAAGAATTTTGAACATTTTCAAAAATGTATCGGCGTTTAGCAGCTCTCACCATCCCATTACACCGATTCCTCGCCAACTTGTACTGACTCCAGTTCTCGTCACTACGATCTCGTTTATATCGAGAGAAAGCTCTGTTTCGTCGCCTCATGGCCATACGAACTCCCGGTGTGATCCATGGAGCGGGTGGACGACGAACACGGACCGCCTTTAATGGTGCGTATGTATCAAGAAGCGTCACGATAGCCCGACTAAAATGGTGAACTTTCTCATCGATACATTTGGATTGATACATATTTGTCCAGTCAATGGACTGTGCCTCGCTGTTGAGTTTGACCTTGTCCAACCTTGCAAAATTCCGTAAATATACAAGAGCTGGGCGTTGCTTCGGTGGCTTAATTTTGTACGACAGAAAAATTAAATCATGTCTTGATAATCCCGGAGCCGCAATTTGTCCATGATTAGCCACGAGTTCCGAGGAGGACACAAGCATAAGGTCTAACCAGGAGTCATCGGAATCAATATTGCAGTGAGTTGGATTTAGAGGGAGAAGCGTCAGGTTCGCCGATTCCAGGATCGACCGCAGCCCACGCGACCTCGGTCCAGCCTTCAAAAGATCGGTATTAAAGTCACCCATGATAATGTGATGCTTGTACTCTGAGGAGAAAGAATCAAGAAGAATCTCTAGATGAGTAAAATAATTGACAGCAGGTGGGCAGTAAACAACTCCAAGAACAGCCTTAGCTCCTCCAACATCAACTTCTAGAATCAAGTATTCAGGACATCCACTCACATAAGTAGAAGAGAAAATAATATTATATGGGATATCGTTGCGAAGAAATATTGCCACGCCCCCTGCCCTCTTTCCAGTGCGATCATTTCTGATTAGTACAAAACCGGGTAGGCTGTACGATGTAGAAGGATGCTCAGGTTTGAGCCAACTTTCGGATATCAATATTGCATGGAAAGAAGTGTCAGAGAACATGTCCATCAACTCCGAATGATGTTGAGGAACACTTTGGGCATTAATGTGGCAAACATTTAAACATTTGCGGTATTTTAGACATGCTTCATTCAAAACTCGGTTAATCGGCAAGCTGTCTTCAAGGGAGGAAAATGAGTCAGCAGAACTGTTGAATGCCGTAATAAAAGAATCGTCGTCAGACATAAATATATAATTTAACTATATTGATTTTAAACTAAGTAATAAAATTAAAACAACTAATATGACAAAATAGGAGCAATAATAATATATTTATAAAAAAATGTGCATAATAATAAACCTGCCGGTTGACTGTAACATAAAACCAAGAAGAAAAAAAAATATAAAACAAAAACGATGACATAAAATTAAATAAAAACAATGAAAATTATGCTGCCTAAAAGACCAGGCGCCAAAACAGTCGGGACCAAAAACATGCTTGACACTTTTGACAGTGACAGACAAAAATGACAAAAACTTTACTCTCAACGTCAGTGAAAATAAACACAATAATATAAAGGCGGTATGAAAATAAAAGGTATTAGCAAAGGTAGTATTAACAGAATATGAATGTAACTGTACTTAGAAAAATAATGAATACAACTACTTCTTATGAGCATTTCGCCTGGAACGTGACGCAGCTGGCGCTGTCGATGTTTCTGTACCTTTCGAACCGACCTTTGCAGTCTGTCTAACTTCTGGGCCATTCATCGATCTGCCATGTTCTGTGCCCAAAGCAAGAACTTCCTCAGAGCTGTAGACCCGACGTCGCTTACCATCAGGCAGCTTTATGTTAATGCTACCATCCATCGTCCATACATTATTTACACCAAACAACTTGCGAGCAGCAGAGAAGGCAGACTGTCGCCGACGAGTTAGGAACTCAGAAAGTACATACGATGTTCCCTTGAGCTTGGTTTTGGTATTCCACACTTGGTTCTTGTAAGCAGAGTCCAAGAACCTAATCAAGATGGGTCTAGGACGTCCCTCAGATGCAGACCCCATTCTGTGACACACTTGGAGAGATGATGGAGCTATGTCTGGTAACCCCAGGTGCTTCTGTAAGATGGATACCACCACATCAGTAGGCCTCTCATCAGTTTCCTCTTGGACACCACCAAGCAAAAGAAACTTTTTCCTGTGACGCATCTCTATAACATCAATGCTCTGGCTAAACTCTGCTATCTGGTTTTGCAATACCGTAAAAACATTCCAAACATGCTCCTTAAAAGTGCTGAAATCCTTAGTGAGACCACTTAAGTCCGCTCCTGGAGAAGATGCTTTCAGATGTGCTTCAAAATCTGCCATCCGCTGGTTCAAAGAGGCGATTGCAATGCGCTGCGTCTCAGCTATATCATTTATGGTAGTCATGATGTTGTTGTGTTGTTGTTAATCTTCACTCAACTGAATTGATTTGGCACTAGTGTTTCAAGTATTTAGTCACCGGCAAGTTATCATGAAATTTTAGTACTTTAGAACATAATAAATAGTTATCCACACACTATCTACTGAGAAAAGAGTCACTTACTAGATTTATATTAAGTTTTGGGCAAAAATATTAATTAAAATTATATATTATTATTTTTAAGAATGGAACACATAATGTACACTTATTTACACATACCCACAATCCCACACACACATCTAATCTCCTTTTTACCGTAAAACTTTATAATGTTTTTTATCCAACTGCGAAATTAGCTTATTTTTCAAAATTTATGACTTATTTTCCTTTACCTTGACACCACAGAATTGATTCAGTCATCTAATTCACGAAATATAATTTAGCTATAAGTTAGTTTGCTATGATCTACCAACTATTGTACTTATATTGTTTGATTTTTTTTAAAACGTGGCCCCACTCTTGGATTTTTTTTTGTGTCGTGGTTGAGGTTACAAACATACAATTTCACGTGCACATTATGACACCCAGACCCTGAAACAACAATTTGTGGATCACACAAAGAGTTGTTGGAATCGAACCCGCAACACGTTGCACGGCAGCCAGTTGCCCAACCACCGTATTTCATATCATTTTCATATTATTTGTTTATTTTAGACAATATACATTTACATAGAAGTGGGTTAATTACAAATAATGTGAGTATAACAGTTGTTAGAGTGAAGCAAACTAACTTTCAACTAAAGTATATTTCGTACGTACTTTATGTATACTTACATACCATACTATAGAAACAACAACAGATAACAAGATAACATTATAACTTTAATCGTTAAGGAAATAGAGTTTCATTTGCAACACTCTACCTATGTATATACAAATTTATACTAATAATAAATTTGTAGAGAGGTCAATTCTGTACATTAAATATATTTTCAAAATAGCTACCTGGGGTGATAAGTGATCGATACTGATGCCAAAAATGCAATCAGTAAATTTTTTGTCTGTCTGTCTCTCTGTCTATCTGTCTCACGAAAGTAAACTCTGTCCGTCTGTCTTTTCTTCGCGCCTGAACTACTGAACCTATTTGTGTCAAATTTAGTTCAGACATAGTTTGGAACTCGAAAAAGGACATAGGATAGTTATTACACAATGCCAAAACTACCCTCATGTGGAGAAGTATCATCATCATCATCATCATCATCAGCCCCTTTCAGTCCACTGCTGGACATAGGCCTCTCCTATTGCACGCCACTGGGATCGATCTTCGGCCACTCGCATCCAGCTCCTGCCAGCCATCCTGCGCAGATCATCACTCCACCTTGCCTGAGGACGTCCTACATTACGTTTGCCGAGACGCGGTCTCCACTCAAGAACTCGTCTACTCCAACGGTCATCGGTTCTTCGGCTAATATGGCCAGCCCACTGCCATTTCAGCTTGCTAATCCGGTGGGCTATGTCGATTACCTTGGTTCTCTGCCGGATCACCTCGTTTCTGATTCGATCTCGCAGAGAAACGCCGAGCATAGCTTGGAGAAGTATGGCTCCTAAAATTTATAAGAAAGTACCAGATGCATATAAACAATTAAATATTAACCAATTTGAAAAGAAAATTAAGGAACTTTTATGTAGAATGTAGAAATTATGTAGTATTATAAGGTAGACGATTTCCTGAAAGATGATATTTATAATTTAGGTAACCAGTTGACATTTAGACTGTTTGACTTGTAATTCTTTGACTTATGATTTTATTTGTTATTTATTTACATTTCATTTTGGTAATGTCTGCCTAAAGGGACTAATTTAGTACGCCATAAATGGCAAAACATGTAGACTCTGTATATACCAAAAACACCTTCATTGTAATTACTCATGTTTTACTAAATAAATATATCTTATCTTATCTTTAAAACAAAAATGTGCAGGAACTCACTATTCCATGCTGACAAAGTCGCGGGCAAAAGCTCAATATATAAGAAATAGTATATCAAAAAAAGTAAAATATTTAAACAAAAATGGTGCAGCACAACCTAAGTCATAGAGATTGATGATTCAAAATCTGGAGGATAGGATTAACTCCTGTCATGACAGTACTAATATAAATACAAATACAAAAATACTCTATTTCGCCGAAAACCTAAAACCGATGCAAACCGACGAAGCAACAAAAACGGACTCAATATTTCAAGTTTAAGCCGAAATATGAACTTTAAAACCTTCTTAAAGTCGTCTAGCGAAACTCGGGAACTTGCTTTGTAAATTCGCTGATAGATGAGAGTTGGCCACCAGTTTTACTTCTCCACCTTTCAACAGGATTTCCGACTTTAAGTTGTTATTTGTTAAATATATTTTGCTGTGTTCTGCATGATTTATTTATGTTAAGAATATCTAGTGATGTGTTTACTTGGTGTTTCTTTGACGTTTCCGCAATTCAGTATTTGCGTAGTTTTTCAAAAAAATCTGTAGATTTTTAACGTTATTTCCTAACGACTGTTGGGAAAACAAGTCGCAAACGTGTCACTTGAGCGCTACTTAAATCAGTTAAAAGACAAGTGTGACTTTAGAATGGAACAAAATATTGATTGGACAGCTGTTCTATTTCGTACTTCTAGACTTAATATAATAGTGTAAAATGTAGTTTTATTTGGATGCTAATCTTTAATCTATAAGCCCGAACGGGTCAGCTCGACCGGAGTGATACCACGGCCTCAAAAAATCAACGTAAAACAACCACAGCGTTGTGTTTCGTCGTGTAAGAGAAGTTACCGGAAGCCCAATCTTTACCCTTCCCCAATCCCTATATCTCCAAATCCTTAATCCCTAAAAGGTCGGCAACGCACTCATAACTCTTCTGTTGTTGCGGGTGGTTACTGCTTACCATTGGGTAATCCGCCATTACATAAGCATATTCCTTCTTAAAAGGCCGGCAACGCACCTGTGACTCCTCTGGTGTTGCGGATGTCCATGGGCGGCGCCGATCGCTTACCACCAGGTGATCCATCTGCTCGTTTGCCACCTATTCCATAAAAAAAAACAAAGGTATAATCGTTTTGTTATAGATTCTTTTGAAGAAGAATGAGAAAGAAACTTTATAGTTTCAAATAAGTATATCTACGTACAGAAATCCAATCTTGTACTAGAGAACACTTAGTAATTACAGTATCCGATCCGGAAATTGAATCCAAGTCCTCACGGCCGAGTCTGTTATTAACATTTAATAAATTATTTGAGTCCGCCGTTACATGGCTATCAGCTTTTGTAGTTTGGAAGATAATCCTTTATCAAACTTTCGCTCCATCATTTTGGTACAAAAATACGTTTGCGGTTACAAAAGTGTCAATTAAAACTAACAAGAACCTTATCACAATATCACACGGTATATTTTAACGGATTGGCTAGTTTTGGTAGCTGTAGTTTTAAGTTTGTCGTGTTGTTGGGGTTGGTCGCCAAAATTGTGCTTCGATTTTCGACGTGCTAAATATCGGTAACTCAAATTATTTTTCAATCAAGCCAGCTAGTTGGATGGGTTATAATTTTAGCATTATTTATTATTCCTATGTCATGGTTTTGTTATTACGCGGAAGATATAACATCACTGTACATTAATCAGGTCTTTAAATTAATTTCTGTTTTCCATACTTATAATTTTTTTTTAATTCTTTTTTATTTTATGAAATTCATCATTGTTGTATATTGTAAGATTTAAATTAAAAAAAAACAGACAACATTGATGACATATAACAAAAAATGACATTATAATCTAAAAACAAATGTACCTATCATGAATATCGAAAAATAACACGATAATGTTAAAAAAATATCCCTACAACATTTCACGAAACCAAAAATAACCTTAATCCATTCACATAAGAGGCATCCTGAACACCTAACAATAAACTTGATGGCGTGCAAAATTAGGAAATAAAAGTTATTCATATAATAAAGTTTGGTATAACAAAGGCAGGTGCATTTGAAATCGGCGTTTTACGGTTGAGTATAATGTGAGCCGTCAATTTCTCTTTATGATCCCGTCTCGCATCGCCAGTGCGGGTGAGTAGCGGAGCGGTTCGAGGGTTGGTTCCTAATGACAGGGTGTTGCAATTCAATCATAATATTGAGAAATAAAGGGAGAATAATAGAATTAATATGAGGTACGAATCATCGTAGGGTAATTAATATTTTTAGGTTCTATTCAAGAGTTCTATTTTTGAACTTTTTGATAATATGAGTTTGGATATTATGTTACTAATTATACCTAAGCCAAAACCGTAACATTTTATATAAATTGGATGGATATTCGTTAATTATTCACATAATTAACTACTTTTTTACGGGATATGATAACAAACCAGCAGATGGATTAGTAACCAATCCCTCCCCTCCCCTATTCCTTCCCGATGCTTATATCCGCAACCCCTATCCCCAAAAGGCCAGCAACACACTCGTACTTAACTTCTTTGGTGTTGCGGGTGTCCATAATAGGCGCCAATTGCTTACCATCGCCGTCTGCTGTAAAAAAATCGGCAATAGTAAAGTGAATGGATTTAGATGAATTAATATAAATTTAAAATTTAATAACCCCCGACAGAAAATGTATTTATTCGTAGAGATAATTAAAAAAAAACGTGGCGTTGGGGAACCGATCCAAATATTTTATTATCTACTAGGTACATATTTCTATTTGGTCGGGGGTCTAATTTACTTTGTACTTTTTTTTATTTTTTACAGATATTTTATTATTTATAGATATTTTATTACATTTTCTCTCGATTAAGTCATCAACATTCCTTTTCAGTGCGCTTTCATTTGAGCCCCACTCGGGTATATTTGCAGACCTTCGGTTACCCTTTCCAACCGATTTTCGTCAAACATGTCTAAGAACACTAGCACATAAGTTGCCTTTAATACAAAAAAAAACTAAATTGAAATCGCTTCATCCGTTCAGGCTCCAAAATGCCACAGACAGACAGACACGTCAAAGTTATAACACCCCTCTTTTCCCGTCGGGGGTTAAAAAGATTATAGTGTGGAATAACACATCGGCTTCATCCGGGTAACATGGACGAATCGACTGGCAAGAACATAAATAATAATAATTACAGTAACAGCGAGTCGATTTCTACATATCGGGATTTAATTTTATGAATCTAAGTAAATGTCCACAGAACACACTCCAAAACTGTCCATAAACATCAACCTAGCATTTAGCAAAGTAATTCATATTCTCAAGACCGCCTAAGCAAACTCTCGAACACTGGGACGCCAAAATTTAAAACAGCGAACATTATGATCCGTCGCTGTATAGGCGTACATTTCTGAGGCTTTTTAACGTTATTACAAGTATATAAAGGCCGTCTACTAGAAACCGCTAAGTTTATGAGTTCTGCGACATTCCATAAAACCCTGTGACCTTCGCAGGTTTTCCTCTCACAATAGAAATGTCGATGGTAATGAATTACGTTTGCGAGGCTCAGAGCAATTTATTGAGCGAGCTGTTGTAGGTAGGGTGGATATCAGCGTGTTTGTGTGAGATCTTTTGATGTTGAGAACATTGTGGTTTATTGAAATCTAGAATGTTTTGCTAGTTATTGTGGACTGTGTGGTGGTTTAATATGTTTTTTTTTTAATAATGGTGTTTTATCGCTACAATATAGTAAAGCTTACACAGCGATATAGGGACAGACAAAAAGACTTAGTTTTGTATTTTGACATAAAAAGTCTTTAAAAGTAAGAAACGAATCTTGATGCGCTTTTTTAATTTATAGAGTAATTAAAAAGGAAATTAAGATAAAGAATGAAGATTGAAAATTGATTGCAGAATAACATTCATGTTAAATTGATTTTATTAAGTAGTATTTTAGTAGCAAAATTTAGTAGTGGTAATGTACCCGTAGAGAGCCGGAACGTGTCGTAATAGGAGAATAAAATACGGTCGTCTTAATGACTTATAGTGCCAGAATAAGGCTAGGAGCTGGTGGTCTCTAACATCGTGTACTATTCTTGCAAGTTGCACACAAATAACCAATAAGGTCGTTCTCAAGATGACATAAAACTGCAAAAAAGTTGGTATCTCATTTTATTAAATAGTTTTTATAAATAATTATTGCACATTTGGTACGGTGGCTGGGCAACTGGCTGCCGTGTGGGTTCGATTTCCGCACGGAACAACTCTTTGTGTGACCCACAAATTGTTGTTCCGGGTCTGGGTGTCATGTGCATGTGAAATTGTATGTTTGTAACCGCACCCACGACACAGGAGAAAATCCTAGAGTGGGGCAACGTCTTTTTTTTTAAAAAAATTGAAGTTTTATAGAAAAGAAAATAAATACCTTTGAAATTCTACCTAAATAAAATTATTTACCTAGTCACAAACGAAGCTTGACTTTCAGGACGACTGTAACTAAGTCACAATTGCCTTAATCCAGACAATAATGGATAATTACCTCAAATTGATTATCTATCGTCCAATAAAAAGACATAACATAAAATAATCACATCCAATAATATTATATAAAAGTCAATTTAGATCTCCCATATTGACAGGAACATCATTATTATAATCACATTCGCCCGGATTTTGGATTTGTGAACAGCCGTTCGGGTACAATGACCCAAAACCAGCCATGCAAATTGGCCTCGCGAACCAAACTTATTTCGTCCTGTCGAACGGAATTAAGGAACGAGGATAGCGAAATTAGATTTCATGATTAATTTGCCTGTGAATCTGTAAATGTGACACTATGATTTTGTTTTGGTAACCGCAGATTGGGTTATTGCGGCGGTTGCAATTAGGGGATCTTGCGATCTATGGTTCTCTACGAGACCTTGTGTGAGCGTCTAATTTGAGGTGCCAAGTTTCAGCGCTGGTCTTGTGCGTAAACTAAGCAGTGTAGTATTTCCAGGTTTTCGTAAACTCAATAATATTTCTGGAAGAAAATTCTACATTACTTAAGTCCTCCGTTGTGCAATTGTATATAAATAATAAACAAATAAATAAATATTTAAGACATATTTCTGAATTTAAATATTCGAATAAAGCTATAAAGCAAATAGTGACAAAATTCTACAAATTAATTAAATAATTCTAAACTAACAATTAAACGATTAATTATACGAAAAACGGTTCATAAATAATTTCGTTCCCAATATCCTAACAACACATGCTTTACCGAAAACCACAATTTATAGCCAGTCCTATATAAATAAATATATTTGGACGAACTAAATACATTTTATTACACCGCTATTGTGTCCGAATTTGACACTCTATATTGTTTTAATCCGCCATATTAGTATTTTGGTTTGGAGATTAGTTAAATAAAGTAAAATAAATACTGACATTTCAGGATTAGATTACAGTTTGGTTGGCTCAGAAGCTTTGCTATCTATGTGATTGTAAGTGAAATTTTATGTTTTGAAACAAAAAATAATTGAATTGAACGGAACAAAAAATACAAAGTAGCATACCCAGTTCTCAGACACTCCCTGACTCAAATTCACCCTGTTCCTTCTCCTGTCGCAGTACATTATTACGCTGCCACCCGAAACTGGGGGTCTAGACATCGGCTCAGGCAGGCACCATTCTCTAACGCGTGCATCGAACGTGACGCGGAAGCTCGGGCGCTATACTACGAGTACTATTCACCGTCCGAGCACCAGAGCTCCTTTTTTCATTCCAGCGGAAACTATTCATATGGAGAGAAGATTTTCAGAACCTTCATCTTCTCCTTTATTCTCTCTTTTTATGGACATAAGAAGATATAAGTTTTGTCAGACTAACTAAAACCTTCACTGGTCCCGTCTCTTACGTGATTATGAAGGGGCAGTCAACTCATTCTTTCATAGAATATACTGAAGGTGGCTGAAAATTTGAGTAAAAAAATCTACCATCTTGATCTAGTTCAATGGACGATACGTGATAATTCGTCCATAATTCACACGCTAACAAATTTAAATTACCTTTAATCTTTGCCTATGTCTTGAGGGAAATAAACTCACAAATTTCCTATTAAATAAGTTAACGATAATTACAAACGGGAAGAGGTCAGCTAATTCATATTATAATAAATTAAAGTCGAATTAACTAATTACGTTTGTAGCTGCGCAGTTTCGTTGGAGCATATAATTGAAATGTGGGCGCAACTAACTTATGATTAGTTGTTTGTGTTTTATTATTAATTTATTTGTAGTGGGTTCTATTGATATTCCCTTTAGTTCGTGTGGAGAACAGTGTGAATAATGTTTGTATATGTATATGTAAGTTCTAGTTTGTAGGGAATTGAGACTCATGTAATATTATTCCGATAGAATGGCCTGGAGAACATAGCGCAGGATACTCTAGTTTGGGTTTCTGATTTCAACCCTAATATTAATAACTAAGCTTAGATTTGTAATCTTACCTATGTTCTATAATTAAGTACTTTTTTTCTTACATAATTTAGTCGCAATTTAGAATTTTCTCCTATTGCGTGTACCAACATTCAATTTCACAACGACTTCATTTTCACGTATTACGCGCACGCCAAAGAAAGTCATAATCACCCAAAAATATGTGTATACCATACAAGATCACGGGCGTATGTTCCACGCGCACCAAAGAAAGTCATGACCACAGTTATGTGTGGCGCTACTGGTGCTAAGACTGGGCCTATTAGGGCCGATGCTTGTGAGTTTTCGGGTTCTGGACTGGCCCTGACACTATTTTGTCTCATCCCAGACAACATTGACAGATTTTCCGTTCTAAAAAACAGTACCAAGCGGTATGTAGGTATGGCTTAGAATAAATTCCTCTTAAGATGATAATTGTTTTTAACATGGTGTGCATTATGTGCCTCTATTATTCAAAAAAATCGTAATTTATTACACCAAAAAAAAAACAGTACTTAAACCAAAAAAAACATTTCAGTCTTTATTTAAAGGACCCACAAAGACCGCAAAAATTGTAATTGCATTGCATATCATATCACTGAGTAATTGATAGACTGTAATTCAAATTACCAAATAATGACAACCCATTTTAATATAATAAAGGTGGAACGTATACACCTTTATAATTTTTTTAGTAGCAACCCCATATCAACGCTATAACAACCCTCTATCACCCAAATTAAATTACTACCAGTAAAATCATAGAAGCCGAATATAAAACCACAAATTAATTAACATAAAAACGCAATTATTTTCAGTATAATCAGCCCTACAATCTCTTAAATACACTGATGACGTTCCTTCTACATACACTAACATAGATATAATGCGTAGACTAGATAGAATATTTATATGTACTTACCTACGAATTTCATTACAAATGCCGACTACATTGCGTACTGATATTCAACTTGAAAAAAATCATATAAATTACTCAAAAACTGAAAAAAAAAATGCATTTTGTTTGTACACGCTGTTATTTCAGCGGTAAGAAATGATTCTGTAACATCATTTAACACTATAATTAAGTGCGTTTAGTAGAAAAAAAACATATATAACACAATCTAGTGTAGGATATGGAAAAAAACGACAACCAGATTAAAAAAAGACAAAAGTAAAAGAAATTTGATTTGAGTATCATGTATTGTGAAAAGTACTCGAGTCTATGGAGATTCTATTCTATTTTCTTCTTTTAAACAAAATAACCCGTACTAATATTTTTTATGTGTTGTGAGGGTGCGTTTACCAACATACAATTTCATATACACATCACTCACTCGACCCAGAACAAAAATTTGTAGGTCGCAGAAGAAATCACATCCTATGGTAAGATGCATACCTAACTAACTTCTCTGAAAGGACAATTTACTTTATTTAAAAGTATACCTATATACATACAAATATCATAAAGCTGAAGAGTTTGTTTGTTTGAACGCGCTTATCTCCGGAACGACTGGTTCGATTTGAATTATTATTTTTGTGTTGGTTAGTCAATTTATCGAGAAAGGCTATAGGGTATAAAGCATCACGCTATGATTTGTAGTAGCTAAGCAGCGGGTGAAACTGCGTAAGAGTAGGTAGATTATAATATTCTTTGCACCTTCCAGACAACTGCATATCCACGTAAGGCTATGTAGTCAAAACTAGAATCGTATTTAATTAGGCGCGCCAATGTCGGGATATTATTATAATTGTACACATAACCAGCCGTTATCACGCTACCTGCTTGCCTTTGATATTGATACACGCTAGGGAATACATGCATATAATGTTTTGGATACGGTATGTTGAGGAACGAAAGTTTTTTGAGGGAGAACATTGCTTATAATAATTTAAGACAAAAAAAACCGGTTCAGATGCTAAATTATAAAATTGAGGTGTCGACTTTGAGATGTCCTGAAATGTCAGTAAGTTTTTAAAAATGCTAAATCCAACTTGATTTGAGAACCATTTTTTGTAGAAAAGAAAATGCCAAATAACTTTTTCCGCCCTGAATAATGCGAGAAAGAATGATAGACTCTTACAAACTCTTGGCGCGGTAGATGGCCAACTGGCTGCTCCGCGATGAGTCGTGGTTTAGATTCCCGCACGGAACAAGTCTTTGTGTGATCCATAATATGTGTGTTTGTAAACGCATCCACGTCACAGGAGAAAAGCCTAGTGTCAGACAACGTTTTTTTTTAAAAAAAAACATTCCGTTCCACCTCTTGCTTCAGGCGGAGACCGCGCTACATTATTACCCTCACCCCAAAACCTTAGCAACTATCAGATTGCTGAGACTACCAAACAAACATAAGTTTAACAAAACTTTTACTTCAAAGTTGGATTACTAAATGTAAAATGTTAATTCAATTTTAATAAACTGCAACTAGGTTACATATAAAACCGTCTCAATAATTCTAATTGACTGCACGGTTGGCGCGGTGGCTGGGCAACTGGCTGCCGTGCTAAATGTCGCAGGTTCGATTCACAAATTATCGTTTCGGGTCTGGGTGTCATGTGTATGTGAATTTGTATGTTTGTAAATGCACCCACGACACAGGAGAAAATATTAGTGTGGGACAAGGTTTTTTTTTTAAAAAAAATCATAATAATATTATATTGAATTTGTATAATATATACGAAAACAGCATCCTTTTCGAAATTAATTGAGCGAAACTGTCGTAGCGAAACGAACACTCAGTTATAACTTCACATTTATAACCGACTCATTCAAATTCGCCAATAACAAGTTAATCCAATATAAAGCGGACAGCAAATAAAATTATCTGCGACTGAAATTTACGAATCTATTAAAAATGCTACTTATTTCAGCTACGCGGATTTACTTGTGCGATTTCAGTGAAGTGAGAGTTAACTTATTAAAACAGCAGGAGAAGGAACGGGGTGAGTTTTAGTCAGAAAAAGTCAGAAACTCCTTCTTACCCGAATAGGGTAGGAGAAAAAAATTGATTTATTTTTCTACCTCAAAAGAAAAATATCCCGTTTTGCTCTTTATTGATGATATACGTGAAACAGTCCGGAATGCCAAACGTTATACATAAATGTGTCGACCAATCGAATACCAACATGTACACGGCCTGGTTCTGGTTTCTTCTGACGGAGAACGTGGAAACTAAGGCATATTTAACAATTTCTGGATAGCTACCTCATACCAGAATTTGAATGAACTTTGTGACACTTAACTTTATCCGGTACTTATATAAATGGAGGTGTTGCAACAAGCCCTTAAGTAATTAAATTCTTTTTAAAAAAGAATTAAAAAATATGGTGATTTGTTTTGGCGATAAGAAACGACTATCATCTGTACTGGTCTTCACCAAAAGCATAAGACAGATTCTAGAGAATGGTTTTAACAACGCAAATCCCTTAAAGACAGCTATTAAACAATATCGAAACAAATTACTTATTTCAAGAAATCAATACACAAAGTATTCCTATAATGACATTTCATTGACTTCAAGGTTTCAAATTTTAAATTATTTAAGGCACCACTAATTACGATACGACCACGTGCAAGACGCTTTTACAAAAAAAATATTTGATAATTTCCCATAATTACTGTTTATCAATATGTTCTGTGGAAATTACATTTTTTTGAAATTACCAGACTTATAACAACCTTCTATATAACCAAATAACAAAAAAAAATGCCAAGCAAAAAAGGACGAACCGACAGCCAATTTTCGGAATCAAAACACAAAAATAAAGGGGTACCATAGCAACATATCCCATCAAAAAATATTCAAACCAGCTGGAAAAATTCTCAGCATTGAGCATATACCAATATACAGTAAATACTTCGGAAAAGTCTTGCACAAACACAACGTTATTACTTTTCGTAAGATCCTATGTCTACGTTATAGCTAATTCGTCCCTTTTGGCCCAATCCTTCGGGACAATTGGTACATTGAATAGAAATGCGAACATTAGCTCAGGAAGCATTTTGGTGTAGCAATTAAGGTGTTCTGTTATTTAGTAGCTAATACGTTTAATGTGAATCTAATTGAATTAAAGGAATAAGGTCTATTTTTTGAAAATTGATTTTGACAGGATTGGGTTTGGGAATATTTATATGAATTTAAGTCATATTTTCAAACAGATAAATTATATATTTGGATTGCTTCATCCAACGTGTACTGAGATGATATGAATTCGTACATGAGGTGTACCAGCAGATTATATTTAACGAAGGTACATACATAGCCAATCCTATATTTCGTCACGCCTTTGACTAAATAAAATACGTGGGAAGTTTTGTCACGAATTTGTAAAGAAATTTTATTTGAAAACGTAGACGTCAAAAATTCGTTCCAACAGTCAAGATGAAAGGCATTCCCATCACAAACCGTAATAAAAACCGCGTCACCGAAACGAATTCAGAAATTTCGAATCTTAAAACGCGAACTCCCCCACAACGCGAAAGCAACTATCTCCCGAAAAATCCATCAGTTGATTAATAGATTCTTGGAACGTTTTCCGGCATTCCGAGAATTCCGAATCTCGAACATCGAATGCCGTATTCACTCGCTTCGCACTTCCACTCCCCCGTTGAATTGGGCCTCCCTTCGAATAGAAATGTGTTGATTATTACAAATGGCGCTATTCCGTGATTCAGCGTCAGGTATTGTCCGATTGTTAGCTTATTTCATACCTGTTTGTTTATAAACGTTATGATGAGTCTTTCAACTTTCATTTCCTTGTCAATATTAGATAGAGTAACAGGATTCTCGTACAATTCAATCAAAGTAAAGCCGTTACTTAGAATGGATATTTCCAGTGATTTATTATTTGTTTGTACAACAAATAAATTAGGATGAAGTACAAAAGATTTTTCTACTAAATCTTAGTTCGTTGTTGTGATAACAAGGCATTGGATTTTCGTATTGAGATTTATGATTTGGTGTTTTTTGATATATTTTTGTTAAGTTTTCAAGTACTTACACTTTTTATATATCAATGACACAAACCTGTTTGACCTTTATGTTATCTCAAATGCTATAACTGAGAAAAAGATTTTAGTTCGAAAATAGAGTATAGAAACGTCTGAAGACATTTTAATTAGCTCAAGTTCTTGTCAATGTATAGCTTTATAGTTTGAAATAAGGTTGATATTTAGTAGAAGCTTGTTTAAATAAATTTAACTAGCAATATCTATCCACTTATTTCTCTAATTGCTTAATTACAACCTACCACACGCAACCCTTTTAAAAAAGACAACTGAAAGACTTTATAACCATTTACAAAACAGTAGTCCATTTTAATACAATCCGTTTTATTTGATTCACAATATTTTTCAGGTTGACTCGAATAACTCCACCGGGACTGTGAATGCAGGTAAACATTTTATGGGCCATTCGAAAGTTGTCAGATGTCGTAAAATGCATTCAAAATTGAGGATTGCAAGTTTGTCTATAAAAAAAGTTTTTGGATGAAGCGAAGGGAGAATTATTTAATGATGGAAACATGAATAGTTAAGTGGATATAAAAGTTTGAGTTAAGTAAGGATAACGGTAATGGTGTGCATGGAGTTAAAATTGAACATCTGGGTTTTTAAAATTTTTTTCTGGAAAAAGCTAAGCTCCACATGCCAAACAAGAGTTGAACTCTTAAAACAGTCAGCAGAGGTTTTAATGTATTTTAAGTAATAAAGAATAAATCTTGTACAATAAACTGGACCGTTTTTTGAAGGTCGCATCGGTTCAGAAATACATAATGCCGTATAAAGATTATTCCATAATTTTTGATGAGCGAGATAGCGCTGAAACACTTTTTGACTGCCAACCATCTTAATGATAATGTAGTGCATCGTTTGAGACAAACCTAGTTACAACCCAAAGCAATAAAGATAAAAACAAATCGGTAATAATAAAGTAAAATGAAAAATTGCATTATATTAGAGAGGAACGTGATGTGGTCTTCGTTTGATTTTAAGATAAGAAGTCACGAAGTAGTGGCCGCTTTGGTACGCCGCAGGACTTCGCTGCTAGAACTTTGGATAATGTATATGTTTGAATTTTGACTTTTGGAGTCAAGGCTGGAATTGTTGCATATTTTTGCAGGATTGTATCACACATTATCACCATATCGCTATCTAACGGTAAGCCTAATCAAGATAGAAAAAAAAACTAAAAAATCCACTACTGTATGTCAGTGGTGTATCGATAAGTTTAGATTTACATCGGTAATTTTCAGGTTTTCCCACATTATCAAGTATGACAATCGGGCGTCATACACTGGGGGCCACCACAATATAATTTTTATGACAACATTGTATTTACTGTTTAATAACGTCTTAAGGACCACTAAAAGAATAACAAAGGGGTATAAATAATGCATAGCATCTTATTTATTAAGCAATCGCTCATAGACACCCGTATTGAAGAGTTATAAGTGCGTTGCCGCCTTTTGGCAGTTATGGATTTGAGGATTCGGAGATTTGGTGGTTAATGATGGGATAGGGGAAAACATTCTTACCTTGGTTTCTTGAAACGAAACACAACGTTAATGCTTTTTATCGCTATTTTTCTGCAAAGTAGCGTAGTATCATTTCGGTCGAGCCGACCCATTCACGGCTTCCCCACGGCTAACTCGAATTTTATGCTTGGTAGATGAATTTTGACAAACTTATCTCTCATTAAGTTAGCATCATTTGGTGAAGAACAAATATTTAATTAGCTTGATATTTTGACTTAATATTAATCTTTGCATTAGGCTCGATATCAAATTTATCATCAGTCACAAAGCACTAAACAGCCTAGGCCAAATGACTGTACTTAAAACTTCATAATTCATAATGCGGGCTATTTCATTACCTCATGAATATTATATAGATTAATACACACTTTGAAAGCGTTAGGTAGCATTTTGAATCAGATACGGGTCATTAATGTTCTTTGGTGGCAGTAAAAATTATACGTTCATGGTGTACCTCTTTCTTTTTTAAATTATGTGGGTGTAATAGGGTACATTTACAGCACAATTACAGTGTTTATGACAACTTAAGTGCATTTTTTTTAATGGTATATCACGACCATCAGTAGTATACGGATAGAAAAAATAGGTACTATTTAAATGTTTTGCTAAGTAAAGGTTTTGAAATGAAGTGGCGTATAGGGCTAAGCAAAGTTATTTCTAGCTTCTAATTTTCTATGTTTTAAGTTAACTTCCTTAAAAATTCTCCATCCCTGTCCGTCTCATGCTAGCTGTATCCATTATGAATTCTGCTCCGCATGTTATGTCGTCAGGCTACTTCACTGGGGGCTACGGGGTAAGCGCAATGAGGCACCGCGACCTCGGCCCAGAGCAGGAGAAGGAACGGGTGGGTTTTGAGTCAGTAAGAGTCTGACACTCTCTCTCGCCTTACCCTGGGCGCGGGGGAAGTCACCTTACTGTGAGGTACTCCCAGTGAGGTAGCCGTGCCGTGCCTCTTTTTCTAGCACTTTCCCAGTCTCTCGTTAACTTTTTCTACTTTTCTTCATATAATCTGTATATCTCCTTCTCATTTTATTGTTTTTGAAGCATCTCTAATCCAAGTCGGCTTCGTATCCACTATTCACTACTGCCAAATTTGAGCGGTTAACGAGTTCTTCTAATTACATTAATAAAATTATATTGTTACTTGGCATAGCAAAATTACTAACTGCATTAATATGTTGGTTTTACAATGTCACATTGAAATACTGAATTGGCATTAAGCTTAGTTCAATGAAGCGTAATAACGTGCTATATTTTTTTCTAAAAATAGCATAAATGTCGTCAGCGATTTTGAAAAATTGATTTATAAAATCTTTTTGAGCGATTGAACTAATCTTTTATATTATTTGAAATGTGTTTTGAAAATTACGGTGGCTATTAAGAATCTGAAACATTAGCCTAACGTTTTTAGGCAGATATACCTAATATCATACCTATTTATGGTGACGGATAACAATTTCATTGATCTCTTAGTGATGCCTATCACTTATGAACAGCTGCACCAGAGAAGTCAAAATTGTGGTGCTAGTCCCTGAAATCCCAAATTTTTATGTTAGGGGAAAATCAAATGTCTTCTCCCATCCAGAATGAGGCGAGAGGTCTGACTCTTACTGACTAAATCTCTCCCCGTTCCTTCTCCTTCTCCGCAGCCCAGGCCGCGGTGCCTCACTGCGCTTACTTCACAACCCCGGCTAAACATCAGCCCTATAACAGGGCCCCGTCTGTGGTGGTTTGGTTCTTTGGTTTGGTTCTTTTGTTCTTTGCGCTTACATCGCTACGCTCGGGTCTGGTTCTGGTTGGGCAGCGAGCTATCCTTACTTGCCGTTCACATACCCGTGCTCACGAAGGCCGGAGATAATATCTCGATCCCCGATGCCCGGAGTGTCGCCTACTGCGGCGCCTGAGGCGTGAGGAGGAGGATAGATCCTTCATGCACTCCGCTTTTTTCTTTGCGAGCATAACTGCTTCACGTCCCTGAACCCCAAAGGGTTAAGACAATCTAAAAAATTTATTTTGTAATGCAAAAGTAATTAAATATTCATCTTTTCTTTAACCATAACAAATTTTGGCATAAAACGCAATAAATATTATTTTCTACGTATTCTGCGATCGATACGCCGAAATGGAGATCACAAAAGCTGTCATATTAATACAAATATAGCAGTATCCGATATCAAACGTCAGTAATTATTAAGATGAGCTACAGAGGTACAAATAACAAAGCCTCTAGAGTATAGTTTGACTAATATCAAAACGAAGTATTTGACAACGATATCATATAAACAGCCTTCAATAACAATCATTGGAAACTTCATCGTATTATTTCCCTGAAGGCGTGAGTATCTTTTAAGGATGTCCAGCTTTATTCTGTTGTGATAAGGTCGAATGTTTTTTGAAGATATTGGATGATTTGGGGTAGTTTGATGTGCGTTACCGTGCACTACGACGGTTGTTACTTGACTTTACATTATGCGACATTGGCTCTAAATGATTCGAAGTTTCTTCGTTATTTACTATGTCGCCAGTAAAAATTGAATGTCATATTCGATTTTTACCTTTAATTTTGAGGTTAAGCTAAATGTAGTAGACCAAATGTTTCCAAAATTTTTTTTCACGTATTTGTTTGAGATACTCGACTAGTTTCAAGCCATGCTAGAGGCCCATATTCATGAGAAGCATTCCGTGACACACGACGCGGTGACTGTCGCGCTGCTAAACTAGTCGAGTATCTCGTCAAACAATTACGTGAGTAAGTAAAGTACTAAATTAATTATTATGTGAATAATTAATTTAGTATGTCCCGAGAAACTTAAAATAAAAACACAAATCTGGGTACTTATTGTATTATATTTTTTTTAAGAAACTGAAATTGCATTCAGTTTACGACATAAAAACTTTTTTGAATAGCAACCGTCGTAAGACATGTTAAATTGATTAAAAAAAACGACTTACTCACGTGACTTTATTGAGAAAAGATCTATTAGCTTCAAATTACAACAGAACTCTTCTGAGGAGCACGCCCATAAAGGCGACGACGTCCTCAAGTAATTCGTTATCACTACATAGTATAAAACAAAGTCGTCTTCTCTGTCTCTATATCCCTATATATGCTTAAATATTTAAACTATGCAACGAATTTTGATGCAGTTTTTAATACACAGAGTGATTGAATAAAAAAGTTTATATGTACAACAACATCCGTTAAATAGTTGAAAAATGTAGTATCAGCTTTCCTCCCGTGCGAAGCTGGGGCGGTTCACTAGTTTTTAATATATTGACAGCTAATAATCTGTACGCTACTTATCTATTTAAAAAATCGCATGAACAGCCGTTCGTTTTAAAGCATACGTAATGATATAGGAACAGAGAAAGCAACTTTATTTTATACTATCTACTCTTACGCGGTTCAACCGCTGCTCGGCTCCATTTATTCGTAGCGTGATGTTTTATATAGTATATCAGGAACTTTGTAGCTATCTATCAGTGAAAGAATTTTGGCAATCGGACCAGCGGTTCCAAAGATTACCCCCTACATACAAACCTACAAATTTTACCTCTTTATAATATTAGTATAGACTATGTAGTCATACCCATATAAATCAATTGCCAAAAGTATATAATGATATATAAATGTGTTTTCATTGTTTTTTTTACAATACCTAAATCAACAAAATACCTAGAATGGTCAACAAAGACTAATAAATTATATCCAAACAAATTTGTTTGCAGATCATCAACAGACCGACCAAAAAATTGCTCACAGGCTAAAACAAAGCACCTTACTTTATAATGTAAACGGAGCTCTTGAGTTATACAATGGCTATTGGAGATTGAAGCGAACCACTCGTTAGCTAGAACTCCGTATGATTGGTAGAAGTTTGAAGTAAGAGAATAATGTCTAGTATTTTCTATTACATTAGACTAAAACGACGGCGTAAAAAAGAGAGAACTTAGCATTTTATTTATAGGTCACTTAATAAAGTTTTACCTCATTTATTGATCTTAAGTAAGAAAATAGGTGATACAAAACTTGAACTGGCAATGATTTGAAAACTTTTTTAGAATTAAAATTTATATTTAACTACTTTAGCTAAATTCAAACGAAACAAATCATAGAATCTTCTAAAATTCTCCGCAACAAATTTTTGGTAAAAAGTTTGTCACTATCTTAAACCTTATTATTTATTATCATTTATACATGTTAATTGCAGATAATAAATTTTAACTTACTATATACCAAAAAATATGTATAACTACAAGCACACTTTTTGGCACACATGAATCGTTCGCAAGATCTATTTCCCTTTTACTATTGATATAGAACAAAATTTCGTTTCGAAGAATTGTATATAATAGACAACTTTGTACCTGTCTATATACTATATAAAAATGTTATAAATAACGAAAAATAACAACAAAATCAACAGTCTAGCTAATCGTTCAATGGATTATTGTAGAGAATAAAGAGAAATAAACTTCATGATTATTCTAAACGACATCCATACTCTGACAAGTGCCAAAATTTGGATCAAATCCTCTCTCCTCTCTTCAAAACTTTGAAGTGGTTTTTGTCTAAAACACCACTTAACGTTGAATGTGCCGTCAAACTGCATTGTGTGAACAATTTATATAGTTTTGGAACATTTTCGGATTTCCGTAAAACAATTTTCAATGATATCAACTGTGCACAATTTGTCATTGTTGTCAAATTAAACAGACAGCTCTTGTGGGTGCGGGATGCTTTGGTCGTGAATTCTTTTGTCAGTCGACTTTTACAGAACGCTTTAAATTATGATACTGGTTTTAATTTTCCATTGATATTAATAGGTTAACAACTAAACTACGATTTTTTTGCTAGGAGAAAACCATAATATGACTTCTTCCGCCCAGGGTGAGGCAAGAGCTTTTATTTATTTATTTATTTATTTAATTATTTATGCACATCACACATACAGTAAATAGAGAACAAATACAGAGACAGAGGTACATAGGTACTGCATATTCCTATATGGAATCTCTTCCTGCAGTCCTTCGAAAGGAAAAATGTAAGAGACATAAGACACTGTGTGATAAACTAAAACAACAGGTAAAAGGGAAATAGGAAATAACAAACAAAACAATAATTTAACCTAAGACTAAAACTAGAGCTACAGAAATAAAATAAGACGTATAAGTATATATACATATACATAAATAATATACATATATTAAAGTATAACATATAATATATAAATATGAACATATAACTACTCTGCACTGCAAGAAGAAAGGTAGTGTTCCTTAACAAGGTTTTTAAATATAAATATGGACTTAGCATCGCGTACGCTAGGCGGAAGGCAATTCCACAATCTTACTGCGTGGACAGAGAAGGAAAAAGAGTAAAAGTCAGTTTTGTGCGGTATAACAGAAAGATGGGATTTGAGATGCGTTCGAGAAAGGACCTCAGGAGGCCGGACAAAGGAGAAACGTTCGCGAAGGTAACTGGGATAATCTGGATTATACAAGATATTGTAAAGGAGGCATAGAATGCGAGTGTTCCTGTGAAGGCGAATCGGGAGCCACTTGAGCCTCTTGCGAAATTCAGAGACGTGGTCATACTTTTTCAAACCGAAGACAAATCTAATACAGACATTTTGCAATCGCTCAAGCTTATTTAAAAGCTCCTCAGTGGCATCCAAGTAGCAAGCATCTGCATAGTCAATCAGAGGACGTATCAGAGACTGCACCAGGTGGATCCTCGTTTTTAGTGGCAAGAGAGACTGTAGGCGTTTTAGTGAATGCATGGAAAAATGCACCTTACGACTAACCTCACTCACCTGACCACCCCAAGAAAGGTTACAGTCAATATGAACACCTAAGTTCTTGGCAGCATCCGTATAGGGGATAACGTAACCATTTAAGCTCAGAGGATCGAGAGCAGAGATGTCCAGAGCGTTGCGATAATATTTACTGCCAATGATCAAGGCCTTGGACTTAAGTGGGTTGATTTGTAAGCCAAAGGATTTGGCCCACTCATCAACCCCGCCCAAGTCACGATTCATGGCTTCTATCGCTGAGTCCGCCTCCGACAGATTAAAATGACGGTAGAGTTGCAAATCGTCCGCGTAGAGGTGGAAATTGGAAGTAATAACCTTGGCAACGGTATTAATAAAAATGGAAAAAAGAACTGGAGAAAGGATACCACCCTGTGGCACGCCAGCAGCCAGGTCACACCAATCAGAGAAGGATTCCTCTAAGCGGACTCGTTGACGGCGGCCCCGAAGATAGGAATTGAACCAGGTCAAGGAAGATGACGAGAAATTATTAGACTTCAGAATACCCAACAGGATATCAAAGTCTACAGAATTGAAGGCAGAACTGAAGTCTAGCAATACAAGAATAGTGAGTGACTTACTGTCCATGGCCCAGCGAATGTCATCAATGACTTTAAGCAACGCCGTGACAGTGCTGTGGCCAGGGCGAAAACCTGACTGAAATGAAGAAATGAGGCTGTTGCTGGATAAGTAAGCGGTTAGCTGTTTATGGACAATATGTTCCATGACCTTGGAGAGGAAAGGGAGGATAGAAATTGGTCTGTAATGAGAAACGGAAGAAGGTTTATTAATTTTAGGTAGAGGGATAACGTAAGCCATCTTCCAGATAGAGGGAAAAGAACAAGAGAATAAGGAGAAATTGAAAATATGGGTAAGAATAGGAATGAGGAGATGCAGAATAGGAATAAACATTCGTGAGCACAATTTATCACTACCCACTGCTGATGACTTAACAGCCAACATTGACTTTTTTACGTCTTCCTCAGTGACATTATTTAAGACGAAAGGAGAACAGGGAGACGGTGGCGGTGTGTTTTATGTAATGTCTGACGTGTGTACCGGCTACAATTCCAGACTACATCCCAGAGGTCGATCTTATAGTAAGTGAGCCATGCTTCGGCTTCGTCGGAGTAAAACCACTTATAGAAAAGCGACATGAAACAACGCTTATGTTATAAAAACGGTGTGAGTATAGGTTATCGGAGATTCCGTTATCCCCAATTTTCTACTCCCAATTCACTAACCCTCATTTAAGAAAAACACTACCGGTACCAGAGTTCCAAAAACTCCACCACCATCCACGAATATTCACCATACAAACTAGCCCAAACTAATATTAAAAATGCGAAAGTAACTCTTTCTGTCTCTCTATCTGTCTGTCTATCTTTTCATCAAGCCTAAACTACCTGAATCAATTTCTGTAAAATTTGGTTCAAACACAGTTTGGAACTCGAGAAAGGACACATGTAGGATAGTTTATTTTTTTGCCAAAAATCTGCTAGTCACTGTTCCACGCCTACGAAGTCACGGGCAAAAGCTAGTTAAATATCATCATCATCACATCACCATCAGCCTATAAGTGCCCACTGCTGAGCAAAGGCCTCTTCTCATACGGAGAAGGTTAGAGCATTAATCACCACGCTTGCTCAATGCGGGTTGGCGATTTCAAACTTATAATCAGGAATTCCTGTCCAGATTTCCTCACGATGTTTACCTTCACCGTATGTCAGTGGTGTCTAAATAATCATAGAAAGTATATATAGCTTGGAAAAAGTCACATTGGTACTTGTCAGGTTTCGAACCCACACCCTCATGCATGAGAAGCACTCATCTCTTTCTGGAAGTCAAACACATGACGTTCCTACGTTAAAACTTTAACCTATTTTTATTGTTGCTACTCGTCTTGTCGTCATGCCGTCTCAGTACTTACTCTACTTTACTAACACAAGTTAAGTCAACTTTTTTATTATTTTACAACAGTTACAAGTTTTAACTTTCTTCTAGTTTTATACTGTTAGCCTTGTTTTGTTGGGAAGTGCAATAATTTAAATGGGTTCTAGAATAAATAAATCGTGGATCGATTCGATGCTTCGGTTTGCCGTTGACAGTCTTGTTGAAAGAGCGACTGATCCATTTTCATTCTATTTTTCAAAGAACTTTGGTCGATTCTTCTCTTTTTTTGTGTATCGTGATTTTGATGAGGCAGTTACAAGTTTAGTTTGATGAGACAACCAGCTGCCGTACAACTTGTCGCGGGTTCCCTCACGGATCCATCATTTGTGCGCAATATTGCAAGAAATGAGAAATTGAGATAGCACCTACAGTAGAGGAAGAAATCCGAGTATTGAGCAATGTTTTAATCACAAGAAATAATAATTCAAGTCATTACCATATTTTTCTCAAAAAGTGGTGGTAAAAATTGAATTTTTTTTCTTCTCATATTTAAACGCTTCCTTGAAATAGATTAATTTATTCCTACAACTAAATATCAAATCGTTGATCGTTGTTTTCATATGAAATATGGAACCAATTTATGTAATTCAAAACAAAACGAACACAATAAAAACTGGTTTGATGAAATGATAACAAAAAATTTAATTGTGTACTCTTGCCCAACTATCCTTGTTTAGATTATTTCAATTCAAATTTATTGATTTAGGCTAATTTATTTGAATTTTTTCGTTGATATGATGGTCAAAACCCTAATAGCCCTCAAGAGGTCGGCAACGCACTTGTAGTACAAGATTAACTACGAGAGTCCACGGGCGGCGCTGATTGCTTACCACCAGGTAATCCGTCGGTTCGTTTGCCGACTCCTTACATATAAATAATGCTATTAAAACTGCAATAATATGTCAATAGTATGTATGACAATAACTTTACCTCAATAATGTAACATAGCATTCATGAATGAATGAAATGAAATCTGGACTCTTTGAAATCGTCAATTGGCCTTGAACAAGCGTGGTGGTTAATATTCATACCTTCTTGACTTGAGAAGAGGCTATTGCTCAGCGATGCTCATTTATACACTGATGAAGAACAAGTACTATAAATGTGAAACATCTACACTTTGGAACAAAAATTGCTTCACTTAGGAAACTGATCGGCAGATTGACACTTTTTTTCAGTTCAGTTGTGCAAAAATTATATAGTATTAAGTATACACTACTTAACGTATTTTACAGGAAGATTAACTTCATTGTCATTTCAGTCACAAGTGGTCTACTTCTGAAGACCTTGCAGTGGCTTCTAAGAAACTGCATGTAATCTTTATCAGATCATCTACGAATGATCAGCGTCATCAGCTATTGGCATCACTACTACGAATCCAATCTCTCGTCTTTGAAGATTATTGAAGAAAATTGAATATGATAACCAAATTATATAATATTTATGTATTATTTGTATTAAAATGTTTTAATAAGATATGCGTATACTTTCAATAGTTGTGTTTATGTTTTCCCGTTTGAGGAAAACTGTTAGATTCCTTGATTATTATATGTACCCAACGGAGAATAATAATTGTTACGAGGTCACCTCCCACTGTTTTAACGAGGAAATAATAGTGTTACAAATAATAGTGATATTTAATGAAAGCAATAATATTAATAAGGTAAAGGAAAATATGATTTATTGATAATATTTATTAAGATTTATTTTCGTCTAACTCATTGGTGATCGTCAATAAGTTTCCATAGTGGGTAGACCATTTTATTTAACGACAAACGGATTTGCCGCTCTTAATTACGGGAGTAAATTTAATTACTGGGAACAATATCGCTGTCTGTTATAAGTATTTATATTGACAAATAATTTTAAAATGAGCAAGAAAATTCATTCATAATAGAGCTTCAAACTCTTACTGACATAAAACCATCCTTTTCCTTCTCCAGCAGTGTGTTTCTGTAACACTTCATTCTAAACTTCAAACCCGAATTCGCTGTGAATAGTACAGCACACGAGCGCTACACTTCCGAGTTGAACTTAATTGACCGCAACATTTATTTTTTATGTAATAGGTCGGCAAAAGCACAGATGGATTACCTGATTCTAAGCAATAAGCGCCGCACATGGACACCCGCAACAGAGGAGTTACGAGTGCGTTGCTGAACTTTTAGGGATTTAGGGATATTTAGGGATTGGGGGAGGGAAAGAATTAGGCCTCCGGCAATCTCAGTCACACGGCTAAACACAACGCTGTGGTTGTTTCACGCCGGTTTTCTGTGAGGCCGTGGTATCACTCCGGTTGAGCCGACCCATTTGTGCCGAAGCATGGCTCTCCCACACTTGATACTATTTTGATAGATAAAGAATGAGATGGCGTTAAAAGTTGCATTCTAAAATGTAATTTCCCCGTCACTGACGTTCACGTCACACTCGAACAAGATTAAAAATCAAACAAATTTTATAGAAACAACGTGCTGTCTGGAACTGGGACCACTGTACATAATTGCACTCGCAACCTAAGCAAACTCAGCTGACTCCACCGTTGGCACAATGAATTATACGGAATACTATAACTCTTTGTGTCATCTCCATGTTCCAGGTCTGAGCATATTATGTGTAAACACAATTATGACACACGAGAAAATCCAAGAATGTGACAAATATTTTTATTATAACTTTCGTGAGACATTCTAAATTAATTATTATGTTTTCGGCTTACTAATATGGGCCTCTACCATGGCTTGAAACTAGTCGAGTATCTCGTCAAATTATTACGTGAGTAAGCCGAAAACATAATAAGTGACAAATATTCTTAGAAAAACATAATCATCCAAATCGACTTGCCCCAAAAACTGTTGAAGTAAGTATTCGTAGAAATAATAATCGAAATTCACCTAGAGAACACTTTACTCTGTAAAATATTGCTTCCTGACTATATAGATATCATCATCAGCAATCACTTCACACTAAAAATCCTCAAGAAGACAAAAACCTTTATCGTGTACTTACTGATCTTCTTCAGACCTTCATCTTACAAGAGTTAGTCCCCCGTGCATTATTTATCAGTTTTAGCGGCAAAAAGCCGCGTTTGTGGTTTGATATGACCTTGAGTCAGAAATAGGGTACTCATAACTGATGGACGTGTAAGACTAGAAGTATGGACTTAAAGTAATCCAATCACATAAAGAAGGCATGTTTGTATCAACCCTAGCGTAGAATCGCGGGCTTTACAAATAAAATTGGTATTTATTTGTCAATAGGTATTGTCTTCTAAAACAACACAACAAAGAAAAATGAAATAAAATATTTCCCAAAAGAAAACCGGAACAATTATTAATTATCCTAACTAAATATAGGAACGCAAATATATTTAGATAAAAAATGTTCAAAAATGGATGTGTTATATAATGTATTTTGATGAAAAGCCTCATTCGTTGAAATTACCCCCTTTGTAAAAACACATTGGTTTCATAATCTGTCGCTCACATCAGTATTTAAATAGCGCGAAACACAATTTTATTTTTCGACCTCCTTGGGCATGCGCCGTAAACTCCAGACCGTTTTTCCCGGTTGTACCGTGCACCCACACTAAGGAATGCGTAGGTGATCGAGCACGCACACTACAACAATATTGTACCGCGACTCAAATCACTGACGCGAGTCTAGGATCACTCACACATCAGCGGCAGCTGTTTGTACATAGTGTGCGGATGGGGTTCCACGCACACAATGATAGTCCAACCCTGGCGATGCTGTGTTCGTTAGTTAGTTATCCGCAAGGTGTTGTACAGGCCGGTCGTGTTGTTGCGTTATTTGACGGGTGACGTACGTCGAGTGCAACGGGATGTGACGTCGCGACTCGTAAAACACGAAATATCAGAGAGTGATAAGATTTATGACATATTATCGGGGATTCCGGTAAAAGTTTGTGAACAACTTTGTGCGTACTTATAAACTTTGTTTGGCTTATAGTTTAAGTGAAGTGTTCAGTGCGGTGTACTGTTTTAGTGGAAATTGTAATAAACAGGAAAGTTTTGTTTTATGGTGTCTCAACTTCGAAATTTGATTTTTCTGGATTTGTCAGGTAAGAGTGTGATTTTAAATATGTTTGTGAAAGATTTATTACCGGTTTAGAAGGTTGTGAACCTTACATCTTAAATTAAGACACTTAAGCTAAATATAAAAAAAGAAAATTCACACATTTTAAATACGTCCGTGGATTGTGATTATTTATAAGACATTAAAATTCGTAACATATTATTTAAAATAATACTTAATCAACAAAAAAATATAACATTGACAAAATTCATAAAAAGAATAACGCTCCACTCACAGAATTTTACAACACCATACGTAATTTAATTTCCAATATAACCATCATTATATCAGCAAAACAAACGTTAGGTATCTGAGAAAAAAGGTCGCACACGAAAAATTGTGATTTAGAACTCACTTAGTTTGAAAATGAAAATTCACAAGCCTTTGAAAAGAGTTTATTAACATTTCGTGCAAACGATTTACAAGCAATTTTCAGCACTTTCAAAGCACTGACATTATAACTAATGGGTGCGGTTAAAGCAGCGTGTTAAAACGTTTCAAAGAACGTATTACAGTTCCATCGATTTTTCACATTTAAAATTTTTTCTTGTTTTTGGAAGAATTGACTTGGAATTGATTGGACTCTTTGTACAGAGATTACTTTGATTTTATCGCGACCGACGCGCCATAAGGCGTTCTGATTATTGCTTTTCGTAACTAAACTTTCTGTGTCGTCAGTTTTAATTAGATCGTTTGCCATTTTAGAGGAATTTAGTACTTCTATTTTTATAGTTAAAGTAATGCCAGCGAATTTCAATCATATTTCATAATTGGTTTAAAGTTGTAATTAGTTCACGTCATTTAAATTACCGGTTCTCGTTAGCGTCATTTTGGAATATTTTTCTACTCTTCAAAATCAATAACTATCGTAATCAGCTACAAAACTGAGGTGATGGATAGTAATATAACCTTTACAAAGGTTGGTAAGATACATTATTATAATTATTAGAAAAGTGGAAGTTATTGCTTCACATTGGGCGGAAAAAACTAATTGTCAAGAATTTCGTACCTCTGAACAATAAAACAGTTTTAGCAGATTATAAATCGACTTTCAGGCCTTGTGGCCAGTTTTCACATTCACGGTCTTCTAGAAACAAATCAAATGAGTTTTCCTAATGAAAAATTCTAAAAAAATTACGATTTACGATTTTTCTTCGAAAACGGTTATAGGCTTCTTCCCATTATATGGGGCTTGGTAATATTAGTAGCAAGAAGTTGAAGTAATTTAAACAGTTCCTATAACTTTAACCGTTTTGAGAATAATATTAAAATTCTGTGTTATTACAGAATATCTTCGAAACCACTAGACATATGTATTACTAGACTAGAATACTAAACACATAAGTGTTTAGTAACACATAAGTGTTTAGTATTATCTTATAACACATAAGTGTTTAGTATTATCTTATATTGGATTGTGCTCTGCCGTCTTTCCCCACGTGACAGTAGTTCCATCCCCATCAGAAGGTTGTTGGATGACCATGGGTTATTTTAAAAACTCCGCCTTGCACAAAAACTTTTCTGAAATGATATAACCTCAAATCTTTCAAAGAAAAAGCGCACTCATAGTGACTTACCTAGTGTTACGTGTGTCCATGGTTGGCGCCGGTGGCTTACCATCATCATAACCGTTTCTTTCTCTTTTATTTGTGCCAGTATTCCACAGAAGCAATAACCTACTTACTTTATTTATGACATCATGTCAGTGAATAGCATCAGTAACTTCAGAGGTGTCGCTCACGCCTTATTAGGATATTATGGCTTCCCTCTTGGGTCATTAAATTTTTTGAATGTCTTTGGATAAACGATGATAAAAGGATTAAATTTAAACATTCCTTAATAAAGCATGACATTTTAGATTCTAATGAATATTGAGTATTCCGAATAAAAGCGTTACTATGGGCTGGTTTTTCAATGGTTAGATGAAGCTATCTGGGGAATAATTATGATGCTGTCGCGTCAGAATGTTTGTAAAATATAGTGAACAATTTTATTCCTCAGATAACATTTATCTGAGGAATAATAAGGGAGACTATTAAAAAATCAGAACAAAGGATACTAAGAAAAGTTTTTTTGACGGGTGATCATCATCAATGATCAGTCCCGCCCTGGATCGGACTAGTAGAAAAGTCAAAAGTCAAAAGAAAAGCCAAAAACTACTCCATTCCTTCTCCTGCTTTGGGCATTTGAGTGCAAACACATTAATGCTCCAAGGCCCTACCCCAGCGTACTAGGAATAGTTGAAGAAACCATTAAAATACTTCTAAGACAAACGGGATGATAGTGATAATGACAATGCGGTTGATTATTACAATAAAGTAAGCTCTTTTTCATTAAAAAAATACATCTTAGTTTACTCCACATTAAAGTTACCAGAACTGTCATGGCGACACACAGCCTAGCCAAAAAAGATTTGATCATCCAGTTTAAATGTATGTAAAACTATGACATTAATAGTTTAGGTAATGAAAAGTCCACGATTTTGGCAAAGAAAAACTTTTCAAATGAGATTTTTTCTTCTCTTCACTGGATCTAAATCAAACTGTTTTAAAAGTTTAATTTTGAAATGATAATATAAGTTTGATCTGTTTCATTTTACGCTTGGTCAAATAGGTCTGACGTGGGTGTTTTTGATTTCATCGATTCTTTTTCGTCAGACCGTACCATAACACTAAAGGCCAATTTCATCGTTAAGTGAAAAACTTAGATTAACTAAACTGAGCTTAACGTAATCTAGTTTACAAACCCTTGTTAATTTGGGCTTAGGTCAAAACGATTTCACTTCCACTATTTTAATCATGTTTCCAAATTTTACAGTGGGATGTGACTTAAAATTATATATCGCGTTTTATTACCACTTCGTGTGTTAGAATTGAGATACTTATTGCGGTTATTATTTATATTATTTTTTACAAATTATGAGTTAAAATGCGTGAACGTTATTCCTCCTCAGAAATTGGTATTACAATAACTATAATAAATAAATTTAAAAACATATATATCATCTAACTTCATTAAGCAAATTAATTAAACTATAGAACATTTTTATAATAACGATAACTTATTTTTAATTTTCTGATTACTAATATGTGACATGTGAGAGCACGTAAACATGAATAGAAAGATGGACATCAAAACATTCGAGTGTAGAGATAACGGAGTTTAGCGTAAACTAGTTTCAGATCATAGCGGTGAAACGCTCATCATCTTCCTGCCCTTGTCCCGTTTTATTTGGGGTCGGCGCAATATGTTTTTTTCTTCCATTCTGTCCTGTCACTCGTCACGCTATCGCTAACTCCTCTGTCTTCCATATCACTTCTCACACAATCCATCCATATTTTCTTTGGTCTCCCCCTGCCTCTCCATCCATCCACATTTATACACATGACTTTTTTTGTTACATGCTTTTCATCCCTCCTTTTCACATGGCCATACCAAGACAAACGGTTCCCTTTCAACTTTTCAGTCACTGGCGCCACTTTCAAACTTCCTCTAATATACTCATTTCTCACTTTATCCAATCTCGTCACACCACACATCCATCTCAGCATTCTCATCTCTGCTACATGCAATCGCTTTTCATCCGTCTTTTTCAGAGCCCAACATTCTGACCCATACAGTAGGACAGGCCTTATCACTGACTTGTAGATTTTACCCTTCAACCTGAGGGGCATCCGTGGGTCGCAAGTTGTTCCAGTGACCTGTCGCCATTTCATCCATCCTGAGTTGATCCGATGTGCCACGTCTCGGTCTATCTCACCATTTCCTTGGATAAGCGAGCCAAGGTACCGAAAATCAGAACAGGTTGGTATGGGCGTTCCGGCGAGAGCTATGGGCACAGAACTAGAGAGACCGCCAAAATCGCAGAACAAGTACTCTGTTTTAGTTCTGCTCAATTTTAGGCCAACACTCTCCAGTCTTTGCCACCACACCTCCAATCTGCTCTGGACCTCTAGGGCACTCTCGGCAACCAGCACAATATCATCGGCAAACAGCATACACCAGGGAGCCTCTTCCTGAATGTCCGACGTCAGAGCGTCCATTATTATCAGGAAGAGGTAAGGGCTGAGAGCCGACCCCTGGTGTAAACCGACAGCCACATTGAACTTGCTAGTGGTGCCCGCTGCAGACCGGACTTGTGTACTGCAGCGACTATACATTGATCGGATCAACTGCACATACTTCCCAGGCACACCTTTCTCCTTAAGGGCCCACCACAGAACCTCACGAGGTACCCGGTCGTATGCCTTCTCGAGGTCAACGAATACCATGTGCAAGTTTTTATGTACACCTCTGTATTTTTCGCACAACTGGCGTATAGCAAATATGGCATCCGTTGTACTACGACCAGGCATAAAACCGAATTGGTTCTGTGAAATGTCACTCTCTTCTCTCAGCCGCCGTTCAATAACTTTCTCCCATACTTTCATGGTATGCGACATTAGCTTTATTCCTCTATAATTGTTGCACTCAAGGACATCTCCTTTGTTTTTAAAGATGGGCACCAAAGAACTGTTGCACCATTCATCAGGTATGGTTTCTTCCTGCAACAATTTATTGAAGAACAAAGCCAACCACACCCATCCATCTACTCTTAATAACTTCCACACCTCAACTGGTATTCCATCTGGGCCAATGGCTTTACCATTTTTCATTCCGTTCACTGCTACTCTGACTTCCTCCATACTAACCATTCTCACTAACCCCACATTCACTGGTTTATTCTCTAAAACCCCACTCCAATTATTTTCCTCATTCATAAGTCTTTCAAAATATTCCTTCCACCTCTCTTTGATTTTGTCATTATCCGATAAAACCATTCCACTTTCATCTCTTACACATCTTACCTGGCAAACATCCCTCGCCTTTCTTTCCCTCATTTTAGAGAGCCGGTACAGCTCTTTTTGGCCTGCAGGACTGTCTAATGTATCATATAGTTTGTCCTGGGCTTTTGCTTTTGCTATTGCTACGGCTTTCTTTGCTTTTTTCTTTAAAGCATCATACTCACTCTTTCTTTCAGCTTTCAAACTAACATTATCTGTTTGTACGCACTGCCATTCCTTGAATTTTTTCTTCTTTTCTTTCAATACATTCTGAACTCCTGTCGACCACCACCATGTATCTCTATCTATTCTGCCCTTTCCTTTCGTCTCTCCCAAAATATCTTTCGCTGCTTGCCTTATACACTCAGCCATCTCATTCCAGCTTTCATTTATACTTCGATCATTCATGTCTCCTATCTCTATCATTCTATCCACCACCCGCTCTCTGAACTTCTTCGCGCAGTCATTCCTCTCTAGCCTGTGCCATTTTATTCTAGGGGGCGGGCGCTCTTTGGTTTTCCTACAATGTATTTGAACCACTGATGTCATAACCAGGAGTCTGTGTTGTGAGACTAAGTCTTCTCCTGGCAGCACTTTGCAATCCATCACATACTTTAAGTGGTTGCGCCGAACTAGAAAGTAATCTATTTGCGTCTTATGATTACCACTTTTATACGTGGCCAGGTGTTCATCTTTTTTCTGAAACCACGTATTGGCTACTGCTAGATCAAATGCAGTAGCGGATTGCAACAGTGTCTCTCCTTCATTGTTTGGATTTCCGAAACCCCATCCGCCATGTACTCTTTCAAACATACCTCTCATTCTTCCCACATGTCCATTAAAATCACCTCCCACTATCAACTCCTCGTGTACAGGGATGTTCATTAAGGCCGTATCAAAATCCTCCCAAAACTTCTCTTTCACCGTTTCATTACATCCTACTTGTGAAACGGTGAAACGCTAAAGAAGCTATAATCTAGTTTGGACTTCTAAATCTCTTTTGTTTAACTTAATCGCGATTTATTTTATTGGTGAAAATAGGATCTATTCCCGATTCATCCGGATAAATTTGATTAAATATTGAAATACCTATGATATTTTCCCCATTCATCCGAAGAGTAAATGGTATGTCCGATTCATCCGAGAGTTTTAAAGATAGTTATTAATAAAAAAAGTGATGGAGGGTTGACAAATAAAACAAATATTTTAATTATGTAAATATATATTATTTCTTTGTAAAACTTTAAATAGTAAGATGTAACATATAATATAACACCAGTAATACAGTACCATAAAAATCAACTTTAGGACTTATCTATTATTCTTCCTGTATAGGTTTGATACATATAAATCTGGATATACAACTATTTGTTAATTCTTTTTTAAGCTGTAAACAGTAACAAATACAATATTTAAATTACTACATTAGTAATAAAGTGTTACAAAATCAACTTTAATGCCTATTGCCCTTTTTGTAAGTATAGGTTTGATACATACAGATTTGGATAATAATATTTTTTAACTAATACACTCAAAAATCAACTTTAGGACTTATCTATTATTCTTCCTGCATAGGTTTGATACATATAAATCTGGATATACAACTATTTGTTAATTCTTTTTTAAGCTGTAAACAGTAACAAATACAATATTTAAATTACTACATTAGTAATAAAGTGTTACAAAATCAACTTTAATGCCTATTACCCTTTTTGTATAGGTTTGATACATACAGATTTGGATAATAATATTTTTTAAGTAATACACACAAAAATCAACTTTAGGACTTATCTATTATTCTTCCTGTATAGGTTTGATACATATAAATCGAAAGCCTATGATGTATAAATTTCAGACTTTAATATTAATAACTACGTTAAGTTGCAAATTTTTTCTAAGCAATGACCCAAGGTAATTTCACAGTTTTGATGCTGCGTAATTATATGAGCGAGACGTTTATCAAAATCTATGACATTTTTGTTTCTATATGAAATTGGAATACCCTGTTCAAATTGTTTTATTTTGAGATCAAATTCTTTTATATTTTTCAATAGGAGATCTAAAAATTTAATAAATGACGGTTTTGCATTCGATATTCCTTTATTTAACTTTGAATGCCACCCTTCTAAATGATTTGTGGTCCTGAATCTTTCACCGTAGAATGACCATTTTCCGAAAAAACTAGATTCAATCCAGGCGTTCACAAAGTAGTCATTAAAAGCTAATATTTGCCCGTTATTGGAACAATCTTCCATTATATATAAATAACCATCACTGATTAAGTGTTGTGGCAGAAGTGATAAAGCGCCACAGATTGCAACGTGAGCTTTATGTACGGGATTTTTATTTAATTTTAATTCTTTTGCTTTTTTTCTTAGAGCACTTTTAAAATGAAAATAACAACCTACAATTTTACAATTAGGCATTATTTTTTGCATTGCGTTCATAGCTGCTGCCTCGTAATCAGATTGAAATTTTTTTGGATTCCAATCCGGCACTTGCGACTTTATTATTTGAAAAAGGATTTCATAAGTAGCCTGTTTCTTATTTAATAATAACGCGTATACCAGCGGGACAACGTTAGATGTTTCTTCGGAACTACCCAAATCTCCATGGATTGTGTAAAGTTGGTAGAAGGGCTTAGGACATATTTTAAACGTACCATCTGCAAAAATATGTTCAACTGTTGCTAGTAAGTGCTTCGCATTATGTGTTCCAAATACTATGATTCTGTTCCTTTGGTCTGTATAGTCAGCCAGCAATATTTTGTCTTTATATGCATCTGGGATTTCAACGGCAGAAGCAGTTTGAAATGTGGTTCTTTTCACTCCCAGTGCTTTATTTCTGGAATGGTATAAACTGTTCTTTATTGATGTAAACTTCGGTATTGTTGCTACTAGGTCGAGGCCAAAATCAGCGAGCGAAGACATCTCATTGTTGAATAACGTTGGTATTGGGTCTGATTTCGTTGCAGCTAATTTTCGGCATTGGTTCAGTTGTTTCTTTATTATGTTGGCAGCAAAATTTGGTTGGCATGTATGAGGATCATCACTCACAACTAGATTGTTTTTTGTGACTACACGTCCACGACATTTCCGAGTTTGCCACTTCACACAACACCAAACAGTTGTACCGTTTTTGTTTTCGCGTTTTTTGTTATGCTGATAGCCACCACGCAATAAAAGAAGTCCTCCTCGTTCTGATTGCTCAAAAACTAATTGAGTCTGACTGGAACTACTAGGTTCACAAGTAGAATCCATGATAAACTAATCCAAATCGTAGGCAAAACAACAAATCCGATCACGAGCAAGGGTCAAATGTTCAGAAAGTGATTACAGTAAGTGATAGTAGAGATGTTTCCTGATCGCGAGCGAAAAGTCAACTAAATTTTCATTTATGCAAAATATGTGACATAATTTTTAAAAAGAAGGGTGGTTTTGCGTTATGATGCCGACAAAAGCAAAGTTAAAAACTTTTTACATTGTCTTTTTAAAATTAACAATTACATTTAAATAACAATATTTTAACAAATACTAATCCATTCCGAAAACTCTCACCAGTGTTATCTATCCCATCATAAAACCCCTTTTATGCAATATAGAGCTCGTATTTTTAAATACCTACCTGACGCTCTGTAGCCCTTTTGTTCGGTTGCCGACTGCAAAATTCTCGTAATAAGAACAATTGGTTAGGCACACTTATTAACATTTTTTTGTTAATATATAATGGAAGAAGGGAAAAGGTATTATAAAAATATGGTATCTACCTATATATATATATATATATATATTTTTTTTTTACAGGTTGGTCGTGTCACCTGACCGACGACAAATAAAAGATTTTGAATATTAGAAGATATTATTTTTGTAGTAAGTAGGTAATGTTTTTCTTTTTAGTTTTTTTTTGGGCATTTTAGATAATGTAGGAATAGATTCGTACAGTTTATCTTATAAAAATAAATTTAAAAAAAACCGACTTCCAAAAGGTAAAAATAATAAACCTTCCCGACTTCTAACACGTACTTAGAAGTCGGACAGGTATATTCAATTCACTTTTTAGTGTTGTAAGAAGGGTACAACACGAAATTTCAAGCGAGAATTCGTTACGTATGTAGGTACTTCTTCTTCTTTTAAAAGTCGGTTAGTCTCTATCTACATTCGTATGCAAAGTTACAACACGATACGTGCAGTAGAAGTTAGTGTACATCGTCTCGCAAGTTCGAGAAATCGACCGATTGTCTCCGCCTGGAAACTACAGGATCGATTTCAAATATTCTTGAAATGGGCCCACTCGGAATATATTTCGGGTCGAATGTAAAAAGAATCACATCAATCGGTCAACGCGTTTGGGCGCTATCGATGTACAAACACACAAAAAAACACAACTCGGCAGTTGAGACCCTCCTCCTTTTTGGGAAGTCAGTTAAAAAGTGAAAAAATATTGTAAAAAAGTGAGTACTTGTATTTATACATACATATAATTTGTAATACCTAATACAGTATATTAAAAATATGAGTTAATATATTTTAAAATATTTTTTCTGCTATCTATACTTTTTCTTGTCTTATTTAAGGATATTTTCATGCCGGATGAAAAGGGAATATTTTTTCGGATGAATTGGTAATTATATAATTATAATTTGGATTTCGGATGAATCGGGAATATTTTTTCGGATGAATCGGGAACTAAAATAATTCGGATGAGTTTTGCGGATGAATCGGTAATAGATCGAAAATAGGCCTAAGAATTCAATGGTGCCTATTAGTGTAATAAATAATGAGCATTATTTATTATTATCAATTTTGAATAACTGACAAATTACTTACTAATTATATTAAATAACTTTCCCTCTCCGTGAATTATACGTAAATTATAGTCTTAATAGTATGTTAAAAATGTATCATTTGTCTTAATTTTTAATAGCTTTTATTAAGTATTCGTTTTTTATTTTAACATAAACATTATTATTTCGTGTTTGATTTTGTTTCTCGTAATAGATTTTCTAGATGAGATTCCATTTAAGAATTAGCAGTTTTTACTTGACTGTTTTCATAATACTTTTTCCCCATTCTTTGCGCACACACATATATTACATATAATA
The DNA here is from genome assembly GCA_902829305.4 of Spodoptera exigua. Classification (NCBI taxonomy): domain Eukaryota; kingdom Metazoa; phylum Arthropoda; class Insecta; order Lepidoptera; family Noctuidae; genus Spodoptera; species Spodoptera exigua. Next base: position 5,068,944 of record LR824625.2, on the reverse strand, counting down.
ATAGATAAATATTTAAATTTAGAATTTCTGTTCACGTACATTAATTTCCATAACCTACACTTAGTTGGGAAAAGCTCGAAAAAAGAAGTAAGGAATCAAAAATATTTTTTTTATTTAATAGACCGGCAAACGAGCGTTACTTGATGGTAAGCAATCAGCGCCGCCCATGGACACTCGCAACGGAGGAGTTCCAAGTGCGTTGCTGACCTCTTAGGGATTAAGGTTTTGGAGATTAAGGGATTGGGGGAGGGGAAGGATTGGGCCTCCGGTAAACACACTCACACGGCGAAATACAACGCTGTGGTTGTTTCACGCCGCTTTTCTGTGAGGCCGTGGTATCACTCCGGTCGAGCCGACCCATTCGTGCCAAAGCATGGCTTTCCCACATTTAAATACTATAAGATCACATATCACATCAGTTTGATACCTATGTTACATTACAAAAATAAGTTTTTATCTAGATACATTATAGATTGTTGCTTTCACACATATCGGTTTCAAGCCTTTTACATACAAATTGTTCTCTACGTCTAGACATGTATCGTACTCTTCGATACTCGTGATCGTCTCGTATGGCTAATCAAAATGTATAGGATAGACTTACAAATAGCTTACAAATATGAGGCGATGAGACGTGACGAACAAACATTAATGATTATGAAATAGATGATGGAGACGGTTCAGATGGATTGTCAATTACGTAGATATTTTGGCTGTGCCATTTATATATTTGTAACTAGCTTTTGCCCGCAACTCCGTTCGCGTGGAATAGTGACTTCCTGCAGATTTTTAGTTTAAAAACTATCCTATGTCCTTCCTCGAGTTCCAAACCATGTCTGTACCAAATTTTACTAAATCGGTTCTGTAGTTTAGGCGTGAAGAAAAGACCGACAGACATACAGAGTTACTTTCGCATTTATAATATTATAGTTTAGATATTAGTTTGCATGGATTGTGAATGTATGTCAATACTACTTCTACATACCATCACAAGTTTTTTTTATCGTTTACGCCGATAAAGGTTTAGCAGATTATCTGCACTTCAACACTAATGCGTCACTTATAATTTTAGAAGCTTCGAACCGTAATAGTGACTTTAAGACATACTAGGCAAACACCATCTTTTCGACGATTTACTAAAAAGCCTCTCGTTTGCATCGTTTTCTCACTATTCAAGGTTATGAGTATTTTTTCTTCAATCGATGCTTCTTCCCCGCTCCTGAACCGTATTAACGTAACTAAGTATTTGCATATTTCGGATTTTTTTAATAGCCATGCAGTAATAGCACAGCAAGACTAAGTTTACGGCAATATGCATTTACATATTGTGAATTTGCACCTTTGTCCTTGGGGGCCAAGAATACTTTTATTGGGTATATAAATGTTGAGCGGCGAGCAAGGGAAGTGTAGATTGCCGCCAGACGGGAATCAGACCCGAGTGTATGAAGCGTAGCTTTTCTGGCGCGCCAGGGTCGGGGGTAGAGCGGGAGCTGGGTTTAGCCAGTAGGAGTCTGATAGTCTCTCTTGCCATACCCTGGGCGGGAGAAGTATTTTGATGGTTTACCTTTCATACAAAAGGGTATCAAAATGTTGCGTGATTGTATACAATGTAGAAAAAATAAATTGAAATATATAAAAGTGTAAAAAGAGCATTGTTCAAAAAGTGTCAAATATTTTTTTCCTTTTTGGTTCTCTCGCGGTTTTCTCGTTCACGTACCCAAAAACAATGCATACACGGCGCCACCGTGTTTAATTAACAGTTACCTTCATTAAACCGTATTTTCCGAAAATGGGTTTAATCAGCGAATCTTTTTTTATTGGAAAATAAGCTCTATGTTCTGTCGTATAGATTCGATATTACTGTTTCTGTGTGTAATTTATTTTTGAACGAAATATAGCAACTAGCTGTGCTTTGTAACAAAACATTATTTTATTTATTCTTTCGATAAATAATGTTTAACTTTTTAACAATTTGAAAAATTGGTTAACTTTTAACTATTATTTTCGATACAAATAAACCGGTTTAAACCGACAAAAACCAAATAATTCAAATTCCAAATGATGAAAAAGCATAAATGGTCTTTACCAATAGTTCAATGCATCAACAGTTGAGTGAACACAAGTGCAATTATTGGAAAAAGTTGTGATCTGTGGCTAAAAAAGTACAAAGCTTATTATTTATTTAAAAACATTTTAGATGTTTGTTGCTAAAAATCATAAGGCACTCACGCCGTCTTCGCCTCACATTTAGAAAAAAAATACTATTCATGTTGACTGTACGGTTGGCGCGGTAGTTGGGCAACTGGCTGTCGCGCAACGTGTTGCAGATTCGATTCTCGCACAGAACTCTTTGTGTGGTCTGGGTGTGCTGTATATGTGAAATTTTATTTGTAAACGAACCCACGGCACAGGAGAAAATCCACATTAGATCTTTTATAACTAACAGTTGATTCAATAACTCAAGAATGCTTAGTGCCCCTTTACAGAATCAGTCTTTATTTTCTTATCTGCATTCCAAATTATTTTACTTATTCTAAAGAATTGTATTTATCGCAGTCAACTAGCTTAATTAGCCATTAAAACATTAACGTGAATAAGCTGTTTACCTGATTAAACGACAGAATGTCCTTCTAATTACAATTCTGCTGTTAATTTGTGATATTGATTCGATTTCAGTAAGGGATTTCAGGGAGGGTCGCAATTCTTATAGCAGCGACTAGCTATTGTCGCGCGGGTTCACCAGCTGTTCCGCTTCTATTGGTCGTAGGGTGATGTTTTATATCCTATAGCACTCAGGAACATGACATGTATCGATATTATTAGTTATAGAGTTTTAGAAATCCGACCAGCGGTTCTAAAGATTACCCCCTACCTACATACAAACTTACAAATTTTACCTCTTTATTATAATATTAGTATAGAAAAAAGACAGAATTGTAACCAACCCTAGGCTACCTTTCTCGTAGCAAGTCTGTTTTTATAAAAACCTTTCACCCTTAAAGTATTAGCTTAAATAAGGAATTCAGTCATTCGAACAAACAGCTCGTCATTTAGGTCGTTGATGGAATGGCTAATTAAGTTAGTAGCTTGCAACATATACACTTGTTTATGGTATTGGTTGACAAACGAGCAGAAGGATAACCTGATGGTAAGCAATCAGCGCCGCCCATGGACACCTGCAACACCAAAGGAATAACGAGTGCGTTGCCGGCCTTTTAGGCATAAGAGTTCCAGATATTTATGGATTGGGGAGGGAAGGTTCGGTAACCTCACTCACACGGCGAAACACAACGCTGTGGTTGTTTCACGCCAGTTTTCTGTGAGGCCGTGTTATCACTGCGGTTGACCCGACTCATTCGGGCCGAAGCTTGGCTCTCCCACACATAAATACAATATTTTATCACATTTCTATCGAACATTGACATTTCATTAGTCTTAATTAAGCGATGTGACTAAATGAGAACTCGTACAAATCTGCTTAGCAGGCGAAGATATTTTCGGCAGTATGTGGATTCAGAAGATCGCCATTATATTCATAGTGATGGTTAGCTTGGTCGACGCTTACGAACTCATTGACCTCATTTTTCGTTGGCTCCAAGTTACAGATACTAAACAGCTAGTTCTTTGGTATCTATTTTATGGATGGTGTAAAAGAAATATCTTCTATGGAATAGATTTGTGAGTGTACTTAATGCAGACCACTAAACTCGTTGCTGGCACCTAAAAAGATTAGATCGAAAGGTAAATATTAAAAATAATTGTAGCTTAGCATCATTATCATTATTATCATGCTCTGTTATCATATAATCTGCCTTGTTATTAAAGTGGTCTCTTATGTGCCTAGCATAATGTAGTGATGACTTATTAGTTTTTCGGTCTTTTGAAAATCTCTTAGTAACAGCCCCGGGTCTAGAATAATGCTCGATGTGTCTTGATAATTGGCTACTATGTATATGTATAACATGGAACTCATTAGAGATTTTATATATCAACGTGAAAATTGAGTGGGAGGACAAAAAAACTACACACACACACAAGCCAGTTCAAAATTCTACTAAGAAACCTTTCGATTTAGACCATTCGGAAAAAGATTAAATTAGGCTAGTATTTTGTCAAATTAAGAATAAAATTTAATGTACTGTTTTTACAAGAAAAAATAAACTTACACGTTGACTGGTCAAAACATCAAAACCAAGATTCCTTGTGACAGTCCAACCGTCAAGAAAATACATGTAACTTACTGGTCCGAGTTTAAATCTAACTATTGGTGCAGAATCGATCGTCAAACGCCTTTGACACGAGACCGGAGTGTTATCTGTAACTGAAGTGAATTTAGTAGTTTCTCAGTCCGTGTATTGTGTACTGGAATATACGTCTTTCCTTTTATAATCCTTCAAAACGTAAGTAACATACTTTTGTGTGAACTTAGAGTGAACTATTATTATACGTTATGTAGAAAAGGGTTGTTAGAGCTTTGCAAATTTTCGAATTTTTCTGGACAACGACACGGCGTCTGAAATTTTGTTCAGTAAATGACAAAAAGGCCTTATTCCACATCCGTCTTAATAGTCTACTGAAAAAAGGTAAAAAAATATATATATAGATGACGAAGACGCAATTTACATGAGTACTGTTCAATAATTGTTTAATTGATTGAAAATATTTAGCTTGTATAATGATAAAATTGGAAGTTTGGAAAAGCAATAGAAGGTAAATAAAATAAAGGGTGTTGTTCTGTGAAGTGGATTTTCAAATCCCACTCGAGTGACCGCACTTAATTGCGATGTGATCGAATTTCCACCGAATCCGAATTCTGATACAATTTTTCCTGAAACAAATCGTTCTATCTATAAATTTTACTTTTTTTGCGATGTTTCTTTAACAACGAAATGTATTTTAGCACTAAAGGTATGAAATGTTTTTTAAAACCCTAAGGCTGTGGGGCATTAATTCGAAAGACGATATGCATTTTCAATACACTTTTAGACAATCCCTAAGACCATTGAAGACCTTCGTTAGATAATACTATTAAAAACCTGTTTTATGTTTTTTGTAACTTTTTATTTTGAACAAAATTTTTTTCGGTAGTATCACTCCCACGAGATAAAACAACTATCAGACTCTTACATAATGAAAATCACTCCTATAAATATAAAATAGATTAATCCTCAATTTGCCAAGTTCAAAATGTAATGGTGGTCCTTTGGTTATAAGGCAAAACGCTCGTTTGAAATCTGGCAAGTATCAATGAGACTCTTTCTGACTTACATATGTATGCATATGTCCTTTGCAAGATTATCAAGATAATCATTGAAACATTGTGATAAAGCTGGAGTTATTGCCGATTAATATTCATTCTTTTTTTGTACGAAAAGGGGCTTTTGCGCTGCTGTGAAGACTCATAAGTTGATCGCGGTAATGATACATTTTCACACCTAGAACACACTTTTAATAACAAGTGTACCGTACCGTACAGTACCTGTGGAAATAGTGACAAAATTAAATTATATAATTTTCAAAGCTACTTTAGTTTGTTTGGGTCTGAATCGATATTCCAAAGATCCTTAGAGGATAGAATATACGTTTTGTCAAAGGATTGAGCACTAGATAGAAATCTCAATAGAACACTTTAATCTGTTTAGGTCCGTCTAAATAAAGTGAACCTTTTGGGTAGCTGGAGGCTGGATTTTCAGATAGGAATGTTTCGATAATCTAAATGATCGATTCAAAGGGATTTTCGATTTTACTTCTTCCCCTATTTGTCAGTAAAACTTAGGTTTTATAGTTTCGTTCTTTAATAAATGCTAACATGGAAATATTAAGAAGAATTAAGAAGTTTTCCAGTATTAATAAATACTAATAAGACTTTGTGTAGCTATAGATAAAAAAAACTTCAGTATGAAGTCAACGTATGCTAAATAAAAAGTAAATGTCCATAATCAAATGTTTTATTTAGTGTCTTCAACGAATTACTATTTAATTTTTCATAGGATTTATATTAACGTTATGTAGAAGCCTATATTCCATAACTTGTTATTCAACATCATTATACAAACTAAGTACATATTCTATAATCCTACTTAATATAGAACGTCCATGTTCATCTCTGACCCCTCAAAATCTGTTCTAATTTCATTTTGCCCTCGTGACGTCAGTCGTCTACGTTTATCTTGTATTCAGCCTCAATTTGTGCTTTATCTCAGCTGTAGGTTACTTAAGGTCTCATATCGCTAAGTGGTTTCGCTTCTTCAAGCACTTTATGCTTTATTTACTTGATGTATCAGCATTAGTCTTGTTAAAACACTGCTCAAATTTACCTCTCCAAAATCTGTTTTAGCATAATCTTTTCGCTCCTGTTCATTATTTTATTTGTTAATTCAGTGATTTTTTTTTTGTTTAATTTGGTGGGTTTTGGTAATTTACGGATTGACAATGGATGGGCGAAGTGGAAGAATTAGACTTCCAGCAGTCTCACTCTCAGGGTGAAATATTAATGCTATGATTATTTTACACCGGTTTTCTGTGAGGCAGTTGTATCACTCCAGTCGAGCCAGCTCATTCGGATCATGGCCGTCTTACACTTAAACAATACTTTCTATTTTTTTTAACATTGTGGATGCAACATTGTTTTCTGTACTTCCAAATTGTTCCACTTGCCAAATAATTCAAATCCTGCAATCTTGTGGGCGTTGCACGGGATACACAAAATCGGTCACTCATGACAAATTACCCCGATTTGCCAACTGAATATTGGCAACAGCTTATATTCAACCCAAACTTCATATTAAATTAATAATTTTTATAAATTCTCTTGTAATTTATTTCGTAATTGAATTAAAATTGAAAAAATATTTTCCTTCTTCATTTTGGCTTCAGTCTTTTGAAGTATTTTTAAGTAATTACGTATTTAATTTTTTTGAGAAGCTGAGGTAAATTGTATAATATAAGATTTCCATGATGCAAAACTAATTTTGCCAGTTGTAATATTAGTTCCAGATACTAAGGTGCAAACGAGACTTACCGAACTTTAATAAAACTGGAAAGCAAAGACATTTCGACATTACTCGCTAAACGAATCCAACATTTTTAGAAATTTCTGTTTTATTTTCAGATATATAACTTATGCTTAATAATGTTTATAATTATGTTTTGTTATATTTACTTATCCAGTTTCTTGTTCAACTAAAGTTTAAGTCTAAGAGGACTAGTCCAAGAGGATCGGCAGTAATATTAACTACTTAAACGATTAGATAATCTAGACCTTACTAGCCAACTCTTTCTATTTCCCACACTTAAGTATTCCTAACCTATTGCACATTCGACGCAAGAAATTTCGTTATTATAGTTCTCTGAGCGTTGAAAGTGCATACAGACGCAAGCGTTCCATTTTCACACTCAATTTGAAGAGCGGATCTCGTAGGCGGCCTGCAAATTGCATAGGATCCAGCCGATGACTGTTATCGTTGTAACTTCCAATGCATTGGACTTGACTGATATTGCTGCTATGGTAGATCGAGGGAATCGTTTGTGACTACAGTCGTCAGCCATTTAATATTTGAATTGTATTGGGCAGTAAATCAGCAATTTTGGTTATATCTGCAGTGCGGATTATGTCGTGCAAGCCTGGAGGTTAAGGCACCCGCTTCTCGCATATGAGGGTGCGATTCGAGACTTAGCAAGTACCCAGCAATGTATTTTTTTGTACTTTCTATGATAATTTAGACATATAATAAAGGGAAGCATCGAGGGAAAACCCTGGACTTATCGACGATCCACCTTAAGGAAGCATGGTCATTAAAGTTCAAACCTTCTCCGTGTGAAAAGTGACTTTTGCTCATATCTTGTTTTAAGTGCAAAAATGATGATGATGAAAGATGAGGACAGACAAAAGAGGAACTAGGAGAGTAGCTTTTCCAGTGATTAATTCAAAAGCAATATGAAGCTATCCTACTGCCAAGGGTTGCATATATTCCTAAACAAAAACTTATCTTAATCCCAGAACCTGAACTAAAAAGTGCGTATTGGACAAAATAAACCTAATAAATAAACATTATTTTTATCTTATCTTTTGAACTACTTCAATCAAGTTAGCCAGTACAAATATGAGGACACGTAGCGTTTTATAGAAATTGAGGAAATACTTACTAAATAAGCTGCAGAATATCTTTGGTTCGGAGCTATAACCATTTTTATTTCTCTCCTTGGCCCAGTTCTTACTGCAAACGATGATAGGGGCAAACCAAGTGCTGAGTGTGTTACATGTTATAATCTTTTATGTTCAATCAACTGGTTCGTTGGTCGAATTGACTAGAACGACAGATAAGTGAGGGTTTTTTGGATTCGTAGGTATGGTATTGGAATCTAGGAAAAGATTTTTGTATATGATAGAACTACAACCTTGCATATAGATTACTTGATGGTAAGCAATCAGCGCTGCCCATGGATACCCTCAATAACGGAGGAGATACGATGACGATACCTACGTTGCCGACCTTTTAAGGATTAGGGTTTTGGAGATTCAGGGATTGTGGGAGAGGAAGGTTGGGGATTCCGGTAATCTCACTCATACGGCAATACACAACATTACCGTTATGTCACGCTTGTCTTCTGTGAGGCCGTGGTATCAATCCGTCAAGCAGCCGATCCATTTGTGCTGAAGCATGGCTCTTCCACACTTAGCTTACTTTATGTAAATTTATCAACATCGAGATTGAATTATTATGTTATTATTATGTTTAGCTTAGAATGGATTGATAATATTAATTTGATTGTAGCTTAGAGTAAGAGTCTGTACAATTATGCAAACAGGGTTCCTTTTACAGTGTCACCTAGTATTCATAACACAATTAAAAGAAGATGGGATTTTGTTATATGTTAACTATTCTATTTACCTACATACAAACTATTTGACATCACCACAACAGTTTTTGAGTATTCGAAACCAACCATACATTTTAAGGTTGGTGGCAAAAATAACTATCTGTTATCGTTTCCGCGCAAATATTGTTCTTAACTTTGTATTTACTTTATGGCAATTGATTTCATGATATCTTGGTGATCCGCAGGTTAAGGCGGGTCGAAACCGTTCAAGTACGAATATGTGTCTTTTTCAAGTACTTTCTATGATTATTTAGACACCACTGACATATGGTGAAAGAAAACATTGTAAGGAAATCTGGACTATTAATTTTTAATTATAAATTTGACGCTTTGAACAATCGTGGTGGTTAATGCTCAAATCTTCTTTCTCCGTGTGAGAAGAAGCCTTTGCTCTGCAGGGGACACTTATAGGCTGATGATGACGTAATTAATTTCCGTTTTGTACTTCATTCGTCTGATGTTTTTCGTTCACTATTGTAAAAATATATTTCGCTGTATGAAATAAATAATGTGATAATATTATTTTAACCAACGATCTTAACTACTACAAATTTCATGTTTTGATCTCATAAATATCGTTGCTAGAATACTCTCATACTAAAAGCATGTACCTACGTCTGTTACAAAAAGTCTATAAACTATAGTTTCGGACTGACGACTTAAGGGATAGCGTTCATCCTAATGAACGGTATCCCCAAAACAGAGGTTCTGTGATTTGGGTTCGCGTTACTTCGGCACCGAATCATAAGGGATTGCCGTAGTGGTATTTAAGGGAATTCTTTGTTTTCCTCTCCAATTTATGTTACATACACATTCTCGCCGCATTGTTCAGTGATATTTTTTTAAAGAGAAACAATGCTGTGCCTTTTCCTTTTTTTTCATACGAATCTTCACTTTAGAATGAGCATGTAGCATAAGTAATTCACACTGACTATCTACTTACATATGTTTATTGTGATCGTTTAAACTTTTAAACGATCACAAAAAACATAGAAAACTACTTACTTGTCTATGGTTTAATTGAAATAGACCCCATCTTCGTATTGATGCAATGCTAATACTAAATTTATTCTCCATTTGATGGATGGTATATATAAAGCCTTCTCTTCAATTATTCTAATCATAAAAAAACGCCTTAAAATCCGTGGCGTAGTTTTAAAGATTTAAGGATGCAAAGGGACAGAGAAAATGTCTTCAGTTTCATGTCATTGTAATATAGAAGTGTAGGTATGTAAGAATTACAACGTGGATATATTGTTTGCTTAACTCTGCTTGCCCCATTTAGGAATAACATACTTCATTGTATATCTACACGCTATTTCCTCCTTGTACAATGTTATTTTTTAATTTAGTTGCGGGCTCCAAGAAGGTTTGTTCATGTCCAACGGACGCATACTGTTTCACCGTCTCCTGACTTTTTCTTGTTCTTAGTCAGTATAATTTCTTACGATAGTTGCAAATATTTGTTTTAATTATACATTGTTGTTTCTCTCCAGTTGAGGGTGATGGTTAGAAAGCTGAAAGTACCAATTTGACTTTTTTCGGCCTCCATGTATCGTAAAGGAAAGCCATCGTAAGGAATTCTCGACTTATAGTTTCTAATTATAAGTTTGAAACAGCTAGCCTACCTTGAGCAAGGCAAGTGATTAGTGCTTATGTCTTCTACGGTGTCCGCTTACACCGCTTTATTTTTTTTTTCATTTTCAATTTTAATTAATATCAGTCTTATGATGACTCATAACGTATAGACAGTATTTATTAATACATATGTATATATAAGTGTTAAACTTAACTGGTTAACACTTTTATGTATGCATGTATTAATATGTACTACATGTCCTGGAAATGTCCACGTTGGAGCAAAACATTTTTCTCACACACCACTTCACCAAGTGATTTAAAACTTATAATTTTAAATCGGAAATCCAATTTTCTGTAGAATACCTACCTAAACTTCAAGTCATAGATAGTAAATTAACTTAGGAAATAATAACTGGAAAACGACTTGAATAAAAAAACTCAAAAGTCGAAAACATCTACAACCGAAATAAGATTCCTGTTCTGTAAAACTTTCCTAATTAGTAATACGAAGATATTATTTGTAGTCTATTTTATCATTAAACAAAGCACACGTTCTATTTCGAACCCTTCGAAATTGATGGCAGTCACACTATAATTTTCCGTATTCGAGTTGCGGTATAAGCTGCGGCCATTTTTTCTTTGAATTCATTAATGTTTTATGTATTATCGGTTCTTTGAGTTAAGGCGTGTATATAAGGCTTTTTCTATTAAGACTATATTTTTGTATGCAAAGACAATTTCAGTTCTGTGCCTCTTGCAACAGAGTATTTAATCAAATACATATGTGTTAAGAATAGAAGATTGCTATACATTATTTATTTTTTTGTGAGGGGAAAATCATCAAATGACTTCTCCCGCCCAGGGCCGGGCGGGAGGGAGTGTCAGACTCTTGACTGACTAAAATCCCCCCTGTTCCTTCTCCTGCTCTGGGCCGAGGTCGCGGTGCCTCGTTGCGCTTACCCCGCAACCCCGGCTGAACATCAGCCCTTTAGGGCCCCGTCTGTGGTGGTCTATTGGCTCTTTGAGGTGCGCGCGGAACGCTAAGCGCCGTACGCTCGGGTGCTATACATTATGATGATCATACTAATTTTATTATTACTGGTTACTTATTTTTGCCAGTGATTTTGCTCGCAGTACCAAGGTAAAAAGTAACCTATCTATTATTCCAGAATAGCATATCTCTGTGCCAATCTTTATCCTTTCATAAGTATCATATGGAAGAATAACAAACATCTTTCTATACTTAAAAACTTTTATGTTAATAATGTTAGTAGAAAAAATCTTTAATACGCCTTGACGATCCAAATTTTATTTTTCAAATAAGAGCTTTTGTTACAACCCCCATACTCAGGTTACATAGGTTGTGGGTCTAGTGCAATAATATACCACAGCCTCGGCCTAGAGCAGGAGAAGAAATGGGATGATTTTTGATCATCCTCTCAAGGTGAGACAAGTCATTGAGTGCCCCGCCTAAAAGAAAAGGTACCTCAAAATGTTTTTCTTCAGCGTTTATCAGTAGTACCACCTTCGCGGCTATGGTCACGACAACAACAAATAAACAGTACAAATTAAAGTAACGACTACTTTAAATAATTGTTAGTTCTTACAGTGTGATATTGAAAACAAAAACGCCACATTGGACGACTAATGGATGTTATAGACTGATAGATAATTTCAGTAATTTTAACAAATAATAGATGTTTGTTAAACTAACAATGGAAAACAAATGAACAAATGGAATAAAATATCTACATATTGACATTTACTTATGTGAGTATTTGGGGATTGTAAGTAAATTAAAGTTGGTTACAAAATGCTTGGCATGAAAAAATACCGCATGTATCGGATATCTAAGGGCGATACCGACTGCTTACTATTAGGTAACCCCCCTTTTGAATCAAAATCAAAGGTTGCAGACTATTTCCTTTTGTCAATTAGATACATAAAAAACCTTTAAAATTATCAACAGAATTGTCAATTCATTTTAGTACCTCTAACAACTATCTAGAAGTTTCCTTAAAAGTGTTTACAAAATTTTTGATAAACCTAGTTTTGCGTTTGAAGCAATATTTTATTGATATGTAGGTATATTGGTTTACCGTAAGTAATATAATATCAACGCAAAAATAACATAATACGAAATATTTTGTTTCCCTACCCTTGTCTGTCAATGTGGCGAATTTATTATTTTAGATTGTAAATATTTTTTATACTTATTTATTTTTACGTAGCCAATGTTGTTATTGGTTTTATATTCGTGTAATATGACCAAAACTGCTTCCAAAAATTGTCATTTTTCGTTGTTTAGAAGAGGTCCAATTTGATTTGAAACAGAAAAAAAATGTATCCTTATTTTTTTCACATGAGATGACGCTGGCGACGAATATGGTCCTTTTTAGGTTAGTTGACAGAAGTTGACTAAAATAAGTTTTTATTTGTCACTAGGACCCTGCACCCCAGAATAGCTTTTTGTGCTTTAATTGAAACAAAAAAATAATCAGATAACAAATTAATTCACGACACATGAAAAAATATTGTTGGAGGCGACGCTAAAAATAGCCAGTGTGGCAAAATGTGGACATTTTTGCGTGATAAAAGACTACTATTCTACTATTCTCAATTTACATTCCAAAAGAAATGCTGTTTCTGTTTGTTCCAATTAAAAACAACGATTGTCATAACGGAAACTTGCTATGAAGTACTAAGATAGCAAAGTATAAACAAACAAAGTTCTTTCAATTAACTGCTGTATTTTCTTTTACACTGACTATTATCAAGCCATAATGCTTCTTTATCTTTAAAGAGCCTCGCTTGAAAAGAACTTTTTATAGCAACGAATTACAGTAGAAAAAGTGAAGCTGAAGAGTCGATTTTTCTCGCTAATGGATGAATCTTCCTTTATACCTACAAAGGAATCAATAGTAACGTTAAGTTGTATGTAGCGGTAGATTTTAACAAAAAAAATGCAAATAGTTTAGATTTTATTTGAAAAAATAATAATATTTCAATATTTTCCAGTAACATTTTTAAATTTAACCACAATGTTTGTTTAAATCAAATCAAAGTTTATTCAGAAAAACATTTGTAAACATATGTAGGTACACGTACACCTACGTATACAAATGTTTTACGACTGGTAGAGCCATGCTTCAGCACGGATTGGTCAGCTCGACCGGAGTCATACCACGGCTACAAAAAAAACCGGCGTGTAACAACCACAGCGTTGTGTTTCACAATGTTCTTGAGGTTTAACGGAGGCCCAATCCTTCCCTTCCCCCAATACCTAAATCTTCAAAGCCCTAATCCCCAAAAGGTCGGCAAAGTTCTCGTAACTCCTCCGTCATTGCGGGTGCATGTATAAAGGCTTATATAAAAAAGGTTCAATAACGTTATATAATAGATATTTTCTTAATGGCCAGCAAATAGTTAACCAGCAAATGATAACCTTAATTAAATTTTCAATATTCCTTGTAATATTTGATGAATGTCTGCCAGTCCCAAAAACTTAGTATCTTATTGGTGAAAATATTCTTAGTGATTTTAACAATCTGTATCTAATCTAGCCGGATACCCCTTGGTCGCTAAATAAAGTTATGACACGCCTTCAAGATGACGATATTGACGAAACAAAATGTTCCTTTTACGCCCCCCTTATCTCAAATAAGTATAAATGCAAAACACCGATTTGAAATGTCCAGATTCGCCATAAAGATATGTAAATAAGGGACTTAAAACTCCACGCTTTTGGAACGACTGTTGAAAATTTTACTTTGGAACTTTCCAGAATCGCTTGTACAAGTTCGTTCTTCAGAATTCACATCTAACATACTAGAAGTCCTATCGAAAACAACGATCGGAGCTACGGCTAACATTGCCTTGCCATAATGAGAATTTAATTGCTTCCTACCTCACCTCACAACTTCAGTACTATCAGGATCTCTCTCCTTATTAATATTAATTACTAGTATATTTCGCTCAACAAAATCGATATCGCTGACCTAGATGAATTATCTAGCAATTAAGGTAGCCTTTTCTAAAGATAAACTAGCATTCCTGATTTGCAATTCTGAAACTATTTTTGCTTTCGGTCTATGTTTGTGAATTTACGTTGTTACCTCATTTTAAACCAGATGGATTTATGTGTCATAAACTAACAAAACTTGATCACAATCTCATTTTTACTAAGTTTTCTACATTACGTTTTTCGCACAATTTATGACAAATTTTCTACTACTTTTATAAAAAGAAGTTATATTTTCAGCACCTGTCTCAATAAAAGCTTTATACTAACATCAGTGGAAAAATGCTGTTAAAAACTTTTTAGAATATAACCCGCTATTTTCAGAGCGATAGACTGTTATATTGGTCTCATCTCACATTACGTTTTTCGTCACCATAATCTAATTGTAGTAAAGAACGAGACGGTTCCCAAATATTGGATAAAATTATTTCATCTAATTAATTACTGTTTTTTTTTCTTTATCAGCACTGCCGATGGACTCCTGCAACAATAGAAAATTACAAGTGCGTTGCCGACGTTTTGAGTTCAGGTGGTTATGTGAGGCCGTGGTATCACTCCAGTCGAGCCAATAGCCATGCTTCGGCATAGGTGGGTACCTATGCCGAAGCATGGCTATTGGCTCTCCCACACTTAAATTACCAGCGTTATAATCTTTTTGCTTTAACAAATCAAAAGTTTTGCCAAATATGCAGCTATCGATTCGGAAGCCAAATTTAGTTTTCAATTCCGTGTCAATAACATCCTTCCTATCTGCATAGAACTAATGAACGTGTGGTGATGCAAACGGGTACGAGTAGATGTGTATGTATATGAACTTAGTATGCATAGTATACTTCATATATGTAGATATGGTACTGCGTGACTCATCGGAGGAAATCAATGTTGGCGATGTCACATTATGTAGGGCCGTGTTCATTATCTGAAAGAATAGGTATTTATTGATTACTTGCTTGCTTTCTAGCTTTTCTATTGCCGCTTCGACTGCGTGCATTTCTTTTAAATTGTCCTGAACTGCATGAGATTGGGATAATCAATGCAAGGTTAAAATCAAATAAATGTTTCTCTTTTAGAAAATTAATAAAGTAGGTCTGTTTAACAACTTCTGGATTCCGACTATCTAAAAGGTCTATTTGATATAAAAATTAATTTGTACCACTTAAATTTATCGAACACATCTATAAATGTGGAAATACAAGCCTATTTAAATTTTTTCTCTGTTGCTTATAATCTTTAATAATCCTTTCCAAGGCTACGATTTTATCAATTCTAACTATAAATATAAATAAATCTATCTTCTTACCTTTTTGTGCCTGACCTCCTTAGGAGACAGTCACGTCTACAACAGAAAAAAACAGTCATAAAATTCGTCGAAAACCCAAAATCAACTTTTTAAATTACATTTTGTCCGAATCCCGAGTTCTCAAATTGGCACAACTTTATTTAAAATGAATTGTTAACATACCTTTTAGCTCAGTTCGATGAAAATCAACCAAAGAAAGTATTGTAAAATATTACTTATTAGGTTTATCTTTTTTAGGAAATTTCTTAGAAGCACTAGTATTGGAATTCTGATGGTATATGGCAATTAAAACCTTATTAATTATTATTTTTTGAAAAACTGTTTTAATTCGTTTTTGTTATTATATATGCACTTTGCGAATAAAAAGGCAATAAACAGGTTCAGAAAACAAAATTTTACGTTAAAGTCCATCTTAATCATCATCATTAACCTTAAGTGAAGAGAAGAGATTGGCACAAAGCGGATTGGCGATTTTAAAACTTATAATCAAAATTTATTAGTCCAGGTTTCCTGACGATGTTTTCCTTCACTGTATATAAGCGGTGTCTTAATAATCATAGAAAGTAAATATAATTCGAAAAGACACACATGTATTTGACTGGTTTCGAATTCGCACCCTTATGCATGAGAATCAGGCGCCTTATACGGACTACCATGACATTGTCAAGACCATGTGTATTATGTTGAAGGTGGATAGAAACTCGATAAAGTGGACACGGACAAAATATTCAGCTTTTATTGAGTCACAAATTATGATTTTTTATTGTATAAGTCGGCACACGAGCAGACGGATTACCTGATGGTAAGCAATCGGCGCCGCCCATAGACACCCGCAACACCAAAGGAGTTACGAGTTCGTTGCCGGCCTTTTGGGGATAGGGGTTGCGGATATTAGGATCGGGAAGGGATAAGGGAAGAGGCGGGATTGGGCCTCCGATAACCTCACTCACACGGCGAAACGCAACGCTTTGGTTGTTTCACGCCGGTATTCTGTGAGGCCGTGGTGTCACTCCGGTCGAGCCGACCCATTCGTGCCAAAGCTTGGCCCACACTTAACCGTGTCACAAACACGATTGCTTTTTCTTCTATCCATATACAAATCTATCTAAAAGTTCTTGATCTAGTCTTCAAGATAATTCATTTAGTATAATTAAATCCTTTCTTCCTTTTTATTGGTTCAGATTCTGAAAATTCTTTCAAGATTTTGATTGAGGGTGAAGTGTTGTTCTAAAGCCCCTTCTCGGAATTGGCTTCTTCATTCAAGTGGTTTAGAAGATGGAAAATAGGGAAGGGGAACGGAATTCATGGTATTTTGTTGGGTTTTATTTGAGATCTATGGCTTTTGAGTTTTGTTTATTTTCTGTTATATTATTAAAGTGTTGTGTTTTCGTATTTTATTTATTAAATTTCGCTGTAAAAATGATAAGGTATTTTGATAGAATATAGTTATATATTCTCACATTATTATACACATCACCAGCTTGTAAGTGACTATTGCTAAGCAAAGACCACCTTATCTTAAAAAGGTATCAAGAAGGTTTGATCATGAGTCTTTATGCTTGCTCGATGATGGATGTCAGTGGCTAGACTATCTAAAATATTGTAAGTATGTAAGTCCAGATTGTCTCAAAAAGATTTTTTTCGAATGTGTAATTTATAATGGTTTCAACAAAAGGCATATTAGTACTTGCCAGGCTTAGACACGTTCATGGCAGACTTAACCTCGAAAACTTAATATAAGATTACAGACATATAAAAGCTACGGAGCGATTAACACTCGTATAATTATAACAACAGCAAAAAAAATTTATTTCAAAAAAAAAATATAATTTGTAATTTGTAAGATATGAGTATGTAGCATTTGCATCCAAATGCAAAGCAGATGTTGATAATTAGTTCTCAATTATTCCTAGCATTTTAACGGCTTCGAAGCACACCAAAACATTATTTTAATTACTTAACTAAAATCCTTGTGAAAACAGATTAAAATTTCAAGAAATTCTGCAAAATATATCTTAAGATTACAGTGCTTCGGTTTAGATTAAGAAATAAGAGATGTGTATTTAAAATTCAAATCTAAATTACTAGGCCTTTAGTCAAGCGTAAACGCGTGTAGATTTTAAAATGATGAAGGTATAAGGTCGAATTTACTAGATCATAAAATTATTCCAGTTAAACAAAGGTGGAATCTAAATATGGACTTTTAAGTCGTACAAATATAGTTTCAAATGGATTAGCGAGGATAATTCTTATTGCGCATCGACTTATGCCAGCTAGAAAATTAATTAAAATGATTGTTTATTAAAGAAGCAATTTTTTTAAGTATACCATTGTCGACAGAACTGCAATTACAACTATAAATTCTTCATGAGCTATTAAAAGCTTCTTAGAAAGGCCTTCTTATCGATATTTGTAATAAACGTCTAGTGTCTTAATCGGATTCTAAAACACTGGTAAGAAGATTAGGAGTAGTGATAAATCAATATTTCTGTGACGTCATCCCCTTTCAATAAACTTGGTACACTTTTCCTATCTTTAAAAACGTTGTCCTACACTTTTAGAGAAGGGAAGTATCTTCCTCGTGCCCCAGTCTCGAGATCTCTAGACCGAGCAAAAAAATATTCACATTACATTAATACCCGGAGAAACAATTTTTGAATCATACAAAGAATTATTTCGTGTGAAAATCTAGCTCGCGGTACGATCCGTAGCAGCTAGTTGCCCAACTAACCCGCGTTATCCACTCAGAGGTGAAAATATCTTTATAATCTGAAAATGTAAGTCCAATCTATACTTATTCTTGTAGAAAAAGTAATTCAATACCCCACCCTTTTTATTTGCAGAAAAATACATTTTCAATTAGCAACCAAGGTACCAGGAGCTCAGAGGAAAACAAGAGCTAAGGTAATTGGCTGAACAACTTTCGTTCGAAAGCAGAACTAAGCTGTTGCAAATAATGTTTGCTTGCACGGGAAAATCACTCTAAGTCCTTTAAAATTTAATGTTTCTGAATAAATTTTCGCTTAACAATGTTAGTCTGTTGTTCCACAGGTATTTACGTTTTTAGAACATTTGTTTTGTATGTAATTATTAAGATAGAATTTCTAATACCTTCATGTATTACATTTTAGCCGACAAAACAGCAGGAGGTTCTCCATTTTAATTGTATGCATGTAGGTATATTGTGTGTACGTTTGATAGCTATTATCTCGCGATTGGCTATACTCCGATGTTACGGATGGCCATGAGCGGGGTCTGCTTGCTTACTATCAAGTAATAGAGCTGTTCGTTAGCCAACCTATCGAATAGAAAAAATATTTTACCGCAACCGAAATAACTCACTACAAAACTAATATTTTATTTTATGGATTTATACATATTTTATTGCACACATTCACAAAAAGATACGTTGGATACAATACAATTGAATGCTGTTATTACAATGAGCATTATTATTATACAAGGGGATTTATTTTTTTATGAAAGCGTAAGTACAATTGAATTGAAACAAAATAAAATAAACATATGCTTGCTAGCACCTAGCTTCATTGACGAACTGACTGATATTATATTTTGACGTTTCAAAAGTACCTGTTTATGATTTGGTTGAAAAATTTATTTTGATTTTGACTAACAGCATGTCGAAAACCACCAAAAACAACAACTCACTTCCAAGTCCTCAGGGTCTCGTCGGTAGCCATGGGCGGCATTGAATACTTACCATAGGTATGCATAAGCTCGTTTGTGTGGTCGTCCATTTTTTGTAAAAAAATGATAATGGTGTTGATGTATGTAACGTGATGGTAGCCCGGAGGTTAAGGCGCCCGTTTCTAATGCGCGAGGATTCGAAACCTGGCAAGCACCAATGTTACTTTTTCCAATTTATATTATGTATTTTCTATGATTATTTAGACAACACTAACATACGGTGTAAGAAAAACTTGTAAGTATAAATTCTAATTATAAGTTTGAAATGGTGAATAATGTGCAAATCTTCTCCCTGTTACAACAGACTTCTGCTCAGCAGTGGACACGTGTAGGCTGATGATATTATGTGTATGATGAAATAATGTATACTGCACAAAAACAAAATAACCTCGTTAGAGGCAGACTTAAATCACAATTGATATGACCTTGTCCAAATCAACTGAAACGGTAAACCCTAAAGTGACGTCACAAACATTTATTACTTTTCTATCTATAATAATATAGAGCAGAAATTCTATTGAGAACAAGTCTCAACTTGTTAGCTTAAAAGCCTAGGTCTAACTAAGTAAGCATTGTTATCTATTTTTCAGTATGATACGCTGATTAATCCAATTTGAGTCTTGCCTCGAGACGATATGGTTCAATATTAAATAATAATGTCGTTATGGACGTCAGCTTCTTCTAGGACTAACTATTTAATAGGGTTGTCAATTAATAGTGTCGTTGGATGAATAATACATTTTATTCTAAGCATTTTATTATAGAGTTTATTTGTTATTTAGTTTACCTAGTTTAATATGTATAATTGTTTTTTGTTGGCGTATTTTTTTAACGAATTTTATTTATGTGATAATAGTAATCTTCAAAAAGATGTTGATTTTTTCTATTTTAGTCGCCCAATGTGCAAACGGGTCACCTGATGGTAAGCAATCAGCGCCACCCATGGATACTCGCGACACCGAAAGGCGTTGGAATTGGTAGTTAGGAATTTAAGGACATTTAGGATTGAGGCGAACACAAACCAAAACACAACGTAAGTGTTTTATCGAAGCTGTCAATTATGCACTTAGAATTAATTGCCATATCGGAAGCTCTGATGTATATTCAATCCCTAGACGGAGACCGTTTTGTTATCTTTTGTGATTCAAAAAGTGCGCTTTTGCACCTAATCCATTCAAATTTATCTGTGCGAGGGCTTCCAATGGCTTACAGTATTTTAAGATCTATTTTTGACCTCAGGGCCAAGGGCAAAAGTATTATGTTACAGTGGATACCTTCCCACATTGGATTAGAAGGAAATGAGGAAGCTGATCGGTTGGCTAGGGAAGCGGGATCTGACGGGGAGATTTATACTTGCCCTCCATGGCATACTGAACTACTGCCTTTGATAAGAGAAAATTGCTATAAAGTATGGTCAGAATACTTTGACAAGAGGTCTCTTACTAAAGGCATTTGGTATAAAACAATACAGCCGACGCTTCCTCGAGCTCTCTGGTTCGGTGAGGGCGGGATGAGTAGGCAAGAAATCGTCACGGCTTTAAGGCTCCGATGTGGACATATGCCTCTCAATAGTTTTGCATTCATGATGCATAAAGTCGAATCACCCAATTGTGCTGTGTGTGGTGTTGTAGAGGACGTTCAACACATTTTGTATGAGTGTCGTCGTATTGAGTCTCAGAGATATCAGGATTTTAGTTTTAACAGTTATGATATTGGTTTTTATCATAGTGTGCTAGCGTCACCATTATCATCTGAGGCCAAAAAATTGTATCGTCTAATTATTTTATGTTTAAAGTTAAGAGCTAGCTAAACCTATAAATGGTTTAATAAGTAGTTATGTAAGCACTGAATTTTGTACACAATAATAGGGCTGAAATCTTCTGTATGGAAAAAAGCCCTTTTAATAAAATAAAGATTTAAAAAAAAAAAATTTTAAAAACGTAAGTGTTGTCTTAACGTGGATTGATTTCACATTACATTCTATGAGGCCGTGCTATTCATATAAAAATATAGTGCAGAGCATGATGTTTTAGATATTATTTAATTTCTTATTAGTTTTTGCCCGCGACTTTGTTTGCGTGGAATAATAATTTCCTGCAGATTTTTGGTACTATTATAATTATGTCCTTTCTCGAGTTCCAAATTATCCCTCCTTTTGCATTTATAATATTATATACCTATATGTAGTTTGGATAGAATAATGACACAAGACTTTTCTTTGTTCAATTCAGTTACGCATAGTGTTTTGTATCGCTTACATTTTGTATCTTCTTCTTCATCTTGTATCCAACGACTTCAGGAAGAGATTCTAATAAGGATTATGCAGTACCTATGTACGTATGTTCCTGTATTTATTGTGCATAAATAATAAATAAAGACATAGTCAAACATAAGACGAACATTGATTATTAATCGTTGTTACACTTGTCTTCGTAGTCAAAGTCATTTAATGGGTCGGCTCGACCGAAATGATACCACGGCCTCACAGGAGACCGACGTGAAACAACCACAGCGTTGTGTTTCGCCGTGTGAGTGAGGTTACCGGAGGCCCAATTCTTCCCCGCCCCCAATCCCTCCTCAATCCATAAATCTCCAAATCCCTAATCCCTAAAAGGTCGGCAACGCACTCGTAACTCCTCCGTCGCGGGTGTCCATGGTCGGCGCTGATTGCTTACCATCAGGTAATCCGTCTGCTAGTTTGCCGACCAATTACATAAAAAAAATGGTTACTAATTAGGTTCGACTTCAGCATTGATTTCAGAAAAGAGGCCATATTTAGGCTTAGTTTAAGTAATCGTTAAATTTTTCTGAGCACACCAGTAAGTCTAGCCTAGAATGCGAGTACAAAAACACCTGCATTTAAAACACTTTCAACCACAGAATCCAATTCATTACTTAACCCATATAAATTAATTCAAAGCTAATTCAACACATATTATAATCCGAGGCTTTCAATGTGAACTGAAACTGACATTTAAGCCAATGTTGGACGACCCTTTGACACAACGACCTCTTATACAAATGGAATACTGGACCTCCAAAGTGTGGCCAAACAGTGACATACATTGCTGTGTTTGAAGCATTGCTATTGGGAATATTAATGGTAAAACTGTCAATGGTGGTTGAAGTTTCACCAATAAATGGTTGGTGAAAATAATTGGTCCAATTGGATTCGACGAAGTTGGGTTAAACTTTTAGGTGGTGTGGTTCGTTTTTTACTTTTGTGAACGTTAAGAGAATTTATTGGTTTTGATTGTGACTCCTGAAGTCAAGGTTATAGATGGTTTTTAACAATTGATACCACACTGGATTTTTTCCTGTACTATCATACAATTTCACCTACACATCAGACCTGGAACAATGATATTTTGTAGATAACACAAAGACTTGTTCTTCGCAAGAATTAAAACTGTGACATAAAACTGGTGGGTAACCAGCGTCAACTGCGCAGTCAAATTGAAATCAGATGAAATATAATCGAAATTTTATTGATATTCAGGAAAGTGTGAACCCACCCTGAAGTTTTTTTTACATTTGAAACGAAACAATTTGTGATTTTTACACAAATACGTATAACTCTCCAAAAACAATAACTGTATTTGTTAACGAAAAACATCCTATATACCAAATAAAAACCTATTCTATTATGTCTTGTAAATAATGTAAACAAAGAAAAATTAACCGTAAAAATCCTGCCCAAGGTGCGAATAAACAAGGGGTAAAAATATAGCTACTGAAAAAACATAATATTTTGACAGCAAAACAAGGGTTGAGGCGAAAATTTTGTAGGTCGGACTCGTAAATGTTTTAATATTGATTTTCAAGGGGTTGGCAGAGTTTATAATATTTTATGATACAAATTCTTCGAATGTTCTAAAATTAAAACAAAATATAATTGAAATTTCTCTAAATTTCTATTCATTTCAAGGTCAAACATAAAAACAAACTAGATCCCAGCCAAAACTGGACGTTTAAATTTTAATTTCAATTAAAATTCTGTCCAATAGAAAGGTGTAGCATACTAAATGGTTCAATAAAATATCCAATAACCGACTAGAATGTAATTTAGAATATCGCTCTCAATCTGCGCTATCCAATCACAGCTTCTATAATTAAATCAGCAGCTGTCAGTGATATTAAAAGAGGGTTTTAAAATGGCTGCCTCGTTGGGACCGGGAAACGGTGCGGAGTCAATTCCTAGGTTAAGTAGAGTATGTTTGGGTATTTATTTTTACAGAATTTTGGACTTCACGTCAGATGGCATATTAAATTGTTCTTGTATTAAATGTTTCTTATATTACATTAATACGATTCTAAATAAATGTATGAATGACGACAGACATTATTCAACTCCATGGACCACTACGTCGCTTAGGGGTGGAATTTCTTTCTGGAGTCTGTGTTTCCAGAAGATTACAACTTGGGCGTCTTCATCTTTAAGTCTCGAATGATTAGGTTGTGTAGTGGCCAAACGCTAATCTCTAAGGAATGAACAATATGGGTCTCGTGATTTCTAAATTACTCAACCCTTTTTGAAATAAATTTTAATTTTAAAACTGTATGAGGTGTCGAATGCGTCTTACACACTATGCAGTTTAGATCGAAATAAGTCAATTTATAATACGGCTCGAAGGACCAAAACTATAATAAGATGATGAATGATAGACTGTTTTGTAGTTAAGGTCAATAACAGTCAACTAATAATCCGGTGAGATTCTATTTATTGTTGCACGAAACTATACTATCTACTCAGTAAGTTCAACCGTCATTAATGTATGTAGGTACCGTGGTACGGGGTGGTTTTGAACCGGACGATGAAAAACCTGATACACCTAGGGCGATAGAAGTCATTTGATGATGTTTGCCCCAAAAAAACTATTTTATCTTACGAACCATTGAACTACAAGGACAGCTGCTCTCAGATAATGAACTCGAATAAAAAAAATTCAGTAAACAAGAACGTGTTGATATAGATGAAATCGGTTGACAGTCTTGAAGTAGTACAAATATTAATAAAAAATTAAGGTTACCATATTAATTTTCGTTTTAATAAAACAACACTTTATAACTCTCAAGAGACTTGTGTCACTTCAATATAAGGGTAAAGAACATAATTATATTCTCATTAAAATGACAATAAATTGTGGAACGACATATTGTTGTATTCAAATCTACTCTACGTAATTGGATGAGTACTTTTAAAGGTTAAGCAGGGGTTGTTAATATCAACATACTATAATGAAAGATTTTTCCTAATTTTCATCTTTTATCAATGTTGTTCTGAGTTTCATGACTGCTATACTTAAAAACATTTTTTATACATATGTATATGTAGGGTCGGTCAGTGTAGGATGCGCTCAATTTACCTTATGGTAAACATTCAGTACTGTCAAGGACACCTGCAACATCATAAGAGTTACGAGTGCGATGCTGGCATTTTGGGGATTTGGGTTTTGGAGATTTAGGGTTTGGGCGAGGGGAAGAAGAATTGGGCCTCCGTAACCTCACTCACACGTCGAAACACAACGCTGTGGTGGCTTCATACTGGTTTTCTGTGAGGCAGAATTGCATTGCAGAAAATCATTCCGGTCGAGACGACCCATTCGTTCCGAAGCTTGGCGCTCCTACTCTTAATTTTATGATTATTGTTCCGATGTTAAATAATATGTTATATTTTATGTAATATTATCTAACAGTTGCTAAAAGCAGGGTTAAGTAACCGTAAAATTATTCTGAGAGCATACATTTTTACTTTCTAGTGAAGACGGATTGTGATATCCGTGAATATTTTCTTAGAATATAAATTTGGATCATATTTTTATTTATTTATTTATTCAAACTTCATGCACAACGGGTACCTAGGCAGACTTAATGCTTTAGGCATTTTCTACCAGTTGAGCCTTGGGTGATGCAGAGATGAGCCAATGGTCGGTGCAAGAAGCAAGCAAACAAACTTAATTTTATATGCGTCAAGACGAGATAGATACTAAAAAAAACTCAAATTACAAGTTTGGATCATGTACCAAACTTGTTGAGCTCAAGCAATAACTTTGTTTGGCCAACTGTTTTTTTTTTATTTAAATAGCAAATAATTACAAACAAAACAATAATTCAAAACAGATTAATTGCAAATAAAAGCAATATTACTTTGTAAAAACAAAAAAGAATAAAATTAATTACAACCGATTCTAAAAAAACACGTCTCAATTTTATTCTAAAACAAAACAGTACTCGGTTCCCTTTGAACGAACGAGGGAAACATAAAAAATGAATCGTTCTTTTACGCTTTGAAAATGATAAACATCTTCCTTCGAATTTCACCTCGAATTTAAAAACAAAAAAATACATTGTGAAAATTCTCCGTAAAGAAAGTAAATGAGCAAAGGAAATTAAATACATTTTGGTTAATTGAAAGACGCTGAGAGAAATTACTTTTTCATGCTAATGACCGTACAATTTTTTGGGCGCTAGTTCGAGGTGATTTCATTTAGTTCGGTGACGATAATGGTCAGTGTAAATTGATTTTATATAAAAATAAATTAATTTGTTCCTAAAATAATTTAACACCTTTACAAAAGAAAAAAAATACAAGAAATTGTGTTTAGGTAAAACAAACGTTTTTATACCTGATGGTGGTACGATGAGAGAATTTTGTTTTTTGTTAGAGGCATCACATGACTTTTCAAGCCCACGCTGAGGAGAGAGGAAGTATCACTCTTAATAACTAAAAATCCCCCTGTTCCTTCTTCTGCACTTGGTCAAGGTCGCGATGCTTTATTGTGTTTTATTCAGGGAATAACCCCTCAGCTGTGGAGCGGACTCCAGGAGTCCTCTGTCAAAATGGGCGGATCTGTGTACAGCGCTCCTGGAGTCCGCTGCGACCCGTCGCTGTATTTTATCGTTTAATGACGTAAATCTGTACCTTTCCTGCTCTTACTTGCACGAAGTGTATGAAAAAGAACAAGAACTATGCATAAATTCACATTTTAAGTCTCTAGAACGCACTTGTGACAGATACTAGACGTTTAAAAAGTAGTCTCCTAAATGAGGCGTTTTTTTAAAGCTTGTTTCTGTAAAAAAAAATTATGGCGAGTAGTGTTTATTTTTACTAATTAATGTGAAGTCACATGTATATAAGTGAAGAAAATTAAAGTTTTTAAAAATAATTGTTTATTTTTGCTATTGTAACGACTTTTGTACCAAACTGGGAAAATAGTAGCTCAACCGATTTCAAATAAGGATTAATTATACATTACAAATTGAAACTGGACCAGTACATTTTTTTATGTTAGCTTATTTCTTTGCGATTCCAAATATATAAGCTTTATATAAGCTTCTATACAAAAGGTTTGAGATATTGTAATTTTAAACACACGCGCCGGTATCGCGCGGACCACCCACGAAGTGCTTACACAGATCCGCCGAATCGCGAAAAATGGCCGCCACAGCTGAGGGGATAAGTCGGCAAACTAGAGTAGGAGGTCCCTTGATGGTAAGCAATCAACGCTGCCCTTGGACATACGCACCACTCAAGGGTACTTAATAGGTGTGTCGATGGCCTTTTCTGGGTTGTTAGGAATATGATGACGGGCGTTCGGTAACCCTTAGTAATAAGACGAAACACAACGCAAGGGTTGTTCCACGACTAATCTGTGTTGCACTGGGTTTGCCATCCCATATGAATGATCATTGAAATCGACAATCCGTCTTTTGCAAGAATGGTGATTAATGCTCAAGCTCAAAATTTAATCTTTTTCGTGAGAAAAGAAACCTTCGCTCAACAGTGGGCACTTATAGGCTAATGGTGTGATGATGTGATGGTTCTACTACACTTATATGCCGTTTATGTGACGCAAATTTTGTTTTATGAATAAATCAAATAGCCCAAGTTACTTATTCATATAAGTTTCAAACTACTACACTATGTAACAAACTTCTTCGAACAATTTCTAGATCATTTGACCACAATAACAAAGTTTTCCTAAAATTTTCAAGGTTTCTGACAGTGTTTTGTTTTCATCAAAATCTTGCAAGTTTATTACTCTAAGGGCCTGTTTCACAATACTGGGATAGCCACTAATGTCTAGATAAATTTTAATATAGAACGTAACTAGTATGAGCTATGTCTTAGTTAAGTTTATCGAGTACTTTAATGTAATGTCTCAGTTAAGTTTATGTACAAATGTCTGTAACATCATTTAATTCGTTTGTGTTCGCGTTAATAATATTTGTTTCATTGTTTGCATAGCTTGGTATAGTTCTCTAATATTGGATACATGTTACTCATTTTAGTTCTGTTGGTACTTATCCTATCATTATTTTGTGAATGTTGGTTAACCTATAATTGGCAACTGTGTAAGTTCTAGTTATGTAAAAAAATGTACTTAAGTGTTATCTACACAGAAGATGTTGGTAAACCTTTTTATTAAATAAATAAATAAAGTACTTATAGGAGTAGGTAGAGGACCTTGCTCTTTTTCGCCGAGCGCATTTGATGATTGATATTCAATCATCAAATGATTTCTCTCGCTTAGCGAGGCGAGATGATCAGACTCTTACTAAATAAAAACCCCCTGTTACTTCTACTTTGGCCGCGGTACACTATTGCGCTTGAACCGCAACTCCAGCTAAACATCGGCCCTATGAGCTTCTGTGGTACTTTATTGATCTGGTTCTGGTGGAGAAACTGACCCAGGATCAACAACATGCCTTAATGTATTTGAAAATAGATGATATCCTCTTGGAATAAAACACATATTCCCAGACAACGAAATGAGCATTTAATAAAAAAATGCTATATCTATTTCGACACTAGATGGCGACAGGTGTCACTGTTTTGTTATATGGTTCACTCAACAGTGAATGGATAAAATTGATTCTTTATTGAATACAATGTTGTATTGAAGTCAGGAATATTAAAGGACATTTTTTACGTAAGGCAAGTTTTTCTGAAAAAGAGGTCGGATAGTCTAATACCTCCTTGATCAAAATTGATTTACCAAATTAGAAGTCTTCGTTTTAATTTCAGAGTTGGTAGGGCAAAATATTATTAGGAATATACTTCAGTTCTTCCTTCCATTTTGAAATAACAGAATGGGTTTCCTACTTCACAATGACCGAACGACCTCAGTAACATTTTAAGTAACCAATGACGCTGAAAGTTTTTATGGGGCAACATTCGAGTTAAGTCAGGTCAAATTTTAAGTACCAATAACTTGTAAAAGGTAATTTTGTAATTTTGCCTTATGATTTCTCATATTTTTCACTCACAGAAGTAGTTTTTAGTTATTCAATTGAGAATGTATGTCGTATATCATCACATCACGTCATCAGTCTACATACAAGAACCTGGCCTATAATACAAAGATACAATCAATACCGAAAGGCATTCTCTACCCACCGTCGAGGCGACAGAAACTATGCACAGAAGTGTTACAGGTTCAACAAGCGTCAAGTAGATTATAATACATATAGCTGAGTGGTTATCAAAATTCCTAATCAATTTTCTTGTGTGTTGATGTTGTAATAATTTTAGACATATTGCCATTATATTTCCACTGATTGTTGTATGTACCTGGTACGTGGAGTGTTGTGTATTCTTCCAAAGATTGTCATTCGGAGTCTGTAAGTATGTGAAAGTGCAAAATAGAAAATCTGTTGTTTAAAGAGTAGAAAAAAAATACAAAAATGATATTTACTCGCTCCAAAAATTCAATCCACAAGTTTCAATTATTTCCAAAATAATATAAAGGAACATCAGATGTAGTACAAACTCGACACACGAAAATACATCTTGCGACTAGTAGGTCAGGTATATTTTCTTTATTAACTTCCCACAACTATTTCTCCGTATCTTACAAAACAATGTTCCTTCGGAATAGTAGTGAAAATCCAAACGAAGATTTACGTAAGTGCAAGAACAATAAAATTTTAAGCGTCGCCAAAGGAAATAATATGTATGTAAATGCATGAAGTTGTTGGAACAAGAATTTGATTTAGTAACAGGAAATTTAGTTTTGCAGTCGCATCTATGAAAATTATGTCGGCCATTATACTTCTTACTGAATGTTGTGACTGTCGGTCAGGTACCCCTAAAAATATAAACAAAAGTATCCCAATATTTTAAAGTATCGACTTTCCAATGAACCACATGTTGGGCTATTCATCTTATACTTTATGGGATCCATACTACGGATAATAACTGACAGGCAATTGAGTTGCAACTTGTTAAAGGATCTTAAGACTAAGTGGCACCGTTGGGCGCCCAATACAATACGAAACTTCACATCTGGTTGCAATAACACTGACCCGTGGAAGGTCCAGAGAAACAATTAAGATATTGCACAAAAAGTGTCATAAAACCCCAAATGCAAGGGCCTGGGAAAAGGGCTCTGGCGAGGAGATGTTAGAGATGTGATGAAGGGATATGTTACTTACTCTGGAACTGCGGAGACGATAGGTTGTCTTGGATAAGCTAGAGCTGATTCTAAGAATTCAGTATTACAAAGTAAATTCAGTGTGAAGTGTGGAAGGAGAGCAGTGTGAGTGCAGTGAACGGGTATGTGAATGTAGTCTTAGTTGTAGGTTAGGGTCTAATCCCATCCTATTTGCATCCCGGAACAGTGCTTTGCACTGTACTTGTTGTACGCGCATCTCCAGGGAGCGGGGGTAGGCTTCACCAAGTATCTCGGAGGCTCTCCATACATTTGATAGCTTTGTTCGAAAGGAACACTAGATTCAAAACACATGTGTGTCTCGTCAAATCCAAACAAAGCTGTGGTGGCAATCTCTAATCTAAAAAAAATATATTTGGCGATACATGCACTGTCGAAACGGGGTTCGATTAAGGAGGTGTAATGATGTGTAGATCTGAATGGCCACTTCGGCGTACACAAGTGCATCTGTAAAGTAATCTTCCATGTAGTATACACCCTTACCTTTTGTTGCCCTCTTATTCTATTAATAAATGTAGAATCAATATAATAAGACTTCCTTTCCCTAATGAATTCTCTAATTCCTTTTGTACTTGCTTTTAAAATATTATAGATATAAAGTATAAATAACATAATTAAACCAATAAAATAAATTATGTTATTTATTGGGAATTCATTATCCCTGTAAACGGTGGGAGAGTGACCAGCAACAGGACGAGCTCTACAGGACTGGGCGGATGGCGGAGCTCAGTCCCTTGCCCATTTCCCTAGAAAGGGTAAGCCGTATACCATCCCTTCCTTGATTTAGGAAAAACGAAAATTTTATTTAGCCTAGGGTCGGCTAGAAACAGTCACATTTGGTGCCGTGACCAGGATCCTCGTCATTAAATGCTCTGATTCACTTCAGTGCAACGAGGAAGGATTTTGTATTGGGTTACTACGACAAAACACAACGTAATTACGGCTAGACGGCTTTATAGAAATTGTGAGTTCATCGCTCACTTATTTATTTTAAAATGTTTCGAATTAATTGCTGGTTCAATCCCAGCTGTGATTTTATCATTGTTAAACTGCAATATATCATGCAGTCATCTCATATACTGTCTCCGCAGATCGTGGGTTCGACTCCCATTTATTTATTCACATAAACAATGATTTTGTTTATAAGAGTAAGCCGTAGGTTCAATTCCTGCGTTTATATTATGGCGTTCGACTATTGTAGTCTGTTATTAATTTATATCTGTATAACGTGTGTTAAATTCACACAGATGTATTTAGATCTGTCTCCGCAGCTGTGGCTTCAATTCCCGCATGGTGATTTGTTATTTATTGAGTGTCTAGTGCAAATGGGTTTGAAAACTGTGGGTTCAATTCCTGCATGATTATTTTGCTATTTGTCGTTGGTTCTTAATATTACCAGTGTGAGTGTAGATTAGCTTTTGCCTCCACTGAACGTAGTATCTGGAGGATTTAGAAGTAAAAAAAATACTTGTACTTTATGTTATAAGTATAGGATTAGTCCGATCCTTACGCCCTATACATAATGAGGCATGCCATGTTAACTCTACAAGAGTGTTTGGTTGATGGAATGTTTGGATGTGAAAGGTGTGACAACGTTTGAGGTGTAAACGTCACGAATAAGACAATTTAGAATTTATATGTTTTAACGAATGTTAGTCACATTCGTAAAAACTTGATTCTTAACTAAGATTCTTAACATGTTGCAATTTATTTGTCAGTGGGTATATTATCTCTTTGCATTAGATACTCGTGTGCCGTGTTAAAACAATTCCAGGATAGTTCTAAATGTTGTGCTTTCAACGCATTGCTACCTGCTAGCTGAGAAGATGACAGCAGTTGTGGACGACTATTCTACCCGGAACAAAGCTAAGTGTCCTCTTGTAAATCAAAGTTGTAAAGATTGGCCCGTTATGTTTATGTGTATATTTACCATATTTACCCTAAGTTTCAACAGTTGTGATTGATGTACATGTACATGAGTGTTTAACATAGGTGTGCATAATGTCTGGATATAGATTAACATTATGTTACGTTTATGTTTGTTCAGTACTGACAGAATCTGAGGGGGGCGCGTTGGTCTTTCGGACTAATGAATTATCAAGTAAATGACAAAAAGCCATGCTAAAATAATTCAGGTTTGAGATACATTTTTTATAACTATCAAAGATTTGTAAACGTATAAAATAAAAACAAATCTTGTGATAGTTCACAGATGAAATGGGTTGGCAATATTAACCCTAACCAGAAACAATTAAAATTGCACTAACCTCTTATAATCGGAGGGGGGCGGACATATTGAAATTCTTTCTTATATTATGTTGTGTGCCGACTATTTCAGATATTACCTACTGTTCAGACCATTCGCGCTTCGTTGCCGGTACGCAACGAAATCTTGAACGCGGAAGGAGAGGCTTCTGTCCAGCGGTAACGAGTACGATGGTCTATGAGAGCAAGGTAGCGTGACTAGCAGGCATCTAAAAGAATAATCCTGGTATGTACAAATCAATTTTATTAGCATGCACAGGATTGTTGTACTCGACCAATGGACAGGGTCAGCTAAAATAGTCTACATGGTTAGGATGCTGTAGCGATTGTTATTATCAGTCCCAAATTAACGTATTTAAAATACTAAATACATACAAATGTCTGGCCGGATATTGTCATCTCAATCTTTATCTAGTTCAAGAATAACAGCAAAGCTATTCATTCATGTTAGTAATACGAATAGGTAATGAGTATCAGCGAGTGACAACGTTAGTTTGTAACTGAAGGCACTGGGTTGTGATAATAATGTCGGTTATATTAATTCCCCAAGGAGAGTACACTAAATAACAATAGATGGGCAAAGACTCACGAATTTGTTAGGATAAAATATATGACAGCAATTGATTTTACGGAGATAAAAGTATCACGAAATTGTTGGACAAGTAAAGTGCTCTTGCAGTATCTTTCATTTAAGTTTAGAGCCACGATTCAGGCAATGGTAAATGAGCTCCGAAATACAATGGTTACGCATGTCAATATTTTGTAATGCTAGATGAGCTAAGATCGCCGGTCTCACTGCTCTGAAAACTGAAATATATTCAGAGACTGTGATGTCACTATACTTTTAAAGCTTAAGATAAGGCAAAGAATAGTTTTGAATTTGCAATGATGTAAGAGTTATGGCTATCAAATGGCTGTAGGTAGTGTTACAAATAATAGTAATATGTGCAGGGCAGGAGTATAGAACGATTGTTGCACACGGGTTCGATTCCCGCACGGAGAAGTTCTATGTGTGAACTCAAGACGTAGTATAGGATCTGGATATAATATGTGTTTGGGTATTGTAAGCGCACCTGCAAATTAGGAAAGCAAGCATACTGAAGGCAAAGTTCAATACGTAACAAATATAGGCAACGTAGAGTTTAAGCAGCATTGGAAAATTATAGATAAGTAAACAATATAAACAGTACTTATTGGAATCAGACAGAACATAACTCTTAATGTTTAAGATAAATAGTGGATTCGGCTGCACCGTTATCCGCAATTAGGTAAAGTGACATTGAACTGTCATTGAATATTAAAGTGGAGTTCAAACTTTTAGGTTTGTATTCAGAATACAAACGAAACATAAAGATCTTTGGCTAAATCAGCTTTTGGAAAAGAGAACGACATTATAAATTATCAACAGTGGACTAATGCAGTCTTCGTGGAATCAAAACTTACATCCTTCGTGAAGATGGAGTAGTTTGAGAGTTATGAATGGAGAGAAGTTTGCTAAATATGCGCTAGGTACAGGCATAGAATACAATATAAATTATGCTCGTTATTAAGAGTTTCAAAAATCGAAGCCCAAGTAGTGTAATTTAAGTAGATAGAAGTATGTTATAAATTTGAGACGAGATAATATTACTATTACTACTACTATTACAATTACTATATTCCGGCGTGGGTGACTGGCACAGTTAAGCAAATATTAGGTATACAAATTAAGAATAGCCTGAAACCATTTAGATGTGGCTGAGTCGGTCACGTGTATATCGAATAACTTTTCATGGATATGATTTGCACGCCAACTTTTATTGTTATTCCAACATTAATTGGTCCGTATACCTATGAGGCTTAAGGCTTTTATATTTTGGCACAATCAACGGTCGTTTTGTAGCATTCCTATCCTCTAGGAGATCGGGCTAGTTTTCTGTTATGTTATTAAAACCCAAGATATGGGGCTGCTGCTAAACAGCGCACAAATTGTTGCAGTCGAATCATTATTTAACATAAAAATTAATGAACTACTTGCCCATTAGATATATTTGTTTAATCAATAATCAGACGGCAAACGATGTTTTAGTCTCTGCTATGGATCCCAGTTATAACTGAGAGCATTGGAGAATTTCGGAAATCGTACACGTTACGACATGACTGGCTCTGAGATAACGATAATTAACAAAAATTTTCATTACTGAGATTTTCGTACGCTAATACAATTTTGGAAATTTTGGAAAATTATATGTTGAGTGTATGAGTGCGTACACATACTATCATCATACATCTCAGCAGTACTATAATATATACTGCATAAAGTCGATGTTTAACAGATACTTCTAAGACAAAGATACTTATTGGATTTTGAGAACAAAGTTATGTGAACATGGTAGTCATGTATTATTAATATTGCCCTATTATGAAAGCTCATACGCTAAACTGCGTCACGCGTCTGATTTTCAGAGGGGGGAATGTGACTGTCGGTCAGGTACCCCTAAAAATATAAACAAAAGTATCCCAATATTTTAAAGTATCGACTTTCCAATGAACCACATGTTGGGCTATTCATCTTATACTTTATGGGATCCATACTACGGATAATAACTGACAGGCAATTGAGTTGCAACTTGTTAAAGGATCTTAAGACTAAGTGGCACCGTTGGGCGCCCAATACAATACGAAACTTCACATCTGGTTGCAATAACACTGACCCGTGGAAGGTCCAGAGAAACAATTAAGATATTGCACAAAAAGTGTCATAAAACCCCAAATGCAAGGGCCTGGGAAAAGGGCTCTGGCGAGGAGATGTTAGAGATGTGATGAAGGGATATGTTACTTACTCTGGAACTGCGGAGACGATAGGTTGTCTTGGATAAGCTAGAGCTGATTCTAAGAATTCAGTATTACAAAGTAAATTCAGTGTGAAGTGTGGAAGGAGAGCAGTGTGAGTGCAGTGAACGGGTATGTGAATGTAGTCTTAGTTGTAGGTTAGGGTCTAATCCCATCCTATTTGCATCCCGGAACAGTGCTTTGCACTGTACTTGTTGTACGCGCATCTCCAGGGAGCGGGGGTAGGCTTCACCAAGTATCTCGGAGGCTCTCCATACATTTGATAGCTTTGTTCGAAAGGAACACTAGATTCAAAACACATGTGTGTCTCGTCAAATCCAAACAAAGCTGTGGTGGCAATCTCTAATCTAAAAAAAATATATTTGGCGATACATGCACTGTCGAAACGGGGTTCGATTAAGGAGGTGTAATGATGTGTAGATCTGAATGGCCACTTCGGCGTACACAAGTGCATCTGTAAAGTAATCTTCCATGTAGTATACACCCTTACCTTTTGTTGCCCTCTTATTCTATTAATAAATGTAGAATCAATATAATAAGACTTCCTTTCCCTAATGAATTCTCTAATTCCTTTTGTACTTGCTTTTAAAATATTATAGATATAAAGTATAAATAACATAATTAAACCAATAAAATAAATTATGTTATTTATTGGGAATTCATTATCCCTGTAAACGGTGGGAGAGTGACCAGCAACAGGACGAGCTCTACAGGACTGGGCGGATGGCGGAGCTCAGTCCCTTGCCCATTTCCCTAGAAAGGGTAAGCCGTATACCATCCCTTCCTTGATTTAGGAAAAACGAAAATTTTATTTAGCCTAGGGTCGGCTAGAAACAGTCACAATGTTTTAAGTTAGAAGAATGGCTTACTGTGAAGATATTAAAATCGATTTTCAGATTAGTTATTGTTTCCTTTTTGCCATCATGGCACAAAAATCATACACAATGTATGATCTTGACTGTTTTAAAACTAATTTGCATTGAAATCAATGGTGACAATGTCAATTGGAAAAGTGTGTGTAGGTCAATCGTTACCCTCTGAACGAAGAACACATTAGATAACCAGCTATAAGATGCGTTTACCAGGCAATTCGAGAGTTCTTCAAATAAACTATAATTATGTACTAGAACCCCGCAAGCCTAAAGATTCAACGCGAAACAGCTCAAAAATATAATTTCCGATAAGGTTTTTATATATACATTTCATTTTAAAGTCTATAAATTGAAGTTCAATAGAAAAATGCGTGGACCCTCAGACAAGTTTACATCAAGTTTACAGAAAGAGACTGGCAAGCAGTAGTGTCTAAATATACAGAATTTGGCACAAATTCAAGAATTTGTGGATATAATTAAATGATTAGAGGATATTGTGTAAAGAAAATATTTCAATTTTCAAAACAAATTGAAAATTCTATCTAAAATCGTTAATATTCTAAGCGTTAAAGCGATACAAACACCCTCGCAAATTCAAGTTAATAAAGATAATAGGATTTGAAATTCCAAATACAGTTTTCCAAACAACAGAGCTAAAACAACTAAAACTCTGTTCTTTTCAAACAGCTTAACTCACTAACTCAAGGCTTAAAGCGCCATAAGGTAAAAATATTGGACATAAAGAAATTCACCCGCGAAATGGAAGCCGTATTTCTCAGAGGATCGAGATGAAATTTGGTTTATAGCTTTGGTCCAAATCTTGGCTAAGCCGTCGGTGGACCGTACCGGACTTATACACATAAAATGGACTTGCTTTAAATTTTACGAAAAACAGTCGCAAAGTTGGGTTTACTACGTAAAGTGTACTACGATTTAAGGATTTGATTTAATTTAAGCATTTTCATTTTGTTTACTAACAATCTCATCACCATTATAATTTTAGCCACT
This sequence comes from Spodoptera exigua, assembly GCA_902829305.4. Classification (NCBI taxonomy): domain Eukaryota; kingdom Metazoa; phylum Arthropoda; class Insecta; order Lepidoptera; family Noctuidae; genus Spodoptera; species Spodoptera exigua. The sequence continues at coordinate 5,032,023 of LR824625.2, read as the reverse complement.
GCTGAAAAAAGCCTCATCTAATGCATCAAAAATGGATTTTTGAAGTTGGGAAATACTTGCTTTAGTAGTTGCCTCGCCCATAGTTTACTGATATATTTTTCATCTTTAAGAAACCTTCATCGTCCTATGTTATTATCCGTTGTACCTATTTCTTAATTGTCATCATTTTACACGGTTTTGCAGTCTTGGATTATCGGCTGCTCATGCTCAACTTGGCGATTAATTGATGTCCCTTTTGCATTATGAATTTTTATTTGGGAGCTCTCTTGACCCATGTATGTTACGTTGACTTAAAAGCCACGTTTTTCGCTATAAACCACCAAAATTTAATATTAATAATATCCATCCAAAACTTAAAAGGAGTCGAGATTTATTTGTTATAGGAATCAAAAAACCTTACCTTATGGCAGTCATAATTTTCACTAACGAAGAACAATATATCATAGGCACTACAATCAGTCTTAATCCAAGCGAGAATCTTGATCACCCTTCAGAAATCATTAACGTAATAAACTACTTACTTAATTTAATAAATTGGGGACGATCTCGTCCACTCAATTCAATCTGTCAACTTGTGAGTGATTGAGAGGACAAATAAATGAAAAACACTCATATATATTGGAGCCGAGTTAGGTCTGTGTACCCTCTTGACGTCGTAAAGGAATAAGTAGGCGTTTAGGGTTTTGTGTGGTATTTTCGTGAGCGCAATGTCATGTCTGTTATTCCCTAAAGTATACTCCATAATTGTATTATATCATCTAATATTCCCTTTGCTAAAAATATAGTAGTAGAGCTATTTTTTAATGTCTTATTTTATGAGTGGCGTCAGATTTATTCCTGATTTTTTTTAAATATTATTATTTCAAATAGCCTATTGCTTATCGCTTTGATATTTGCATCACAATTTAATGAATTATCAGGATCTTCTGCATAATATGACAGGGATTTCTTTAAGCTCCAAAATTGAAAGACTTCGTAAACATAACAGTTTAACAAGTTCAAGTATGTTATCTATATGGAAGAGCATGATAAATGTATTCAACTCTGACGTGACACCGCGGCGCCACCCCACAATTTTCGAATTTATACATTTTAGGATTAAATATAGTGACCAGATAAAAAAAAATATAAATGAGTTTATATCCTCGAGAGAGTGCTAGCATTACTGTTGGAGATCATTCCATCTCAGTTTTTTCGATTGAAAGCCATTTCCAGTCATAAAGACGTATTTATATTGGTAAAACGTATTCAGAATAGTATTTATAATATAATTTTCTCATAGTTATGTATCATATTATATAACTATACAGGGTATCCGGTTAATAATGGATGATCTTGAAAATTGAAAATATACGAAAAGTAAATTTACGAAAAATGAAAGTTTTTATAAAAAACTTGCAAATTCTTTTAGACAAATTGTGCATAATTTATTATTGCGGTAATGTTTAATCATCATGGTTATCCAATAATGTCTTGAACGTGAATGTCGAAGCATCATTTTCTATAACATCTTGCATCAGTTCTTCTACTTCAAGACATCTTAACTTAGGTGCTACTTAATATGATACTTTCCTTTTTGTTTCTCTTACTGAATGGCCATAAGATGTACTAAAAGGCATTTCAAGGTTATCCGTTGTTTACCGGACACCGTGTATATACTACATAATTTTTAAAAAGTTCCAGACTATGTTTCTGCAAAATTAAATTCAATTATTTCCTAATTCCTAAATCTTCAAAACAAAAGGTCCACAACGTACTGGGCGGTGCGTTTTGCTTACCATCAGGTGATACAACTGCTCATTTTCCGCCCTATCAAAGTCAAAGTCAAAAAGTCAAAAATCATTTATTCCAATTAGACCTTTACAGGCACTTTTGAACGTCAAACAAAATTTAAAATAAAAAATAGTGTCAGTCTGTCGGTCAGTCCTCTTAGTGAAGCTATTTGCTCGTTCCAAAGTGTAGATTCCGATGGAGAAGAACGAGCAAGAAACTCCATGGTTACTCTTTTTAAATCAGTTTCACATACAGATTCCTTTTACAAACAGTTGGTTCAATTATGTGAGAACAGTGTAACACTAATATTTATTCAAATATAGAAATAAAGTAACCTTAAGGACAATAGACAGATCACATTAAAAAAAACCCATCCATCCACACTTAAATTTTTCACGTTAACAATATTAGTAGGATTATACTGGTCGATCAAAACACAAAGTCCGTCTCCAATGTAAACGAAACCTAAACAGAAGCCGTGTTAACATTTATCCGTTCTTCAAGGTCACCTCCCACGCAAAAAGGACGAGATAAATCTTTCATTTTTAGTATTGATATTCTTTAATAAGATTTAGAATTTAGATTTTCGTAGATTAGTCTTTTTGACGGGCGTATTTTTAGTGCCAACGCTTGAGCGAAAATTTAGAAGATTTTTCACGTGGCGTCTCAACTATTTCAAGTTCGTCTCGAGTGTATGAAAGTGGATCCCATTTTGTCATACTCTAAATGTACAAAGAGATATATTCACAGTTTAAAGTGTCATTGATTATGTGTCTGTGAGTTTGATCACAAAGCTTACTTTGATAGCGAAAAAAAAATCTGTTTCGGATAAAGAAATCAAAGGGATCGAAATAACTTGAAATGGCTTCAGCGTTTGATGAAAAATAAAGTTACTTAACTTCAATGGGGTTTTGTTTTACTAGTGAATATAACGTGCATAGTCTACAGAGATAAGTTGATCGATTGAAAGAGGGGAAAATTTAGACTGCGATTTTAAGTGTCATAGATCGACAAATGCTCAGAAGAATCAATCTCAAGTCCATAGGCAAGCAATATATTTATTTATTTATTCTTTATATACAACTGCATATCGGAGGACTTAATGCTAGAAACATTTTCTGCCGGTCAATATCAATATATGGATATTGCTTGCATGGATCCTTGCTTGCTTATATGGTTATTCCGTGGAGATGTTACGAGTGCGTTGACGGCCTATTACGAGTTAGGAATTTTCGTTTTAGGGTTCTCAGCATTGGAGAGGTGTTGGCGATATAATATTTACCGATAACACCTCTGGTAACCTCACGCATATAGCACAAGGATATAGTTGTTTGACGCCTAAAGCAAAACCTAAGAGGCTCACTTGTGTAATGATTACTGATAAATAAAAGTATACTTTTCTACATTTAACTCAAGACATTACTCGATATATACATCCTTGGCTTTCCTAACTTACACGTCAAACGGCAACCTTAACGTAACAGAACCAGCACACCAACACAAAAATCTCTTAAGATAACACGCTATTACTTTTAATTATCATTTCTCAGAACATTAAAAAGCAATAACAGTTAATGAAGGAATATCTATTGTTGTTTTACAAAGACAAGAGGAGCTTGCTTCTAATGGAGGTACGCGGCGTTATTAATTCACAATGATTCTTTTGTAACCGTCTCTGGACTAGGTTTGAGTTGTAGCAGATCCACTACCATACCTCTTACTGCTGTTAACTCTTCCTTAAAAATAACAGTTCCAAATACCTGGTATTTCATTGGTTGCAACACAAGTAAGATTCTACTCTTTAATTTCGATACTAGACATTTTGGTATCTCATTGTGTAGTGCTTTAAACAGTATGCGTTACGTCAATAATGTGATGCTATTAATTTTAGCTGTGACCGTAACATCTGTTATCTCTGTAATACCTGTTACTTGTGCCCACGTGAACCACCATTGTTTAGTATCTCTACAATACCTGTTATGATAAACACGTCTCCCGCCTTATTGGAGAGTCGTCTTGAGCGAAACAAAACGGGGCGTTTTGCGACGCAAACGTAATGAGTAGCATCGTTTTTTAGTTCCGTAACTAAAGATGCTTACAGAACTTCTTCTGGCTACTTTCTGTATATTGTTTCACTTTGCCCACTTAATTCGTGTATAAACTTGAAAAATGAAGACGTAAAAATGTTTATCATAATAAATTAAACAGTATTTTTAAGGATGCAATACCATTTTAGATACAAAAAATGGACCGGCTCAATTGGTGTGTTACCTTGATGTGATGTGAAACAAACGGAGGCCCAATCCTTCCTCCCCTCATCTTTCCCCAATCCCTAAACCCCCTTTTTCGAAAAAACCGGCAAAGCTGAAACAAGTTCTCAGGTGTTGTGGATGTCACTGAGCGGCGCTGATACTGATGCTAAGCTTACCACTTTTCTTTTAGCATTATATCACAAAAAAGACGCTACAGCAATAATAGTAATAAATGTTTAGATGACTTTAATCGACAGTGCTGCCAACCGATACCACAGTCTCAAAAAAATGAAACTCTAATAGAATGACATTTAGGTGAGCGCAGTGACAAAAAAATGAAAATAAATTTCGACATGTTATTGTTTTTCGTTATACCTAACAATCATCATCAGTCTATAAGTGCCCACTGCTGAGCAAAGGCCTCTTGTCATACGGAGAAGGTTAGATCATTAATCACCACGCTTGCTCAATGCGGGTTGCGATTTCAAACTTATAATTAGAAATTATAAGTCTAGGTTTCCTCACGATGTATACCTACACCGTATGACAGTGGTGTCTGATAATCATAGAAAGTCACATTGGTACTTGCCAGGTTTCGAACCCACACCCTCATGCGCGAGAAGCGGGCTCCTTAACCTCCGGGCTATTTCAACTAAAACCAAGTTAGGAAATGCCGAAAAACAAAAAGGCATCATCACAGCTTTACGGTCTTTATATAGATTATTATGCCTTCAAAAACTTGTACCAGTAGATCAACTTCGATTTAAGTCGTATCATAAAACAGAGAAGAGTATTAAAAAATGGAAGGGAAACAATCATTGACCATTCTGTTAAGCTGAGATATAAAAATGAACAAAATGGACCATAAACTTGACTGGATCCAGTATGGTTTTTTATCTTGACGGCTTATGGACGGGAAGGAGATTACTGGTGTTGTTTTAATAGGTACATTTATTAACACAAGGTGAAAGATCAAGGAAGTTACCGTCCTTTTTAGGACAGGACTAAAATTTTGCTGCTATATTATTTTTGAAGGTTTCTGTTTCCCTGTTTTAACGGTGGGTTTTGCATAGCAACTTCCTAAACACTGAAAGGTTGACTCTTAAATGTTTTTTTTTAAGTTTCATGCATCTGTTTCTATAGAAATTATTGCGAAAATTTGAAGAATTGATACGCAATGTTTCTTATTTGTCAAATATGCAAGAACAAGAGTACCTATTGTTTTACAAATGAGATCCCAAAATCAATAAAATGTGTGCAATTGCATGTTCAAGACCATCGTATAACTGTATCGTACCGTAATCTTAAGTTAGTAGAGCCAAGTTTCAGCATGATTGACGGAATTTAACCTGGGCCTCACAACAACCAGTGTGTGAAACAACCACAGCGTAGTATTTAGCCGCGTGGGATACGGGAGGTCCAATCCTTCTCTCCCCCATACCTTCTCAATCTTTAAGTTTCCGAAACCCTTATCTCCAACAGCTCGGCAACGTACACGTAACTTTTGTGCTGTCGTGGGTGCACATGGTAGCCGCCGATTGCTAACCATCATGTAATCCGTCAGCTCGTTTGCATACCTTTTACATGAAAGCGTAACATTTTGGCGTTCAGTTTTAAAGTCGTTCAAAATTCAACACTACATTCTTTCAGAAGTTTTTCATCCCACTGAAAAGTTTCATTAGACCATGCTATGATTAAAGGTTTAATAAGCAAAATACCTTTGTAAAGAATTCAGTAAAAGTTTTTGCACCACATCCATTTTGCGTGTTTCGGAGAAATAAACGATATCCAGCAGCCTTTTGAGGGCGAAAACCTTTATTCTCTTTGCTACGACTTAACCGTAAAGAACGTATCATTTTTACAAAGATTTCTTTGAGTGTGATAGAAATTCTAGGAAAATTACCTATATTTACAAAAGACTCGTCGGTGTCACGCCTACATATATAAAACAAGCAAATTCTCTTGAAGCTAAGAAGGACAAAGGGACGTAAAGCAGTATTTGTTTTGCATCCATTTTGCTTTAGCGGAGACCATAAAGAAAAAAAAATAACAAGACTATTATTATCTTCATCGGTCCGAAAGACCAAAAACGTGATGTGCTTTCATACGCACAATATTGGTCCTTTTAGTCTGAAAGAAACAAGCAAACAAATGGTATATCCGAGAAAAATAACCATTATTCTTAAAAGAAATATATTCCTCTCTAAATAAACCTCTGCTGATATTTTTCTTTCCAATAACATAGTATATTGGTATATTGATATTTTTTTCTCGCTGTATCACAATGATATTTATTGACACGTGCCGTCAATAAGATAAAAATTTATCTTCTTTGTGATTCGTTGGATGTAATGAAGTTTAGAAAGCTACGGGCCTTGATCGAAATTGATTTTGATAGGTTTTTTCTTGTTTTTGTACACATATTTTACGTTGCGTTGTTGATGTGTTTAGATGGCCTGAGCTGTATTTTATGATGAATACAATCTAAAAATCTATTTTATGAGAATGTAGGTACTTAATAACGGAAAAAATATTTGAAGATGGTTTTAAATCAAAATGTAATTAATATGATATTTATAAATGATTTTGCTGGAACAATGGAGCTTATGGATCATCATGGTGAGAAATCGGCTCCTGGCATAGACTTGCTCAATTATTGAATTACAAGTACATTGCTGATCTTTAAGGAGCGGTGGTTTGAAGATTTAGAGATCTGGGGATCGAGGATGGGAAGGTGAAGGATTGGATCTCCGGTAACGTCACTCATATAGCGAAACAATGATGCAACGCAAGCGTGACTTTCTGTGAGGTCGTACCTTTGCTATTACACTATGAGATGAAGGAAAACTATATTAGGTGTACATAAAAAATATATATAGTACCAAAATTTTATAGGGGGTCACCAAGCTTAAGAACATTGAGAAAAAAGGTTAGGAAAGTTAGATATTGGGATTATTAGTATCGTTATTTTTCAATCCTAATGAAGTTAAAACCAAATTTACATCCCAATTATTAGAAAACACATAGACACCTACGACCCCAGAACCTTCGCTCGGGCAGTGTTGTCCTTAGAAATTATCTAAGTTAAAGAATACCATATTACTATGTATAAACATTCTTTCGTTTATCAACCCTAAACATTCAATAGTATAATTATGAAAATTTTTATTACACCTTTTTCCACTTTAAATGGGAAATTTTACAAGTCAAATCGTTTAAACGCCATTGATTGTACAAACTGATATCTGTCGCCCGGGTTACTCTCTTGAGTGACTTGTCCAAAGCTCTCGTCTCAGTTTGAAAGAAGACAAATTAGTCCCGAGCGGTTGGAAGCCGGTCTAAAGAGGTCACCTAATTATTTTGATAGACTGTCTAACGTTCGCAAAGTACTGACTGACGACGGTGTTAGCGGGTAAACGGTTCGAGTTAGTTTTTTGTCATTTTGTACTACTAACTAGATTAATCAGTCTGAATTTGATAAGATTGATTTTTGGTGTTTTTGATGGGATGTATTGTTTTTGAGGTATGAATGGATTGGTGGTCGAATGTTTAGTGATTTTTTAATTACATGGGTCGGCTAATAAGAAAATGGATTACCTGATGGTTAGCAATTGTCGCCACCCATAGATACTCGTACTACCGAAGGAGTTACTACAACTGCTTTTGGGTTATTAGGGATTTAAGGGTTGATGATGGATGGGAAAGATTATGTTTATATTTAAGTACAAATAATTTTACAGTTCTTAACTCTAGTCTAGTCGGAGGTACAAAAAAATCTTAGAGCTGGAGGCTCGTAGATAACACAATCAGTAATGAGAATTGAAGTTAAGCAGGTTATAAAAGGCATTACGGTAGCTTCATACTAGAATACTTAGGTTAATTTCCACTAAAATTTGGTATCCATCCACTTCCTTTTTGAATAAATGTCCTAATTTACGTTGTAAATCCGCTGCAATGCCACCCGACCAGAACCAGACCCGAGCGTACGGCGCGAAGCGTTCCGCGCGCGACTCATAGGGCCAATAGACCACCACAAACGGGGCCCTATAGAGCTGATGTTCAGCCAGGGTTGCAGGGTAAGCGCAATGAGGCACTGCGACCTCGGCCCAGAGCAGGAGAAAAAACAGGGGGGTTTTTAGTCAGTAAGAGTCTGACACTCCCTCCTGCCCTGGGCGGGAGAAGTCATTTGATGATTTTCCCCTCACAAAAAAAAAAAACTATAAGAAGTCACTATAAGATAAAATTAGAAAATTCTAGTTAAAACAAGTAATAAGCTAATCTTATTTACAAGAAGCAATCGAACAGATGAGACAGCGCTATTTAAAACCAATTAATTTCACCCCACAAATGTGAAACGTTACCAAAGAATTCGTTGTTAGTTGTTACTCATGGGAACAACGTCAAATGTTTCGAACATAATTACAATACAAATTCGATTAATTAAATACGCAAACTGTAATCCTGAGCCCTTTTAATTAGAGTTCAAATTAGTTTTCCATTTTCTGATTGTCATTTGGTTTTCGTTCCAGTATTGCGATTACTGTGTAATAATTAGTTTGATCTGTGAATTCGTTTATTTTTGATTCCAATAGGTTTTACATGATAGTGATTTGCTAGCTTAAAGAGAAACAATATTTTATACAAAAATAAAATAATAGAATTCGAATCAAAGCTAAAGTAACATTCTCATTTTTCAACACCAAATAATGAATTAAAAAACCGTGAAACCACACAAGCGTTGTGTTACTCTGTTAGAGTACCGGAGGCCCAATACTTTTCCTCTGCCTATTTCCAATCACTGAATTCCTTACCTCTAAAAGACTTAACATAACTTGTAACAAATTCTTAAATATTTAAACTGTCCATAGATGTCGTCGATCACTTAACATTAAGCCATTCGTAAGCTCACTTGCCCCGATGATACATAGATAAAATTAAAAAAAAAACTAATATTGAAAGAATTTACTCAATCCTTAAAGGTATCATATTATTATTATTATATTATGTTCATTTTCTCACACATGACGCGTTAAATCTATAAGTAAAACTGAACTAAGCTGTCACGTATTTGGATCAAGGCAATCACATCAAAGCAAATTTTGAAAGGCTCTGTAATACTTCGTTGAGGGCCTTACGAGGTCTGAATTTTCATGGATGTAATCTTAAGCTTACGTACTAGCTGTTTTGACTTCTCTATTGGAATGTTATTGGTTCCTTAGTTAAATTTAAAGTTATATTCACAAGAATTCAATTGCAAAGATGATGCAACGTCGTGACTGCAAGGCAGTTAAGGCGCCCGCTTATCATGCGGGTGTGGGCTCGAAACCTGGCAAATATAAAGCGACCTGAAATACTTTCTTAAATAAGTTAGATTCCACTGACATACTGTGAAGGAAAACATCATGAGAAAACCTGGACTTATAAACTTCTAATTATAGCTTTGAAATCGCCAACCCGCCTTGAGCAAGCGTGTTGATTAATGCTCAAATTTCTTCGTGCGAGGAAAGGCCTTTGCTCAGCAGCAAGCATTTATAGGCCAATGATGATGAAGTGCAATGATTGACCAATTTTTATGAGCGCACTTAATGAGTTTTTATGTAACTCTCAGTAAAAGGGATTTTTATATTGATATTTTTATATAGAACGGTAAGACTTCTAGTTTTTACCAACTATCATAAAAAATGGGACCAGTTTGGAATACGACTAACTGAAATTCCCTAACTGTAATTAACAATAAGGACGAAAAACCTTTATTAATCTCAATTAATCATCGCACGGATTGTTCCATTTGGAACAAATATTTATTTAACCTATAAACTGTTCTGGATCTGTTTGTTTGTGCAAGTGATATACCTATATATACTTATACTTATATGCGTGTATTGATATAGTATTATTGAGACCTCTTCCTAGCCTTTGAATCTTGATTACTAGGCATGGATTTATTCCTTTGTTACTGCAAAGCTTTGTTTCATATAGTGATCGTTACACAGTTAGCAATAAATCAATTGGTTTGATAGTCCTATTAGTAGTGAAATGTGGAATATGAAAAGGCCAGTCACAACCCTCATGTAATTACTTGAAAAAGTTGTGTCATAATTGGCTTTGTTTTCAGATCTAGGACTCAGTTATTAGTAACAACTTGTTAAAATGCGACCTAAAATAGATTACATTATATTACATGTTACTTTTAGATATTAAATTCTTTTAGAATTTTCACCCACTATACAAAATATGTTTAAAAATAGAATATGAAAAGTACGCTAAATGAAAAAAATTCTTTGTTTAAAATAATGACCAGTACGTATAATGTAATATTATTTCTATAATTTTGAAAATTAAAGTCTCTCATTTAAATTTAATGTCGCAATACTAAGTAAAGATAAAAAGAAAGATAATATCTGAAAATATAATTTCTGATTCTTTTTGACGTATCTGCTTTTTTGCCACTTAAACAAAAACACACGCAAAACATCTTTGGAGAAAAGCAATATTCAGAATGTAAATCTAAACACTCCATCATGAAACAATTTTCTTTCATATTTTTATTACGTACAAATATTTCGACGAAAACTTAATTTAAAGAAACAACAGAAGAACAAACGTTCGAAAGACGTTCTGCTACATACTAAAGAATATAATATTAAAACAAACAATTTTAAAACCAAAAACATTGAATAAAACTTTATGTAACTTCTGGGAAAACTGATTATAAAGCTTTTTCATATATTCATACTTATTGGAAAATAAACAATTCTGGAATATAAAGAAATAAATGTGCACACGTCGTGTTTGATCCTCAAAATAACATACGCTTTTTCGGTTCGAAGGCCAAGTGTAATAATATTTTACGCCTCTGCAAAAAGCAGGAGATGAAAATAACATAGTACATTCGATGATTTTTATCCCTCAAAAAAATATAAATAATTTATTTACCAGTTTTACAGAGCGTTAAACGAACATCATGGTTAAAGTCAAAAGTCAAAAATCATTTATTCCAATTAGACCTTTACAGGCACTTTTGAACGTCAAACAAAATTTTGAAGATATAGTGTCAGTCTGTCGTTACTGATGATTTATTTAGCTTTATTTTTTTATGCGGTATGTCGGCTGACGGTCTAGCGAATTACTTGATGGTAAGCAATCGGCATCGCCCATGGATACCTTCAACACCATAGGGAACTCTTTTTGTATATTATGGACGAGGGAAGGAGGGTGTGGAGAAGGATTGGGCCACTGGTAAACTTGGTCACTCGGTGAAACACAACGCTGTAGTTGTTTCACGACAGTTTTCTCTGAGGTGGTGGTAACACACCGGTTGAGCCGACCTATAAGTGCCGAAGCTTGGCTTTCCCAAACTTTATGTCACAATTGTCATCTGCAATGTTTATCTACTAAGAATTTTCAAAAATTCTAATTAGTTTAGTTGATTTGATCAAATAGATTTAAATGCATTACCCAATGCTAAAAGATATTCAAATCTCATAATCGAATTTCCATTTCTCCAACGCTATAAATAGCATAGCACATGCAGCGACCTATTTAACTAATCGTGTATGGTTCAATGAATTTACCAATTAATCTACAACCTATCTTAGCTTCGTTTTGGTTGTCATACACTCTACTATTTACATGTATAGTTTAAGGTAACTTTTTTCTGTGTCATTAATTGTTCAATTGAAAAATAAATCACTGGTTAAGCCAAGAAGGAGTGTCAGACTCTTACTAAATGAAAACCCCCTGCTTCTTCTTCTGTACGGACTTTACGCCGACTTCTTTGGGTGTACCATTGATTTTTTCGCTCCGCACTATACCCTCAAATAAGGCTGGACGCGAGAGATCGCCGCCGCTGATCACTTCACGTCGGTGTTCAGCCCAAGCAGGGCTTCACCAACGTATGCTCCACCGCGTCCAGGTTTTAGGTAACTGCAATCATTTTTATCTAAATTAATTATATATGGAAAACATGTAGTTTAGTAATTCAGACGTAGTATATGTAATTCACACTGTACACTTCAGATTGGCACATTGTCATAATAATATCATTAACGTTGATTCTGAATAAAGGTCTTCCCTAATTACGTACCTACCTGGTAATGGAGGTGATCTTACCTCTATTTTCTTCATAAAAGACTTAATACGATTTTTTCGATCTCTCAAACGGTTATACATTCGAAATAATTTAAATACGCTGATTTGATTGGCTGACAGAAATAATAACAACCAATCAATTCACTTGACGTGCGACAAAACTTGACGAATTAATTTGAAGTATTCTGGGAAATCCGGATCAAGTTTGAAATAATATTATGTAGATGAAATCAAAGTTTAACAAATCAACGCCTACCTCTGTTTTATATATTTTGTTATATGATATGATAATATTCGATCGAACTGTGTGAGCTGAAGTGTTTTAATATATTTCAAAAAGTAAAAAAGGTCTTTGAAAATTGTCTGAAATAATAGAGTTCATGAATATGTTAACGCAAATAACCGGAAAATCAAGTACTTTCTATTAAGGTTTTGCTTAATTCGCTAGCTTGCGAAACATTCACGAACTTGGTCGTCATGATCAAAACGTAAGTTTTTTTTTAAGAAGGGATGATCCTATGATGGGATTCATCAAGTTTCTTCTACCGTGGGTGGAGAGAGAATGGCTATTAGAATCTTATTGACTTTAAACATCTTGTTCCAGTTCCTGCTTACATCCATGCCACCCGGTACAAAATTGCCCTTTGCCTGCCTTAAAACATATTGTTTTGCAAAAATATCAATTGATTAAACTTTCATTTATCATTTTTTAAATACTTTTTGCGTATCATTGAAAAATGGCAGACTTAATTCATTTTGGATGCACGTTTGGTGCGGTGGCTGGGCAACTGGCTGCCGTGCAACGTGTCGCGGGTTCGATTGTCGCACGGAACAACTGTTTGTGTAATCCACAAATTGTTGTTGCGGGTCTGGGTGTCATGTGTATGTGAAATTGTATGTTTGTAACCGCACCCACGACACAGGAGAAAATCCTAATGTGGGGCAAAGTTTTTTTTTTTTTTAAAAAAAAGGCCTTTTTTCACTTTTGCCTATTATCTGATAACAAAGCCCAAAACTTAAATCTAAAAAAATGATACTCAATTTTATAACTAAAAGAATTCTGTTTAAAAAGTAACACAAATATAAACTTTGCAACTTCAAAAATCAATTTATATTTACAACGTTCAAACTAATCTCTTTAATATTTGTTCTCTTAATAAAATATTTACGAGTTTTATCGACCTATAAACCTGCTAGTCACATAACCAATTTAATCTGCCGGCCTTTGATGGCTATACGAATCGCAATAAAACTGGATTAATGTTTGGTTAACAGTTCTTATTCGTTCAGTATCTTTTTCGTCTCTCAGGAAGGATTTTGGTGGGAATCAATGAACATTTACATAAGAAATTTAGTTACGAAAATGTTATTTTAGATCCGTTTTCCTAATTTATGAGGACGAATTTAATTCGAAAACAACTGAAATCGTTTCTTATTTTTAAGATAAGATATTATTGTATGTTTTTATAGCAAGACAGATTCCTTTCTTAAAGATTCAGAATCGTCTATAGATAACACCAATACTAAAGGAGTTAGTTGCAATTGAGGTACCGGTGTTTTATGGGATTTAAAGGTTGGGTGATTTGCAGAGGTAGGAGGTGGTGTCCAATAATTTCACTCACATGCCAAATACAACGCAAGCTTTTTTCGTACAGCCAATAGACCACCATAGGCTGTTGTTTAGCCAGGGTTGCAGGGTAAGCGCAAAGGGGCACCGTGGCCTCGGCCTAGAGGAGGAGAACGAACAGAGGGTTTTTAGTTAGTAAGAGTATGCCACTCTCTTCTGCCCTTTTCCCTGAGAAGTCATTTTATGATTTTCTCTTCGCAAAAAAGGTTTTTTTTCACGCTACTGGTGCTTGCAAGGCCATGGGTCCGGTCAATCCAGTCCATTCATTCGTTCACCCAATACCTTAGCATGGCTCCGTAACACTGAATCTTAGGATTAGCAAAACTATGTATTTGTCTGCATATAAGATTTTGATGTATTCATGTTGAAAATTTATTTATTTTTATTTATTTATTTATTTATCACCAACATACAACTATTATCACAGGAGTTTCCTAATACAATAGTGTAGTAACATTATAAAGAAATACATAAAATCAAAAACAATACAAAGAAACCTTACATACTAATTATAAAATAAAATTACATAAACCTTCCTATATTTAACAACTTAATCTACCATGGAAGTTATTCTATATGCGGTCCGAGTGAATTCATTCATAGTGCAGTGAAACAAATCTATATGTTGCGACATGGCGTTGAGCGCACGCAGGGCGCGCGTGAGCGGCGCGTGCTGCAGCAAGCCCGTGCGCGCGCGCGGTACCCACAGCAGCGGCGGCCTACGCCGGCGCCCCACGTACCCGTCCGGAACACACAACCCTATTGTGGCCAGAACTTCTGGATTGTGAATTTGTCCTCTTAATAATTTACATAAATATACAGTGAGAGCTACTTCCCTTCTTACCTCAAGTTTATAATAACCTGTCATACCTAATACAAAAAGAGTAGGATATAGCAGGGGATATCCTGGGTACACACCATACTGTTTTGAATATAAAAATCTAATAAATTTGTTCTGTATACGCTCTAACATTATTCTATATTTGGCTTCATGGGGCGACCAAACTATGGCATTGCATTCTAAATGGCTTTTAACTAGTGCTACATACAGTGATCTTAGTGCATGGAAGTTAGTAAATTGATTTGCTAACCGTAGAACCATTCCTAAATTACGGTACGCTTTCTTACAAACCTCAGCAACATGTTTCCTGAAAGTGACATCGGCAGCAAAGCGCACACCGAGGTCCCTTACTTCCGAGACACGCTGGAGTGGCGTTCCTCCCATGCAGTACTGATGATGACTTGGGCTATGCGCACGACTGAATGACAGCACAGAACATTTACTTACATTGAAGTACAATTTATTATCAAGACTCCACTCCAATACATTGTTTATGTCTTGCTGCAGAATGTTATGATCTGTGGCCTGCTTCACTTCAATAATCAATTTCAAGTCGTCAGCAAACAACAAAGGTGTACACCTATTGACTACTTTCGGCAAGTCATTAACTGTTAAATTGAATAGAAGAGGACCCAAATTGCTACCTTGATTCACGCCTGATCTAGTAAAATAAGGTTCAGAAAGCCGTCCTCCACAGTCTACATACTGACATCGATCCCGCAAATAGCTGGCGAAAAATGACAACGCATGCGGTGTGCATCCCACGCCAGCCAACTTGGTCAGAAGGATGTCATGGTCTACTGTGTCGAACGCCTTCCTGAAATCAAAATAAGCAACATCCACTTGATGACCAGCATCTACCGTCGGCACAATACGCGTCATGAGCTCCAACAAGTTCCCCGTTGTCCCCCGCCCAGGCCGGAAACCGTGCTGTGCGTCGGACAACAGAGAGTCTATTTGTGGATACAAGTGACTGTGAATTGCCGACTCAAAGACTTTAGCTGGAGTGCATAAAACCGCCACAGGTCTATAGTCACTTGCTGCTGAACCTCCACTACCCTTCGGAACTGGTACAACCCGAGTGAGCTTCCAACGCTTAGGAAACATTGCGGCATCAATACAGGCATTAAATATGTGTAGCAACGGCTTCCCCAATACTACCCGACAGTCACTAAAAATAAATGCCGGAATACCATCGGGCCCTACTGAGCGTTTCGGCGGCAAGCGCGCGAGCGCGCGGTGCACATCCACGGGGCGCATGCGCACGAGTTGCACCCTCGCGCCCGCCTCTGTGCCGGGCCGCGCGCCCCCGTGCGCCGCCGCTACGCTCAGCGCGGGAGTCTCCGGATTGTACACAGACTGGAAAAACCGAGCGAACTCATTAGCACATTCGTGTTCCGTTAATTCGCGCCCATCCCTAATAATCCTGCGGTGATTGGAGTTTCCTTTCCTCGACCGTATGTACTCCCAAAACGCCCGTGGATCTTTTGCCATATGTTTTTGAATGCGATCAAGGTACTGATGATGCGCTCGAGCCGTCTCAGCTTTGACTATCGCTCTGTATCGGGAAAATTCATCATAATCGGTTCAATATAATTGTAAATATAACCTCAATTTTTTTTTGTTTTAGGTAAGGAGCCCAATTCGCAGTGGAATGGTTTGTACATGGAAGTGTAACGAATATTTTTTAAGTTCAATTTTCGATCCAAGACCTTAATTTATAACCGTTTTTTTTTTTTTGTTTTTCCTTAAAACCAGTAATGGCTATTTCACAATATTTCATAACTGCTAGGTATCAGATATATTTTAGGATAGAAAGTAATTAGTATGAACTATTTGCTGATTTATATAGATGCTAACAAAAAGTGGCAAGTAAAGCCCTAAATATAACGGATTACGAGTATCACTCATTGGTACACCACCCTCTCTGTCAAACAAGTAATTACTTACAATATTAAAACAACACGAATTTCTTCTTGTACCTAAAGTAAACGAAAATATTTCAACATTTCTCTACTTATTCCTTTGACATCTCGCCGAAACTCTTTCATTAAAGTTCTAGAGAGTTCTTCGAAATAACTTCAATTATCTATGTTTGTACACTTTAGCGGTAATGTAAATAACTGAATTTTCTACTCGAAATTTGTTACGGAATATATAATGATGATTAATGATGAACGTTAATTTTAAGTTTTGCCAGAAACAGATCCGTTTTGACTTTGATGGAAATTCATAAAGACTCCTGCTGGTACCAATATTAACTTTTCTTTTTTATGGGATAAGTCAAACGACGAACGACCTGATGGTTACCATCAGCGCCACCCATAGAGACTCGCAACACCAAAGGAATTACGGGATAAGGGTTTCAAATATTTAAGGATTGAGAAGGGATCGGGCCTCAATGACACGGCGAAACACAACGCTGTGGTTTTTTTTTACGCCAATATTCTGTGAAGCAGTGGTATCACTCCGGCCTGTAAGATATAATCTACATAAACATAACGTTGCAGAAGTTGCAGGTGCAAGTGCAATAATGTATAGCGTGCCCATTTAGAACATGAAAAGAAACGTATTGGTTTTTAGTCAGTAAGACTCTGATACGTTCTCCCACTCACTTGGAGCAGGAGAAGTCATAGGCTCATTTTACCCCTCAAAAAGTACTGATTTATTAAGACTTATTTTTGACCAATTCACATAACTGTACCCAATCGTGTTTCGAGTTCCACACAAAAATACTCTTACACGAAGAAGTTCACAGCAGTGGGCACTAAGCAGCAGTAGATTGATGTAATGAAACTACAACTCATTTCAAATATATGAAAATACCTGAGACCAGACCCAATAAAGGACATTAACAAACAAATAATTGAAATCCACCACAAATAACAAAACTTTATCGTGTCAAGGCTTAAATTTGAATTTCAATAGCAACGCTTGTACAAAGAGAAAGGCAATCAATGGACCAAAACAAGCTATCTATAGGGTGTTCTTATATCTCTACGATCTTTTGTTCTGCGGTATTAATAAGGGCATCGTTTTTGCCTAGTCATTATTGATCGACTGATTTCCTCCAGTCATAGCTCTAATGCTCCTTCCCTTTTTATCTTTCGTATACATACATATGTAACGGCTAGTCTGTTATCTTCTGATTCTGTTTTGGTGTTTGCTTTTAGTTGTTCTTTCTTTTGATTCGGTTATGCGATGGTCATTTAAAAGAAATTGATTGACTCCTCTATTTACTATGTAGGTTAGGTATGTATATATTGTCAAAAATCTAGCTGACTCAACTCTACTTATACGCTTTTTGAAACAACATATTCAATATTAACACGACATTTTAGGCTAATGAAATTTATTAATTTTTAGGTTTTTTTATGTGATAGGTCGGCAAACGAGCAAACGCATTACCTGATGGTAAGCAATCAGCGCCGCCCAAGGACACCTGTAACGACGGAGGAGTTCCGAGTGCATCGCCGAACTTTTGGGAATTAGGGATTTGGAGATTTTGGGAATGAGGAGGGATTGGGGGGGGAAGGATTGGGCCTCCGGTAACCTCACTCACACGGCTAAACACAACGCTGTGGTTGGTTCACGCCAATTTTCTGTGAAGCCGTGGTATTACTCCGGTCGAGCCGACCCTTTTGAAACATAATAGATAATCGAGTAGTTCGAGTTCGAGTCGAGAGAGACCATAATAGGCATTTATTATGAAATCTCATAATGAAACCTGCCAAGCCGAACTGCTTTGTGCAAGCATGGTGACTAGAACTCGTATTTTCTCCGTATGATAAAAGGCATTTGCATCAGTTTTAATTCATTCTCATCTATATAAGATCTCCACAATCTCCTTGTTTTGTGCATTAATTCTTGTGCGTACGTCTCATAATACGACTTAATGTGGGTGTGATTTCAGAAATTTATGCTCAAATTTAGACTCGTATTGTGAAACGGAAAAGGTTACATTTACGCCTTTATATTACAGGCATAAGGCTTTATTTGACCCAATAAAGTCGTTCTTCGTCAATAAGTACACGGATATTGAAATGAGTTCGAAGTGTAATTTTGTTATAAAGCGTCTATGTATTAGTAATTTGGAATTATTAATATTTTTATGGTATACAAAGCAAAAGCATCACCCATGGACACCCGCGACAACATATTAATTATAAGATAAATTTGTTCGCATTCTTTAATGACAATTTTTCTTTATCGCATCATTCTTTCCTTTTACGGGACCACAGGGTCCCGGACCTTTGGAAGGCGTACGAGGAGCCGAAGCCAACTCGCAGAGGCCCGTTGAACAGTTTTAATCTAAATGTGATGGGACATCAGCCGGCAATTATCCCTGTATGCACTATAAAAGTGCATCCAAGGACAATCCCCGGTTGATACAGGACTATTGTGAAATGTGGTAAAAATTGATAGGGTTATAGGTATGGGTTGCTATGGACTGGTGGATATGATAACTATGGAAATTGTTATAAAGTCTGTTCGAAACTGGGACGGCTCGACTGGAGTGATGCGGCATAGCAGACTCGTTTCAGCGGGTAAGTGAGGTTACTAGAGGCCCAATTCTTGCACTACCCCAATCCCTACAACAACAACTCTGCAACAGGGTGTTGCTAACTTCTCCAATGTTTCGGACGTCCACAGGTGGCGCTGATTGCTTACCATCAGGTAATCCGTCAAAGATTTTGCCGTCCTATCATTATCTTTACTTAAAATCCCATTGTCCAGTTTCGATCTGCTTTTACTTATATTTGTTCTAACTGAGCCTTTCTTAACTTAGTTCTGACCAACACCAACTTAAGCGCACTTTGCACGACGCTACTGCCATCTGCCGTGGCCAAATGGGTAAGAAGTTTTTGTTTGTCTTGTTAAATTTACTGGCTCTGACTTAAAGATTTATTACCGTTGTCTTTGATGTGGAATTCTCTGTTCAACTTTAACTGTTAATTGGCAAATATAATTATAAAAGCTTTTGCCCGCGACTCCATTCGCTTGGAATAGTGACTTCCTGCAATTTTTTGGTATAAAAACTATTCTTTGTATTTTCTCGAGTTCCAATCTATGTCTGTACCAAATTTTACAGATCGGTTCGGTAATTTAGGCGTCAAGAATAGACAGACAGACAGACAGAGTTTCTCGCATTTATAATATTAGTTTGGATTAAGTATACCAAACTGTGTTTACTATTTAAGTTTATGTTAGACTAACGATCCGTCCGGCTATGGCACGAAAGCAATTCTAATACTAAATTTTCACTACTTAATGGATATTATCACTCTATGTACAAAAAAACGCATTAAAATCCGTTTAGCAGTTTAAAATATTTAAGCAAACATAGGGGTGGAGGTACAGTTTAAGTGTGGGAGAGCCAAGCTTCGGCACGAATGGGTCGGCTCGACCGGAGTGATACCACGGCCTCACAGACTACCGACGTGAAACAACCCAGCGTTGTGATTCGCCGTGTAAGTGAGGTTACTGGAGGCCCAATCCCTCCCCTTCCCCTATCCCTTCCCGATCCTTCTATCCGCAACCCCTATCTCCAAAAGGCCGGCAACGCACTCGTAACTCTTTTGGTGTTGCGGGTGTCCATGGGCGGCGCCGATAGCTTACCATCAGGTAATCCGTCAGCTCGTTTTCTGACTTATACCATAAAAAAAAGAAAAAGCGTCTTTGTTTTGTCTTATATAGTGATAAGCAAAAACATTTAGTATCTCAAATAATTTACATATAGTTGGAGTCACTTTCTTTACTATAAGTAAACTTATTTAAACACAATTTCAAATATCCATATGTTAATACAAACTTATTTGTCTTGAATTTTGTCAATGTGAAATCATTCTTTTGGTGACAATTATAAAGAATGTTTTACCTTAGAACAAAATAAAAAGTGGCACTTTGTAGATCAGGGTTCCAGAAGAGCTCTTGTTCCAAAGCGCAGATTCCTACGGATTTCTCCTTTATCGATTTTTTTTTTATTATTTCAATTGACAACATTTAATGAATATGAAGTTTCAATTCCATTGAAATGCTTAACTTAACCTTTACTAACTTTATTCAGAATGGGTATACTTACGGTCTTAAAATAAAAATTACAATTTAAAATGTTGAACTTCCATTGAGCGCCCACAGAATTCTTTCGTCTGTAATATCAAATATTATAGTCTTTTACTTAACAATTCTGAAACTGTTTAAAACAATCAAAAGCAGTAAAATATTTTTCAAGTTAATTAAAGTTTGTGATATTAAAATCTTCTCATTTTATTTCTACTTTCACTCGGTCGCTCTGTTTGCGTGGTGTAAATAATAAGATATCATAATTATTTTTCTTTACATAATATAAGAATCTATATAAACTTTATTTAAATTGAAGCTTACCATTAAACCCACAGCTAACAATATGTAATTACGTAACATAATAATTATTTTCAACAATTATTATTTATTATTTATTTATTTTATATCACAAAGGTAGCCATCTAATGTGCGAAGCCCCACAAATTAAATTAATCTAATACGAAAAAGGATTTAATCAAACAAAAATAAATTAATAAGTAAGTAATACGTGATCGTTAGACGAGGTTATCCAAAAAGTTTCACACCACTATAGGGTGCCTTAATGAGCCACCAGCCATCTCCTGTAGTTATAATGCTAGTCATTTGACGTAGGGGAGAATAATTAGAAGGCTATCGTTTAGCAATGGAAATTTTCCAGCTGATGATTTTGATGATGATGATGATTATTAATACAATTTCACTAAAGCAATGGAAAACGTAATTTAACGACAAAGACGTTAACAATAAAATGCAATGACAACTGCAAAGGGTGAGTTGTAGGGCATTGCTTAAGGGCTGTTGGAGACAGGGGTCAAACATGGGTTTAAGTGGACGATTGATTTGACTTGGCACGTACGAGAATCGATGCTTGGGAGAAGTTTAATGCTTTCTATAATAACATTTGTGATCTAATCAATAATATTGTAAGAATTTGTGTTTGGACTGTGTGGGTTTTTGAAAGGTTTTAAGCGAAGAAACAAAAAAGGAACAAGTATTCGAAATTTGAGTTTGTTTGTTTATGTTATAGATTGGCATTTTGAAATAGTAATATAATACTAGTAATATACAGATCATTTTCAAATATTATTTTTTTACTAAGACGATCCCTTTCCGATTATAAATTCATTAAAAACTATAGTACTTTTTTTAAGCTTGGGGACTATAGTTAGCGAGGGCAGAATTTTGAGACTAATTGTGTAAAAAAAAAATGTCTAGAAAAGTAATATTATATTATATATAAGTATATGATATTTGGATTATTATTAATGCATCTATGGAAGTTTGTTTAATAAGTTCACTGCTAAAGGCATTATGATGTGTTCTAAAAATAGTTTTACGAAAAATAGAAAGAAAATTAGAAATAACAAAAAAGGAACAGCTTCTTTTGACTTACACCACACAAAGTTACGCAGGGAAAATGTAGCGAAATTATTTGGCAAGCTGCCAAACCTCTGCTACCTACAGCCTTTGGGTTTGTCGTCTTTATTATAGACTACTTCTTACAACCAGTTGTGGCCTTTTCAACTAAATGTTAAGTATGGACTTCAATTGGTTTTTGTAAAAGTAGGTTTTATTATAAAAATCTTGCCTTGTTTATCAATTTCGACACCCAGATCAGACAAAGTATTGATAAGTTTATTAGATTGACAGATAATTCTTATAGCAGCACTTTTTTTTGAATGTAGCTTTAATTTGATCATGGTATGAACTAAGATGTTTTCTTCCTTAAGACCTAGTAACGTCTAGTACTAGACTAGATGTGACTAGATCTAATTTAATTATTATGTTTTCGGCTTACCCATATAATAATTTGACGAGATACTCGACTAGTTTCAAGCCATACTACTGGCGACTACTCGGCGAGCAGCATTTCCCGTATCACGGAATGCTGCTCATGAACATGGACCTCTAGCATGGCTTGAAACTAGTCGAGTATCTCGTCAAATTAGTACGAGAGTAAGCCGAAAACATAATAATTAATTTAGAATGATCTCACGGATAGATCTACTTTAGTAAGTTTGTATAGTCTAGTTTCGAATTTGCTCTATTCTAAGAATATTGCATAGTTATGGAAAACATCGTTAATAGTTTATTTGTTGAATCTTTTATCTTTGTATTCCAATCTATGCTTTGGAACGAGCAATAGCTTTACTAATGGGCAGACCGAAAGACACTTTTTATCTTTAAATCGTTTAAAAGTGCCTAAAATTGTCTAATTGAAATGAACGAGTTCACTTTGACTTTGGTTTATATTATTGTCCTTGAGAAAAAAAGGGTAACGTGAAAAGACGTGTTCTAGAGTGAAATAATAATATGTCTTATAGTGGCCCTGAGGTTAAGGTACCTACACCTGCTTCTCATTCATAAGGATACTGGTTACCTGACAAGAACTAGTGTGGCTTTGCCGAGTTATATGTTTTTTGTAACTTTTAATAAAAGAGAATAAAACTCGATGTAAAAAGATTAGATTACTTGATGTAAAAAGAAGCATTTGTTAAGGAGGTAGCACTTATGGCTTATGATATGAAACAACAAACGTGAAATAACTATTGAATGGTCAAAATGGAATTAGTTTTTTTTTTTAAAAAAAACTTTGCTTCACATTAGGATTTTCTCCTGTGTCGTGGATGCGTTATAAACATACAATTTTACATGCACATCACACCCAGACCCGGAACAACAATATGTAGATCAGAAGAGTTGTTCCGTGCAGGGATCGAACTCGCGACACGTCGCGCGACAGCCAGTTGCCCAGCCACAGCGCCAACCGTGTCGTCAATCACGGTATTTTATTATTTAATCATCAGTATTTTATTTTTAACAAATTTAGGATGGAGAAACAGAGCTTTCTTGCTCTGTTTCTATTAATTAAAAGACAAATTACAGACTTCAAAGTATCGGGCCTATAATAATGACTTTGATTTTCAAATAATCTCGTTTACTCAGACATAACTGTTAAATATCTACTAAAACCAAAATTCCTTTGAGGTCAATATATTTTTAGGTCACTGTCAGAATGTTACCTTTTACCTTAATATTATTATTCACATTTCATCTCCAAATTACTTGTAATGACTAAAACTTTTAAAGGTTAAGACTTCAAAGATAAAATCAAGGTAAATAGCTTGTGAAATTTATAACTTTGATCTTAAATAGTTTTTATATTCAGTGTTTATCTTTTTAATAGTTATTATATCTTTCTTCTGAAATTATGATACTGAGTTTAAAGACTCGTCTATTTTGCAGTCAGTATGTTAATATGTCTATGTAGATTGTATGTGGGTTCATAACTTTATGGAAATATACAGAGAACCGACTTCCAACTTATATTTTAATGAGAAAATATGTTATTCTGTTGCCTTCTTG
This sequence comes from Spodoptera exigua, assembly GCA_902829305.4. Lineage (NCBI taxonomy): Eukaryota > Metazoa > Arthropoda > Insecta > Lepidoptera > Noctuidae > Spodoptera > Spodoptera exigua. Next base: position 5,008,010 of record LR824625.2, on the reverse strand, counting down.
CACTTTCCCTACTAAAACAAACTTGATATTTTGCTTAGAGTTATCTATTTCGGAGTACAAATAAGGACATAATTGACGCATTACATGTCAAACGAAATATTTTACAGGTTCAGCACTAGTGGACTGGCACAACTAGAGTGATAGAAAAATTAGTGTGCCGTTAGGTTTTAAATAAATTACACAGCGTTATGTTTTAAATAAATTATCTCCCTTCTCAAAACCTTCCCAATCTTCAAATTCCCAAAACACCATATCCACAAAACGCCGTCACGAAACTTGCAACTCTTCGGTTGTTCATTGGCGGCGCCAATTGCTTACCATCATGTAATCCGTGCACTCGTTTGCCGACGTATATAACATAAAAAAATCATATATTTCCAAAAACATAAGATAAAAAATGTTTCCTGTATTTTTTATTTCAGCTAAACACTGTACGGCATTATGAAAATAAAAATACACATACAAAACATAAAAACGTCTACATAAATCAGAATCTGCAAAAAATTAATTACGAGCCCACGTTAATCATTGAACCAAAAAAAACCAATTAACACTATATAGATCGCCAAAAAAGGTAACGATAGATTGAAAACCGCAGACAGAGTAAAAATACTCTTTTGATTATAATTCAACAAAAATGGTGCTCGGGTTTCATAAATTCATTTCTTTTTAATTTCCTATACCTGAAGGGAATCTTAATACTAAAACGTTTCTGTCCGTTCGTCTGTCTAACACTAGGGTTGTATATCATGGTCTGTTGGAGTAAGAAATTGACAGATCATGTAGGTGTTTGGGTAGCCGTTATTGTTTTCATGAGATACACCGCCTATTGAACAAGCGTATTACCTGATGTTAAGCAATCGGCGCCGCCCATGGACACCCACAACATCAGAAGAGATGCCCGCATTATGAGGATTCAATGGAAAGGGATATTGAACCTCCGGTAACCTTCCTCGCATGTGAAAACTCATCGCTGTGGTTGCTTCATGCCAATGTTCTGTAAGGCCGAGGTATTACACCGGTCGAGCTGGAACATTCGTGCTGACGGATGGCCCTTCCACACTTATCACCTCACCACCATATAACAGCAAATTCTTAAAGCAAAATATATATTTTAGGATCCCCATACAACACACTCAATTGTTATTTTGGGAGAACTCTTATTATATTACTCAGACTCTAACTTGGCTCGTAAGTTTTTTAATTTTTTCTTAGAATAGTTTTTTGATTAATGGCGTCAGTTTTCGCTCGCCTTTGTTTTTTAACTACTCTTTCTAACCACTCTTTGATGGCCAACAGTCTGTGCGTGCCCTAATTATTTTCCGTCATTATAACAATGAATATTTTTCAAGTTAATTTTATGTTAATCTCTTTTTTCTTCTTTGTTCTAAATCTTAGTTGGCCCATTAAACTTGGAATGAATAATTAAATATCACGTTACTAAGTGTCTGTCATGTTTGCCGATAGTACTTAGACCTCTCTGCAGATTTTGTTATTAGATTTTTAAACTTACTGTTTTGATAAGAAGTCGAAAATACATTGAAAAATTGGACCTAACGACTTTTATACTTACTAGCAGTTTCTTTGATGTTTGAAAGTTGTAGATGGTTATGGTTGCTTATGATAGGTTAATAACGTTTACTAACGAGTTTAAAACTTTAGTAGAAGGCTGTTTGTGATGAAAGCAATTTGCGAGAATATCTAACAACTTTTATTTAGCTATTCAGTTTTTTACGACTAAATAAAGTATTCCTAAACTAAAAATTCATTGGTTTTCTTAATTTTATGACCATAAAAGCTTGTTGAGCTATTTAAAACTTCACATCGTGTTAAATTTAATAGAAGACGAGCTTTCCTAGAATCTCTTTTGTTTGAAAATTTATCCATACAAATTCGTGATATTCGTTTTACTTCGCGATTTCGTATGGCTATTGTTTGAATAAATCAATTAAGACGAATCTTATTCTACAAATTTTCTCCTTAGGATTAATGCTTTTGTTAGATTTTAATAATTTGAAATTTTGTAGAGATGTCGTGGTGGCCTTGCCGATTTATTTTCACCAGGTAATACGTATACAGATAAATAAAAAAAAAATGTGCGCCTTTGCAAATCTGTTCATTTCACTAATAGAACACTATCTCAATACACACATAAAGCCTCTTCCAAACCCTTAAACCAGGATTAACCACGATAGAATCCACCCTCGAAAACGTCCTTGAAATTCAACACAAAACAAGGTGGAAACAATTTAGAGCAATAACGTTGGGCAGGATCCCAATGTTGTACACATATAAATTACATCAATTAATATCGGCCCTGTTTACGAACCCCTATCAGGCACCCCCGTCAAAATCATTGTGAACGTGCAATAAATTTGTTTTTGTCTTTCCAACTACAAAAGGCAATGCTATGCGTGGCTGGAGATAGATTGGAATTTTGCTGTGTAGTTCCCTATTATCATGGATAGTTTGCTGGCCTTGGTTCAAATTCCAGGTTTGAAAGCGTTGGGAAAATTTTCCTTTAGGTCCGTAGAAATGCTGAGCTAGAGGTTTTAGGTTAAATTATTTTGCTGTATGTTCGAGTATATTGACTGCATGCTTCCTTCATGGGATAAAATCTTACGATACAAAAGTATGGAATATTGCCAACGGATCCCTAATGGTAAGCAATCAATGCCACCCATGTACCCACACAAGTCTTAATGACTTTTACGTGTATTGACTTCAGCATTTTGTTAGTAGTTAGAGATTTGAAGACGGCGGAAATTTAAATCTCTCCTGATTGTGCCTCCGGTACGCTTACTACTATTTACACTGCGAAAAAGATCATCATCTTAAACTTGTGTTGCGCTTATCAACTACACCAAAGAAGAAAATCCCAGTATAGTCACATCAAAATATCTCCTGCAAGTATCTGTGTAACATTTGTCTTTGTCTGAAAGCATGACAGGATACCTAAGCAAGCATGCATATATACATATATAATGAAATATATTACAAAATCTACATTCCATTGTAATTACCTTAATTAACGACCTATGCAGTACATTATTAATGCCCCCATCATATTCTCAATTACGCTACCTAGACGGTTTGACAAATGGCTTTAATCAATTACGAGATTTATCGCTTCGTTGGACTGGCAAAGGAAGTCTTGTCATTTCGGTGTTAGGATTTTTTTTCGGAGATTCGCGTTGTGTAAAAATCTTTTGGGAAATCGTATGGAATTGTGCTTAATGTTAAGATATAAAATTGTTTGTGTGACAGTCTTTAAAAAAATCTTATCCAATGAATATTAACTAGCAAAATATAACTAAAAAAAAAATATTCCATCAGATGTGTCCATAAGTCCTTAGGACTAAAATAATACACAAGAAGAAATGCGTTTATACAAACTGAATGTGTTTGATTCCACTTTACATAAATACATCCTATTAAAATATAAGGGGATACAGTAAATAAGTTTAATAGTATTAGTTTAATGCTAATCAATTTGAACCAGTTCAACTTAAAGTCGTTGAAGAGGCCTTGGACGCCTATAGGCAGTGGACATCTTCTGGTTTTACAATGATTGTGACCATGAAGAATAAGTTATCACCATCGTAAACCTTAAAATTCAAGAATAAAATATATACTACCAAAAGATTTAAAAAACCACAAAACATTTGCAGTAGCATCGTTTAAAAAACTTTTGTGTTCACGAAACACCACACAACAAGTCTGATAGGCTTTTGTTTTCATTTTATTTCGTTTTCCGCTTCTCCGGTCAGGTGGTTCCAAATGTGACTCTTGACAGACAGTTGGGTAAGCGATATAATTTGATTGTGCTCGTCTCATGACAGAGCGTTTTAATACACAAAACACAAAGAGGATAATAATAATTATGAATAGGGGTTTCGTGCAGAAAAACATTATGAAATGAAATAGGCAGGTAGACGAGACGATAGGTAATTGTTAGATTAATAAATTAAAAAAAACAAGTGTGTAGTAGTTAATTTCTCAGTTTCAGTTTATAAACAAAAAGTTGCCCCACACTAGGATTTTTCCCCATGCCATGGGTGCGTTAAGAACATGCAACAACAATTTGTGGATCACACAAAAATTTGTTCCGTGCGGGAATTGAACCCGCGACACGTTGAGCGGCAGGCAGTTGCCACTGACCATGCCAACCGTACAGTCAAAAGACAATGAATAGTAAAGAAAATGCGAAAGCGAAGCTAATACGCCGGGGCACCGCAACATCTTACTTAGATTGTAAGTGCAAAAGTTTGAAGTATGAACAGATACAACTACTAAATGGACTTTACACAGAGATAGTTTATTGTCTAGAATGACAAATACTTTTCTTCTTAGTAAAAACGGGGGCCTGCGGACAGCAAGTAAGGGTAACGCCACCCGACCAGAACCAGACCCGAGCGTACGGCGGGCAGACAGAGCTCTATAGAGCTGATCTGCAGCCGGAGTTGCGGGGCAAGCGCAATGAGGCACCGCCACCTCGGCCCAGAGCAAGAGAAGGAACGGGAGGTTTTTAGTTAGGCAGAGTCTGACACTCCCTTCCGACCAACCCTTTGCGTGCAAAGACATTTTGATGAATTGGCCTTCATCAAAAAAAAAAAAATTGTCACCAACAATGGAAAAAGTAAGCCACACAATTAGGTCATAAATATCTTTTGAATATTATGATCGGTTTCGTTGAAACAAGAAGACAAAGAGAAAAAACATGTAGCTATGCTACAAAATGTTCCTTCAATAAAAGTCAAGACTGATGAAATCGTTACGAAATTTCGAAACTGAATTATTTTCTCAAATACCTAACGATTTTTTTGATATTCGTTGTTCTATATTATATCCTACTAATAACATCTGGAGATGTCGAAATAGTTGAGGTCGTAACTAAAGTAAATTCTATTAGACTAACTCAGAGTTGGTTCAAAGTTATGACTCGAACTGAAGTTTATTTAGGCGACTACACTTTAATAGTGTTGTTGGAGAATGGAAGAAGATTTTTTTTGTTTTTTATGGAATAAGAGTAAATCGAACATACGGATGACACCTGATGGTAAGACACTTGCAAAACCAAAGAAATCACAGGCGCGTCGCCAGCCTTTTAACAACAAGCATTTTATTTTGAAAGTCGTCGGCAAACGAGCAGACAGATTGCCTGATGGTAGGTAAGTAATCAGCGTCGCTCATACAAACCCGCTACACCATAGGAGTTACGAGTGCGTTGCCGATCTTTTGGAGATTTGGGATTTGAAATAAAAACAGAGATTTAGCTCAGTAATCAAATTTGTGATCGCCCGTCGAACGATTCTGTTTCTTATCCAGTGATAGATGTTGAACCATAAAAATAATACAATAACAGTTTAGATAAGAAAGACCAACTTAGCTAACAATGTAAAAAAATGATTAAACAACTTCAAACAGTTGAAAAGAACCAGTCAAGTTCTCAAACAGAATTGTTCTTGGTAAAAAGCTAGAATTCTTACAACAACAGCGATTAAACTCAGTTTTGTATACAAGGACCTAAGCGTAAAATGTTAAAACATTTTTTTACAATAATTATGTACACGAATAACACGAAAACTTTTCGTAAAAAATATGAAGTGGTTATATTTTTTAAGGACGGGACGATATTACATTCTTTCCCGAGGCGTGGTGTGAGCGAGATCGTATTTTCTCTGTCTCACTCTGTCTCTCTTTATTTTTATTCTTATAGTGCTTTAGTGTTTAACGACAGGCTTTCGTTCGAATCTGGTTCATTCTATTCTAGAAGTCTCGACGGTGGCATTACAACTCTTTGTATATGGCATGAATATTATTAAACGAATATCAACCTTATGATTTTTTGTAATAAAGTAGCTAAAAATAGATTTTTTGACATAGCAACTGATTCTCATCAAAAACGTTGTAGAAATTTCCAGCCCAGGATAGGATATTTATATTTAGAAATTTCAATATTAGGGTTGGAAGCTGAAAATGCTCCAATTTATGTAAATACGCTAGCCTTATTTTACATTGAACGTAATCTCTTGAAAATATAAAAGCGAAATTTGTTATGTTATGAAATCCCTTACACGACTCCTCAGCACTATGGTAGGTAGGTAGGATTATAAATACAGTATACAGAACAGTTATCAATATAGTAGTCGTCTTCTCTGTGGTTTCAGCAGTATTGCCAACCAGGTTTACTGCTCGGATTGGAGTGTCACACATTTATTATGCTTCAATCAACGAGTTTGAGTGATCTAGTTCCTAACTCCGCACTATTGGGTATTCGAAAACCAAATCTGTATAAGATCTTTTGTGAAGATTTAGATAATTATCCGTTTCTCGTTTTTTGCATGAAAGTATGTTGCCAAACCTTGTAGAAGACAATATGTTTTTTTTCGAGTTAAAAGTCAAAGTCAAAGGTTTATTTCAAAAAGACTACACTATTCGCAAATTCGAAACTTCAACTTTGTGAAAATCAGTCTTTCGGTCTAGTGATCCTCTATTGAAGCTCTCTAAAATTTAGATTAACGAGCAAGAAATTCTATGGTAACCCTTTTTCAATCCGGGGAGAATTGGTACTTCCTAAGATTATTTAGACACTGTGAAGGAGAAATACATCGTTGAGAATCCTTCATTTACCTATACTAATATAATAGAGCTGTAGAGTTTGTTTGGTTCAAAGCGCTGATCTCCGGAGCTACTGGTTCAAAATTAACATTTCTTTTTGTGTTTGCTTAGCTTTGAAACATTACGTTACGAGCTGAAGGAGTAAAGCAGCGGGGAAATAGCTAGTCATTGATAATTATAAGCCAAAAATCATCAATCCGTTTATGCTGCCGCTGCGAAGTTTTGTATTTGCTGTAAAAACGAATATATCATTTCATTAAAATATAACCTCATCCTTATTTACTGAGTAACGATCAAATATATTCCTTACTATACCATAAATAGTGCTCATTGTCAAATAAATCCAAGACAAATGTTTCCTATAAGAAGATATTCCGCATCTCCAAAAAGGATTCCAACACAAAAAAGAACACTGAACCAATGTCAGCTGTTCACGAAATTTGGCTAGCCGCTTGCCCCACTTGGCAACTGACGGTGGCTCGTGTTTCCCTTTTATATTTACTACCATCTAAAAGCTATCGCCTTGTATTAAAGTGGCTAAGGGTCTTTCAGGGCAATAGTCTCCAGAAAATAATGCGTTTCTATCCAGATTGAGGTCTAATAATTATTTTTGTGGTGGATCTTTTTTTGGCATTTTTCGATTTAAATGTTGACAATATTAGAAGTGATAGTGTATATAGGAATTTAGGAAACGAATGTGAAGAATTTTATGCAAATGTAACCTTTGAAATTGTTTTTTCCACTTCGTTAAATAACTTAAAATGTGCCGAATGACAATATTTAATTATAAACGAGCCGACTCATCTTATAGTAGCAGGCTATTAACGCCACTTATGAATACGAGAACAGCAACGAATGCATTTAAAAGTAAGGGGGTTTGCAATGACACATTGGTCACGTGACCCTAAACCCCAAATCCTAGTCTAGGATTGAGCCTCCGGTAAACTCTCTTACTTGGTGTAACATCGCAAGCTTTATTTCACGCACTGGTTTTCTGTGAAGCCATGGTTTCATTCCGGTCTACTATCCACCGGCCTATATGTGACGAACTATGGCTCTCTCACACACATATTATTATAATAATTACAATTCACCTTCCACAATTAGTTAGGGTTGAAGGTCAAACGTAATAAATATGCCGGAGCCTCGGCCTGGAGGCAGAAGGAACGAGTGGTTTTTAGTCAGTAAGAGTCTGATACTCCCTCTTGCCCCGCCCAGTTTGAGTAAATTAATATGATGTTTTTCCCTTTTAGAAAAAAAACGTGTCATCAGTACAATCTTTGACTTACCCCCAATTCTATAAATAAACACCTTTATTATCTCATTAATTAGTTTCACTTGGCCGACTATTTCTACGATGGATTACGATGGATTCTAATGAAAGACAGACAATTAAAACTCCATAAAAGAACGGCAAATTAATGGATGTTAGTCTGCTAAACAATTTAGTCCTATTAGTAAAACAATTTACTAAACAAAATTAGTACCAAAAATTAGAACGTAATTTTGTTTATATGAATTGTTTGAAATTGATGGAGGCAAAGTTATTATCCAAAATTTGGGCTAATTCTATTTTAGTGAGTATTATGCTTATTAATTTTTTTGTACCTTTTTTGTTCACAAGATTTGATAGGGAATCGTAAGGTGAATTATGAAGTCGATAATGCAAAATTACGCAACAGTTCGAATAGGTTATGAAAAAATGAATTAATTTTGCAAAAAGGCCATTTAGGCAGTTTTACACGTCAAATTATATGTAAAAGAACTAGATGAAGCCGGCACTTCCAATCTGACTACTCTCAGAAGAAATGCCGAAACAAACACAGAGGTCAATCTCATTTCAAGTCAATTATTCAGTCAGTTATTCTACTAGTTTCGTCCCTTACCGGTATCTAACAATTATGACCTTTTATTTTCATCGTAACATAGTAGGATTTTCTCCTGTATCGTTAGTGCGTTTTAAGAACATAAAATTTTACTCACACCCTAAAGCCAACGGGATAAATTTATGCATCACACAAACAACTGTTCCATGCGGTATTAAAGGACTTAAAAACTAAAGTAGCAAAAAATAGTTACGTAAGTTAGCCGTATTATTTAAACAATTCAACATGCTCCACAAAATTGACATTTGTTTTTCTCATTTTGAGTATCTCAGTAATGGCATGAAATCTGGAAAAATGCCCAGTGTATGGTAAATAGACTGTCATTCTTCTAAAGCACATTGTATAGAAATGTTAGTTTTGTACATTCTTCCTGAATATAAAATTTTACTGTGTTAAATGTACTCTTTCAAATGAATATTAAGTAATTTTTGAGCGTAGTAGAGCCAAGCTTCGGCACGAATGTGTCGGGTCAACCGGAGTTATTCCATGGCGTCACAGCAAGAATTGTGTTTCACCGTTTGAGTGTGGTTACCGGAGTTCCAATCTTTTCCCTCACACAATCTTTCCAAAACCTCATAAAAAATCGTGAAAAGTGACAAAGCTTCTCGTTTTCTACACATGTAAGGAATTTAAAATGTTTATGACTTATATTCTTCTATATCAATTATTAAGAAAAATGCAATTATTCAGCATTAGATTACTATTATCGTAAAAAGCCTTTTTTTGTGGGTGTAAAATCAACAAATCACTTATTTCATCCTCTTATGTAGGGCGAAAGGAAGTGTTAGACTGTTACTGACTTAAAATCCCACCATTACTTCTCCCGTTCGTCCCGGCCTCGACCGCGATAAATGATTGCGCTTGGGTTCTGATACCACTACGTCTCGGGGTGAGTTTGTTTTTCTCCTGTCATATCCATATTCATAGCTATATGAAGTTAGAAAGTAAGAAAAGAAAATGCGTTTAATGTATTCGAAACAAGACATGAATGTCAGGACCAAAAAAATATACAAAAGTAAAACAACAATAAGAAACTTTAAAACGATTTTCTTATTCAAAATAATGACTTACACATGTGAAAAGCTTAACTAGTTCCAAGACTTCACAAGAGAACGTTTATATAAACAGAAGCTATTCATTTGACTTTCCATTAAGGGAAATACAAACGCAACCGCAAAGCAACGCTAGTGCTACATTCACACAGTGATAACCAACTTTGAAGTATCCCTACCACCATTACGGATTACGAGAACAGATAATGATGATGCTAATGGTCTTTGATTTTAGAGATCAACGCGGTTTTGCTTTCGGATCCCATCAAGCTTTGTGTCATTCAAACACAGTTTAGTCATGTTTCCAGCAATATCAGGATTGGATAATTACTCGTCTACCCGACAGTCCGAATAGAGCTTAGGTTTATCGAAGGATCTAGATTAATGTCGACGTGAGTTTACGTGACACACAAATATGGGACGTACGTGGATGGGAATTGGCGGTTAAGGATTAGTTAGGAGACAAAATGGCGTAATATCTGTCATGTTTGCTTGCAGTTTAAGATTAGAGTTTTGTTATTACCTCTGTACCATAGACATTTAATATTTATTGAAACTGAAGTCGTATTGACTGCAATATTGATTCTGCATCAGGCAAAAAGAATTTTAGGAGTTTTACGGAGCCAGGAAGTTCGGCGATGTTTCCATGCTTCGGAAAGTACATAAAGACGTTAATCTTACTGCTGACCTCTAGCTGGTTGGGTCAACATACCGCTCCATCGAATTCAGAGAGTGAATCTGTGTTTGCACACACACTTGTTCACTTCATATAGTATCTCCCTCTCCTGTATAGTAGGCAATTCTAGTTAGACAGACTGGCCACGATGATAGAGATCGAAAAGGAGGTTTAGTTTATAAAGTGTGTATATCGGTATCACAGGACTTTACATAAACAGCACAGTCCACTATCAGTATGTATGTATGTATGTATGTACACATTCTATTAACGGGCTGCCAATAAATTAAAAGTTGCTTTCATAATGGTTGGCTAGGTTAGAACTAATCACCATCAGAAATAAACAGCAACCAGAATTGTACAGCGATGTGTGTTTTTTGTTTAGTTTGGTAAATATTAGATACTTGGGACTTATATTAAAAGAAAGGTGAACATATTTTCTCCGTCGATAAAATAAAAAACATATTAAACATTTTTACATATTAAATTTATCATTATCTAATTCTATCAAAAATGTTTGTAAATTTCAACAAAATCTTAACACGATGGTAAAGGGATCTTGTCCAGTCTTAAACATAAACCATTTTGGGGTGTAACCAAAAACAACGCGGACGAAGGTTCTGTGGCTAACCAAGGCTACATTAAGCGATGACCGTCGACCGGCGTCATTGCCCGTAACCTACGCTAAGGACCCGGGCGATAAATTCGAAAATTTATACACTCCGAAGTAGAGGTTTATTTAATAAAGTTACGCTCCAAACTTGAGTTGCTCTAGCCAAGCGATAAGCATCGGCGGAGGAAAACTTTTCCTCCGATAACCATTAAATTCAGAAACAGATTTTGGAATTCTTGACAATGTATCGAATTATATTGGAGAAGAAGAAAGTTGCGTAACAGCCATGGCTGTATTTTTTGCGCAGTATTTTTAAATATATGTGGGTTTTTTCCATGATCGAAAGTGTGGGTGTTTTGTTGTTATAAGTATTAATACACGAACAAATTTTCAATACAAAAATATACTAATAAATTTGTTTCGATTCAAATATATCATGTCTAAAAGGGTACATTGAATATAGAGGAATGACTAAGTCATCCTTGAAATACTACTAATAAGAAATATTACTTACGCTTACTACTATAGACTTCCTGTCTGACAATTTCTCACGTCACCCGGCCTTTTTTAGTAAGAAACATCTTTAAATTACTTTTACCAGTCTAATACTAACTAAAAACTGTCTTGTTCTTTTGCCTGCAACAAGCATGAACACTGCAAATCATTGCGTTGCAATTTGCGGCGTGCACGGTACACAGACCTCGTCCAGAACTGGCGAAGTAGATGGCTATCCCTCAAAAATATGTATATGCTTTTTACATAAAGTTACAAAAATTCTATCCGCTGTGGATCCATAAACTAACCTTTGTAAGGGTAGGCCATGATGCGGAGTGAGAGGAACTGGGACGCCGTCTTCTCCTTTTGTGAAACAGTCATGCTCGCAAAGAGAGAGGCGGCCCGCGTGAGGGAGCAATCCTCCTCCTCACGCCCAAGCAGCCGCAACTGACGACACTACGGGCGTCGGGGATCAAGGGACGATCTCCGGTCACCGTAAGCACGGGCCTGCGGTCGGCGAGTAAGGGCAGCTCGCCGCCCGACCAGAACCAGGCCCGAGCGTACGGCGCGTAGCGTTCCGCGCGCGCCTCAAAGAGCCAACAGACCACCACAGACGGGGCCCTAAAGGGTTGATGTTCAGCCGGGGTTGCGGGGTAAGCGCAATGAGGCACCGCGACCTCGGCCCAGAGCAGGAGAAGGAACAGGGGGGTTTTTAGTCAGTAAGAATCTGACACTCCCTCCCGCCCGCGTAGCCCTGGGCGGGAGAAGACATTTGATGATTTTGCCCTCACAAAAAAAAAACCTTTGTAAGGGTAGCTTTCCTTACACGTGCTTGTAAAAAATGAGCACAAAAAAGACAATACATGTTCCTAGTTACGGAAAACGTTAGAACCGAAAATAATTATTTCGTGGAATTCGAAAACTAAAAATAGAAACCCAGGGAAAATTGCCATTGTAAAAATAATTAAAATTGTATTTATAAAAAAATAAAAGAACATTTTTAGTAATTTTGCCAATCAGGATAAAGTTTGTAATCTAAGTCTCATTTTGCCGTTCGCTCCTAATTGTATTAAATTCAAATTTTTTGCCGACGGCTTTGTATTAAGCATCAAGTACCGTTGTTTTTATTTTGGTATAATTGAGGTTGGCTTGTAGCTATATATAGATTGGAACTATATTAAAATCCATTCCACAGTTTTTGTGTAATGTGGATACAAACATAAAGATGGACAAAATTCGAAAATGTTGTGGTTTTGTTGCTGCTCTGTCGAAAAACCTCTCAATCTATTAATTTTTGACCGTGGAAAATCATGCCTTGACTTCTGCCTTTATATAGGGAAAGAACTGTTCAACTTTAACTGGCTGTAAACCGCCCTGTTCTTTCTCCTGGTTGGAGTCAGGGACGCGTTAATCCTGGCTTGACCGGCGGCGTCTGTGCTAGTCTCAGGATTTTGTTTCTTTATCTGCAGTATCTATAGATATTTATTGTTAAAATAAGTTGTTTTCTGTTTTCAGGTACATAATATCGTCTATTAACCTACATTTTTAAGGATATGGTATGTATGTCTTTATTAAAATACTAGCCGCAAGTATAACGAACTAAGTGATTGCTTTTTGTTTGGATATTGAGCAAACAAGCTTAAATAAGATTGCTGCGGTCGCAATATGGCAAAAATGCTACTGAAAAACAACAATTTTGTGAAACAAGGAACCATAACCACGCTTGTGCAACCAGGACTTGAGACAAGCTTCTTTTACAATCGAATACACGATTCACTTATGAATACTATGAAATGATTAATAAAAACTTGAAATAGAAAAATATTAAAAATGGATAGGGTAGTAGTAATCATACACTTAGCAACTAAACTGTTAATTTTCGAACAACAATTTAATCAAACATCTTTATTTCTCTTCTCCAAAATACGAAAAAAAACCAACAGCAATATTCAAACATTAGGTACTAACTTAGCGAAACAAAGAAACATTTTGCCTTTGCGAAAACATCAAAAGAATGTTTAAAAAAAGTCTCATTAAATAAATACTTTAAGGGGTCTGTTAACAAATAAAAGCAGAATACCGTAAGGAACACACGTCAAAAACACAAATCACGTAAACCAGAGAGAGAGCCCTCTAAAATTGTACGAAGAAAATATCCAATAATAATTCTCTAAGGAGTAATTAGCAACGATTAACTTTTAGTCTTTGTTTTAAAGGAAATATTTTTACTGCTATATTTTAAACGAATTGGACATCGGAACAAATGGTTTCAGGAAGTTTTCCTAAGTCGGGCAAAGTGATGTTGTAGTAAATGTAACTTAGGTAGAGAGCTATGTAGTCATGTTGCCTACGGACACCTGCAACGCCAGAGGAGTTACGAGTGCGTCGCCGGCCTTTTAGGGAATATAGGGTTTCGGAGCTTTAGGTTTTGGTGAGGTATACGGGGAAGGTGATGGAGTAGGGATTTTAGGCCTCCGGTAACTTTACTCACACGGCGAAACACAAAGCTGTGGTTGTTTCAAACCAGTTTTCTCGGAACTTGTGGTATCATTGCGGTCGATGCGACTCATTCGCACCAAAGCTTGACTCTCCCTAAATAATTTATATAAAGACATCCATCTTTGGTAACATTTTTGGATCCACAACACTCCCTTGGTTCTAACATGCGCCTTTATATGCCGGAAGGCATTAAAGCTAATTCGATGATATATCAACTTTGCAAAAGTTCTAACGTGGGTAAACTCAAGTAGACTTCGAAAATAACGATACTGGAACTCTTGAGGATATTTCTTGGAGTACAGATAAGTTGCTATAAGATGATAATGTATTAAGTTGACAACGACTTTAAGTAACGTCTGTTGTTTAGAAAAGATTAACAAAAATATATCGTCCTTCAGTTTAAATATTTATTGATTTAACACTAGATAGAGTACTAGACAGTGCTACTTATTCTTTATTAGTCCGTTGAACTAACAAAGAAGGAACTAGACGAGTTAATAGTTATAAACTCAATGTATTTGACATCCAGGTACATGCCTTCTTTTTTAAATAGGTCTTCTTCAAGACTTGTCACGATTTCTATCATGATTGTGCTTAGCAGCTATGATTTTATTTTACATTATATTTTATATATTCTTCTGACAACGTCTATTTGCTATACTACGAGCTGCATGCACGAGTATGCTACAGAATAGTTTTTTTGGTTGATAACTATCTTGGAACAGAGACTTATGCATGTGAATGTATATTGAAAACGCTTTACTTGTTTCAAGTTACAACAGGTCTCTTTATTCACGAGCAGCGTGCTCGTTGCGGTCACGTCGCGTAGGCGAGGCAATATTATTTAGCATGTCACTGCTGAGCAACGGCCTCTTCTCACATGGAGAAGGTTTGTGTTTTAATCACCAGGCTTGCCCAAGGCGGATCGGTGATTTCAAACTCATAATTATGTTTTAGTATGTCTCTCAATAATACTTCCTATGCTTTTATACTCCCTAACGTGGTTGCAAAGATAGAGCAAATATATTTCCATTCGCTCTTACTCATCCAATAGACCACACGCAGTTTCTAAGTTTGTTTAGGTTGTCCTTTCCTAGCCGGGTTCTGAACTAAATTTAATTTTGTATAATTTTACTTAAGAGCCTTATATTTGGCTGGTCCCATGAAGAGAGCTCGACTCTCAGGGGCAATGTTTTCAAATAGCTTAATTTTATTTTAAAGTGAGGTTTCTTGTTTTCTGCGGTAATCCTAAATGTGTGGATTGTGGTCACAAATTGAGCGGCGATTGTCTAGACTGGGAAGGGGACAATGACCGAGAACGGGTTTTCTTTTTTGGAAGGAAGCTTGGAAATGTATTGCTTTGTTGGATTTGAAACTATAATTTGTTACTGGGGTTTGGCTTTTATCCATAGTTAATTTATAGAATCAGGCGTTACTTTGCGGAAATCCATGACATTAAATGTTAGGGAAAATATTTAGTTTTAATTCCGCGACAAAAATCCAGGCTTGTTGCAGGATGCAATCCCACTCCTATGCAATCATGCATATGCACATGCAGCAAGGGTCCCACCCTCCCGCCCACATGTATATGCACACATACACAAAACGGAAAAACATGCCACGCAATCAAACCTATACTTGACACGTGTTTCGCCCCTCCACAGGGCATCCTCAGGAGATGTTGACTCGACGAGCGCTCGGCTGCGAATGAGCTAGTACGACAGCTCTCGCCTCTTATATAGTGTCGTGATGACACATAATCGATACAAACGTCTTTGTATCGATTGCATCGATTACACAATCGATACAATCGACACAAACGTCATTGTGACGCCTGCATCGACTATGATCTACCTGTAATCACGCTTAAAAGAGGGGATGTAATTAAGTTTGTTTGCTCATTCAACAGTGTAAAATTACTATTATTATTATGTTTGGAGATTTCTAACTGCTCCAACACACACAACCGGAAATTTTTATCACAAACATGCAGAATAGTATACGTGTTATTGTCGCTCAAGGAATGGCCGGTGTCAATTAAATGTTTAGCGAAATGTGACTTGTCTGGATGGCCATTCCTGTAAGCGGCAATATGCTCCTTAAATCTAACCTCAAAAGTCAGACAGGCCGTAATTTTGTGGGTCAGACAGGCCGTAATTTTGGCCGTCTCGAAGCTCTTCGAGAAGCTGCTGCTGTTGCACCTGCGACCCCACCTCCAGCCACGCGTCGAACAGTTCGGCTTCAGGGCGGAACACTCCACCACCCTGCAAGTCGCGAGGGTACTGCACGACCTGGCGGCCGCGCGTAACAAGCGTGAGCGCGCCGCGGCAGTATTCCTCGACATGGAGAGGGCCTTCGACCGCGTCTGGCATGCCGGCCTGCTCAGCAAGCTGGCCACATCTACTACTCCTCGACGACTAGTCAAGATCGTGGCCACCTTCCTGCACGGCAGAACCTTCCAAGTGGCAGTGGAAGGCGCCCTGTCGACCGAGCGGACCATCAGAGCCGGCGTGCCCCAGGGAAGCTGCATCTCTCCCGTGTGCGACTGCGTGTACACGGACGACATCCCCGTCGTGGACGGCGTCAAACTCGCCCTGTACGCCGACGACGCCGCCTACTACACGACGTCGCTGAATCCCAGGCACGCAGTAGTCAAACTACAGCGCGCCCTAGATGCACTCCCTGAATGGCTGGAGAAGTGGAGACTGGCTGTGAACGTGGCCAAGACACAAGCACTCGCCGTGGGGATCATGAAGCCGACACCCATGACGCTGATGGGAGAGCAGGTCCAGTGGGCGCCGAGCGTTAAATACCTCGGCGTCAAGATCGACCGCTCGCTCTCGATGACGCCCCACGTGCTGCAGGCTGCTGCTCAGGCGCGCGCCGCGCGTCACCTCCTGCGCCCGGTGCTCAACTCGGCGCTGCCGCTCCGTGCGAAGCTCGGCATCTACAAGGCCTACATTCGGACACGGCTCACCTACGCCGCCCCGGCATGGTACGCGCTCGTGTCCGAATCAAACAAGAAACGCCTCCGTGCGCAGCAGTCGCTGACGCTGCGCACCATCGTCAACGCCCCGCGCTTCGTACGGAACGCGACCATCGCCCGAGACCTCGGCGTAGAAAGCATCGACGCCTTCGTGCAGCGCCTGAGCACATCAATGTTCGACCGCTCCGATCGGTCGCGGCACGACCACCTCCGGGAGCTGGCGCCATACCACCGGCGCCCCCCTGACGGCCTCGGCCTCCCGCGAGACCTGGTCGCACCGACCGACCCATCGGACGCCGCGTGAGTCTCCCGCCCGCCCGCGTCAGGCCGGCTGGTAGAGACTCCGCCCACACCGGACTCGACCACGCGCCGCTGACAGCTCGCTGCTCGCCGGGCTCGCCCAGGCTCGAGCGCGGCTCCTAGCGGCGCCAACCACTGGACACGACCGCGCGCCGTCAACAGCTTGCTGCTCGCCGGGCTTGCCCAGGCTCGAGCGCGGCTCATGATGGCGCCACCCACATGACACGACCACATCGGGCCCCGCAAGAGGCCCGACCATTCCAAGGACCTCGCCTGCTGTTGCAGGCAGCGAGCGATACCGCCGAGACAGGCATCGGCCTGGATCGCGCGACCTCACGCCCCCAGCCGGGGACGGTGAGAAGACCCGAACGTCGACGTCGTACTAGCTCATTCGCAGCCGAGCGCTCGTCGAGTCAACATCTCCTGAGGATGCCCTGTGGAGGGGCGAAACACGTGTCGAGTATAGGTTTGATTGCGTGGCATGTTTTTCCGTTTTGTGTATGTGTGCATATACATGTCACCCTTGCTGCATGTGCATATGCATGATTGCATAGGAGTGGGATTGCATCCTGCAACAAGCCTGGATTTTTGTCGCGGAATTAAAACTAATTATTTTCCCTAACATTTAATTTTATCCATAGTTTTTTAACACTATGGCACATACTAGACTAGCGATTATAATGATTGTGATTGTGAAAAAAAAACCAATTTTATAAAGCAGCAAAGTATTTCGTTGGATTATGGAGTCTATCTTTTAATTTAATTTAAAAATCACTGAGTAACTAGACTTAATAAGTTCAGATTTAATCAAATCAATTATATCAAAATAACAATGGTGTAATATCAGTCTCACGAATAATAGTTCTAAAATTGTATCTGCAAATACATCATACAAGCATAATACATAAACCACGACAGCAAAAGCCCACAGATAACGACGTGTTACCAAATCATTAATTAAACCATCCCAGTTGTTGTACGAACATCAAAATTCACAAAACCATGTATCGTTACGTACCGACAATCACAATCTGGGAATGATTTAATATTTGTTATATTATCGTTTATTAATATGAGATGATATAACCATATTTGTAATTAAGCATTATAATATTTACTTGTCAGAATGGCATACGTTGATGAATTCGGTAAGGTTTTTTTCTGGGATGGAAAATCTAATTACTTTTCTCGCCTAAGGTTTGGCGAGAAGGAGTGTCAGACTATTCCTGACAAGAACCGCTCATTCTCTTGCTCCAGGCCGAGGCTGCGGTACCTTAGTTGTCACTAAGGTGCTACCCAACAGTTACAGTGCTGCCTGCTACTTTGATTCCTAGCAAGGCGGTAGTTGCGGGGTGTTCACTAGGACGCTTTATTTTAATATACAAAAAAAAAATGTCAATTAACATTGCATTGATACTAAACTGAAGATAACGACGCTACTGGTCTATCGCAGCAGTAGGGGCAGCCTGATATGCAGTAGTGCTACCACCAAATTGTTGCCGCGAGATTTTTGCCTAGCTAGGAAGCTCATTTAAGCGTGTTACATGTGTGTGTGTAAACATTTGAGTATGTAAATGAAAATGTATCATGAACGTGTTATATAAAAACATGTCTGTTCGTTTGCTTTTTGCATTAACCGCCGTCCCGTTTCTGTATCACCTAAGGCTCGCCTCGTAGAATATGCTATAGGCATTAAGTCTTCTTATGCACCGAACGACAGGGTTTACGGTAACCTCACTCGTATAACAAAACTTAACGCTTCCGTCTTTACACGAAAGATCTCTGTATGTCTGAGTCTCTCACAGTTCAAAATTATTCCCTATTTCATCTGTATAACGTTTAATATCTCCAAGCTCTCTAGCTGCTTCAAGAAATAAAACCAAGATTCTGACATCATTAATACTATCTTCAAACTTACACACAAGTTGCTTGTTACAATCCACGTTTAACAGACATTGTTATCTACCCCTCTGAAGTAATCCTTTACAAGTTAAATTATGTCCTCATATCTTAGACTGCTCACTTCAAAATGTTCTTGAGTAATTGTTAAAGTTTCTGTTTCATTGTTTTGTTTAAGACTAACTAGTTGTGAACTATTGCAATTTCTATGTGAATGTTCTGTTATATATTTTGAAGTGTGCTCTGTGTTCGCAGATTCGGTTGCTATGTCGACTTGGCTGATTTGATTTTAATTGTTCTACGACAATTTAAACATTTGTCGTGTTCGTATGCTTTGATGATTTGACGTTTCCTTTGTGTCATGTTTAATTATTATTGAGTTTGAGTTTCTTCGATTGTAGTACAAGTATGAGCATGTTTTACTGTTAGTAAATTTTATCACTTCTCCTAAATTAAAGCAAATTGCTTATTTACGCAAATAAATATATCATATCATATCTTAAAGAACTTATTTAAATTACAACGCTGCTACATTGTTAATGATAGTTCGTGTAAAACGATGACCTGCGAAAGTCATACTTTTGAAATAATCGGATATATCGAAGCCAGCAAAATATCTCAAACCCTTAAATTTCTGTAAGATTTTTGTCATACATGTAAATTTACGACTGCACGTTTGGTGCGGTGGCTGGGCAACTGGCTGCCGTGCAACGTGTCGCGGGTTCGATTCCCGCACGGAACAACTGTTAGTGTGATCCACAAATTGTTGTTTCGGGTCTGGGTGTCATGTGTATGTGAAATTGTATGTGTGTAACCGCACCCACGACACAGGAGAAAATCCTAATGTGGGGCAACGTTTTTTCAAAAAAAACATAAAAGATTTAAATTTAACAAGACAACATCGAAGCTTTTTATAAATTTTACATCGTTATTTACTACTTGAAAAGTGCGGATAGCATGTTATGTAACTCAAAGGCTTACAACAACAATAACACCTCGTTCCTCACGGTCTATGTCAAACATTTAAACCTCTATTGTATTTCTTTTATCTTTCTCCAAGGAACCCTTAACAACAAACACACTATTCTTTTTGAGAATTTTAGTACCTTTTAAATTATCTTTTAGATTATTTCTTTCTATATCATTAATTATTTCTAAACTGCTGTTTGAAATTGAAAACAAATTAAAAGGTGATGAAAACACGATATGTGTTAAGCTTTATAATTATTAAATTTTCCTGTTTCTGATTGTTTTGACATTGAAGTTTAGGCTAATAGTGAATTAATAAATATTTCCTTAAATCTTAAATGTAGATAGATAAAATATATTTATATGATCCTGAAGTACAGTTATACTTGTGTCGTGTCTTAAAATTAATGTTCACCAAGAATGCAAAACGTAATTTTGTTTCGATTCTAAGCTTAAACTCACTTAAACACCAAGTGTCGAAAATAGGCATATCTACAACCTTATACAAAAAAAACTATGTTAAACATAATTGAACCTAAATTACTAGTCTACCATAAATCACTCACAAGCGTCTATTACCACAATACACTCCTCATTATCCATAACAAACCAGAATAAAAACACTCATAAAATTTTTACAGCGGTGAGAACACCGTATATTTCTTTTATTGGTCCATCTTCAACAACAGTACTCTACGTATAACATTGGCTGTGGTCATTACAACGTGTTACTACTTCGCTCTTGAGATAAATAACGTCACATAGCAAAACAAACACATATAACACACAAACTTGGTCGAAAACAAGAAATTTCTCGTCGAAAAATAACAATTTTGTTTTGACAAGTATTCCCTTGGTGTGGCTATTTCTCTTGAATTTATACTTGATGGAGTTTGGACGTAATAAACTGTGTTGTAATCTCTTAATTAAATTTGAAGTCTTATCTGTAGTGATTATATAGTTTTTGTGCTTTAGTCTACTGTCTAATAAATCTTCGGAATAGTTGTGTTAGTACTCAGCTGTCTTGGAAAGAATAGTGCCAGTGTACTAGAGAAAAATACTGACCTATATAGCGTTGTTCGTTATTATTAACTTGGTGGTCTTCACGCACATTGTTATGCTGTAATAATATGAGCCCTTTTGTTATATTTCCTCTTGTTTCTATAAGGATTGACTATGTAATAATCTGATATTTTCTTTAGCTTCCTTTTCTTGAATGATTCTAGAAGCTCTCACTTGAAAAGTATATCTTCAATGATTTTTTGCTTGCTTAATGTGTCGCTTAGAATACATCTCGACATGAAATGCTTTGTAAGTCATATTGAAGGTACAGGATAAGTGATGAATAGTCCGTAGTAGGTCTTAGTAACCAATTGAAAAATAATTATCATAACAAAATTTTGTTGCCAAGTAGATGGGACCATTTTCTTTGTGCAACCTGATGGGAACGTTTTTCTTTTCTTGTTTGTTCCTTTCTAAATAAACTTATTATTTCAAAAATATCTGTTTTGCTCATGGCTCGCAGTTTGTTTTGACAGCTATGACGTCACAACTTTGTTGTAAGTTGAATTGTTTTCGATTGGGATGTTCAAGGACTTTGTTTTTCTTTTCGAATTCTTTGTAGTCGTAGTGCGGGATTTGGATAATATTGCTCTGTTTATGGTAATAAGTTGGACCCTTATTATTATATGGGTCTAACAACATTACTAGCGTAAAATTGTCGGGTAAATACTTCTGTGTCTTCTTTTGCAGTGGTAAAAAATAGTGATAGCTTTTGTTGTAGTATAAAAGTAACTTATGAACTTTTTGGTGATATCTGAAGTTTTAAAGTGGTTTTATTTAAAAACATAACACACAAGCATAATAAGATACAGAAAGTTCTACTAGGTTTTATAAATTGCTTGAATGAATTTCTTTATACTATAAGAGTCGTGTTTCATTCAGAGAACTGCTCTGCGCAAAATTCGGTCACAAAAAATCTTAAACAAATAACTCAATTTTATGATGTAGGTAATAAATCTAGACATCAACAGAATCGACAGCACAACAGCATTGCAGTATCAATTACAACAGTAATAAACAATTCAGTGCGGAGTGACTTGTAATAACTTGTTTATGAGCACTTAACTAAAAGCACTAAGCGTTAAAATTTCAAATTTAACGTTTTATCCAATAAAAATGGCATTAATAGTGACATTTATGCCGAATACAGGTTGAAATCGATGGTCGTTAAATTTTTCAAGTACTTCATTTGGTTGACTTGGCGGTGTTTTAACAATTTTAACGCGAATTTTATAATGTCACACATTTAATCACAAAAAGGAAGGATTTTTTTTAGTGACATAGTCATCAAATGGCCTCTTGAGCCCTGGGTTCAACGAGAGGGAGTGTCAGTCTCTAAATGACCAAAAACCACTCTACATCTTCTCTGATCTAAGCCAGGGCTGCGGCACGATATTGTACTTTTAACCGCAACCCCGGGAGGGGAAAGTAACAAAAGGTGCTATTTATTGATGATTCACAATGAATCCCATACAGTGGGAGATAAACCTCGTACCAGGTTCTAGCCTCTGCGATTTTACACTGAATTTTAACAAAACTTGAAAGAAAGAGCCTTAATACGTTAAACGCCAAGGGGGTCACCGATGACCTTCGTCAGCGAAGGATTTGCCTTCAACAGTTTTCTGTCGGCAGTCAAAGGTTTAAGGTGTCCTGTTTCTTAGACCAGCATTAAAAACCTAATAGTATTTGTATTTCAACTAGAGAATTATAGTAGACAGTTACGTTACTCTTACAAAACAGTCTAAGCAAAATAAAAACAATAAAATCATAATTCGAAACTCAACGCGCGTAACAAAAATGACCATTTTCTTCCTCACGGCTGTTAAACTTTGTCCAGCCTATCTCCCAAACAAACAGACCCATTTTATCACAAATGTTACTTTTACACGTTGAAATATTAATAACGATTGTATAAATTCCGTCCCCAATTCCTCAACCGATAACATAGTGAATAAAGTTTCCCTAAATTGCTTTCATTTTGGATAACTTGAGGATATATTGTTGAAAGTTTTCTATTAACGTTGAACAAGTATTATCCTGTTGTAATTTGTTCAAAACGCAAAAGGGACCGGAATAATTTTGCTTAAAGATAATATCAATACGAAATTTTACAAAGATGGTTTTGGGCAGTTCATTTAAGATGATTTATCATGGTCTAAGTGAGATGTAAAACAGTGCTTTGAATGACGATGGATCAGATTATGAAAAATGCGACAAAACGACACAAAAGGCAAGGAGTGGTGAATAGCGAACAATTAGGACAAAAGATGAAGAAGCAAATGATTAAGAGTCAAAAAATTTTCATACAATCATTCGTTCGTTGCGCTCAATTTCCTTGTAAGAGGAAAAAGGTCTCTGAAAAATGGTCGAGTTTCCAATGTTCATAGTGCTTACCTACAATTTGATTCCCCTTAAAAATGGACTGCCTCATTTGGCCTAGTGTCTAATGTTTTTAATGCCTATTATTATTTACCTGGATTGATGTTCAATTTAAAGGGGTGTTTTTGAGCAATATGTAATTTAACTAATTTAGCCAAATAGTTTGGTTTGTTCAGCCTAATGACTCCTGCCGCTTTCGGTGAAATGAGGAAGATTCTCTCTCTTATTGACTGAAAACCATCTATGTAGTTCCAACTTGTGCTCTGGTTCGGAAATTTGATGCCCTCTATCCAAAACCCCTAATATACTGTGGAACTTGTATTTGTGTTCAGTAATCTTAAATCGTGGAAATATTACTTAATATTCACCGTCGCAGCATATGGTTTTCTGTAACGTAATTGTAATATTAATTAACGTAATATTAATTTTTCCGTGAATAATTTACTTAATTTGTAAGTCATTGGATAAACAATTTAAAACTTAATTCAGAAACAAAATGAATACATTCCCTTTGCTAATTTAGAATAAAAAATTATACGTTTGAATAAATTAGTAGTCTGTTTCGTTCGGAGCACTTCGAAATTTTCCTGTTTTCCGACCAATTAGCCTAATTGAAAGAAGGATGGATTACAAAATAACGCCTCTAGCCCTTGTAATGTATTTGTTTGGGAATTCAGGTGTCGTCGGAATCCTTCCTTAGAATTTTAGATTATATTACCATTAATGTACTGACAGAAATGTGTATTAAGGATTACACCCTATGTTTTAAAGTTTTTGTTTTCGTTTCATAAAAGGTATGAACATATTATACATATTTACTAATTGTCTTATGCCTTAAAGTTAGGCATTTGCAACCGATCTATTCTGAGTAGTAACCATCGTGATACATACTTTTTTTTTCAAATTACGACTTATTCTCGTGGTTCAACTGAGAAAAGCTCTACTAGTTTCAAGACTCAACGGGACTCTTATTCATAAGCAACGTGCACGTCGCACTACCAACTGAAACTAGAAGAGATTTTCTCAACTGATTCACGTTGTTAGTGGCTATTTTCAATAAATACAACCAATCTAATTTCTGAACAGAACAAGTTTTTGTGTGATCCACAAATGGGGGACAATACAGTACATAGTTAGGGAAGAAAAATATAAGTTATAGTTCGACAGAATAAGGCTGATTAGCGCAGCGTAAAGTAAAACGAGAGCAAGGGTGGACAACAATCAGTAGACTATAAATTATCATTGTAATTTGTTGAGAAAAGTGTCTTTTTATCTATATATCTACATATATACTCATATTATAAAGACGAAAGATTTGATCGTTTGATTTGAATAGGCTCCGAAACTCGATACTTGACCGATTTGAATATTTTTTCACTGTTAGGAAGCTATGTACACTATCCCAGGACTATACTGACTACACGTCATTAAGAGTCTGATATTTCTTATCGCCGTAACCTGGGCAAGAAGAGAAGTCAGAGGATGATTATCTCTTCTCAAAAAAGACATACACTATCCCCGGTGATCATAAGGAACGAGAACTGTGCCTACAGTGATCCAAGTTACACGGTAAAACATAATGCAAACATTTTTTGTGAGGTCTTAGCATGAACAGGTCGAGTCATAAACGCTACGTGATTGAAACTGCGTAATAAATTCAACTAACTTACCAGCCAGGCTGACCAGTAGTTTTGATCATCATAATCTTAATACTCAGTATAATTATAATTAACTGCTTCTAAAGCTTTGAAATTTATGTTCAATTAGATTACATTGAGACACTGCTAGATTAATTTGTCATTCTAGGTTATCTAACGATAATTATTATCAATGAGTAATGAATCTCTAAGTATGAGAGAGCCACGCAACGCGTTAACAAATTTCTTGTGTTTGGCCGTGTGAGTAAAGTTGCTAGAGGTCCAATCTACAAAATTTTAAATTATTTTAAAAATAAGAAAATGAATTATCAGTAAGTCGTTTTTTATGAGATAAATTATTTTTGGGTCAGTTATCCCCTATCCCTTCCCGATCCTTATATCCACAACCCCTATCCCCAAAAGGTCGGCAACGCACCCGTAACTCCTTTGGTGTTGCGGGTGTCCATGGGCGGCGTCGATTGCTAACCGTCGAGTAATCCTTCTGCTTGTTTGCCCACATATACCATAAAAAATGTCTCCTATATAATATCAAAAACAATTTTAATTTATATTATAATACGTTTACGCAACTCGAGATATTTTTTGGCTACATTTGGCTAGCAAATCAACAGGGAAACCACAATGCCCTGATGGTTAGCAAACCCAAAGACATCCATAACACTAGAGGAGTTGGAAGTGCGGTAACATTTGGCGTTTAGGGATTCAAGGATTAGAGAATGGGGGACAACGGATGGACTGTGCCTCCGCTAACCTCACCTTATATTATGAAACAGAACGAAAGCATTGTTTCATATTCGTTTTCTGTGAGGCTGTAGCAAGAAGTGAGCTATTTGTTAAAAACAATTCTCCTACTTTGAAATAGAGTTTAAAACCTTTCGGCATTCGCATTCGACCAATAATTCAAAATTAATATTAAACAAATTATAATCTTGTCAACAATCAAGCCCCTTAGTTACATAATAATATCCAGTGTAGTCAATAATAATTAGCGAAGACTTGATTACGATCCGTCAACGAATGTTGTTTGAATACAAGCGATGTCAACACTTCGCTCGCATAAATTTCATTTGCCAAGTGTATTATAACAAGATTTGTACGTCGTAGTAATTGTTTATGGAGGTTTGTGTCTTCTTGGAAATGTTATTTTAGGTTATTCGCTGTTATTATACACAATTTTAATATGACATTTTTGCTGTGGGAATTGTCGTCAAATGAGCAGACGGATTATCCTGATGCTTAGCAATTGGCGTGTCGAGTACTACAAGTGCGTTGCCGGTCTCTTGTTAGTTATTAAGGATTGAAGGAAAGAGGATTTGAGGATTTCAAATGGGGGTGAGGAAGAATTGAGCATAAAATCCACTAATTAACAACTGCA
Organism: Spodoptera exigua; assembly: GCA_902829305.4. Classification (NCBI taxonomy): domain Eukaryota; kingdom Metazoa; phylum Arthropoda; class Insecta; order Lepidoptera; family Noctuidae; genus Spodoptera; species Spodoptera exigua. The sequence goes on along the minus strand of LR824625.2, from coordinate 4,981,540 downwards.
ACTTCCAAGAGACCGACTGTTGTGGGTTATAAGATTTAAGATTTTGAGGTTTGAGGATGGGGGAAAGGATTGAGTTTTTGGCAAACCTGCTCACACAGCGAAACAACCCAAGCTTTGTTACACGCCTGTATTTCGTAGTATGACTCCTGCCGAGCCGGTCACACTTAAATTAAATTAATGTTGCTGAATGACATTTTCTTTATATGAATCCATACAAGGTACTACGGGGCTTTCTCTTGACGATAAAAATCATCCAATGACTTATCCCACGCTGTGTTGAATGAGAGGGAGTTTCAGACTCTTACTAATTAAAAACCACCCCATTAATTCGGGTTTTATTCTGGCATGGAACTTGACTATACGAGTTACACTCGTGCGGTTTCACCCTCCGCCCAGCTCCTAATAGATGTAGCGTGATATTTTACAGCTGTCCTTAATAAATGGATAATTAGCTCGTATTAGTTGTAGAGCGATGTTTTATAGCCTTCCTCTATAAATGGATAATTTAACAAGCAATTTGTACAAATCGAATATAACAAAAATAAACTATCTCTTAAGTTTTATGATTTTGTTATAATTGGGATCTGGGCGTGACGGGAAAGTGGAAAATGACTAGACAAAAACAATACAAATAAAATAAACCTAGACTAGACCTTTAAAGTACTTCATAGAACAACCGCATACTGTTTTGTTACATTATCTCATAATACCAAAAAACTCTTTCTTGCAAACTTTTCTAGTTTCCGCAACTTGACCTACTTGGTACTGTTATATTATACTGCTTTTGATACTTTGATACAAACAAGAATTATAAATGAGGTTTCATTCACAATCTGGTCTGCCGACCTGATAAATGATGTCACAGGGGACTGCTTGCCAACCAACCAATTTGAAAGTCATTTCATCATCAGGGAAAGCGGCTATGTTAAGTTTCTCGGGTCTTATAGTTCAAATGATTATTACATGTGAAGTTTTTGGTCTAACAGTCCTTGATCTGGTTGTGAAATGTCCTTGACTTTTTAATCGTATGTAAAGGCCTAAAAGTCTCTTATGAACGAAGTACGTGAATGTGACAGTAAGTGTGTATAATATTGGAATGAATTCTTCGATTATTTGAGAAAAGCTAGTTCACGAATCATCTCCTGAAGACAGGAACAATATATTTAGTTAAATTTCTGGGTCGAAGAACATAGTGTAAATGTCAAGATAAAGTTGTCGTGAAAGACAAAAATAGGAGTTGATCGCGAATAGTGCAAGGTTAAATAAGTTTGGTCTCTATTCATGAAACTTAGAGTTGAATTTCCTAAAGCTGGTTAACATTTCTTAGAAAGAATTTTGCTATGAGGGTACTATACAATGTGATTATTTATTTACTACTAAGAGAACGACTACCGGAAAATCTAACAATGTATAGGGAAAATCTCTTCGTGAAATCAAAGGGATTCTAAGTTTATGGAGCTTATGATATAACAAGGAAAATGGTTTTTGTTTATTGATACAATAATTTAATTCTTTGTGAGGCGTTGGAAAAACTTCTTTGTGGCATAGGCAGTGTTATATGAGCATAGTTTGATTTGTTTATAAAGTGTTTTTTACTGTCATAATAGTATGTACCTACATTGCTGAAAGTGTGTAAACTTGTTTTTTTGTCGGTCGCAAATCATCAAATGACTTCTCCCGCTCAGGGTAACGCAAGAGAGAATGTCAGACTCTTAATGACTAACCCTAGTTCCTTCTCCTGTCCGCAGACCCGCGTTTACGGTGGCCGAAGTGAACTTGTTAAGGAAACATTTTAGGAAGTTAGAAGAAAGAAAGTTTTCTAGTCAGTAAAAGTCTTAACTTCTTCTACAGGGGTGGGAAAAGAAATTCTATGGTTTCACTGGCTCTTAATAATAAACAGCATTGCACGACCGAAGATCGCAGGGTCACACATTGCACAGGTCACAGCGCGGTGAGAAACTCGTCGACTTATATTGCCACATAGCTACATGATCCTATAAAAATGCCTACAAAACATGAAACGTATAACACCTATATTCATGTATTAGAAATATCATATAATAATATTATAATTATATAATATTAATTTTACATACATCCAAATAATATCGTAAGGCAGCTTGTGGCGAGCTGTTGGGCAGTGGCGACCCCACGGACCTGACTCCCGAGGTGTCTTGTTCTTCTCTCTCCGGTTAGTCCTCGTGACGAGCTGGAGTGAACACTGATGAAGAACAAGCCCTCCTACCTCATTCTTGCCTTAATTGGCTGGCTTGAGTGGAGATTCGCAAGAGTAGGAGTTGAAGGAGACTCGGGGGAAGGATGTATCTCAGTATGGTGCTGGTAGGGGTCTTGACCGTACTTCCGGGATTGCTCTGATAGCCGTGGGATGCCTCTCCTTCCCCAAGCAGCTCAACGTATGTTGCCTCCGTGTCGCTACATGCTAGCGGCCGTTTCCGGGGGCCCATTAATTGAGTTTGCCAGTCACCCCCTGCCTGTTTATCCGTATGTATCAATATTGGTCAGGGGCAGGGGCCATAGTATTTCCATAGTTATCATATCCACCAGTCCATAGCAACCCATATTCATAACCCTATCAATTTTTACCACATTTCACAATAGTCTTGCATCAACCGGGGATTGTCCATGGGTGATAATTGAACCGGCTGATGTCCCATCACATTTAGATTAAAACTGTTCAACGGGCTTCTGCGAGTTGGCTTCGGCTCCTCGTACGCCTTCCAAAGGTCCGGGACCCTGTGGTCCCGTGAAAGGAAAGAACAAAGAAGTATAAACATTAGTTATTTTTTCACACAAAAACAATTGGACTAATTTCATTGAAATTTGTGTGTAGTGCAGAAGCTAGTTATTACTGTAGAACCAAAATTAACCCTCAAAAAGCCAAAAAATACATGCAAAAACGTCACAGGCAAAGCGCCACTGCATAGTAACAAACTGAGGAACAAAAAAATAGGTATAACATTTTCAAAGAATAAAGCGAGGGCCTCTAGAGCTAGTTTTGTGCTAAGTAGCTGTACTAACATTTTCATGAATACAGATTGCTTAATTACTGGACTGAGAATAGAGAACAGGATTAAAAATAAATTAACAAGCTTCAAGTGGTAGGCGGTGGAAGTGGGTGGCCTTGATTGACCATTAACGTCCAATGTTGGATGACGTTGGTCATATTTTTGCGAAAATTACTTACATGTTTGGTTTTAGTTAAGATCTGATATATGTAGTAGAGCCGAATTTCACGAATGGACGGGTTTTACCGGAGTGACACCACAGCCCCACAGATAACCAGCATGAAATAAAGCATGCATTGTGTTACGGAGAAATCTCTAACATTCAAATCCATGAATCTCAAACCTCTAAGCATCCTGAAATAGTCAACAATGTATTTATAACTTCTCCATGTTGTAGTTGTTCATAGGTATTGCCAATTACTCACTATCAGGCAAAAAACCTGTTTTTGCGCCCAGTCTCATAAAACGATAATTTATAGCTTCCATTCGAGATTACAATGACCTTATTTTCTTTATCATCAATAGCATTACTTGTTGAGTGGTCTTAACTGTGATTGAACTTGAGGTCGTAAATTTAATCTTTCGAATTGGATCAAGCAGTAGATGTTAAGAATATGTTGCACCTAATCCGCCCGTGGAAGTTAAAATCTAAATAACTATCCTCCTACTTAAGTCGCAAACCTCATCACTGAACTTGACCACCTCCATGGAGCTAGCACAATGTTTCGCTATCGATCAACAAAGTAGAGCAAATTTAATTTATCTAAGCCTTCGAAGGATATCTTTTGTACGGGTGTGTAGTTACCATAGCAGCTGTGCCCCGTGGTCGAGTTTGTGTAGCAAGTATGTACCGCGTCTCAACTTGGAGAAGGAATAGGGTAGATTTTAGTCAGTAAGAGTTCAATACTCTCTGTTATCTCTTTTTGGGTGGGAGAAGTCAAAAGTAAATTTTATGATGTTTCTCTCCCAAAAAATGGGTGCCCTAGTGGCCTACCACTGTTCACTAGAGATAGAAAAGAGCCTATCAATTCCAAGAATCAAATCGTTTTTGTTTATAAAATAACTATATCAAAGACTGTTGATCAATTCAATTACAAGAGAGGTTTGAATACATGTTAAAGCTACTAATACAGAAACTAAATAGCAAGTGTAACCGCTTTAGAGCAAACATGAACGCTTGTAATAAAAAGGAAAGCAATGAAGAACTTAATTTCAACGCACGGGTGGCCAAGTAAACAGCAGTACGGGTTGAATTACGTGTGAGAACTGAGAAACTAGTTCTAAATGTATAAAGGAGGGTACCAGCTACCAAATTAGAAGGGTCAGCGTAGGGCTGCCTAATAAACTGTGAAAAATTGAATAGTCCGACGAAATTTTGCACGAAGAAAAAAGGTAAAAACGTGAAGTTTCTCTGCTTTGAATATTTTTTATGCATCATTATTAGATGGAAAGTTGAAACATGCATAATTAAGTTTGCTACAATCTTGTTAAGAAGGTCTTATTGTATTACTTTTGGGGCGTTCGTTTGCCCTAAACAAAAGTGGACGGGGTATGCTCCTAGTAATTTGTTTCTACTTGTTAATTACCGAAGTAATCGTTGATCTGTTGTAGCACTAATATGGTTGAAATTAAACCACTTATGTATGCTTGAACTGCTGGTTCGTATATTTGAACTGAATATGATCTAAGTGATCTATGAATTTGAACGCTAAATACAAAAGTAATTACACACTTATACTATTTGTTGTAACGAAACCATAGCTCGCTTTTAATTGCGGCAACGCCATCTAGTTGCAAAATTGGAACTAAAAATATTTAATACAATTATTATGGTTTCGTTAGTTTGTCCTGGGTTTTGGTCTTCAACATACCGCCCACCAAGGACATTTGTTGGCGAAATGTCCTTCTTAATAACATTTTTTAATGTAAATAAAAATAAAACAAAAAAACTATTTGATCTTACATAACAAACATGAATATCTTAAGTTGACATAAAAGTTACCTTCAAATATCAATTATTTGCATTCAGGTACCTATCTAAATACAAACAAATGATTGAACTTCATTACATAAATAAATATTTGCACTGGTAGGTAAGTAAGTACATACTATTATGTATAACAAAAGCTTTTATAAATTGATCTTAACTTCTAAACAAAACTTAACATACATTATGCAAAAATAAAACTTAAAATATTTTTTTAAATGTAAAAAGGAAAGTAAACTAAAACTTATAACAATAACCTTAGGACTTGTAAAAATTGAACTTAAATTATAATACAGTAAACTTAAAACTTGTAAACACAAAACTGACAAACTGAAATAATTTGATCTCAAATATTCAGATCTATTGTATTGATTCACTGATTGATTTGGATCTAGATACTTATATCTAGATCCAAATCAATCAGTATATCGTCCTCCTTGATAAATACCATGTCTCTTATATTAGGTTCTGGAACTTTTGAAACCCATTTGTACCTACTTATGAGCTTAGATAAATACCATAGTGGCCATCTTTTACAAAAAGACTGATACATGCGTTGAATAAATTGCCACCGAGCCAAGTAATTAACGTTTGAACTTTCGTAATTTTTTTCTGGAACGTTAACTAATGGTTGTCCTATAAAACAATATCCAGGTGTTAAGGGAATTGGTTCACCAGGATCAGTAAAGTCAATCACACTTATGAGTCGCGAATTCAGACATGTTTCGACTGCGCCACTTTGCTCTAAACGAGGAATGCTGATCTGTTTGATCGGAGCTGCTTTCGTTTTAGCTGTCAAAAGAGACACTTTAATATCATCAGCAGCGTCTGTTGTTCTCATATACACGACCACCGAGTAAGCGGCTTTCGAAGTGTCACTAAAGCCATTTAACTCAAGTTCATCCGATGAATTTGAACTAAGCCAGCGAGGTACCTGGATCTTGGTGAGTAAGATTAACTCTTCACGGTAAGTACTCCATTCCCTTTTAAGTTCCGTAATTAGTTCCTCATCCCAACTCATTCCTGCAAGCCATAATTTTTGTATGAATATTTTTGCTACTACCACGCTAGGAGCTAACCATCCTAACGAGTAGAACAATCGAGCTATGTCTGATACAATAGATCTTTTTATTACAGGGGCAGTGGTAAGCGGTGGAAGAGTTACGGAGTATTGGAAGCAGTCTTCGCGACGGTTCCAGGTAAGCCCTAGAATTTTTATTGTACTATCCAGCTTAATTTCTATGTCCTTCTCTTCTATTTTCTTTTTCTTCTCTATGATATCTTGGTTGGCCTTATCATTTTTTTCCTGGTTTAATTGACTTTGATTTAATTGCTGTACCATTTCATTCGTGCGCAATGAATTTATTCCATCTAACAATAGCTGACTATTCCTACTCCATTTCTGAAAAGCAAATCCTCCCCTTTTTAATAATTCTATCATTTGTTTACAGATTTTCACGCCTTCTTCTATGCTATTACATCCAGTCATTAAATTGTCCATGTAAAAGCTATTTACAGCTTTAGCAGCTGCAAGAGGATACTTGTCAATTACTTCTGTATATTTTTGTTTTATATCTGTGTTCCTTTTTTCTAGAGATTTAAATCTTATTTCCGCTATGTCACGAGAACCTCCGGCCTTACATGCAGGATTATCGTCGCGGAAAGGTAAGTGAACTATATATCTGCCTGTATTATCTCGTTTAGTTGTTTTGGTATATAGTTCTTCACATTTTTGCTCTTCTGGACTTAAGATTTTCTTTGGACTGGTTTGCTTTTCTATCTCCCAAAACTTTTTCAGAAGGTGATCTTCATTGAACTGTGCGCAATGTACGCTAATATTATTTGCAGGTGAGTTTGACGTTGTACTGACTACACCAGAAAGGATCCACCCTAGAGTGGTGTTCTGAGCTATGATATTACAGGATGGGCTCTTTACTATACCTTCCTTCATGATGCAACAGTAAGCATCTGCTCAAAATAAATATCTATTTTATTAAATATCTATTTTATTGGGTGTACTAAAATAAGGATCCGCTAAACATAGATTTTTAAAATTAATAAAATCTATTGAACTAGTACTCACACTCCGTTCCGGTAAATATGACGTTATGTGATTCAAAACATAAGCATTAATGTTGAGTATAAACTCCTGATCCACTTTAGACTTAATAGTTAAGTTCACCATATATTTGGAAATGGTTGGCCTTTCGTCTCCCAAGCCAGAAACGATGCCGCGGACTGGAATTTTCTTCAATCGAAGATATTGAGCAGTGGCCTCGGTTATGAAACAAGCCTGCGAGCCTTGATCCAGCAAAGCTCGGACTGTCTGAAATTCACCCAGCTTGTTCTCGGCCTTTATTAGTGCAGTGGCTAATAAAACCTGTTTAGGTTTGGGAAACTTGCGTGTAGAAAAGCAGGTCACGATCTGATCACTAGTCGAAGCACTAGTGTTTTCAGCAGCGGACTTTACAACCGCATCATTGTTGGCATGTAGTTCCTTATTAGGGTGCAGCAATGAATGGTGTCGTTTGTTGCATACTCTACAAAACGTTTGTTTTTTGCAGTCGTATACTGTATGGTTGCTTCCTAAACAATTGAAACAAATTTTATTCTTTGCCACAAACTCGCGTCTTTGGTCTAGGGATTGTTTAGCAAATTGTTTACAGAAGCAGAGTTTGTGGGGTTCCGCACAGTATTCGCAACGTACTATACTGGACGACTGCGTGGCTAACATCGCCTTAGAATTGTGAATGTGTGAACTGTGATTGACCTGGTGAGCCATAACCTTCCTGGGCTCGATACATTCAAGTGCGCGAAATCGACTTTCAATAAAGATTTTGAACTGGTCAAATGTGGGCAATTCGTTACTTGAGTCGTTGGAAATACTTAACTCCCACTGCTTACGAGTTTCATTATCTAACTTAAACGTTACGATATGAATGATGATAACGTCCCATGTACTAACATCGATATTAAGATTTTTCAACGCACTCAAACAGTCACTTGTGGTATCTAATAATTCCTTTAATGATGTTGCTGACTCAACAGTTATACGTTTTTGGCCGAAAAGTCTTTTCAAAATACAGTTTGTTAGGTACTTCTTATTTGCATAACGCTTTTCTAAAAGTGACCAACATTCACTATAATTAGCGGCAGTAATTGGTGTGTGTCGAATCAACTGCTCAGCTTCACCTGTGAGGTGACTTTTAAGATAATGCAGTTTTTGAACATTATCTAACAATGTGTTATTGTGCACTAATGAGATAAACAAATCGTGAAAAGTTGTCCATTCACTGTACTTTCCAGAAAATGTAGGAATTGTAATTTTTGGCAACTTTACAAATGAATTAGATGATTTTGAGCTACTAGTGTTATTGTTGGAACTACTATTTTGTTGTGACTCACTAACGTTGATCTTATTTAGTAGAGTTTTCATTAGACATTTGCAGGTAATGTAAGTATCTTCGGTTATATCATACATATCCGCGACCTTTTGACCTACTATATCTTCAAATTTATATTGGCCATAAAGTTGAGTCTTTGTATTTTTAAATGATAACCAATCATTTTCTAGTAGTTCAAGTCTAGTCTGAATATATTCTGAAGTAAGTCTGTCTTTTGGACTCTTTTTAAAATTAGTTAAAGCCTTTTGTATTACAGTTTGAAGGTCCTTTAATATATTAATTTTACCTTCCATCTTAGAAAATAAAACAAACAACAAGTGTAAATTGTTCAAAGTTAATGAAATTTTTCTAAGTCCAAAAATATGCGAAAATTTTTACAAGTGTTTGAGATAACTTATCTCTGGTAGAAATCGGGCATGGATTCCCCGTTCCCCCGTTTTTTATAAAACTATTCTAAGTCCTAAATTCTAAGCCTAAATGTATTACTAAATCTCTAAGTTTAAATGTTCAATGAAATACAGTTTAAAATTGCTTACATACTAAAATAATCTTAAAATTGTCTAAGTTAAAATCTTCCTTGAAATAAGGTTCAGATTTGCTTGTATCTTCACTGCTACTGTTTAATAAATTGAATACTGTACTCACGGTTGCACTTCACTCACACACAAACACGTAGGTCGGGTGAACTGGGTTGATACTAGTGGCGCCCCCTGTGGCGTCACTTTGAACTTGTAACTCCCGGCTGCTGTCGCCGGTGGCGTCTCGTCCACCTTGCTGAACGAAGCTGTATCTTCAACTCGAAGATTGTTCTTGAGATGAATTACTGGTGGCGCCCTCTGTGGCCTCCAGTTGAACTATAAATCCCACCGCAAGCTGAGTCCTCCAAATAGACGAAGCAGTCGCGGCTTCTGCGGGAGTTCCAGTACTTTGCCGCAGCAATCCACTGCGAGTACTTGGGATGTGTCTCAAAAAATCAGACTGTTCCAGGTCTGATATCCGGGTCGATGGACCAATGTTAATTACCGAAGTAATCGTTGATCTGTTGTAGCACTAATATGGTTGAAATTAAACCACTTATGTATGCTTGAACTGCTGGTTCGTATATTTGAACTGAATATGATCTAAGTGATCTATGAATTTGAACGCTAAATACAAAAGTAATTACACACTTATACTATTTGTTGTAACGAAACCATAGCTCGCTTTTAATTGCGGCAACGCCATCTAGTTGCAAAATTGGAACTAAAAATATTTAATACAATTATTATGGTTTCGTTACTTTGTCCTGGGTTTTGGTCTTCAACACTACTTATAACCATTTAAAGTTTGGATAAAAGAAAAAAAAATGTTTAGTTATTATCGTTAGATCGCATCGCATGCTATATTTATTGAAAATACCGACGTACTTGCGTAAATTAATCGAGGAAAGCTCTAATTGTTTCAACTCACAACGGGGCTCTTATTCATGAGCAGCGTGCGTGTCGCAGCGACGCCGTTTGTAATTCCCTTTGTGACTCAAATCTAGTAGAGCTTTTCTCAGTTAATTCGCGTAAGGAAGACGTTATTTTCAATAAAATAAAGAATACCTATTATTTTTTAATTTAGTATTATTTTTTAAAAAGCATTAAGAGATAGAAATTATTACAGAGTTTAATCCAAGTTTTTAAAATAAAATGAATTTGATAATAATTTTAATCCTGGTAGAGTGAGAACCTTGGAAAAATTAAATCGACCTTGGAAATATCCTAAAATGGGTCAGGGTGTAACTCAACCGACGCATTTGTGTCGTTCAAAACTTTTGTTACGTGTGTATAAATGTATTTGAAGCCGAAAGAGTACGCAAGAAGCATAATATGACGCGCTTGGTGGTTTCCGTATTTCCTCAACGCATTTTGAACAAAGACTTGGGTATAATATTAATAGCTATATAATATCAATTATATGATGAAGAAAGATAAATGACATTGGTTATTTTTTTACATAATGTGCTGCTACTAAAATATTAGGAATTTGTCTAGAGTCGTAAGTGAAATTACAACAGTAATTTCAAACTATAATTATATAATGTTACCTACCTATATAATGTTCTGGTTCAAGTCAAGGTATTAACCCTGATTTTGACCATGACTGACAATGACACTGATATGATACGTTTTTATCTGCTGCTAAATACCTTTTATACCCAGATGCATTTTTAAGACTCAATATACAGCCATTATTCTCAATTTTTTAATCCAATTAAGAAGCTAAGCCTCTCATCTCATTCCCGGTCTTTACCTGAAGCGAGAATCTTATTTCTTGCCCACAAGTCCGTTTGCAATCCTTTAGATGAAACAAATCCAATAACACTTTAATATTCAACTAAGAACTCATACCTTGTGGTCTGTAGATGACCGCAGAAACTAAAGCATTCCAATTGATAATTGAATAGATTACACCAGTTCTAGTCTAATAAACTTAAAGGCCTTTGATCTAGATAGATTGTAATCCAATTAAGGTTTCCCTCCAATATTATTTATGTAGGATTCTAGAATATGAGCATGAGTGACACATGAGCGAGACGACGTATGTGTGTGAGAGAGAGGAAGGATAGGGGGAAAAGGAAGATGGCGACGACTGTAAAACGAATAAGACGTCTCGGTGTAATTTAAATTTAATAAAGAAGTCTAAAAGAGTAAATCTGCGATATTTCACTGCCTCAGACCTACAAAATTGGGGGCTCGTCCGGGATACCAAAAAGAACGGCGGATTAGTACGGCCGGTGAAAATAAAAACAGATCTGTAGATCGGCTACCACGTGCACACGCGAACGACGGCGGTTTAGACTGTAACGACGAAATGTCCAAACCCACGAAAGATCGCAGGAGAAGTCGGCAAGAAGAGTACACCGACTGCCAAGACGACTGTGATGTGAGAAAGCGTGACGGTAACATGCTTCAGATGACAGCCGAGCTGATACCCAGCTTTAGCGGCCGCGACGACACCTATCCAGCGACGCGGTGGATAGACGAAGTAGAATCCAACGCCGAGATATTCGAGTGGACACCGCTTCAGCAGCTCCTAATTGCGAAACGAGCGCTGACAGGTACGGCACAGCTATGGTTACGGGCGGAGCGTCCGCACAAGACTTGGGAAGAGCTCAAAGCAGCGCTTGTAAAAGAATTCCCAGACACTGTCGATATCAAATCCATCCATGAATTGATGAGCAACAGAAAGAAACTGCCGAATGAATCCTGCTTAGACTACATGCTTGTTATGAAGGAACTCGGAAAGCGTGGTAAGATGCCTGACTACGTCGCAATCAAGTACATAGTGGATGGCATAGTGGATGTCGAAACAAATAAAATTATGTTGTATGGTGTCACCGCGTATAACGACCTTAAAGAAAAGCTCAAGATTTATGAAGCTATAAGCAAAAAGATGCAAAGTGCGGCGCAGGTGCAGAGGCGTTCAGCAGTGAGTACAAATAGCAATAAACCCCATTCGAGCGGCAAACCATGGATTCGATGCTATGGATGTGGTGAAGTTGGACATGCATCAGCCAATTGCCCGCATAAAAGCAAAGGATTGAAGTGTTTTAGGTGTAACCAATTCGGACATGTTGGATCGGCGTGTACTTCATCGGCGGCGGCGCTAGCGTCGGCGTCGGCGACGCCGAAACTCAGCCATCGTGCCTCATCGGACGAGATCGGTAAAACACGACGGGGCTACCAACAGCAGCATACGAAGAGCGCGATGTTCGCAGCGGACGTTACACAAGACGACGGTGGCGCCTCTAGCGACCTCTTGTCTAACGAACTGCAGGACTACCAACACTCAAAGCGAGCGATGTTCACGACGGTGAATGACGAAGAAGACAGCGCCCCAAGCGGACACTTTTCGAACGACGAATCGAAAAAGGCGGCGTTTGTTTACAACGACGAAATATTAATGTCAAAGTCAACGTTGACAAAAGAGAAAAAGCCGGTTGTTTTATTAGAAATAAAGAACGTGCAGTTAAAAGCATTAGTAGACACGGGTAGCGACGTGAACATTATTTCGGCGGATGTTTATGATGCGATTGGAAAACCAAAATGCGAAAAGGACGAATTATTACTCTCCGGCATTGGACAATCAACAGTGCGTTCGATGGGAAAGTGTCGTTTGAATTTGTGCGTGGACAAACACTGCTACCCAGATGTTACATTTCACGTTCTATGTAAAGACTATATACCGTACGATGTAATAATAGGTCAGGAATTCCTTAACGATGTTACAGTTGTGTTAAAAAGGGGTTGCGTGAAATTTTATAGCAAAGAATGGGAGCGACTGGGATGTTATGTGAGTGAGGTATGTTCATCTGATTCTGTTGTAGGTCACATGAGGGATCCGGCGTTAAGAGAAGAAGTGTTAAATTGTGTACGAAACTACAAGCCTCATCAAACGAAAGAAGCACCGCTGCAACTACAAATTGTGCTCAAGGATGACGTTCCAGTGGCGCAACGACCACGACGTTTGGCGCTCAAGGAGCAGGAAATAGTGGATAAACAGGTTGCAGAATGGTTAGAAAAGGGCATCATACGCGTGAGTCATTCAGAGTATAGTAGCCCACTGGTATTGGTTAAGAAGAAAGATAATTCTGTTAGAGTCTGTGTTGACTATAGATTGTTAAATAGAAAAATGGTTAAAGATGAATTTCCATTACCAGTAATAGAAGATCTGATCGATAAATTAAAGGATGCTAGGGTCTACAGTGTACTCGATTTGAAAAATGGGTTTTTTCACCTGAAAGTGTGCGAAGAGTCCATCAAGTACACTGCCTTTGTCACTCACAATGGACAATATGAATTCCTGAGGGCTCCTTTTGGTTTAAGTATCTGTCCAAAATATTTTATGAGATTTATAACGATTATTTTCAGAGAACTACTAGCAAAGGATGAAGTCATAATATTTATTGACGATATATTGATACCAGCAAAAGATGAGGCCCAAGCTATGCAACGGCTTAAGAAGGTACTTATGATTTCAGAGCAATATGGTTTAGAGATGAATTGGAAGAAAGCAAAATTGATCTCCCGAGAAAAAGAGTACTTGGGACACTTAGTGAAGAACGGAGAAGTGAGACCCTCTACTGAGAAGATAGATGCGGTCATGAGGTATCCAAGACCATCAACAACAAAGCAAGTTCATAGTTTTCTTGGCCTCACTTCATATTTTAGAAAGTACATTAAAGATTATGCATTCATAGCCAAACCCTTATCAGACTTACTCAAGAAGGATGCTCCGTTTGAGTTTGGTGAGAAAGAAACAATGTCATTTGAGACTTTAAAACCAAAGTTGGGAGATTCACCAGTACTGAAGATTTATGATTCTTGTTTACCCACCGAATTGCACACAGACGCTTCTGTGGTTGCCTATTCTGCCATACTGCTGCAGCTACACACAGACGGCTGGCACCCTGTTTACTACATGAGCAAGAGGACTACTGATGCCGAATCGAGGTATTCAAGCTATAAACTAGAAGCATTAGCCATCATTGAGGGAGTGAAAAAGTTTCGAATTTATTTATATGGTATCCATTTTAAAATAGTGACTGACTGTCAAGCCTTTGAATTGACTCTGAAGAAGAAAGAACTGTCACCGAAAGTAGCTCGCTGGGTTTTATACTTAGATCAGTTTGACTATGAAATTGAGCACAGAGCTGGCACGAAGATGAAGCATGCCGACGCGCTAAGCCGACATCCGTGTATGATTATAGCAGTAAACAGTCTACAAAACCAAATAAGGCTGGCTCAACAAAATGATGATGGATTAAAGGCAGTATGTGAAGTACTAAAACATGGTTCTTTTTCAGATTACTGGCTAGACAATGGGCTTCTATACAAAGGAGAGCGTAAGCAGCTTGTTATACCTAAGTCACTGGAGAAAGAAATCATAAAGCAAGTTCACAGTAAGGGGCATTTCTCTATGAAAAAAATAAAAGAAGTTATAAAACAAGATTATTTTATCCAAGATTTGGATAAGAAGCTACAAGAGTTCGTGGTGTCTTGCATACCATGTCTACTGGCTACGAAGAAGGCAGACAAGCAAGAGGGATATCTGAATCCAATTGAAGAATATGAAGAAAATAGAGAAGAGATTAGAATCAAAGCCAAGAAGCAAATACTACAAGTACAAGATGAGAATAGGAAGACATTCAATGAAAAGCGGAAACCAAGTACCCAATATAAAGAAGGAGATTTAGTGGCTATAAAAAGGACACAGTTCGGTACGGGGATGAAACTGAATGCCGAGTTTCTAGGGCCGCATCGAGTATCAAAGATTAAGCGTAACGCTACGATGTGGAGAAGGTTGATCGTGCTACCGAAGGGCCTATTAAAACGTCTAGCTCTGCGGACCAAATGAAGCCATGGCCGCGGTAGGCATTTTCTTTAATTATTATTTTTTTCTTTTGTTTGTAGATGGATGAAAGCTTAAGTAAATAAAACGAAACCCTTTTTATATCAACTTTATATATTGTGTGTTTTTACACCAATTAACCATATTTTGTTTGTAATGAGTTCCACATAAATCTGTTATGTTGTAGAGCAAAGTAACTTCTATTTTAAACTGGTATCATTGTAACCTAGTATAGAACAATTCTTGATGTATGGTATGTTCATTGTTCCTTAACTTTAAGATAAGAGGTTGGTTAATTTTGTTATTTAAGTTGTTAACTGAAATTGTAATTAATGTTGTCTGAGGGCAGACAAATTGTCAGGACAGCCGAGTTGTAGGATTCTAGAATATGAGCATGAGTGACACATGAGCGAGACGACGTATGTGTGTGAGAGAGAGGAAGGATAGGGGGAAAAGGAAGATGGCGACGACTGTAAAACGAATAAGACGTCTCGGTGTAATTTAAATTTAATAAAGAAGTCTAAAAGAGTAAATCTGCGATATTTCACTGCCTCAGACCTACATTTATGGCCATGATGTCTGGTTCTAGGACCAAACACATTAATCAACATATTATCGTTTCGATAAAACGATTTATGATTCTGTTGTTAGAGGGAACTGGTCCAGTGTTTGGGGTTCAATGAACTTTTGGAGATGATCTGTGCGAAGAAACTACTGGTAGGTTACGTTATGCTAACCGAGGATATGTTATCAATGGATGATCATTTTTATGAACTCGGGTCATATATTAGAATATTAGAACTTATATCATAGCATTTAAAACTCTCGCTTTAAAATCTGGTAAATAGTTTTTGAAGGCCTGGTAGACCGCTGAGCATTAACATAATTATAAACTTAATTTTCGAATCTTTACCTTGGCTTCGAGTTTTTTTATCTGATACGACCGAATACGAGCAGACGTATTATCTGATGATTGGCATTCGGCGCTATCCATAGACTTGAGATGCATCATCAGAGGATTTGTAATAGCGTCTTCAGCTTTTTGGAGATTTAGGGACAAGAAAGAAATGGAGATATGTGAAGGGTTGGCCTCTGTTAACCACACCCATAAAACGCTGTGGATGCCGATGGATGCACTCAAAATGTCAATTTCCCAGTCGTCCCAGTTAGTGTTTTTTTCTTACCTGTGGGTATCCTAATTTATACACTAGTGTTTGCTAATATATAATAAATATCAATAATGTTATTTACAGCCGGCTGCACACCTGCGCTGTGTAATTTGAGTAGAGGTTTTCTTCGTTAATTCACGTGAATATTGTCCAATAAATATTGACGTAATATTATGTTAATATCTTTAAAGATAAAGGTATTATTATTCTAAAGATCTCTTTACCAGCCCTATTTTCATATTTCATACTAAAATTTCGTATAATGTTTCACAGACTCTTAGCACATATATAATGAGATGCTTTTTGTGACAGCCGTATTAAGGCCTACTCAGATTTATGGCATAATTATTATAATATTCTACGCGCAACTGCTAGAGTAAGTTGTTTTCTGGGTTAGCGTAATATGACTGTAATGTCTTAAGTATGATGAGGTCAAATGAGGTGAAGATTTTCAAGCAACAGTGTTGGATTGGCATATATCAAGCTTCGAGCTAAGGCAAGCCAATCAAAATGGTTAACTATGGATTCTACTCAAAATAAGAAAACAGTTTCTGGTTAAGTTCAGTGCATTTTGTATATTTTTATATAGGTTCTACTAAGTACCGTGTTTAATTAAGAACAGTAAACCATAAATACGGTACTTAGTAGCACTCCCTCGCTTCTTGCATCTGCCACTATGTTGTCTATGCATCACATCTGTCTGAACATCAAATGTTGACTGGTCATTGCATTAAGTCCGCATTATGTTCAATGTTTTGTGCATGAAGTAAAATAAATAAATAATTATACTCCAAGTTTAATAATGGACTCAAACTTTTAGTTTTGTTCATAGAAAGAATGGGGCCTAACCTTTAGGAAACGTAGAATTTTAAATAGCTAAAAACAGAATTAAAGTAAGTATGTACGGGGTGGGAGTCTCTTCAATCACCTTGAGCAGTTTTTTATATAACATGATGCGTTTGCCTGGTTCTCACCTAATGGTTAGTGATCGCTGCCACCCATGTACAAACATTGCCGAACTTTTGGGGATAAGGGATTTGTTTATTTTGTGATTGGGAAGGGATTATGGGTGGAGAAGGATTGGACCTCCGGTAACCTTACTCACATTGCGAAACACAACGCTGTGGTTGTTTTATGCCGGCTTTCTGTGAGACCGTGGACTCCGAACGAGCTGAACCATCTGTGCCGAAGCATGGCTCTTCCAAATTTAAAGAAGAAGAATTAAAAAAAAACAACTATATTTTCTGCTACAAAACATAAGTGTCAAAGTCATATGTCACATCTATTCATCTATGAAAATCACATCCTAAGTTAGTTATAATCTATTCCTTAGTAAAGATTTGGTCCCAAAAACAATTGGTTAAGTAACTATTCAATGACATCGAGTACGGCGATTAGATAAATAAGATATAAATACAGTATTAACCAAAAACTTGCTTTTATCACAAAAGATGTTTATAAAAATAAATTAACAGGTAAAAGGATTTTAATACCAGCATTTTGTACAACATTTTCGCATTGCTTTACGATATTTACAATGAAACAGCTGATATACATGGATGGCTAAAAACCAGATATGATCGGGTCCGAAAAAAACCACAAACGTACAAAATTAACGAAAAAATCCAATGCATTCGCGTGCAGAATTCGATTGTGAATCTAACTAGGAATTTCGAACTGTATTCTGAACGGTGAAAGGACGAATACTGGTTGGTGTGGTCTGGGGTGTCGAAGTTAAAAATGTGTCAAGGGTTTTATTGCATGCCAAAATATCCAATCCCCTCGTTCTGCAAAACCTGTACTGTTTGGTAAGTGATAGAAACCCAATTCGTGAATGCACCAGTAAAAAGTTTGGCTTATTTTAAAAAGGATTGAGATTTTGAATACTGGGCAAGCGCTATAAGACTGAGCAGGAAAAAGAACGGGGTGGTTTTTAGTCAGTAAGAGTCTGAGAGTCTCAACCCACCCAGAGCGAAAGAAGATATTTGATGTCAAAGTCAAAGTCAAAATCATTGATTCCAACTAAACTATAAATAAGTACTTTTGAAACGAAAAAATAAAATAGTAGTCTGTCAGTCTGTTCGTCAGTGAAGCTAGGTGTTCGTTCCAAATTGTAGATTCGACAGGAGAATAAAGAGCAAGAAACTCCATCGTAACTGTTTTTAAAAAATAATATTTGTTTTACAAATGATGAATATCTCAACCTCAAAAAAGGGTCTGAAAGTTAACTCATAACTTTAAAATTGTTTATGGAACTCTGCCTACACGATTGAAAGTAAAAAATTGTTTGCAATCCTTAAAAATAAGTAATTATTTCTTTCTTGAAATTGCACAGATCGGAGTACGATCCATAAATATTGAAACGAAAATAATACGCCATGCACGGTTTGGCATTTTTATGTAATTAAATGAATAATTATGCAAATTTACTGAATAAATTGGATATCAGAAATGATGAATTGATTTATTTATTGTAATTTAAATTATATTTTGCATTGCAGTTTGAATCCTAGTGGACAGCAATTTGCCTGCACTATTGAGTTTGTGTACAGATTGTTTGATTGAGTTTGTTTTGTTAAATACTCAATTGTAACATTGAATCCTGAATTTTAATAAATAGACGTCTGTAATTAAGTCGTTTGTTCAATACTATTTTTTATATCTTGTATGGTTTTTGCTTTTATAGGCAGCCAAGAAACGTTACACGTTACGAATGGTAACACCAAAGGAGTTACATAAGCGATGCCAACGTTTTGGGGAACTGAAGGGCTGGGGTACCTGGTAATCTGACTGTTACACCGAAATACAGTACACATCTTAGTAAAGGACGTAGTGTGGAACAAGAGGAACAAGAGAGCCTTCTCCTTCTGCGAAGCAGTAATGCTATTTAAGGAGGAAACAGATCATGTGAAGGAAAGAAAGATCCTCCCCATGCCTCAACTGCAGCAGTAACGATCTCCGTCCACCTTAGGAGGAGCTGCGCCTAGCAAGCCATCGTAGGCCGCCGTCCAGAGTTAAATCCGATCGTAGTCAAAGAGCTATAAGACTGTGTTCATCCGGAGTTTCGTGTCCAAGTGCAGTAATGCAGTATGGCTTGGAGCAGGAATTGGAGCAGATTGGTTATTATTCAGTAAAACTAAGAAAAAACGTTGTTGACAGCGAGTGGTCTGTGAAGCAGTACCTTCTTACGTTGAGAAGTCTCAAAGGTTTGCAAGACTGAGATGAGCTAATAATGATCATCATTACAATGATTCCACGTGTAATAGACCAATTGTGGTCATTCAAAACTACACTATAATACAATTCAACCTTCTATATAATGCCTTTGTGATCGATCCGAGAAATTATTGATGATTAGACGATTGAGTTTGGTTACTTAATATAGTTGTATGCTAGGGTTACCGCTTTTGGGGTTATGGATTGATGGTGAGGATTGGCCCTCCTTCTGGTAACCTCTTTTATAAGGTGCAACATGACACAGCATTGTCTAACGTGTGTTTTGTCACTCTGATCCAGCCCACCTCACACGTTTATATATTTATATAAGGAATCAGACAATGACCTTCTAATAACACAAATTTACTTGATTGTTGAATGTTCGTCTCATGTATTGAAATAATAGTAATATTATTATGGTTTTAGAACCATGCTACTTTGTGCATCAAGAATGGGCCCCTATCCTGTCAAAATATTCAATCAGTATCTCTCAATTCGTAAATTGTCCTCCGATTTTTACGGTAACGAAGGACAGGAAAGTCGTATTCACCTAATTATTATTTACAAACTAATTTATATCCAAAGCAACCACTCACATTTATTCATACGCAAATACTTTAGACATACAGATAATCCTATACCACATACTAGATACAAGGAAACATACAATACAACCAGCTTAATCAGAACCCCCATTGTGTACAAATCGCAAAAATCGTAAGGTCAACTAACTGGAATAGTATAATCTGATGAGGCGTCACTACATCTCTCTTACCTGTCTGATGTGTGAAATGTCAGAAACATTCTGGTATAATATTTCAGGCGTTCACCTACATCAAAATATGTCTCTCAATCGCCATGACGTTCCATTAGCGTATATGTGAATCCGAGACAAATATTTTCCGTTTTTGTAAAATATTTTCCCTATTTATTGGGGAGCGATATTGTTTATACTTATCTATATGTATAATAAATTTCCGCTGGTTTGGCCTCAAAGTACATTGGGTAAAAATGTATAAGTGTCATTTAGTTAGCGACTTAAAAGCGGATTACAATGTTGCTACTGAATTTCAATTTTTGATTAAGCCCTGGTGATAAATGCACTAACTCTTGTCTTTTTAAAGGTGAGAAAACCATCCAATTACTCCTCCCTCTCTGGGTGGCGAAGACCCTTACTGAATAAAAACAACCTCGCTCTTTCTCCTGCACCAAGCCGGACCGCGATACATAATTGCGGTTGACACTGGAAATGTGCGTTTTTCTAACGTGATGCTCTGTACTGCCAAAAACTCCTGTTCGATCTGATTATTTTCTATGATAATCAACTGATTGATCAAAATTTAATCAAATCAAATCTAATCTAAATGCTAAAATAACAAGTACATTAAAGGGTTACAATATATTAAAATACATAAGTACAGGAAAAACTAAAAAAATTGAAATGAAAACACGTGCAATTTTTAAGTACCATAAACTGAAGGTACTTTAATATAATAATTTAATAATTTAATAATTTCTTAATTTCACCTATTTTGCTGTTTAATATTAAGGTAAACTTGGCCTAGTAACATTTTGTTATTCGAATATTGTTTTCGTCGAAATTTCCAGAATACTTATATAAGACACGTGACGAGCATCAAAATGTATAGCGTGTTATTTTCATAAATCTTGTTACTTCATCAAGGTTATTTAATAAGGGATAAACAGCCAGGGTTTAGTTAAGCCGACTGAGAAGTTTTAAAGAAGAGCAATGTGTTTAATATCTAGCTTGTAATATGCTATTTTTAGTCTGAAATAGGTTTGCACCTAACTCAGATTTTGTAAACATTAGAATTTCTTTTAGATATTCTATGGTAGGTACCTAATCTTTCATTTTTATTATTTATTTATTTACACTTACTATATATATACCCCATATAACACCTATGGTTTCCATAAATACATTCTAAAAAAACAAACCTTCCCCGCGCGGGAAACGGTCTATTCGAATTAAAAGTTTCAAAGGTTAACGCATTAAACTATAATAAAAACAAACAAATAATTCAACAAAATATAGTATAGACAACTAACATTTCTATTTCCTATACAAACTGAAACAACAAAGAACCTCCTTACATTAGCTGTCCTCAATTACACCGCCACTCATAAAATAACATGGCAAAAGTTCAATGCAACGTAGACACCCTCCCATATCACGTCTCAAGCCATTGATTAGCAGAAAGGCTACATTATCTTCACTCTTTCATTGTTACTCCAATCCAGACATTTCAGCTCAGACGAGAATATGGTACACAAAGAACGAACCTCTTTTGTTTTCGCCATAGTACTAAGATTGTGTTCAAGATTCTTTCAATTCAACGTCATACGTTCTCAAACGTACATTAGTTGAAGACCTTTTGTTGAAACTTATAAGTTGGAGGATAATAAGTTTAAAGAACTTTGAACTGTAGTTGTGATGTGATAGGGTTATTTGTTGTTTTTTTTGTTATTGGAGATATCTCTGGTATTTGGCAATGATTTTGTTCTCTATTACCCATTATTTTAATAGTCAATAATACTATTGAAATTACTCACAAAGATATACATATACCTACAGAATATACATGATACAAGATAGTTCAGAGGCTAAAATTTAAGTTTATGGATTTGTTTTAACTTTTTAATACAATCGAGAGTGTCTTTTTATTGAACAAAGCGAAACATGTTCATGAAGAAAGAAGTCTTCAGTATTAACTTACGTTCAGTTTATCCATTCAACGTTTCTGTACTCTACATATACATAGTTCCAATTGAGAACCCTATCTAAACGGATTCAAATACAAACTCCTTATTTTGACTAAGCAACTCCTAAAACCTTAGCAGTAAGACAAATATTGGTAATCTAAATTTAAATTCACTTAACTTAGTTGATCTCATTTCAAACAATTGTCGGGTTTAATGGATTTGTATCAATACAATCTATATTTAGTTGGAAAGGTCATAAATGTTGCTTATCACAGCGGATTAAATCCTTTGAGTTCCCTTAATTATTTCTAATTTTGGACATTGTTGTTAGTATTGTTTGGTTAGGTTTTGTTTAATGATTGATTGTTTTAAATAAAAATAAGCAAGGATTGGACGTTGGGCTATAAAAACCCCTTTAAGCTGATTTTTTTAGTGAGGACGTAAAATCATTTCACGCCCTAGGAGAGGTAAATGAGTGGTACTGATTAAAATCCAGCTAGATTCTTCTCCTGCTCGCAGCCGGGGCTGCCGCGGTACAATATTACGCTTGACCGGCAACTCGAAAATACTAGAATAAAAACATGACTCAACTGATGATGGGTCGTTTTATTTCCATATCCAAGCAGGAATGAATATTGAAATAAATTGAATTTATAAACTAAGACTTTATTTTGAGGTTAGGAAATTAATATTAAACGTGGGGGAGCCATTTTTTGACACAAATGAGCCAGCTTGCCCGCAGTGTTACAACAGCCTAACTTGAAACAGGCGTGAAGCAAGCTTGTGATATATTTTGCCTGTGAGGGAAGCTTTATGCTTTACCTCTCATCTTCTATCCTCAAATCATGGAACCTGAACTCGTAAACTTCGAAGAAGTGCGTCACGCAGCCTCAATGTGGTCAGAGTCCACATGCAGCGTTGACGTCCATCAAGCATTACGCACATTAGCGTTCCACGGTATCCAATAAAAACATTTGACTACCATACTAACAAAGCCAATAACCGAAACATTAAAACAGATTCGAAAACATTACACACAAACGGAGACAAATAAAACACTTTATATCTTTACCGGTACAATAATGACCATGATTTATGCTCAAGCGAGTTGCCGAAATCAATATCGTTGTTCGCTGACGCGTTCACGGAATTCAAAATGAGGTACGTTTTTACGTATCAATGTTATGTTGCTTTGATTTAGCACTGCTCGTGGTTACGTTGAAGGCAACTCTGATTTATTACAACGGATTAGGAAATGGACGAATGAATTTGGTGTTTTACGGTCTGTAGGTTTTATTTTTGTTTTTTGAGCTGTCTTTGTAAGTGTTAGGCGTTTTTAGGTCTTTGGTGTTATTGTCTTTGTTAAGGACTAGATAGTTGTTGGTTGCGATGAAATGTAAGGAAATTTAGTCTTTTTGGTCGACTCGAATTCAATGCATTTGTGTATGACGTAATATAATGAATGCCCTGTTCCTAAGATGTTAACAGTCACTGTTCGTTTTGGTTTGATATCTGTGAGTGACGTTCATCAATCAAATAAATATTTACTGATTTATTAAAAAAAGAAATTAAAAAAAAATACTAACAATAATTTGTAAAATGAAATACAATAAAAAGTACTACACAATATTTCTCCCATATCATGCTACGTCCAAAATAACTAACAAAAGCAGCTGAGAGCAAATCTAACAGATGCTAATTTTCTCGGCACAGAGCTGAAACAGCATATTAAACAGCTACTTCCATCGTTGTGACGTCATCGATGCAACAAATACTGCATTAAAGCCAGGCTGTGAATATATTGACGTTTATAAAGTAAGTTACTAAGTATTGACTTTAGTTTATTTCTTGCTAGCTTCCGTCCTCGGTTTCGTCCGCGTGATACGTTGATAAAAATCAACGTATTTGTTAATTCAGGTTATCACCTACCTACATACCAAATTTAAATATAATCGGTCCAGCCGTTTTTGCGTAAAAAAATAACAAACATACATTCATATTCCATACATTCTCATAAACTTTTACATTTATAATATTACTCGTAGTAGGATAGTAGGATTTTATGTTTTCTTTGCTTTTTATTCAATAAAAATTGCACAAAAAATAAGTTTAACATGTAAATTCCTAAATAAATATAACGATGTTAATTAGCAATTATTTTTCTGATATTTTAGAGGGTCAACAGTAATCAAATCTCACATAAAATATCGAAGACAGAACATTCTGCAAACTAGAGAAACTTACTCAGAAAGTGGCTTATACATGAAGTATCTTGACAGTTTTCATCGAAGCAAATATTATTATGTTGCATAAAATTTAAGTGGATTTTCTGACGCTAGATGGAAGATTATCCTGGCAAAGTGCACGCCACTAACAAATTATTCTAAATCTGTTTGATTTTTGTTACAATTTTACACAGCTGATATAAAATACTATGTACTCATATATTGAACATTTCGTTCAGTAGTTATATATAAAGTTTCCCAATAGGTTTGCTATCAAAGCTGTATCTTTATCGGTATGTATAAAGTTTGAAATTTCCCTACACCTATTACTTTGAATTCAATCTCCAGAAAATCACAAAATTCAAGGTCATTCGCCCAAATGTGGAAGCACCAAAAATTGTCGACGTAACTAGACCCATAACCACCACTATAACTTAGGCTCATTATTCAGAAATAACCATACGTATCTGATAACAGCTTCAACATGTAGATGAGGATAATATACTATTAGTGTGGTTTAATGTCGAGTTATACGCGGTAAACGGCGTGTTAGTGCTAAGTGGAGTGTATGGAGGTGATTAATACCACTCATGGATAAGTAGCTTCGTTTTCCTAGCCGCTTAGACTGGCTATTCATCAGGTTTACTGAGGAAGAAAGGTAAGAAAAATTAGGGTAGTAGTGTTTTGTTACGAAGACGAAATTACTGCTAGACATGGAACTGTGTTTCTCTAAGGTCCAATTTGTCTGGTAGTGGAATTAGTTGCTGGTATACACGACTTAGGATCCGTCATTGTGTTTTGAACTTTGATCTTAGAGATTACAAAAATGGATTGTACTAAAAACTCCTTCCGATATTATATTTTTATGAACAACATGGTACAAAGGGATCATTGATCACATTTGCATTTCTTCCAAAACTAGAATAAGAAGTAAAAAAAATCCATGGCATAAACGAACTGTTTTCCTATAATCCACTTGATATTACCAATAAAAACCATTTATTTCCACTAAACTATATCCGAATACAGGTAATTTTAAAATGAAAAATTAACTATCGAAGAATTCGTCTGAGAAGTTAGGTATTCATTCAAAGTGTTGATGATTCGTATCATATATGAAAAAGAACGAGTAAGAGAATACAGTAATCTCATGTTCCATATCACAAATAATCTAGACCATAGTCCTTTCGTATTCAACATTCACAATTCTACTAAATGCCAAATGTCGGCAGTATAACCATAAATCATTCAGGACACAAATGTTTGCCTAATTTCTGTGACGTCACGTGCCCTTACATTACCGCCTCCGCAACACTTTAGTTTGAACGCCCCTATGCATTATTCACCCCGAATAAAATTCACCACAGTACAGTCGAGAGCCATTACTGTGAAGAATATGGAAGAGGTATACAGAAGGTCGAGTTTGAGGTTGAATTGAGGCAAATCCGAAATTGTCAACAGTAAAGTATGACTTATTTTAGGATAAGAAAAGAAACATCTTAAACTTTAAGTAATAAATGAGTAATAATGTCGATCCAGAAGAATTGGGATGCTTTGGGGTCTTGTGACGAATTAGTTTCTCACAAGGATAACAACAAAAAACAACCAATATTTGGTGTTATCCACAAATTCTAGTTTTGGGCTTTGATAAATTTTTTTTATTAAATCCCAGCAGCATACATTTCTACCTTACAAAATTAAAATTTTAATTAAATTAAAATTTTTCGAAAATCACCCCTAATATTATGTACATAGAAACAAATTTACAAGCGAACACACCTTCTGTTAGGTAATTTATGGTGCCCAGATGCCGTGCTCATGACCTTGATTATATAATGACACGGTGTAAAGAAGTTTCGCCGTGTCAGGCGTACGTTGAATTAGAGACAGGGTTAAGCGGCCCATACATCTCCATTAATATTTCACGAATAGTATTTTCTATTCCTTTTAATGTAATAGAAATAAATTTCTTGAATAACAGGATCCTTGATTCAAATGAATCTGAACCTAATAACCTATGTAACGTTGTACATACGAGATAGCATTCAAAATCAACACATATTCTCTTCATAAACAGTATATTATGTGTATAGGAATGCCTTACCTAAAGTACATGAGAGCCATGCTTCGGCGTGGATGGACCGACTACCGTTACCGGAGGCCCAATCTTTTCTACCCCCCATCTTCAATTCCCAAATCTCATATTCTAAATCCCTTACAACAAAGGACTGGCTACGCATTTAGAACGTCTTTGATATTAGGAGTGTGCAATGGATGACACCGATTGTTTACCATCATGATCATTTTCCGACCAATTACTTAATAAAATGGGTCATGAGTTGGGAGTCATGAATAGGGAGTGAACTTTTTGCCATGTACTAGGTACAGTACGAAAGTTCGGAATCCGTACAAGCACTAAGAATATTGAATAAAAATTGATAAACTTCAGTCCATTTTTGCCTAAACCAAGACTAGAACTAAGTTCATTTGCTCTATCCAAGACGATCATTTCATGAAATTATGCAATGCATTATTCTGCTGAGACAGGAACCATTGTTTGCTTACTGAGCCGGACAATGGTTACTAACAAGGATAATAATACCATGGCTTCATTAGATTAAAATATATAATATAGTGTATAACTATTGTATCTGGTAGTCGTGGTGGTGGTGGGTGGAACTTTGGAACCTGGCAAACAGTAATGTGACATTTTCTATATGTTCATTCTCAGTTTATTTATTATGACAGCACTGACAAAAGTTTAGGAAAACGTGGAGAGGGACCCTGAACTTACAATTTCTAAAATGTTAACTTATAAAGTTTGAAATCACCATCCACACTAAGCAAGCCTAGTTATTAACACTTAATCCTCCTTCGTGTTAGAAGAGGCCTTAAGCATTTATAGGATGATGTTATAATATGTATACCTACTGTATCTATTCTGAGTCGATCTTAATAGTCTACCAAATATTATAATTCAAATGGAACTTATGAAAAACGCCTAAAAAGTCTACCTTGGAAAACCAGACTAATGTTGTTTTTCCGAGGACATGTCTACATAAGTAGTAAATGCAATGCCAAGAAAGACGAGTAAATTACTGGAATGGGGTCAAAGTGTTATGATAATGAGGCAGTTTGCAGTTATTATACCCGTAGTCATTGTGCTTCATAGTTAGTTTGTAGGAAGTTACGTTAACCTTGGATATGTTTAAAAGGTTTCTTCTTGTGGATGGTATGTACGAGATGTGTTGATTGCTTTTCTCTGAGAAAGTTTTCGACTTGTAATGATGATTTCTTTCTTAATGTCTTCAATTTACTTTTCTGTACATCTAAATTAAGGGAGAATTATAATTAAATTGGCGTTTTCCTAAATTGTGGTGGCCTTTTTTAGGGGTGAGGATGATCACCAGATGACTTCTATCGTGAAACTGTGAGTGGCGCGAGAGTCGCAAACTCTTATTGACTATAAACGACCCTGTTCCTTGCCCAGCATGAACCCTGGTAATGACTGTTATATATTTAAATCTTCTCGTGTAAGAGGCATTTGCCTTTGCTTGGACACTTTATAGTCTGATTATGTGATTTGTGACACTTTTATTTATAGATTCCTTTGTAATTGAAATGAAAAAAAAAAATAGATAAAAGAAAGAAACTTCCTGAAATTCCTCTTAACTCTTAAAATAAAATTCTGTTACACAAATCTTTGAACATAGAAGACCCAATCCTTCCCCTCCCCCAATCTCCGGTTGATCTCCAAATCCCTAATCCCTAAAAGGTCGGCAACGCACTCGTAACTCGGCGGCGCTGATTGCTTACCATCAGGTAACCCGTCTGCTCGTTTGCCGACCTATTAAATAAAAAAAATAGAATATATGTGGCACATGCATCTCCCAATCCTTTAGGGAACAAAATAACGTCTTTCATTGTCATATCTTCATATCTTTAGTGTCTATTTTCTTGACCCCATTCACATATAATTATGATTCTGCGAACTCTTTCCTCCCACTCAGTTCTTGACGAGTGTTGTCCTTCTCTAGCCTTAACCTTTAGGCGCTGTGACAACTACATATATAATCATATTTATTAGCCTAGTGCGTGTAATATTCGCCAACGCTTATTAGAGGTTACGTCTTAAGAGCGTTTACGTGCCACGAGTTTTCATACAAAAATCATGAACGCACAGTAGCGCTGTCTGGTAAACTTGAACCTTTTCAAATACATGTTTTTGTCAGAATAATGGAATAAATGAAATACATCGTTCATTGGTTGTATTTGAGACTGTTTAAATAAATTCAACATTAATATATTGGTTACTGTGCCACGTGTCGCGGGTTCAAGTCCCACAACGAGCTATTTTTTGTTTGACCCGTTAATCGTTTTCCGGGTACGCGAGAAATTGTATGTTATTGAAAGCAACCACACCACAAGAGAAAATACTTAAAAACAATAAAATTCTAAATATTTATTGTGTTAACACCCAACGTCTTTGTACCACCAATCAACGTCTTCACTGAATAATCTAAGCAGTCAACTGTGTAACTGTGCCAGCCCTATTTCAATTTAGTTGAGAGTGTGTCATATAAAATGTATGAAACAAGAATGCGGACACACTTTTATGTTATTCTTTAATTCCCTCGGTGGAGTCTGAATATTATTCTTACATATATAGATATATATGTATGTTGCTGTAAGTCTTGTGGTATGAAACGGGCGACCTTTATACGTTGCGACGTCATTGTAGGTGTATTGAGTAATTACAGTTTGCTGTTTTTTTTACGCCGTGCTTATCAAAAAAGGAAGCCCTAGTTTTATTCCAGACTGTTATATATATTAATTTATATTAATGTCTCTTTGCCAAATTCATCAAAACTTTGAAAAAAATCGTTTAACCTATTAAGTAACTGCTAGAATACTTTTACAGATGAACAATGCACATAAAATAAAATGAATAATATTGTAGGTAAGATGAGACGTTCTATTTTTTATTTTATTTTATGAACTTTGCCCTACCTTGACTTTGTTATAAATATAAAATCATAATATATTATCAACCAATATTCACACTAATACAATTTGAACTACAAACAGAAGCTACATACATATTCTATCGCAATATTGTAAGTTATAACAATCAGCATAGAGTCGATTTTCAACATTATCATATTCCACTCCAATTCTAATAATCATATCAAGCATATTATTTCTCGCTTAGAACTATCAGGTTCTGTTACCATGGCAACGGTTAATTGTTGTATCGAGTTGCTGGATTATTGATACGAAATGATCAACGGTCGTACTGTCTGATTGAAGACCAAAGGTTAATAATTATAATTATTTACACGTTACCATTTTCTCAATAAAAATTTATTTTTGAATAGAAAAGGGATTGTGCCTCCCGTAAACTCAATCATACGGCGAAATACCACACTGCGGTTTTTCACCTGACAGTTCTTTGTTTTTTCTTTAAAAAAAACGTTGCCCCACATTAGGATTTTCTCCTATGTCATGGGAGCGGTTACAAACATATAATTTCACATACACATCACACCCAGACCCGGAACAACAATTTGTGGATCAATCACACAAATAGTTGTTCTGTGCGGGAATCGGACCCGCGCCACGTTGTACGACAGCTAGTGGCCCAGCTACTGCACCAACCATGCAGTCGTAATAAATAAATGATAGTATAAGGCGTAAGTATGTTGTGGCCTTAAAGTCACGCGAATTTTCTGGCCACTTTGGGAAAAGCTAGTTTACATTTAATTCTGTAAACACACATGCCCACGTAAATTGAAGGATTATATTGCTTACGGACAGCTGCGGTCACTAATAGCTGATTAACTGATAGCCAATATCAATCAAATTGGCTATTTATAATCCTACATATAATAATGTATACAGTTATTATGTTGTAGGCTATTAAATTGATGGACTCCGGAGTGTGTGGGTGGTGATTAATTCTTCCTTTGTAGTAATATATTATGATTAAGGGTAATAATAATTATGTAATATTCTTATATTGGTATATTAGTGCTGTAGTTTAGGATCTGTAATGATAAATGTGGGAAGTCTTTAATCAGCCTTATAAGGATGAGTTCTCTGAGAATTCTTCTAATATTATGTTAAACTACGTGAAATTTTTTAACGTGACCATTTATCACCATCATCTTCAGGCAGTTGAACAAAAGCCTCCCCTGTAGCTCTCCACGTCGAAAAATAACTCGCCAATTGCATTCAAAAGCTATGCGTAGCATCACCAATTCGCAAGCAGAATGAAGGCGAAATCGCTTAAAGTACTCACGGCTGATGGTTCAGAAAAGTGCTAAAGTGGAGACTGAGGACTAAAATACATAGCGTGGGCAGAGAAGCTTGCCCTTGTAAGTTCAACACAACGACATCAACAAACTTTCGGGGAGTTTTTTTTTGTGAGGGGAAATCATCAAATGGCTTCTCCCGCCCAGGATGGGGAGATACTGGAGCATTCATTCAACATGGACATTAAAAAGATCTATTTGTTCAGCAGTGGCTGTGTTTCGGCTTAGAATTATGACGAATACTTCATTATTGATTAAAACCAAAATAAAGTAAACAATAAAATTGCTTGTTTTAGTCAAAAGTAACGTGCTGTGACTCGATTGGTGTTGCAGTTGTCCATCGCTTCAAATCTGTCTGTTCTGTTGAAAAATAAATGAAATGGTGTAAGCCACAGTGCAAGGTTGATTTCATAAGTTATTTGGAATAATATTTGTTATCTAGCTGCTGCCGCACTCGCTTATGTTAGTAAAGTGACAAATGGGCTACCCAGCACAAAAAAAAAATAGAACCATTACTTCTAAGCATTAGCGCTTTCAAAGCAAATAGCTTTTGATTTTTATAATATTTTAATACTACAAACTGGTATTATAATCTACACCATTTCATACCAGTACCAATACAGACCTGTAAAACAATAACTTGCTTTCAAATTGTAGACACAGCAAGATGTGAATATAATATATAAGGCGATTAGAATTTCCACCCAAACGAAGCATTCATTCAACAATTGAATATTCTAAGAGTCAAACGAAATACTGAATATGCTTCTGTTATAAAGTTTACCTTTCCTCTCAATATTTCCAAGTAATATTTTATTTTTAAGTTGTTCGAAATTTCTCTTTGTGAGTTTGCTTTTATTGATATTCGCGTTTGATTTTAAAAAAGCTTTTATTTAATATTACTGCTCGACTGTTCAGGTGATAGAATTTTATTTATAGTGTTTTTATGCCGAATGGTGCAGAGGCGTTTTGCAATTTTCAGGAAACGATAAATGTGTGTCATATTCTTTTAAAATTCGTCGATTCTAACCAAATCCACCTAACAGCATTTTCCAACCTATATCTTTCAAATCGTGAAACATTGTGGAAACACAAGATTGAATCGATCTCAAACTGTTACGGGGTCAAACTACGCGTCGCCAATAACTTGTGAAGATGACAAATGGCAGTCGGTTGACATGTAATGCTGACATTGAACCGAATGTCTTAGCTCAACATTATAGCGAAAAGGTCAAAAGGACGAAACATTCTTATATTAGGATATGTACTACATAATCTAAAGCAACAACGATTTATCCATTAAAACTGCAATAAATCGATTCTTAACTTTACAACTTGAGCTAAGAACATTGTATCTACGCCCTTATTGACCGCCTTTCCAATAGATAATGAAAGTAAAATTGAGAACGTAAGCTACTTTCCTTGAGAGTTTTAGTGCTAAATTCCTCTGGGAATCCTTTAAGCTGTCAACTCGAGTACTTTCCTGGGAGGGCTTGAGGGAATGCGCTTAAAAGACAATCGAAGACAAATCAAACGTTCTGGAAGATTGTAATTTGAAATGTAATGCTATGTCTTGTCATTCCTTTTGTTATACTGGTCACACTGGAATAGGTATAAAGAATTGATTGCACCAAATAAAATGGCTATTTTCTTGTTGAATCCGATATTCTTTAGTCTTATGGTTATCAACAAAACGTCACAAGATGCTCATAGCTCACACTCACTTATATAAGCTTCACAAATTACTATCAGATTGGTAGATTAAAAGTATAGATTGTTTGGGTGTATAATATTTACTATGATGACATAAAAAAATAAACATGAAACAGAAAAGTTAAATCAATGTTTACATGTTTTAGCTGAATTTTTATGAAATTATAAACATTCATTTCTATTAAATCTTGCATGAATAAATCAGAGCTAATATTTAATCAACGGTTTGGGTCTAGCCCAACTGAATTGGAATGAGTATTAATAATAAAAAATAAAAAACCGCACATCGTGTTAATCCTATCATTGAATTGACGTACATTGATGTCATAAACTGCTATTTGTTACACATACGGCGTGTGCTTTTTTTATTTTTTGGACAAACAAAACACCATTCTCCAATTTTTGAATAGGCGTCAAAGCACATTTTGTTTACTAGGTATCCAATACATTTTTTATAAAGGATATCGGTTGAAAGCTATCAAATCCATTTTCTATGCAATCGGTATGTGTGATATTTTTTTGGATTTTTGTAATACACCTGTGTTATTAATACATACATATGTAGTCTTAACCGTATAATCGAGTGCACACAAATATCGTTGTGTAAGATCGGCATTCTAAAAAATAAACAAATCCTCTTTTTAGGGAGTGGTCATCGCCCGGAGCAGGAATAGAAACGGGGTGGTTTTTAATCGCCATGACTCTCTCTCTCTCTCTCTCTCTCTCTCTCTCTCTCTCTCTTGCCTTAACCAGAGCGAGAAAAGTCCGATAAGCCAGATGGTTTTCTAACTTTATTGTAGGTTAGAGTATCAGGGCTCTTATAAACTAGAAACCACTCCGTTTCAGCTACTATAATTATTGCGCTTAACCCATAACCCTGGCCGGGAAGCTAATACAATGGCTTGTTTTAATTTTTTTCTATCGGTTACGTTAATTAGGTTTACTAAAAAAATGGGACCATATAATTTTATCATACATTATAAATCAGGCCATGACCTTTTTTGGTATTTATATAAATTTATATATGTATTTCGTTAACTGTGATATCTAAGAAATAAGTACAAAATGTTAGCCAGTGATTAAATTTAACTTATTTTTAATTAATATCCTATTCTTAACTACACTCGATTATTTCAAATTCAGGTAAAATAATACCAAAATACTATCAAACAAATAAATCGGCGTATCGTTCTTACAAATGTCTCATATATCTTCGATCTTCTAAACTTTACAGAAAATATTTTCCAATACTTTAATAATATCGTGCATACATTTGTAACAAGATGTTCTGTCAGTTCACCGCTAAACTCGTTCACTCAAAAATAATAGGGAACACTCTACAGAGTGAAAATAAAACGAATATGCGCTCATTCAATTCGAATCGTTTATGAACGAATGAAATGAATGAACTGAGTATCTGACGAGTTTTATACAGCCGTAACAATGGTTTTATCGGTGCTTACTGTCTTATGGTTTAAACCTTTAAATGTAACTTTTTATGGCGCCATAAAATTGTGAAAAGCCATAAGTATGAAGTATGGGGTAAAAATGCAATGTAGTATCCGGTGTTTAATTCAAAATCATTATTCGTATACCTACAAATATAACGATTGTATTTTTTTTTTTATTAATAACCATATAATAGTTGTCCCAATACTAGGCTAAAGTAACAATTGTAAGCTCATTTTTTGCTATATAATGTGCGCTATAGCAGAATGAGAATATATCAAACCGCTGGCGTTATTAATGAAAATCATACTCGAAACCCCTAGTTCTAAATTCAACCCTACATCCAATCTACTAACAAGTTTTTAGTATAAAACAAATAAAATAAAATAGACGCAATGATTGAAAACATGAAATACAATTTACTACGGCATCCTAGTAAATCATAGCACGTAGCGCTACGCCGTAGCCACTGTGTAGTACTTGATGTTAACCGACAGATTGACGATAATTTATCTCACCGCTGCTCGTATCTGGGTCGTTACTACAATAATTGGCCTTTAACATCGCTTATCGTGTATATTTTGAATAAAATGGTATCAAATAATAGTAGCGTTATCGCTTGAAAGTGCCTTTTGGAAGTGGTTGTGGTGAGCCAAGGGAATTTTGCAAGCACCTATGTGATTTTTACCGAACTATTGGTATGTACTTTTCAAATTTGTTAAGACATCACTGAGGTGCAGTGAAGAATAAGGTCATGACGAAACTTGGACTTACATTTTCTGATTATACATTAGAAATCACTGATCCACCTTGAGCAAGCGTGCTGATTTATGCCCAAACCTTCTCCATGTGAGAAAAGGCTTTTGTTCAACAGTGTTTCATTATAGCCTGATGATGTGTATCATATTGCTGCATACATGAAAACTCATATTTGTACAGTGGGTTTTTATCATTATAGGAATGTTTACTTCGAATCAATTTAATAATGACTTTTATAAAAACCATAATTTCACATTAAATATTTAATTAAAATAATTAATTTAATTAAATATTTAATAGTTTTATTAATTAAATTTTAATGCAAATGTCAAAATTTTGGTTTTATAACATTTTCGTAAAATTGTTTAATATAAATGCCAATCGTGAACTAGTCACAATTTAATTAAATTAATGTGACCACCATTATGTAAACGGTAATTGCAATTTATTCAAAAAGTGTATCTTTTCCAAGCAAACATTTTAGAACACTGGAGTTTATGTAACGAATTTAATTGCCTTATGAAAATGATACTTCTGAACTAATATTATAAAGAGGGTAATCTTTGGATCCGCTTGACGAATTTACAAAATTCTTTCACTGATCGATAGCTACAATGTTTCTGAGTGCTACATAGGCTATAAAACATCACTCTACGATTAAAAGGAGCCGAGCAGCGGGTGAAACCGCGCGAGAGTAGCTAGTATCTTATAAATTTCAATCCTTCGGTTCGAATGC
This sequence comes from Spodoptera exigua, assembly GCA_902829305.4. Taxonomy (NCBI): domain Eukaryota; kingdom Metazoa; phylum Arthropoda; class Insecta; order Lepidoptera; family Noctuidae; genus Spodoptera; species Spodoptera exigua. Next base: position 4,946,440 of record LR824625.2, on the reverse strand, counting down.
GAAACATCAAATTGATATTATTTGCACTCTGGCAGTTTAAAAACTCAATATATTATGTTATCAGGCATCGGAGTGCGGGGACTAAAACGGGGTTATATGTACGTTCTATGGTTATTTTTATACTATTATTGACATGCAATGGAGGAAACCATAGTGAATAAAACTGGGCTTATAATTTCGAAATTTAAGTTTGAAATTACTTAGCTACCTTGAGCAATCGATATGTCTATACTGATACTAATTATTATCTGTGCAATAAAGAGGCCTATACTCAGCAGTGGTTTTTATAGGCTGATGATATAATATTTGATGCAAATTCAAATACTAAAATGTTAGTTGTGGAACAGCCATGCTTTGACACAAATGGTCTGGCTCGATCGGTGTGATACCATGTCCTGACAGAAAATCGGCAAATACCATAGTATTGTGTTTTGCCGTGTGAGTGAGGTTACCGGAGGTACCAATCCTCCCCCTCCCCAATCTCTCGCTAATCACAAAACCTCCAAATCCCCAAAAGGTCGGCAACGTAGCTCCCGTTGTTGCGAGTGTCCATAGGCCAAGTTTATTGCTTATGTCTGCTTGTTTGCCATACATTAAAAAATCATAAAGGTAAAAATTTAATGGTTAAATACTATACAGGGTGTAAGGGACAGCCTTCCGCAAACTGATAGGGTGGATTCAGTATATCGTCTTAAGTTGACCGGTACATGAAATTATTTCAGGAACGTTATGGGAATCCAATTAAACCGATTTGTTTCATTACCTTACACGCAATGTATCGCTACCACCGCAAACGCACGCAGCGAACGGCAGCGCTTTTAGTATTATTACTTTACACTATGGGCAGCGCCGCGACCTTACCTTTCGGACAAACGGTCGCGCTCGCGCCACGTTTTAATAACAATAAACTATTGTAACTGATAAATGATAAAAAAAGAAAAATGCGTAGGTACCTTAGAATCGCTCCGGTTTCCGGCTCTGGAAAGCATTTGTGATGCGGTCTCGCATTTCGTACTCACTTGCACACGCACTCACAAACACTTTTTCTTTTACGTACAAAAAGGGGTCCAAATGGGTTACGTCTGGGGATCGTGCTGGCCACGGTTGCGGTCCAAACCTACCTAAACTACGTTTAAATAGGAAAGCACAGGTAAGTGGTAGCGTCTCGTTACGTTAGCGAACCAATTCCAAAATCCACGTAGGTATTGGTCTTCCGGCGCCTTTTTGTCTGGGAACAATGGGCTGGTTTTCTAGCAAGCGTTGATAGTCACCAGTAATTATCCTGGAGTCTGATGGATGCCGACGTTCAGGATACCTACACTACTACAACACATTATCATCTCCCCATAATCACGCGCGCTAAACGTACCTAGGTAGTAATTTCGCACAATTTCTACAACAAAACTTCACTACACTTCACACACTACATAACTAATAAAACTTAACAACACTACTTATAATAAAACTTTTAAGCCGAATGCGCGAGCGATCCGTACCAACACACGCTCGCGGAACATAAACAGTAACATCGCAGCAAGGCACAATGGCGACTGCATGTGATGAGACACACACAAACATAAATCTGTTGTTGCCAATTACACGAAAATTAGGTACAAAGTTTCGGGGTAAAAAATAAAAAAATATGCATGGTCGTAATTTATCATTCTGTTATTTTTTGTAGAGAAATGAATTGATTAAATCAATTTAATTCTAATTTCATTGTTTAGTTAATTTAGAATAATAAAAGTGCAGTGTGATAGAAAGCTGTGCTTCCATTCCAGGGAGATTGTGTTTAATTTCTGGCTCGACTATCAATTCATGGCTATTGTGAAGCCATGTAAATCTGTAAGTAGTTTAAAAACTAGCCAGTAATCGCTTAAAAAGAACAATCAATTAATAAATTAGGTAGTATTTGTAAATGCTTTAAAATTAAAACTAGACTCTTTATTTATTTTTTATTCAATTGATGTGCGCGACAAGATTTTCATTAATTGATTAATGAAAATCTCATCAATGTGATTATGAATGCAAAGGAGTTCTCAAGTTTTAGATAAATTTCGATAGTTCTAACATTTTCGTTTACAAAGGTAGAAAGGTAGAAGAGGTAACAAAAGTTAAAAGTTGGCAACACTGGTTCAATCGACAGAAAGGGACGCAGCTATTCTGTACGTTGGACGGGATCGTAGGTATACCTACACGCGGCGATCGGCGCGGTGGGGCGCCGAGCCGCTGCGCCGTGACCGCGGTGCGGTGAGTTCAAACGACTCGCGCTAGGTAGAAATTGAACAGCTGATTTCATGCGTAGTTCTTTAGAGAATTCACACAACCATTGCGTATTTTTTTGTTTTAGTTGTGTTATTTACATTAATGTTATTCTTCATACATAGAATGTAATTATACATTGAAATAGAGGTGTAGGAACTGAAAAAACGAAAAAAAATTGAAAATTTTCCTGAAAGAATTTTCACTGGAATATGATTCAGAATAAGGAGCTGAATGCACCCTGTTAATTTGTGGAGGGCTGTCCCTTACACCCTGTATATTAAATTTAAGTCAACCAAATTCTTTATGAAACAAAGGCACGTCGATATATTACAGACAAAGCACTTTTTTAAAAACATTGTATAAAAATACAAAAAGCCATGGTTTATTGAATTCTGTTTTTGACAGCTTATTGTTTTACCCTCATTTTTATGGTTTCAGCAGCTTCAAGCCTTCGATCTATAGGGAAAGCTGATAGATTGAATCAATAAAATTAAGTATAGACCATTCAATCACAATTTTTTAAGGTTTCCGATGTTTTTGTACTGTTGTTGCAGTAGAATGTTTGTGCTTGACTTTAAATTTATCTCCCAAATCATATCAATATTGATATATCCATTTTTTTTTATATAAAACGTTCACGAAGAACCATTGAAAACAAAGCAAAGTGGTTTGTTATTTGAAAACCATGTTTTGTTACACGATCAGGGTGGACAGAAACGGGTTAATGTTTAAAAATAATGTAGTTTATTGAAAATTATAACATAAAAAATGTATACTAAAGTAAAAAATAACACTACGCTATGTACTTTTAAATGAACGACAGGCGTCAAGTTGTATTATTCATCAACGGATTCAGTCGTTCAAATTACTTTGAGTATAAACATTTTCCGGCGCAATTAAAAACCCATTTTCAAAGGGATGTTGAGTGTCTATTTTGTAATTCTCGTACCCTTTCGGTAGCCTTACAAACGATATGTGATCAAATTTGACAGCAGATGTCGACACAGGCGGTCAAATGAAAACGAAGTATGTTACATACGCGTTTATAGATCCAATCGTGGGAGAGCCTTGTTTTGAAAGACTGGAGCGACTCCACGTTCTAACAAAAATTGGAGTGTCAAAACAATTATGTGTATTGAATTTTACCGTATAAGTGCGGTTAATGTACACCTAACCCCAAAGGCAAAAGAGACTTGCATGTGATTCGTCCAGTGTTGATCGAATGTTTTAATATCAATTATCCATGTGCGGCGCTTACCACTCTCCAGGTGATCTATCTGAAAATGTGCCTCCACTCCATTATTCAAAAATCAATAGAGATATGTTACAAAAGGGAAGCAAACCTCTTTTATTTAAACTTCTTTATTCTACCTAAAACATAATTAACTGCAAACAAACTTAAATATTACAAATATTTATGGAGAAACCAGAGCAAAGCTATTCATCACATCATTAGCCTTTTGGCTCTTTGAGGCGCGCGCGGAACGCTACGCGCCGTACGCTCGGGTCCGGTTCTGGTCGGGCGGCGAGCTACCCTTACTCGCCGTCCGCAGACCCGCGCTTACGGTGGCCGGAGATCATCTCTCGATCCCCGACGTCCGGAATGTCGCCTTCTGCGGCGGCTGGGGCGCGAGGAGGATAGTTCCCTCACGCGCTCCGCCTCCTCCTTTGCGACCATAACTGCTTCGCAGAAGGAGGAGATAGCTTCCCAGTTCCTCTCACGCTGCACTATGGTCTCGATTAAGGCCGGGCGCGAGAGGTCGCCGCCGCCGATCACTTCCCTGAGAACACGGCGGTGCTCAGCCCAAGCAGGGCACTCCGCCACCGTATGCTCCACTATATCCTCCAGGTGATCCTCACAATGACGACACTCGGGCGTTTCCTCCCGCTGGATCCGAAACAGGAACAAAGCTATCACATCATTAGCCTAAAAGTGATTACTGTTACTGTCTGTTGCTCTAACCAAGGTGGCAAATATCATTAATGATTTTCCCTATTAAAATAAAAAGTAAGGGCTGCGATGACGACTACTAACAAACATTATTTTTTTACAAGAGGTTGACAATGTCACGAACAACTAACGATTTCAATTATAATATTAGTAATTGGAAATGACTCCAGGCGATACAACGTACACTGAAAGATAATTCTAATTACTCGTCCATTTCTTGCGAAAAATCTCAAGCTCTATAAAACATGTGTAACAACTTCGTGTTTACTTTTTCGTTGGATTGGATCGGCAAACGAGCAGACTGATAAATTGACATCAATTAAGGTTCTTTTAATTTCACTCAAAAATTATAACAATTCAAAGTTATAGCCCAACATTGCCTGAATATGCTGTGGTGGCCTATGTGTAAAGGTTTAGGTGGTTAACTAAAGGTCAACAATTGTAAATATGTATTTGTATATTAAAGAGGTTGTACAAAATAAATACATAGGATAAAATCACAAAAACAATCACGTTGTCAAAATTTTTACATGATTTTTTTAGGCAACTTTTAGATAAAAATATACGTTAATTAGTTTCGGCTTACTCACGTATTAAGGGTCGTGGTGGCCCGGAGGTTAAGGAGCCCGCTTCTCATGCATGAGGGTGTGGGTTCGAAACCTAGCAAGTACCAATGTGACTTTTTCCAAGTTATATGTACTTTCTATGATTATTTAGACACCACTGACAAACGGTGAAGGTAAACATCGTGAGGAAACCTGGACTTATAATTTCTAATTATAAGTTTGAAATCGCCAACCCGCATTGAGCAAGCGCGGTGATTAATGCTCAAACCTTCTCCGTGTGAGAAGAGGCCTTTGCTCAGCAGTGGGCACTTATGGGCTGATGATGATGATGATGATGAACCTTTGCTATTTGCTCAGCACTGTGAACTTTAGGCTGGTGAAGCATTCTGCAACCTAACGTGAAACAATAATAATCATTTCTAATTAAGCGAATCAGTTAATAATATCTAGAGAGCAAACACAAACTGAATTATTTGTTCACGTTAATGTTGTTCTGTTGATTGCAAATTGAACTACTTGATTAGAAACATCTGATTTCCCGTTAGTGTTTATATTATGTAACTAAATATTTTGTGATTTACTTTATTGGAATATTTTGTTGCTGATTCGTCCTTGTGAAATGGATGGATCAATGCATCATCATCTATTCTTGCTTTGTCAGAAATGCATCAACAGCTTAAATATGTGCCAAAGCTTGTCCAAACGATTTTTTATGGGTTGATTAACAGAGGACCAAGCGGTTATCCTGATGGAAAGCAATCATTGTCGCTGAAGATCACCAGCAGTACCAAAACGGTTAAGTGCGTTACCTGCCTTCTCAATTAAAGAAAAAAGCGAGTGTAACATTCCCATATTCGAGTGTGTTATTTCATTTCAAAATAATTATTTACAATGCCGATGTTAGTCTTATTTTATAATGACGACCTCTTAAAACATGGCTGCATTTAGTTTACTATTTTAATTCGCTTGTTTATTCAAATCTTTTTATTGATATTACGAATTAATTCCAACTTATAAAAATAGAACAATTGCATAAAAATTAATAGCTTAGCTACCTTAATAAGTACAAATTCTATAACATTAAAAAAGAATTCGGGATAGGACCTGCCATTTGCCTTTAAATCTAAATAAATTACATCTTTTATTTTTAAGATTTTAGTTTCAGGAACTTATTGAAAGATTTTGAATACATGCTTGCTACCGTAACATTTTTGATCCAATAACTAGCCAAAAGACATAAACCGCAATACAAAAATTCAAATTACTATTTTATTTTTTAAGTGTGGGAGAGCCAAGCTTCAGCACGAATGGGTCAGCTCGACCGGAGTGATACCACAGCGTTGTGTTTCGCCATGTGAGTGAGGTTACCGGAGGCCTAATCCCGCCCCTTCCCCTATCTCTTCCCGATCCTTATCCGCAACTCCTATGCCCTAAAAGTCAGCAACGCACTCGTTACTCCTTTGGTGTTGCGGGTGTCCATGGGCGGCGCCGATTGCTTACCATCAGGTAATACGCCTGCTCATTTGCCGACTTATACCATAAAAAAAGACGAATAGCAAATACAATTTATTAACAAACTCTTTGTAAATAAAATAGTATGTGATTCGCAATTCATGAAAGCGTTACACCAAGACGCGACATACCGCTTTGGTTATGTGAAATTATCTCTTCAAGGGGAAAATTTCTTCTTTATTACAATTTAATATAGAAACCTTGCGTTTATCCTGCTTTCGTGAAAATGCTATTTATAGGGTTGTGGAGAACTTAGTTTGAAAAAAAATATTTGTGTGGTTACATAAATTAGACACTAATAGTCTCGCGCGGTTGCACCCGCTGCCGCCTTGCTCAGCTCCTACAGATCGTAGCGTGATGTTTTATAGCCTATAGCACTCAGGAACATTGTAACTATCTGTCAGCGCAAAGATTACCCCCTACATACAAACTTACAAACATACAAACTTTTACCTCTTTATAATATTAGTATAGATTATTATATTGAATAAAGGTTTAAAGGTTTTATGTACTTACTATTAACGCTGTGAATATTCAAATCCAAATAATTGAAACATAAAAAACGAACAAAAAATAATTTATGGTATTTATTCTAATTTTCAAAATAACAAAATCTCCTTGGTACCTACATGCATATCTTAGGATACAGGCCCCATTTTTTAAACAGACAGTGAAAAATTACAAGGCCTGAATGATTGATGTGTCGGCTCGTACATTTAAAAAACGATTCCGATGCTTAATTTCTCTGTCGTCAGATGTCGGTAGTGTTCGCTTCGTGATGGATTGAGTTTGAAAGCAATGGAGTTTGAAGTCCCAATGGTACTGTTTGAGAGTATTGGTAATTGTTTCTGTTTTTGTTTATTGGTAATTGTTTTATTTGACACGTTTGGTATCGATTTTCGACCTTCATGTAATTTATATAAGGTTTTGTTTTAAACCAGAGAACACATGGCTTTATTCTGTTATTTTCATGATGGTTCTACAAAAATACTCTGTTGACTGTTGACATGCTGATAAAATTGGATAAGTACAATATTTTGGTATGGCGAGAAATCATCGGTCAGAAAATCAACAGTGACATGAATAAAAATTTATATCAAACCGATGTATTGAATTAATTAGTAATTAATCGTTTGAAAATTACAATATCTCTAGAAGGAGTTCAAATAAATAGACAACATCCAATCCAACCAAATATAATTGTTCTAAATTTGAAATTAGACTTCTTTTTAAATTAACTAACAAATCATTACCACAAATTGGCCACTGCGCACTAAACAAAAGAGTCCCCAGCCACATGTAACGCAAATATTTTTCAACGTAGCTGTTAAAATTCAGGAGTATCTAATATATTCAGTGTCGTAAATAAAACGGTCATGGCACATCCAAACCTATTTGGAATTGGTCCAAATATGTATAAATATCGCACGATGTATGCTAAATAGCCCGGTTATGGGGACAGTACTTTATCTTACAGCGTGTTGGACACTTTTGATATTTGCGATACACTCCAAACATTTGACAAATGTTTGTTAGTGTTGGCCAATGGACGGTGGGTTAATGTTGCATTGTTTTATATTGGTGTGTACATAGGCTTGCTTTAAGCGGTGATTTGTGATAATGTGGAGCTGTGTGTTATGCGGTTGAAAATGGAATAAAAATGTCGCCCGGTTTTTTGTTTAGTTATTACGCGGAGAAGATTTTGTATAATTTTCCTAGCCCTGTGTTTATTTGTATCAGCATTTGCATAGTCTTTAGTGCTGAACTATCTTTTTATTTTTAAAATGACGAACAAGTATCAAAGCATCTCAAAAAAAGCAAGAATTTTTACTCGTATTCATAATTAAATCTTAAGTATAACTAATTCGCCGTCAACCATAATTAAGTAAAATATATAAACATATGAAGCTTAATTGAAATACATTCGATCATGGTAATAAAAGCATACTTACATAACTAAAGCAGTAGATAGCGCTATCACCCTATGCTTTTGACATTCAATCTCAGAACGATTCCTCACAAAGTGATTCGCTTACATAATTTTTAATCTTCATAAATTCTCTCGATCATCCGATCTTCCTTATCCCATCAAATTATTTCTCGAAGGATCGCGAAGCTTCAATATCAGACACTTCATATGGAATCGAAATTTTACCATAATCCAGGATAAATGAAGTTTCCATGACCATGCATTAATGAGGCTCGGGTCTAATATCTTTGCTCAAAGTAAGAATCGCTTGAGTGGGATATGACATGATTATTTTCCTTACTTTCTGTCCTTGCTTTGAATTAATTTGGCAAGTATTACTATGGAAATCAAATAAATACATAGTACCTTGTGTGGCTTACTTTTATGTTTTAAAAGGACTGTAGGAAGAGGTTTTTTTCAGGAATATGCAGTACCTACATGGCACTTAATATACATTTCAAAACTCATTCCATCTCCGTGTGAAAAGAGATTTTTGCCCAACAGTGGCTCTTTAGACCTAATAGAAAGCTGATGATGATGATGATTATAACATCAAATTACATGATCAGCCTACTGCTTAGCAAAAGCTTCTTCTCACACGGAGAAGGTTTGGCATGAATCGCCACACTTGTTCAAGCCACAAATTATAAGTTCACAGTGTTTTTCTTCACCATAGTCAGTGGTGCCTAAATAAAATCTCACATTGGTACTTGCTAGTTTCAGACCCTCATGTATAAGATGCGGGCGCCTTAACCTCCGGGCCACCACGATGACATGATTATGATAAAACCCTAAAGACCATTTGGCCGCTGAAGAAACAACGATAATACGTATTTGACAAAAAAGATGTTAAAACTGTTTAGCTCGTATAGGAAGCCAATTTCGTAAACCATTCCATTAATAACAACACCTGAGTCTATTATCTATATAAACATACTTACTAACCTACATACATACGAAATTTGTATCGATTCTCAACAGCCAATTATAGTCTCAGTGCACAATTACCATCATCCTATTATACTATTAGCTTCAAGCTTAGGTTTGATATATTCAATAATGTAATATTACATCTAGTCAGCTACCCTGAAAGGATTGATAGGGAATAAGCCGTGCCAGGTATCAAGCTAAGCAAATGCCACGATGAAAACATGGAATTAATAGATATGTTTCTAAATGAACGAATCTTAAATATAATATATGTGTATGCAATCACATAATTGTTATAACTACCTATATTTTTAAACGCTTTAAAACGAAAGTGCGGTAAAACGTGACGAAAGACGAGTTAATTTTGAAAATTTCATTCAGTAGGTAACTTTCAGATGTATTTGTATTGGAAAGAGTACCTTCTATGAATAACTAAGACCACCAACAGCTGACTCAAACAAGATCTTCCTTCATTTCTCCAAGACCCAACTTAGGCCCAAACTGTTTTGTTAGAAAGCAAATATATCAGTCTTACACTTTCACACCCAACACGCTGCCCTTAAGCACCATATTCGTTTGAATAAAGTGCAAAATATCTTACCCAAACAATCAATATTGTATGACGTAAGATTTTGAATATATGTGTCTTGGTAGTTTTTGTTAGCTGTCCGTCAAGTGTGGAGGAAAAACATTTTTCACCGTTCCTTTGTTGCGAACATCATGAATAAATTCTCAAGATTCTTTACGAGCGGCTTACTCGATCCTTTCCAATAACGTTTTGTGTACCCAACGAGCTAAGATGTGGATAGGAAATTTATGACTATAGAGTTGTGATATGTGATATTTTTTTCTAGAACGCATTTTGAATAGAGCTAGATAAGAGGTTTAATTGGATGGCTTTAAATACCTTGTAAGGTTGAGGAATGATAGGAACTATTAAGATTTTGGAAACGACATTATGAGCTTGTTACTACCTTATAACTTGTAACAGTTACAATGAATGATGATGAATAGGAGGCAGCAGAGGCATAAAAACATAATATTGATATACACAACACTTTCCAGATGTAAATGAAATAAAAGACTTTCGTTCATGTAACGCGAATATCCGCCATAATCAACGGAATGGCTCAAATTTTAGGAGCACGTATTATTTATGTCATAAATTTAATAAAAGAGATACAGAGTATAATAGTAAAGACAAAGAAAAAGATGAAAATGAAACAAGTATAAATAGCAATTTTCATTTAAAAGCCCCCGGCAATGCACAGTCAAATGCAGTTGAACGCCAAAAAACAATGAAGCAGCTAACACAAAGACTGCACTTGGATTTTCGGAAATTACAAAATGCATTCTTTTTAGTAAAAGCATAGTACTTTAAGCGAAAAGACAAAACCAGTGAAGTGAAATACTGCCGAAGTGGTACCTCGCTTTACTTTATTGCATTTTGTTTCTAGGTAATAGTATAATAGGTAATATTCAAAACTGATTAGGTATTTGTATTCTGTAATAAGGTTTGCAATTGTTTTTAAATAAATAGTTTTGATAATCCAGATCTGATTTAGGGAATATTTAAAAAAACACCTCCTGCATTATCAGTTTAGTAATTATTGACTTTCAAGGTCAAATGTTCACCAAAAGAATCTTGTTTCTTCAAATGTTTACTGAATTCAAAATTTCTTCAAACTTTATATCATAATCTCTTCCCGAATACACCAACTCTAATCCAGTTTTAAAATACGAAATCCTGAAAGACGAACATTTTGAAGTCAGTTGAAAAACTTCATAGTGCAACAGCTGACTCCATGGAACTTTCAAAACAAAACAAAAGAAACTCTTGCATGTAGGTGGTCGCAATCAACTGAACCGCTTGTTAGTTTACTCTGTTTATACTCAAAACTTTGCTCTGAAACTACCGACAGGCTTTGGAAGCCTCGTTTTTATAAGCTGTAGTGTATTTTTATTAACTACCTGGTGTGACGTCTTTTAATTGCAAAATGTTGATAGACGGCCGGTCAAAATAGTAAATAGTTTTAGAAATATTGCACGATCTTGACGTCATACAGCTTATCCCAAGGCTCCGTAAATTCTATTTTGTTGCTTTTAGCTCCACGAACTATTACTAAATGACTATATTTTTATAACTGCGTTACGGATGCAATAAACATCAATAAGTATTTGATGTTCTTATTAATTTCTTTGTCAGACTCTTACATTGACAGATTGACACTTTATATCCTTAAAATTTTATTTGACGTTCAAAAGTGCCTGTATACGTCTAATTAAAATAAATGATATTGACTTTGACATTTATTATGTGACATTGTATTGGCACTATCCAGTACCTCAATGTTACGGAGTCAAACGTATTAATGTACTGCAGCCCCGACCTGGAGCAGGGGAAGGTTTGAGGTGATTTTTAGTAATTATGAGTCTGACATTTTCTCTCGCACCACCCGTCACGGGAGAAGTCATTAGATGATCTGGATGACCGAGAATTTCTCGCTACTCAAATCGTTGGAGCCATCTTCGAAGTCTTATAAATATGAGAATTACACTATTAAAGGTATTGATTATGTACTCGTGCCTGGTGATTGTCCCTTTCCATTGTATTTTGACAATTTGTGGTCAACAACAAATGGCCATTGTAAAGTTTTATTGAATGGTTTAACACGTGTCAAAACTGCAGTTTTGCCCTCTTTTATGGTTTGGCTTCGTGTTTAATGGGTTTAGAAAATAAATTTCGGTATTTTGTTTTGGTTTTGTCGGTAACGTTTATAAAATGCAAATGAACTTGAAGTTTAGGCCTCTATTTACCATGAAAAATGCATATACATCTATGTATTGTATGACTATAATCTACAATAAAATGCAGACAATTTCAAAATTATCTAAAATTTTACCTTATCTATAATCTAGTAGTATCTTATCTAACTTTTTTATAAACGAAAAATAATCAAATGTCTTCTCCCACCCAGGGCCCAGGGGGTGGGAGGGAGTATCAGACTCTTACTGACTAAAAACCCCCCGTTCCTTCTCTTGCTCGGGGCCGACGTCGCGATGCCTCATTACGCTTACCCCGCAATTCCGGCTGAACGTTAGGGGCCGTAGGCGTATAGGGGCCCGTCTGTGGTGGTTTATTGGCTTTTTGAGGCGCGCACTGAACGCTACGCGCCGTACGCTCGGATCTGGTTCTGGTCGGGCGGCGAGCTACCCTTACTTTCCGTCCGCAGACCCGCGCTTACGGTGGCCGGAGATCGTCTCTTGATCCCTGATCGCCTGAAGATATGTCATCTACCAGCGTCACTACATAGTATAAAACACACTGTTCCTATATCCGTATGTCGTATTAAAATCAATAAAACTACGCAACGGATTTTAATGCTGATAAAAGGAGAAAGTTTAGCTGTATAATAACATCTATGACATAGTGGAGAAATTTAGCATTGCACTCGTAATACAATACGGGCGAGTCGCTAGTAACATAATTAAAAAAATAAAATGTTAACTTACATTACAACTTCTATTAAAATTACAAAGCTTATTAAAATATCTCATATGAATAAGAGGTATCTGCTCATGTGCAAAACGAGCAAAAAGTATACATACAACAAAAATTTCATAATGCCATTTCGTCCGCATTTCTTTTTTCTTAAACGTGAAAATGAATGCGACTCACGACTCGCATTTCGCTTGGATTTTTATGTATTTTCATATCAAAGCCTTTGTGAGTTTATTTTTAATAGTTTTAAACTTTTGTTTTGTTACTGAGAGTGTTTTTAAATAATGGATGTGAGTTTTCTAGTAACATGGTCATCTGTGTAATGGGATGTGCAAAACTTTTTAGTTTAGTTTCGAGTTGAAGTTTTTAACGTGGAGAAATTTATTTAGAATTTTTATTTATGACTACTGTCAAGGTAAAAAGTAACCTTTGTGTTATTCAGGACTAAATCTATTTCCATCGCTTATAGTATTCAAATGCGTTTAACAGTTTGTTTTCGTGAAAAAGTTACAACCTCACAACGTAAACAACTGATACTTAGAAACTTTTGGGTTTTCGATATTAGTTGTTGTTATTTGTCAAAACGGAAAATGGTTCGAAAAGCACTGTAAGTTTACGCCATCAAAATAGTCCCTGTGGCCTTAATTTTATGGCATGTCTGACCAGCTTAAACATATATTAAAATTGTGATTTTTAAACACTAATTTCTATTTTTAAAACTTAACAACGAAAAATTATCCAAACATTTATTGGAATTCACGACCTTAAATACAAAAAAAACTATGCAAGCAATTCTAGACCGTAATGCATTAAACATTTTTACTCCACAATTGTAAGTTTCCTAACAACTAAAAGTGTTTACCACTGAAACTATCAAAACTTCTACCTTCCTTACAAAACTGTGGGATAAAGTCGTTTTCCTAAGAATAGTACATAAAACAGGATTCCCATTGGGAATTACCATCGCTTCCACTGGATGTCCGCGCCATCTAACCTCGTTAGGGTTCCGTGAACGTCTGATTGGAACATTGTTTCTCACTGCGGTGATGTAACGAATCAATAACTTTATTTGCCATATTTCGTTGTGTAATCTTTGAATCTCCACCGATTATATTTTTTTATTGTTTTTTTTTTATCTTTCTAATATTGAGTTAGTGAATATTCTTAATCAGATCTTGTATTCTACTATTTCATTTACATATCATTTTCTATTTCATTTTGTCTCGTGGCTGACAATGTCATAGTTTTAAGCTGGATGATTAAAAATACTTGTTATGGAAACCATTGAAAAGCATAACCATTGCAAAGACAAAAATAACAAATTTCATTTACCAACACAAATAAATTCCAATACTCATTGAATTACTTATACTAACAAATCTAACAGAAAATGACCAAGTAGAGGAAAATACTTACATTGAGACCACTCCAACTCAAAGCAATAAACATTCCAAACAAAATCGCCTCGAAATACACAAACACTCAACAAACTCCCCACTTTAAAACAAAATAGACGTTACTTAGACGCGGAAGAAGTAAAATATTCACAGAGGTAGCACTTGACCAATTTTTTGTTTGGCCACCCAACCGACCAACACAAAGAGAATCCACGAAAGACATTAAAACTTGTACTGTGGCGATTCTTAAAGACTGTTTTAATGGTTGGAAGAAAGTTGAGAGCACTTTTAGAAGCAGTGAACTTACTAATTGAAAAGTTTTCAGATTAGATGGCGAAGCTGTAACGGCTTAATGTTGTTCGGATAATATTTTGTAAAGGGCATACGATTTTGATGGGTCGGTGTCAGGAATTTGATGTGAAGATTGAATTATGCGAGAACTTTCTATTGGATATTGGGTTATTAATGAAACTTATCTTTAGGGTGCACTTTACATGTAGTAAAATAATAGCTACTGTTATGTTAAAGGCAGTGAATGTGTCAGAACTTCTGAACGGACATCTTAAGCTATAATAAATAGTCCTTGAAATCTCAATACTCATTGTTATTGAGTCTTGTTGATGAGGAAAATTTTTGCTACTTTATTAAGACTATTTGACAATCTTGACAAATTAAAATTTGTGTCTTAGATACATTCTCTTATGCCTTCCAGGAAATGTGTATTACCTCAACTTTTCCAACTGTTTCTCTCATCTTTAACTATCTTATGCGTAAAATTGCTTTCAAACTTTGACCACGTTTAAAGTTCATAATTAGTTCTGAGCTTGCATGATATTAAATGTATAGAGATTGCGGAGTTTGCCTTCTACTTACAGTAATCCATGCTTTGAATACGAGTTTATAACTTAAATATTCTTACTTCGTTTCTATTTTTAAATTGGTATTTTTATAATCTTTCCACTTTGTTTCATTTTCTCGATATTTCGGAAAGAGTTTCGTCTTAATTTTGGCTTGATAAGCTGGTAAGATGTGTAATGAGGTGATTAGATTTGACTGGTAAATAGATGTTGACGAATTTTCTAGTACCTATTCACCCCTCTTCTGCGTCTATTTGACCTTCTAATTCAATTCACCCCGTTTCAATATTAGTTTTTTAATTATCACTGAGGCTAAAATAGTTTTATAAACTAATAGTTATCTTTACTATCTCTCAAAAAAAAAACACCCTAATAGACTGCAAAGTAGTATTTTTGTTTTGAATATAGGTTAGCAAAAGAACTAACTTAAGTTTAGTGTTAAGTTCTTTCCTACTCTCAAGTTACCGAGGTTTAATTTAATATATCTCCTTATATAGCCCATCTCGTTTAATCACTCTCTACAGAAGAATACAATTCAAGAATTATACAGGGTTTTATTTTACATTTTAAAGTGAAACTTGGGTAGACTTCTTTAGTAAACCAAAATGTTTACACTGACTGTTAGAACCTCTTCATCTTAAAAATGTCTTTCGATTTATTTCTTTGCGGGATCAAAGACAGTCATTCATGTCCCTAGGACGAGCGGCACTTCAATGTTTTGGTGTTTTCATGATTTAATCTACCATCATGATCTTGCTTTGGCTTGTTCGAATAAAAAAAAGATAAAACATAAAATATTGAATTTGTCTAATAATCTTAAGCGAAAATTCCAAGAAAACGAACGGTTCTCGTGTTTAAGTAAGCCAACACCATTGTTTGATAATCTTGTCAGTGAAGATTGTGAAGATTTAGCACGAAAACGTACAAGATTCCCTTTGACAACTACTGAAGTTGACTACTAGGCTTTCAGTGTTTCATTTAAGTAAGATTGTTGTTGAAAATAGTTTAAATGATAAAGTTTTTAGGTTTGATTAAAGGACTTCCTAATCTAAGATTTTCGGAACTCTTCATCAGTCTTTACAACTAATTTTCAAAATAGACATTAAATACTCTGTATCTTCTGTTTTCCTCTTAACTAAAAAACCTTTAAAGGTTGTAATTTTTTGTGAAAACAAGGTATTTCTAAAAGTTTCAACTTATGTCAGGGGCCTATAATTATGAGCAGTGCGAGTGATTACTGATACGAAGTGTGACGGAGAGCTAAATCCTTTATTTGAGGGAGATAATCATAAAATGACTTAGCTCGCCATATGGGGATGAGAAAGAGTTTCAGAATACTCTGGCTAAGAACACGTTTCGAATTATTCACAACCCTGAACCTATTAAACATAACCGATCAAATAACATCTTATTCACTCATGAATGCAATACATGGGTGTGATTCTGTAATACTTCATTCTAAATTTCGAATCTGAATCCGCTGTGAGTAGTAGTACACTAGCGCTATACTTGCGAGTTGAACTAAATTGACCGCAACATTTTGATAGATAAAGTATGAGATGACGTTAAAAGTGGCATTCTAAAATCTAATTTCCCCGTCATTTCGACGCTCACTTCGCACTCGAACACGATTCAAAATGAAACAAATTTTATAGAATCGACGTGCATGTCTATAAAATGATAAACAAATGTAAATGTGGTGAAGCTAATTCCAGCAACCCTAAAAAAAATCGATAATATGTACATTTTATTACATACAATATCATAAATTAAACTAATGAAACTAATATTATAAATGCGCAAGTAACTTTGTCTGTGTCTCTGTCTTTTCTTCGCGCCTAAACTACTGAACCTATTTGTATGAAATTTGGTACAGACATAGTATGGACGTCGAAAAAGGACATAGGATAGTTTTTAAACCAAAAAACTGCAAAACGACACTATTCCACGCGAACCAAGTCGTGAGCAAAAGCTAGTAGCTAATAAATTCTCAATATGATAATTTGAAAAGGAGTTAATAAATAGACCGGTCCTAAACGAAACACGAACTTTCTCTCATTAAACTATAAGCTAGAAAAGAAAAAGTTAGACGCTGACGAATAAAAAAGTAAAATGTACAAGTAAAAGTTTTTAAACGTAATTAAAAAATGAAACTCACCTGCAATCTGGGTTAGGGATGAGACTGAATGAAAGAAAAATATATAAATGATAAATTTGTTATTTTATCTGAAGGAAAATTACTTTCTTTCTCTTTGGAGCAGAATAATAATGTAACGTATTAGTAAAATAAATTAATAGTTACACTAAAAATGTCTGGTTATACGTGTAATGTACCAAAACATGATATGTGCGCTAGTAGATATTCCAAGCTTCCATCAGACGCCTAAATGCTTTCCAATTTCCTAATCAAACCAGGTCGATTGTGCCATTATATTTGATGGTCATCAATACATATTATTATGTCTGCTAATTTTCGTAGGGATACAACATTAGACTCATACGTATTTGATAGACTTTCTTTAATTTTATTATATAGTTCGTTCGATCGAATGATATCGTTTCAGAAAGTACTGTCTCATTGAATATCGTTGCTAACATTACTGTCAATTGTGTGTCAAAAATCGTTTAAGGGCTGATTTTTCAATGGTTACATAAAAGTTATCTGGGGAATAATAATTATGATTCTGCCGTGTATGAATGTTTGTATAAGACAGTGACAGCAACAGTTTTATTCCTCAGATAACTTTTATCAGAAATCAGCCCTAAGTCAATCAAATTAACGCATTTTTGGTTTTGATGGGGGCTATCATACGATTTTTAACTTGCCTTAGGTGAGTCGACAGGGAGTGTCAGTCTCTTACTATTTAAAAACCACACCGTTTCTTCTCCGGCAATGAGCCGACAGAGAGAGTGGTACATTTATGCTCTTACCCATGTAACTCCAACTGAAGATTGGTCCTAGTAGACCACTTTTGTATCGGTATAATGCCCTATTTGAGGCGAGATCATTTATAGTCTTTAAAGTATCTTTGTCAACATAATATTAAACTGAAAGCACCTCTTTAACATGTATTATCCGTCTTCAATCCTAATTACCCTTCTCCATTGTTCCAGATGATGCATTCAAGCAACAAAGAACAAGAATACAGTGACGTCACGAAACGTTACAACGAATGGATGAGGCGCGGTTGAGTCATGCTGAGGAAGAATTGGAGGGTCGACATGCATACTATGAACTTCAGCTACCGACTCAAGATCGGTATCATTGTCATCGTGATTATGGTGCTCGGGTTTTTTAATGAGAGTCAAGGTGAGTGATGCTTTTATACTTGTAAAAGAAAATTGGTGTTAATTATACTATTTATAACTCAATAACTGCTAAACCGATTTGGCCAGGAGGTAGATTGGGACTAGAAGACGGGCATAGGATTTTTGCCTTTGCCTTTTATTAACCTACAACCTCCTTAAAATGGGGGATGATCGAACATTTACCAATTTTTAAGGTAATAAGCTGAAAAACTTTACACAGGTTTTTTACCAATGCACAATACCTGCTCTTTCTTTAGGACGACTTTAGCACGAAAAACACCAGATTTTGTTTAGACATTGTTTCAAAATAGAAAGACATAATAAAGTGTACAGTAGCATTTGAAAATCACGTTCTCTTCTGTGTTCTAAATTAGAAAAAGACAACTGTGTTATCCTGAATTAAGTGAAATGGATTGTAAGATTAACTTTTTCTCGGGGAACACGATGTTTATAATTCTCAAATAGAGTAACCGTTATACCAGATGGTTGATCATCGACGCCACCCAGGGACATCTACCATCGTTGTTTCACATCGACTTTCTGTAAGGCCATGGCATCACTCCACGTGGTATCAAGGCGGCCCATTCGTGCCAAAGCATGGCCCTTCGACACTTATATTATTTTTGTTAGAGGAAAATGACAAAACTATTTAGTAATAAATAAATGAAATATGAACCCTCAGTTACGAGAGAAAATGATGAAAAAAGCGAAAAGGTTGATGGTATAAAGGAATATAAAAAAATAGTTGTGTATGAGTTACAGCGCAGTTGATATGGGTCAAAGATAAATAAGTTAACGAAACGTCAGCGCTGTGATCATCAACATCTCTATTCCGTTAGCGGTAAAGTTCATAATTGAATGATTCCCGTGATGTTTGGTTTACTGCAGTTTATGAAATATTGAAATAGTGTAGTGTCTCTTTAAGTGTGTGCGTATAAGTTAGGCTTCCTCAGTGTTTTTGTGATCGTTGATGCTGATGCTCGTGATGGCTGCCAAATGGATAGAACTTTTAAATAATGAATTTTGATGAAAAACTTTTGACAAAACTCATAAAGAATTCTTAATGACAAAATTTGGTTTGAAAAATGACTTCAAGCTATGTTAATGGCCGGGTCGAGGTTGAGGGTGAAGTGAAGTATGAGAGAGACTGATGCGTTATTAACAAAGAACATATGTACCTATATATAGTTATAACATCGCCCGTAGATTTTGTCGATTCACTAATAAAGTAAAACTGGTCTTATTTAGAGCATATTGCCAGTCGTTTTACTCTTGCAGTTTGTAGGTGAAGTATGTGTTTTAGGTTTACAACGCTGTGCGCGTTCAATACAATAATGCGCTAAAGATCCTGTTAGAACTGCCTCGATGGTGTAGTGCGTCTGGAATGTTTGCGGAAGCCAGAATAGACAACTTTTATGTCATTATACGCAAACGATGTGATTATGCGGCATTTGATGAACAGTCCTAACAGTATATAGCACTAGCTATACTAGCAGATAAAATTGTTATTTTGTTGTGTTTATTAGACACTGGGCATGGCCATGGTCATGGTCAATAATCCAAATCCAAACTTATATTATAAATGCGAAAGTAACTCTGTTTGTCTTTTCTTCACACCTAAACAACTGAACCTATTGTGTCAAATATAGTACAGACATAGATTGAAACTCGAGAAAGGACATAATATGCAGGAAGTCACTATTCCACGTGAACACACCGTGATGTCGCGGGGAAAATCTATTTGATAAATATGTATTAAACTATTAAGTAATGTTTTCTAACCTATGGAACGCCAGTTGAAGGCATGCAGGAAGTCAACAAGGAGAGCGGGAAAAGACATTTAGCAAATATTAAAAATACTGAATCCCAATCCCATGTTTTGTTAATAAATTTCAAACACCCGCAAACTAAACTACAAACTGCACCCCTAGAACACCATACATTATGTTTTCGGAACACAAATTCATAATATCAACGACAATAATTCCCAAAGAGAGTTTACAGGCTCATACGGGGCAGTTTATGGGGGCTTAATAGCCAAATACGTTAGCCTACTAAATCTTAGTTATGATCTAATTAATGAGCTATTAGGAGACATTAATTACGATGGACCCAATGATGTGTGCTAAATGGGCTTGATGTGTTTACGTAAGGTAAGTTGAGTTGTAGTCAAGACTTTGACGTTTGTTATTGAATGTTGTAGAGTTTAAGGCAAGTGGGTCCGCGACGGGCGTTTTACTCTTTAGATAATTTTAAGAATTGACATTCACATTGTCAGTCTATAAGTGCTGATTGTTGAGCAAGGGTTCTCACACGGAGAAGGTTTAAGCAATAATCACAACCCTTCCTCAAGGCGGGTTGGCGATTTCAAATCCTGCACCTTCCATGCCTGTGAAGCAAGCGTCTTAACCTCCGGCTCACCACGACATGTGTTTATCTCTTATGTGGGTTTTACATTTTATAATGATTTTAACATATTAATGATAACAGCTACTATGTCAATTTCATCATTAACATCCTATAATACAAAAAAGTATGTAACTGAACGAATATGCATATGCAATTCTCTTCCTATTTAAAGCCCAAAACGGAAGCGCAAAGCGATGTACAACAAACTGAGATATCACCAAAACTTCACTATAATAGTTCTGAATAATTGGTGAGTCTAGGTAAACTTGGTATTGTCCAGGCCAAGTTTGGGAAAGCCGCCAACTAATTTGGCACCTCACAACGTAACGAAGTTGCTGTTTAATCATACAACAGTTGCTTATCTTCGTTTAATGAACAAGATATTCGTTGAAGTTTGGCTGTGATGTACTGGTATTTGCTACGATAGCTTGAGTTAACTTTGGTTAAGTTGTTTGTTGAAGTAACAGAGTAGATACTTAAGAATTTATGCTTATGCTATTCAATTTGTAAGTGGATATTCATAGTAGAATTTGATAGAAGCGTTAGGTTAAAATAAACGTCAAGTTACGGCGCATAGCGTTGTGAGCGCTTCAAAGAGCCTATAGACCACCACAGATGGCTTCTGACGGCCGATGTTCAGTCTAACATTCATCTCCTTTCATTCTAGGCGAGAGAAGACATTTGATGATTTTACCCCTAAATCATTAAAAAAGAGGTTGAGTTGCAGGTCTAATGTGACGAATGGAGAAAAATCAAATTGATAGTTTTAAATAAATATCTTTTGAAAAAAACGTTGCCCCACATTAGGATTTTCTCCTGTGTCGTGGGTGCGGTTACAAACATTCAATTTCACATGCACATGACACCCAGACCCGGAACAACAATTTGTGGGTCACACAAAGAGTTGTTCCGTGCGGGAATCGAACCCGCGACACGTTGCACGGCAGCCAGTTGCCCAGCCACCGCACCAACCGTGAAGTCAATAAATACTTACCTAACTAGTTAATTTTAGCGCATATTTTACAAAAAAAAACATTATTTCGGACTCCGTAGGTACAGTTTTAAAACTTTGTTTTCAAATGACTGTTACATTCAGTCGAGCGGGAAGTTATTTTTCACATTTAACAACTGATAGTGTCAACAAGACAGCTAGTATCGTCACTAACACCTTGATTTTCGTACTCTAACAATATTGTCCAGATGTTATGATCCACAGCCAGCAATATTTTTTGTGGACTGCCGGCGCAACCAATTTTGGTTTACAAATCCTTAAATATTTTCCGTTCGACCAAATTCACACACATCTCAACCAAGTAAAAAAAAATGATACGAATCCGAACAAAATATGGAAATCCCATTTTGTAGATAAAAAAAAACAGCAAACAACAAATCGTTTTCATCAACAAATAACGAGTGGAGTGCTACAATATTTGTGCACCAATGTTTGTCCAACTAATGTGATTATTTTGTGCAAATAGATTCGCTCACAAACTACATACAATATCGTACCGAGGGCCTTGTTCGGAATATTTTACTTCCAACGTTTGTATATTGTTTGTCACGTATATTTGTTGGTTTCAACTTGGTTTCCTATTGTTTGTATGGTGAGCCGCAAACAAGTTTAGCAGAATTGTTTTTCAATTAAAAGTTATATTTTAAATGGACGTTCTGTGTATTTTTATGGGTGTTTTACTTCAGTGTATGTTTTAATGTGGTATTTTGAATTAGACCAATCGTTCTATATATTTTTAATATTAGCTATTTAAGGTTTCTTTCAAAAAAACTTTTTATATCTTGTACATGACTAGTTATTTTCGGTCTCCTTAGATATATGAACACAATAAAACACTACTTTAACAAACTAATTAAAATGTTCAGGTTAACATAAGCGTTTCGGGGCCTTAATTTATTAAGACACCACTAACAAATGTCGAAGAAAATCATCGTGAGGTAACCTGGAATTGTAAGTTCTTAATCGCCAAGCCACCTTGTGCAAGTGTGATAATGTAATGCTCAAACCTTCTCTGCGTGAGAAGAGGCCTTTCCTTAGTAATGGGCACTTAAAGGCAGCCATGGATTTTCTTACTTGTTCTTCTACATAGAAATCTACACTTTGGTATGAGAAGAGCGAATAGCGAATAGCTTCACTAAAGGACTGACCAACAGAATAACGCTTTTTAGCTTTTTAAATTACTCTTCATACTGCAAAAAAAAACTAATATGCGGATTAGTTTTTTTTCTCTCACACTCACAAACATAGAGCAAACCGAAAGTTGCAAACCCCATTTCCAAAAACATAAAATACTTACGCTTCCATGCATCTACATCTTAGAAATATGTAAATTCGTTAAGAGATACTCTACCTTCTTTACAAAGCGCGGAGACCGACACACCAACAGATCACTGAGACACAAAAACATGCTTATGCTACCTACATCCAACATGACACTGCACTCAAATAGCCCATATGTAATGTGCATCAAAATATACAATAAATTACCCAACAAAATAAAAGATGAGCCCAGCGACACGAAATTCCTAAACACCCTAAAGCAAATATTAATAAATAAAGCATACTACACTATCAATGAATATCTTACGGATAAACAAATAACCTGAAATTATAAATTTTATTCAAATATAACCATATTAACAAACACCTTTTCTTGCTCAATACTATAAGTAATATAAATATAATAATATATGAATATATAGATAATATAAAAGTAACTTAAATGTAAAAAACTGAACAATAAAATACTCAATTATAACAATATATAATTAATACAATACAATAAGATAAATATAACAATAAATTTATATAAAATTTAGAACGGATTACCTTATAATATATTGTACAAATACAAATATATATTAATATCTAAATACCTATTAAAATATAAACATAATAGCAATACTATACATACTTAGAATATGAAATACTTGTGCATAATTCTATACAAAACAAGCCTGCCTCTCTTCTAATTTACTATTTGCTGTGCCCATCAGGGTCCATGATTGTTACTATACATATTATTACCATCTTATCTTACATTGTGGATGCAATAAAGAATTATGATTATGATTATGAAAATTAATTATTACCTATTTGATTTGACGTCCAAAAGTGTCAAAATTGTCCAATCAAATAAATGTTAAAGATTCACATTATTTTTCGAATTGAAGACTTAATAACATGCGTACTGTACGTACTATGTACTCTGAATACGACAGAATTATAACATAAAATATCATTTACCGTATGCAAATTAATCCTTGCCTACACACTTCCGAAAAACAAGTCACAGCTACTCTGTGTTATTTTCCACGTTTTTACGCCAAACAGACAACCCTCATGCATCATTAAAATATACACTCAAAAACTCCTTTTCGAGGGCTGATAAAAAACAAAAGGACAAAAACAGGAATGAACGCGAAATCTTTTACTAAAATAAAAGATAAGGGCCAAACAGAATGATCAAATGAAGTCGGGAGAGAACAGATAATTGGAACAATAAAACAATCAGGAAATCCGGTCCTTTTATAATATCAATTTTTATTCGTTCCAATAATTATTTGGACCTTTCTAAATATCACTTAATTAAGAGAGTTTTGGAATTAAGTAATGCCTTCGAATATTTGTGCTAGGGACATTGGTTTGTATTCCTTATATACATCGTCAACTAGGTTTTATACCTCAGAGCATGGCCAAGAACTATAACTATTAAATACTTTTTTTTAATCCCTAACTGTTCTGATGGTATCCATTGCTAGCTGATACTTTAGTGATTACCAGAACTGTTCAATTTAGTTCAATCAGGCAACAGATATGTCGGTTGACCACCTGAGTCATCACTTGACCCATAAAAACGCCCAGAATTCGAAAATCGAAGATCAGAATATTTGAGAAATCTTCAAATAACTTTTTCCACCCCCAGTGGGGATAGGAGGCGCATAAAAATTTACTGACTTAAAACAACCTCATCCGTGTCCCGCTTATAAGCGATTACACTCGCAATTTGATCACATAAAAGCACTTATATAACATCCAAAATAAAATAATTTTTAGCTTTTTTAGCAGGTAAATTAGGTGTTTCTTACAAAATATCGATTACAGTAAAAAATACGATATTCGTCATCACTGCCATCTTAATGTAAAAAGTAGAATTTACATTTTGCAACAATATATATTCCACATAATAATCTAACACTCAAAACGCTACCCTACTTACATACGGCCCCTATTCATATTAAAACAGAATTTGACGCACATAGCTATTTAGCCTTCATTTGCAAAGCGACCCTTTACTGAAACGTATGCTACCTTGTCTATACACTTTGCCGAGTTATTAACCGAATGTAACAAAACAAAAGAGGGTACAATTTCCGAAATCGCAAGAAACAAAAGACATTTTAGTTAGCGCAGATGTTATAAATGAGTTTCATTAGTGAGAAACATGGATGGAGGGTTATGGAAGTGGCATTGAGTTGTTAAAATATTGAGCGTAGTTTTAGAATTTTTATTTTTTTAACTTTTATAAAATTAAATTAACTTTCAATGGACGAGTATCACGTTAAAAAAATAAAATTGGTGAAAACAAAAATGGTTTTTTTTTATTATAATTTATTAAATCATTTCGATTCTTACTGACTGCACGGTTGGTGGGGTTGCTGCCTTGTCACGGGTTCAACAAACAACACTTTGTGTGATCCATAAAAAATGTGTATGTGAAATTGTCTGTTTGTAAAGGCACCCACGACTCAGGAGAAAATACTAGTGTAGGGCAACGTTAGAAAAAAATAGGGTTGTTGTATCGAAAAAATTACAAAGAATTTTTAATTTTAATATATTGAGAATTTTTATTCCGAGTAATTTAAGGGTTGAATAAAACTATACGTAAGTTTGTCATGTACATACGTCTAATGAGTTCATTTCTTCTGTTTATTTGCGTTTAGTTAAATACATTCTAAAACAACGTTTTTGTAATAAATATTCTATATTTGTTCCAAGAATACAAGACGCTTCTTCACTTATTTAATCAAGGTCGACAAAAATTTCCACAATTTCAGTAATGATTGCTTCGCCAAGAAAAAGTACGTTATTTGATACAACAATTTCGTTCGACGCGCAAATTAAAAAAACAAGAAATTTGACAACATATTATTTATTCACTGAATAGTAATATTAACAGTGAATTTCGACATTTTTCAAATTATTAAACAGAAAAATAAACTTAAATATCGAAATATAAAAGTTTTACGAGGAAAAAAAATATGAAACGAGCAATATAAATTACGAGAAAAATTATTTGACAGAATTCATTTGAAGTTGCCAGAGTTAAGAAAATTCCTGAACAAACCCAAGGCGAAGAAGCAATCAAAATAAAAAAAAATTAAAAACTTCTAAATGAACGAGAAGGTTCAATTAAAAAGTAAACAGATTTCATTTTGTAAATTCAAAACAGAAAGCTATTACTAGGATTCGAGAAAAAACAAAAATGAATACGATTTTGTAATTATAAAAGTTGACTGTGCTCAATACGTCACATGTCACATCCAGAGCTATATTAATCTTCGTATGAGCAGTATTTATGAAATAAAAGAAGGTCTTATAAAGCAGAGCAAACTCTACTAATTACTCGATTCGTTGAACAAACGTCGATTCGTCTGAAAATTAAACGTTGAATTGCAATATTTTCATAAATATTGGAACTCGCTTTTGCGACAAATTTCGTAATTATTATTTGAAAGAGTTTTATTCTCAATGGCGGATGGGAATTAAAATTAATTGAAATAAGCTGCCTTATTAGTGAAGTATTTATGATTAAAAATGTTGTGTAACACCGTTTCGAAAATTATTTTGTTTTGATACTTATTTCAATATCTGTAGCTGATGAATGACGTCATGCCAATGTAGCTGGCTCGACTTTAACAGAGTGCATATATACCTAGTCGTATCAGCAAAAAAATAATACAAGTTATATAACAAAGCAATAAAAACTATTTTATTCGATTGCACGGTTGGTGTGGTGGCTAGGCAACTGGCTGCCTTGCAAAGATTCGCATGTTCGATTTTCAAACAACTCTTTTTGTGATGATCCCCAAATCGTTGTTCCGCATCTGGATGCCTTGTGTATGTGAAATTATATGTTTATAACTGCGCCCACAATACAGGAGAAAATCAGAGTGAGGGGCAATATTTTCCCTTAAAAAAATGTAAGATCAATTAATTGTAAGTAAAATAATTTTTAATATTAATGATAATAATAATAACGTTAATACCACCAAAAGTACCTATTGCTTTTCAAAAATCTGTTTCCACGCGGTAATGATTGGAGCATTAAAATTCTTTTTTCTGGCAGATTGGTCATTTTAATACTTTTTATTCTCTCTTTAAACTCCTTTACTGATCGACTGAGGTGTGTAAATAATCCCATAAAGTACATAGAGCTCAGAAAAGGCACACTCGTGGTACTTGCTGGGTTTCATTCAGGATTGTGAGTTAAAAGCGGTAGTAAGTAAGTAGGCTTAACCTCTGTGCCACTACAACACCTTATAATAATTATGTAATTAACATACAATTGAGTTTTTTTTTTCATTTGTAATTACTGTTTTGTTTTAATTCTTAATTATAACTGCACTAAACCCGGAGGAAAAATAAAAAAACTTATGTCCAGTATTCACAATCAATCAAATTCAAAATCACACTTTTCAAAAGATTTATAACATAGTTTGAGAATATTTTAAAATAACTCACACTGCTTACAAAACCAACGCATACATCTTTAATCACCATCCCTTATTGTCTCATTGTTATACAAACAAAAGAATATCAGATTCCCTAATAAAACAAGCTAAAATCAAAAGGACGTATATTCTCCTTGGTACTTACGACCCCACAAGTTCAAAAAAGGGTTATTGTATCGATCACGAATAAGTACTTTGGCACATCGTCGTTCGAACTATAAGTAGTGTGCGCACGTGTCTGATTGGAAATGACGCGTATAAAGGGATGAAGAAGAAGTTAAGAAAGAGACAGTTATATGTTTTTCAAGAAACAAACAAAAGAGATAGAAGGTGTCTGTAGATACTTTTTCCATAGTAGTATTTCTCGTAGATACGGGCATTTCTTGATTTTTTTAAGGTAATGATCGTAATTCGAAAGTCGAAATTAAGCGTTTTTTGATTTAGTTTGAGACCTTTCTCAAATTTAGTGCATACAACATTTTACAAAGTTGGTTAAGAAGATAGAGTGTAAAGTGACTATAAGCACTTTTAAATTCACTATTATGTATAAATATGTTATTGTATAAAGAGTGCCTCTCGCCATCAAACGTTAAAGTTTGGCGAGTTTAGATGATAAGGACCCTTTTCTGTAACTTTACTGAATAAATTATTTAAAAAAAAAAAAAAAAAAAAAAACAAAAAAAAAAAAAAAATGTAGGACCAAGCTTCGGCACTAATCGGTCGGCACACCTAAATCGTCAAAATGTTAGCCGAACTATCACATAAATTGTGGGTAATGTTTCAGATTATTAGAAAAAATACTCTATAAAAATTCTTCGTCATCACTTTTACTAGCACTTTTAAACAGTACAATAATCTACTCGGCTTCTTTAACAAAATTAGGCAATAAAGTTTCCAAAAAATAAGAAACAATGTTTTAAATCCTAACCACTAGTCATTATTTTTGATAGCAAGTAAGGTCTTTTAAAAGGTCCTAATGGTAGCCAATCTGCCAATCTTTGTGTTCAAGGCTTTACTAAAAATGGTTCCACCGCTTTAAGTCTACTTCATTTAAGATTAAATCCTAGGATGTTAAGATTTGAGTGTCTTTTAGGAAACCATTTAATTTTCATAGATTTTCCAAACTAATTCTACTTTAGGAGATGTTTAGAGAAGATATTTTTTATACTTATTGATATTTTGTTAGAACAAAGAATGGTTAAATGGGATATACTAATTATTTATATGATAAGTTCATCATTGTTATGTATAGCTAGTGCTTTTTTAATAGTTCGGCAAATGAGTAAATATATACAATTTAAATCAAGCAAACCAAAAAGCTGGTCAAAACTGCAATCGAGTGACTAGTCTAAGTATTTATGTTACTTTGTTAAAACTAGAAGAATAGAAAAAAACGATACGTATTACCATTATACCCCGAAAAGAACGGTAGACGAGCAAATGCAAGAATTCGGTTCGAAAAGAATTGCACGTCCACCACTGCGATCTCTTCGAACCATGACGCGACGCAACCCCTGCTTCTATAATTCACAAAACCCCAAGCGAACGCCGGTGTTCGCACACATATTGTTCTTCTATTATGTCTCGAATTTCCACGATTTGAAGGTTAAGAACCTTCAAGGGTCGGATACCAGCGGCGTCTGACGAGACGACAGTTGCCAAGCCGTCTAGTTCCTACTTCTAGTTAGTCTAGTAGGAAAAGTAGGAAATAAGTCTAAAATAAACCTATGGATATAGAAAAAAAAATTGTATCTTAACCGAATCGATATTTTTACTGTTAAACCTTTTTCAATCAATAAAACAGCCAGCATTAGTGCTTTGATCGTTTATGCTATATTATACGAAATTATTTAAAGTATGAATAAAACTAATAATGTAATAAATAAACAGTGGTTAGACATGTAGTAAAAACTCTTTTTAAAAATAACCTAGTTCCAGATTTGACAACCCTCGCCATCGAAGCAGTATGAATAACCGAGCGTACGGCGCGTAGCGTTCCGCGCGCGCCTCAAAGAGCCAATAGACCACCACAGACGGGGCCCTAAAGGGCTGATGTTCAGCCGGGGTTGCGGGGTAAGCGCAATGAGGTACCGCGACCTCGGCACAGAGCAGGAGAAGGAACAGGGTATTTCAAGCAGTATGAATAAATCGCGACACTTTTTCATGTCGGTAAGGGATCATAAAACTATAAATTATTAAGAACGTTTCTGAGGCTAAGAATAAAAATATTGAACCACCACCTCAAAGATGAGAATGAATACTGTAAAATTAATATCGATATGACATGGAATATCGATTTTGAATTCGAATGGGCCGGGTCACCCGGATTGATACCACGACTGCACAGAAAATAATATTAAAAACTATTTTATGATTTTCAAGTCAGTGACAAATAAATGCTAAAAAACTACATTATCAGAAAAATATAGGTATTGATCGGTACCTACAAATCATGAAACTAACAAGAGGTAATATCTTAACATAATTATTGTTTTACTTGGCACCGAGTTCAAGATTATAATAATTATTAATGTAATAATTAATAAATATAATTTTCTATTTAACTTAATGGAAATATGTATTACTTCGTAAAAAGTCAATTTATTGTTTTCTTGTATTTTACTTTTTGAAGTCGGTTTTTTTATCAAATTATTTTAATACACTTCTTATGTATGTAGATTTGTAGTATTAGTAAGTAATTTAATATACAAATGAGCCATATACCGGAAAACTTAACATTACTTTATTCTTAAAATTTGTCTGATTCACTGGAAGGAACTTGAAATTTTGGATCTAAACATGTCTTCAATTAACAGTGGAGTACCCATTACATGTCATTAAATACAAAAAATATAAGCTTAAGTATCAAACGAAGAGATTTCCCGTTCCAACTTAATACTGTTGTAAAAACAGTTTCACAAACACCAACGAGTTATTTCTATAAATAGATACATATCGAAAGTTCCAGAAGTTAATCCCATCAAAACATAATTTCACGACGATCTCGGCTATTCGTGGCATTGTATGAAAATTGTTCTGCTCCTAAATGGAATGTTTCTTCCCTAACTTAACCCTTTAGATCTCAATTCTCGATCAGCATTTAAATTGGAAACAGAAAATTAAGTCTTGCATTTGAAGTAGCTAATCTTGCATTTACAGTGGTTTAATGGAATTGTTACTTTAGATAAAACGTTATAGGATTGTTTTTTGTTTGTCGTTTGTCTTAATTCCTGTACTAGTACAATTGCTACATGCTCATTCGTAATCTCAAGAAAATGTATATAGTTTTTTATGTCATAAGTCGACAAACGAGCAGACAGATTACCTGATGGCATAACCAATCAGCGTTGCCCATGGACATTCGTAAACCAAAGGAGTTAAATTAAGCAAGTGCGTTGCCGGTTTCTTGTGCGTCATTAGGAATAAGGGTAAATCCCCTAAGGATTTGAGGATTGTGGATAAGGGAGGGAAAGGATTAGGCATCCGATAACCTAACTTACACGGCAATACACAATGTAAGTGTTGCTTCACGCCGGTTTTCTGTGAGGCCGTGGTATCACTCGGGTCAAATCGGTCCACCCGTGCCGAAGTACGGTTCCTCCACATAAAAATATAAGACATTTACATATGTCACTTATTTAAATGTAGATAAAAAATAATTTACGAAGAAATAACCGTCTACCGCGGCGTCTTCGTAATACAATATGAACAGAAACGCTTCACAAACGGAACCATAACGAAAGAAAGTGAAAAAATTGGACATACCACAATACACCCTATCCCAAAGGACATAATCAGGTATAATAACATCAAATGCCATATCAATAACACTAGTGTACTCATCCATGTACCCATAAAAAGAAACTTGCAATCAAACTTAATAATCTCTATAAAGTCTGTGTTAAACATATTCAAAGTAAACGATGCGTTGATAACTTCTTCCCGAAACCTCGTAGGTATAAAGGTGCCGGCAAAAACAGCCATGATCATAGAAATTTGGCCATTTATACGTCGGTGAGCGTTCTGTGTTACGAGCAGT
The DNA here is from genome assembly GCA_902829305.4 of Spodoptera exigua. NCBI lineage: Eukaryota > Metazoa > Arthropoda > Insecta > Lepidoptera > Noctuidae > Spodoptera > Spodoptera exigua. The sequence continues at coordinate 4,914,987 of LR824625.2, read as the reverse complement.
CCCTTGGGCGTACTGCGATACGATATAAAGGTTATCTATGTATGAAATATTCTCCGCCTTATGTGCTTGTATATTTTGAGTGCGTTGAAATGTGTGTGTTATCTGGTAGTCTTTAGTGTGGGTTGCATTATTAGTGCGGTGATTGTGGTTAGTATTGACAAAAGGTTTGCGGTTTGGGAAACGGTTTAAGTTTTTCTTTCAATTCGTTGTTATTCGTTTATTCTTTATCAGCCCGTTTGTTTTTTAGCAAACTGATTACCTGATTTTAAGCAACCGGCGATGACACTACAGGATTTACGAGACCATTGCTAGTTTTTGGGATTTGGGTGTTGAAGATGTAGGGATAGCAAAGCATGGCTCTTCTACACTTGGCAAAAATCAATGATTTATTTATTTATTTATTATAATAAGGTAGGCTTACAGCTTATGTATAAAAATAAGTCAAAAGTATTGGTTATAGGCAGCAGATCTTATACATTAGGCAGTTACGAGCTAACCAACACTCTTAAAATTATGCGTTCGTACAGACAAAACATACAATGATTGAATGATCCCAAAAACTATATACACTGCTAATTAAGAGCGACCTCTTTGTTACCATGTACTGGCATTCAATTACTCCCAGTCTAAAATTAAATATAATAAATAATAAAAAATTCAAATGAAACCTGGTATTTCAGACAGGCTAAATGATGAATTCTATTTTTGTTTGTGTATAGGTATGATCAAAAATTTCTTAAACATATAATTGTGAGACTGCCTATATTTACTAGCACACAAAGATACGAAAATTTTCAGCTAATCGTCCATCTAATGAAACATGACAAACGCAACATTACCGGTATTACTTCAAAGAGAAAATAATGTGTCTTAAACAACGCGGTACGCATACAAAACATTTTCTTTTTCTTTTAATTAAGTTACACCCCCACGACCCCATTTTTAGGGGGAAAAACAATGTTTACTTTTTAATTTAGAATGCGTACATATATTATATCGTATCTTCACTTGAGTTTTTAGCTTTTCTCTTGAGAGGGGAAAATCATCAAATGGCTTATTTTGCCCAGGATGAGCTGAGAGGGATTTTAGGACACTTACTGACTAAAAATCACTAAATTCTTTCATCTGGTCCAGGTCAGGGGAGCGGTACCTTATTGTGCAAGACCAACAGCCTCGGCTTGAGCTTTTAAATTGATATTAGGATTGGATTTCAGAAAAGTATCAATTACGTATTCGATCCGTTTACCATCGGACCGCCATAGTTGACAGCTAGACAGAAACTAAAACAATTGCTTGAACAATGTGATATCACCGTTATCAGGTTGTGGACAACAGATGGCGATTGTTTCATATAAAACTGACCTTAATCAAACTTAAACAGGTTACAATTCTCAGTGCCACCCCAACTTACCTAGATTTTTAGTTTTCTGTGAGTGCTAGACATCTTTCCGGTCAAGTCGGCACGTACTAATAAATAAGCTTCATTTAGATTGAAGAATTCTTTCAATCTTTAAAAACTATGATATTATAATATGATCTTTCGGCGGCGGTATTTCCGAACCAATACCACCATCAATTCTTCAAGAAACGAGCGTACTCTTCCTCAATAGTTCAGTAACGCACCTGTGACTTTTCTGGTGCTGCAAGTGTTCATGGGTAGCGCTGATCACTTACCTTCAGCCAATCCATCAGCTCGTTTAACTCCTACTCCATAAAAGAATACCATAAGCACACTCATCATCCACAACCAGCACAACTACAACCAAGCATATCCACAATGATTACTACGAGACACAGCCAAGACTTTAATAAAAAAAAACTACTAACAACACAAATTAATGTTCAAGCTACTACAATTTCAGTAGTTACTTTTCCTGCCTGTTGAACGCACCGATTATGGCAATTACTCTCCCCATTAAAGACTAGCAACGTCTGCATTGGACGGTTTCCGACTACCGAGACGGACTGCAAAAGACGTGTTAATTAGTTGCTCTTAAATAATGGTTCTCTGACGTCACAGGCTAGTATTGCAATTTTATTTGTAGTGTTGTAAGTTCTATTCGAGTTTAATACGAGTAGTTTTATGTTGAAAGCAGTTTAATAGTAATCCAAACTCTTGGATTCAGCCGGGGTTGCGGGGTAAGCGCAATGAGGCACCGCGACCTCAGCACAGAGCAGGAGAAGGAACAGGGGGTTTTTAGTCAGTAAGAGTCTGACACTCCCTCCCACCCGGCCCTGGGCGGGAGAAGTCATTTGATGATTTTCCCCTCACAAAAAAAAACTCTTGGATTGAATCTCATTATGTTTTTTCTTCAACCATTCTATGCACTGCATTGAACCACTTCATTTTCATTAAGATTGTTTTCATTCATCAATACTTAAATTATAAACGTAATAAACAGATTTGCCTCAAATTGTTACAGATACAGATAATGTAATCTGAATAGGACATGGATTATTTTTTACCCTAGAATGACGAAAGATTTGAAACGATCATAATTTTATGCAATAATTAATTATTGGAAGTTTTTTTTTTACTTGCAATAAACTAGTTTTTGACTGCGATCCCACCTGATGGTAAGCAGTTATGCAATCGTTGATGTTAAGGCGCACTAGTTTATTAAGAGCCTATTCACTGTAGCCTTGAAGACACCTAAATTGTATGTGATGTTCATGAAAAGCATCCAAACCATTTCGTTACTCTGTCTACATTTTGAACTGCAGCTAATGTGAGAGTATAGCTACTATAGTAATGAATACAAGTTAACTAGGCTTTAGAACTATCTGATTCACGTTTGAAGCAAGAAAAAAATGTAAATTATATAATACGATACCAAAACGTCGTCTTAATCATTACTCTCTACAAAAAAAAAATCTCCCAGACTTTCGCCTTCACTTTTATCACTAAACTAGACCTCATGTCAATCTACGTCGCTCCCAAAAACAAATATACAACCACATGTAAAGTTACCTACTACTTTTCCCAAAAGCAGGTGTTCCCATTAACATGCCATCACATAAAGTACATTTTGAACTTCTCTTCTGGGAGATACACCACTTACCGTCCCATAGGCTTCCACTTCAGCCTTCTTTAATAAAAAAGTTGAGCTCGTTCAAACAGTAACGCATAGCAGTAATATGGCCGCCTTTATGAGCCCGGTAAGGACTAGGTTATGATGTTACCGAGTGTTTTAATGGAAATTTTATTTATGGGCAAACATTCCTTGGGTTGGCTGAAATTATGCAGTATGTAGTCCATTATCCTTTGAAATTAGTTGGTATAGGCTTAATGGGTACATTAATTGAGAGTACGGCGTTTGTTAGTTTATATTGTTTGTATATCGTGAAATGACTAGGTTAATAACTACATGAAGCAGAGCAACAATCGCTTAAACAAAACCTAGAAATTGTCGGCGTTGAATACATACCTGGTAAAAACCTAAGAGAAATTGTGACCATAATTGGAGATGAGATAGGCGTAAAGAGCAATGACATAGAATGGGTAAAACGGAACAAACAGTCCAAAAAGGAAAACAAACCATCTCCTATAATGGTAGGTTTTAAGCCGTCTGGCATTGAATCAAGGGAAGAATGGTTAGTTAATCGGCGCAAACTGATTGAGTTAAATAGCAGTGTCTTTACCGGCGGATCAGCCACAAACAAAGTATATATCAATGAAGACTTAACTAAAGCTACGAAGACGCTGCTGTGGAATGCAAAAAGACAACTAAAAGGTATTTATAAATATATATGGGTAACTAATGGAAAAATTCTGGCAAAAAAGAAGGATGGCGACAACACAACATGGATTAGAAGTGAAATTGAACTCGGCCAGCTATCAAAGTAAAATAATAATCTTAAATGCATTTTAACCGTGAGTAATTATAGTTTACAAAATTCGCAGATTTTAATGATTTTAATTTGATAACGGATGATATTGTAAACTACACCTGTACTAGTGACCTAAGTAATTGGATATGTTCAATTGTACACAGTAAAGGACTATGTATTTTACATGTTAACATTCGTTCCCTAAAAAAATACTTCAGTGAACTACTTTTAACTATCAATTACTGTTTAGATAAACTAGATATTATAGTTCTAACTGAACCTAATATTAGTCACGACTTAGTGTCATTATTTTCAATAAAAGGCTATAATGTAAACACGTTTACGCGACCGGGTCGAAGAGGTGGAGGTGTATTGGTGTACACGCGAGAATGTTTGAGTGCGCGTGTGTGTGACTTGTCACAGTCCACAGGCATGCGTTCGGCGGAGTGCGTCTCCATTACACTCCAGTACAATAATGAAACAATATATTTATTAGCAATATACAGACCACCCCGAATTAATAAACAGACTAAATTAAACCAATTTATAGATGAATTTCGAAGCCTTATTGAAAAGATACCTAAAGATTCTAAAGTAATTTTCTGCGGGGACATAAACATAAATTTGTTAAACTGCCATGATAAATTTGTAATATCTTACGAAAATCTTTTATCTGAACACGGATTCATAAAATGCATAAATGATATTACTAGAAAGGAAATTGTTTCAGGAAAGCCGGTTCAGTCTTGTCTTGATCATGTTTTTATAATAACTATCGTGAGACATACTAAATTAACTAAAATTCGCGGGTTACTCACGTGTAAATGTTGAGAAAAGCTCTACTAGTTTCGAACCACAGAGGGGTTCTTCCTCATGAGCAGCGTGCGCGGACGCGGCGACGTCGCGCAGCCTACTGATCATATTTATATTCGATCATATTTATATTCGAGCAAATAACGCCGTCATGCATTCAGCTGTAATAAAACAAAAAATAGCAGATCATTATTTCGTTTCGGCTAATGTGCAGTGGAGACGCGCACAACCGAGGAGCGATGCTCAATCGTCACTGCCACGACGCGTGACCTCTAAGCGCGTTCTCGACAATAACAAAGTTCGAGAAAAATTATTAAGCACTGATTTTGACCGCCTTATGGCATTAGAATGTCCTATTGCATTGTATAAAGCATTTAAACAAATATTCGTGGATATTTATAATGACTGCTATGTAAATAAACGTGTTTCAAACAGTGACAGGAATAACAAAAAATGGATTAATAACAAATTAAAGTTTATGATAAAAGAAAAAGATAGGTTATTTGAGTTATGGAACAATGAACCAAAGAATATGCTAAAGAGACTTAATTATACTAAATTTAGGAACAAATGCCAAAAAGCTATTATAAAAAGTAAAAATATATATGATAAAAATAGTATATTAGAGTGTAATAAAAACATTAAAAAGATATGGGACAGGATAAATACGATGTTAGGAAACAATAAGCAATCTGTTGATGATTTGATTATATCAAACATGAACGGACAAGACAGTATTATTGACATAAGTAATAATTTTGCGTCTACCTTCGATAGAGAAATAGAAGAAATAAAACATAAGTGTCATGACATTTGGTTGGATAGGCAGACTTATGTAAAAACCTCGGACATGTCCATGAGATGGCAACCAGTGAGCCCGAAATACGTCAAAAACATAATTAACAACATGAATGTAAATAAGTCACCGGGAAGCGACCTTGTGCGAATGTCCGACCTTAAAATAATTATTGATAAAGTAAGCCCCGTTTTAGCCAAACTTATAAACCTAACTGTAAAAAAATACAAATTTCCTAATAAGCTTAAAGAGGCAATAGTCCGCCCCATTCATAAAAAAGGTGACCGCAAAAATGTTTCAAACTATAGACCTATTTCCATTTTATCTAGCATAGATAAAATCATTGAAAAGTGCATAGTTAATCAATTAAGTAACTACCTACAAACAAATAATATTATTAACGAGTGTCAACACGGTTTTTTAAAAGGGAAAAGTACAAATACATTGCTTGCAAAATTCACTGACGAAATAAACAGTTACTTAGAAAACAAAAAATTTGTTATTACAATATTTTTTGACTACAAAAAAGCATTTGACACTTTGCAGTTTGATACCATCCTAAATGCAATGGAGGAGTGTGGGGTGAGAGAACCACTTAATCCATGGTTTCGTGATTACCTCACCGCGCGCTCCTACCGTGTGAAGGTGGAGGATACTCTTAGCGACAGAGTCGAGGTGAGGAGCGGAGTGGCGCAGGGCTCTGGATGTGGATCAATTTGTTACCTTATGCACGTGAACAGCCTGTGCCGAGTGCTGCAGCATTGTTCTGCATATATGTTCGCAGATGACCTGTGCATACTTCGCTCTGGAGCTAACATAGACGATATCTGTCAGTTAGTTCAACAAGATATAGACGCTATTGTTAAATGGTCGCATGACAATGGTATTATATTAAATGCCAGTAAAACTAATCTAATGTTAATTCATTCACCATATTTGCAATCTAATAGTGTGATTCCACCCTTATTTACCCATGATTATACATGTCACCATAATAACTTACTGGACTGTAAATGTAAACCTATTGAAAGAGTTAATTGTGTTACTTACCTGGGCGTGAGAATAGATGATAAATTTTCCTGGTCACAACATGTAGACTACATTTCTAATAAGCTAAGAATATTATTGAGTAAAATGTACCACCTAAGCTTTAAAGTGCCTATTAATGTTTTAAGATGTATTTATATGTCATTAGTCGATTCCATTATGAGCTATGCTCTTGGCAGCTATGGTTTAACATTCAAAACTAACTTAGATAAATTGGAAGCCCTTCAAATAAGATTTTTAAAACTACTTGTTACTAAAAAAACTAGAAGCAGCTGTAAAGGAGACTATAGAAAATTATTTAAAATATGCAAAATTTTACCGATTACTCTTAAACATAGATATCTTTTAATGGTTAACCACCACTGTATCCAGGAGCATAACTTAACTTATGTAAAAAACAACCATAATACACGATCTATGGCTGCTGGTAGATTTAATGTACCCAGAGTCACCAACTACTTTGGTGACAGAACATTAAAAAAGAGAATACCTTATTTATTAAATAGTCTGCCGGCAGACATAAGGAGTGAAACAAATGCAACAAGATTCAAGCGTAAATTAAAATTATATTATTTAGAAGTTATTTAAGATTTATATGTAAGTATGTAATTGCAAGTTAAATTATCTATATAGTATTTAGTTATAAGTAAAAATTGTTATTAAGGATACTCACTGACCCCACAGTCAAACCATTACAATGGTTTTGTGGGGCTTAGCACAAAAGATAAGGCTACATTTGTAATACAAAATAAATAAATATAAAAAAAATAAATATGTTGCGGTTCAAGGTCATTTTGATTAGATTTTAGTTTTGGTACTTATATATTATTTTGAACAATATTATTTACTAAATAACCTACAATTCATCGATTACACTGTGAATAAAATTCACATAACAATAAAAAACCCGTAAACGTCGATTAAAAAAAAAAGTTAAATCTTTCTGATCTTTCAGTATTTTCCACGCGATTTCCTCTACAAAGGGAGGTAGGTTCCTTACAATGATTAAGTAATAAGACTCTGTAGCTGCTCAGCAACAACAATGGTATACTGTAAAAGAATATTGAAATGAAGAGTATTTGTAATTTTATAGAAAATAACGAATTACTTACGTAGATAAACTGAGAAACTGACAGCGTGATTGTGCATCGTCGAATAAGACTTCTGTTGTGGCTTGAAATTTACATGACCATAAGTGTGGGAGTGCCAAGTTTCGGCACTAATGGGTCGGCTTGACCGAAGTGATACCACGGCTCTCGTTGTGTTTCGCCGTGTGAATAAGTTTACCGGAGGCCTAATCCTTCCCCTCCCCCCATCCCTTCCCAATCCTTAATTATCCGAAACCTTTATCCCTAAAAGGCCAGCAGTGCACTCGTCACTTCTTTGCAAGTGTCCATGGGCGACGTTGATAGCTTACCATCAGGTAATCCGTCTGCTCGTTTGCCGACTTATACCATAAAAATGACTAGATCGTTATTATCAATTCATATCTCACAATATTTATTAAGCCTAGATATAATTTATATATGTTTTAATATAATTAAGGAAAGAAATATGTATTTTTGGCAACTTCAGGAAGAAAATATTAAAAAAAATACAAATCACAATCTTATTTATTAATAACACAATTACAATAAACAACAATTTAAATTTTAATTAAATAACGAATTTTGAAATTACAAACATAGATCAATCTAAACTAAAGACACGCAAAATTAATAGCAGACAAGACAGTTTAACCCTTCAAACGAGCAGAGGTTCCCTTGTACCATGTGTACTCAACGCAGAAAGAGGACTCCACTGAGCGCGCAGGCCCTTTTATAGGCAACCGTAGCTTCTCCCACCAACATCCCCTCCGATGACAGCCAAGACGTCACTCTTCCGCCAATACGGCCTCTCCTGACTGGAGGACGTCCCCGTTCTCCTGCGGCTGGGGCTGCAGGGCTTCTGCAGCTCTGGATGTGCTAGGCATCGGTTCAGGCGAAGTATCGATGGTGGGTTGCGTATCGACATTGGCAGCTTGCTCAGGCGTAGACTCCGCATTATCATCATTGCTATCTGCGCCTAAACATACAAGGAAAAAAAAACATTAGTTATGAAACTGATTTTCATCATAAAATTCACATACACAATTTACAGTGAACCATAGGCACTACGTTAGCTTAGTTCACAAAACCAACAAAGAGGAAGCACGACGTTAGCTATCTTTGTTAACGAGAAACATAGGCACGACGTTAGCTTGTTTCTCAAATTTGAAAATGAACACATGACATAGGCACGACGTTAGCTTATCATGGTTCACACTAAAATAACATGACATAGGCACGACGTTAGCGTATCATGAAAAGAATACAAACGTATGACATAGGCACGACGTTAGCATATCATACGTCTTACCATCAAAGTATGCAGCGCATGTCTCTGGAGTCCACTCCCCGCGCCACGGCTTCATAAACTGGGCCGCAGCTTGCGTCGATTTGCCATAGGAACCTGCCAGTAGTTGCAGCTCGTATCGACCATGGGGAAGCGCTTTGACCACGCGATAGGGTCCGCGCATGCCGGAGTCAAGCTTGCCAGTCGATTGCGCCTGCTTAATAACAAAAACAAGTGAGTTACATTCAAATGATCGGGGGGATTTTCGACCAGCGTTCACAGTCTCGTCTTGTTGACGTTGGTTCCGAGCTAAACGCTCCGAAGCTCGTTGTCTGTGCATTTCTCTATGCGCTTCACGATTTGGATGCGAACTATCCAAGGCCACGTCGCGCACCAGGTGACGTATGAGGGGCGTAGCAGCTTCAATACCAACCAACAAGTTCAATGGTGAAAGCTGAGTGGTTTTCTGCTTTGTTATGTTAAGAACTAGCTGAGATCGCCACATCAAGTCTGCCCATTCATCTTGACGATGATTGCATTGTATGCGAATCATGTTTAACAATGTTCGACAGTAACGCTCCACCTGCCCGTTTGAATGATGCATCTCCGGAGTGATCAGATGCAAATCAATGCCCAACTCAGTTACGAGTTTTGTAAACTCTGAGCTCTGGAACATTCTGCCTCGGTCTGCTACTATTAATTTTGGTGTACCAAATAGAGAAATGACATTTGTAAAAAGTCGTTTCAGTTCGTTAGCGTCTTGACCAAACATAGGATACAAAAGACAAAATTTTGAAAAAGCATCGATTATAATGAGTACATAGCGATAACCATTTGATTGAGGTAGAGGACCTAATGTGTCTGTATGAATTACTTCAAAAGGGGTGCAGGGTTTTTCCCAAGAATGTATTGGCTGCTGTGGGTCTCTAGGAATCTTTTTATGGGTTAAACAAATGATACAATGGCTTATGTATTTTTTGACAAATGACTTTAGTGAAGGAAACCAAAAATGTTTTCTAATAAGCTCTAAAGTCTTATCAGCGCCAATATGATCATGTTCATCATGAAATATCCTAAGCAGACTAAGCCTATGACCTTTAGGTACATAGCATAAGTACCTGGGCTCTTCTCCCACTGGAGAACACTTATAAAAAAGCAGGTCATTTTTGTGAACGTAATGAGTAGTGTCTAGCTGTCCGTCTGTCAGTCTTTGGATAAGCTGTTGTGTCTCTTCGTCAGCCGCCTGCGCAATTCGAGCCCAATTCTGTTGTCTGCGTACTTCGCAAACATTAACAGGATTTCGGCTCAAGTAGTCTGCGTGCGACATAGACGTACCCTTACGATACTCTAGGGTAAAGTCGAAGTCCTGTAGGTACATCCACCACCTGGCAACACGGGGCAAGAGATCTTTCTTTTGCTGCGTTGATTTCAGTGCATTACAATCGGTCACTACTTTAAAGTTAACGCCGACCAGGTAGTGTCTGTAGTGTTGCAGGGCCTTGACAACGGCTAGCGTCTCGAGCTCGTACGAATGATATCTGGGCTCGGCACCCTGCGTTCGCTTGCTAAAATAACCTACCGCTTGCTTGCATCCGTTCTCATGAACCTGAAGAAGCACAGCGCCAAAACCAATAGAACTTGCGTCCGTATGGACTTCAATAGGCAAGTTAGGGTCGTAGATTGCCAACACAGGCTCACTGGTTAATTGTGAGATAATTTCTTGGCGTGCTTCTTCTTGTTCTCTTCCCCAAAGAAACGGTATACCCTTTCTCGTGAGTTTAGTAATCGGGGCCGTTCTAGCAGCGAAACCCGATATATATCGGCGAAAATAACTTGCCAAACCTAGCAACTGACGAACTTGCTTGACCGTTTTTGGAGTGGGGGCGTCAACGAGTGCCTGGACCTTTAGCTCACTCGGCCGTACCTGACCCTGACTTATAGTGCGGCCTAAATATTCAATTTGAGTCGATAAGAATGAGCATTTCTTTAAATTGATAGAAAAACCTGCCGCAGTCAGTGTCTGAAGTACGTCGCGGAGAAGAATAAGGCCCTCATCTATCGTATGGCTAAGAATCAGCACATCGTCAATGTACACAAGGGTCTTACCAGCCTCAAGCTGACGGCGAAGTGTTTTCGATATAATACGCTGATAAACGACGGGGGCGTTCGCCAAACCATAGGGCATTTTTAAATACTCATAATGCCCTTCTGGTGTGACGAATCCCGTGAGCGGAATCGACTCTTCGTCCAATGGGATTTGATGGAACCCTGTTGCCATATCAAGGCTGCTAAAAAATTTGTGTTTCCCTAACCGGTCAATGTGGTCGTCAATCAACGGCAAAGGAAAACGGTCTTTGACAGTAATCCCGTTAAGCCTGCGATAATCTACGCACATGCGGTCTGATCCATCCTTTTTCTTTACTAGGAGGATTGGGCTCGCATATTCAGATTCGGAATCTCGGATAATACCGTTGTCTAGGAGTTCTTGAATAATTCCACGAACTTTCAAAATTTCCGGCAACGAAAGTCTGTATGGTCTATAATTAACAGGCGTATGATTATTTAATTTGATAGACATGCTGCCAGTATTGACTGTGGTGGCAGCAGTCCCGGAAATAAAGAATTTTGAAAATTCGTTGATCAACTCAAGCAGCCTTTCTAGGTCGCGACCGGTCAAAGGTGTCTTAATGGGGGTATCATGTATTGTCACAGCGCACATAACGTTATATGGCGACCTATTATTATAAGCAAGATGTTGTCGATCACGTGTACGAACGTAGGTCACTCCGTCACGATTTAACACATCAGTCCCAACAATAACAGGCGTGTTTAGAAACTCTGGCGATACTGCATGCAAGTCTACCTCCAAGGTTATTTCATCGAATTCTATCGGCAACGTGACATAGTAAGTAGATTCAACGTCTTGACTACCGATACCTCTTAAAATTCTGAAGGCAGGCTTGCGCGCGCATTTAAAATATTTCAGTAACGAAGATGAAATCAGTGATATGCTCGACCCGCTGTCGATGAGGACATCGACAGGTATGCCTTGAATGACCGCTACAACAATATCGTTACGCCCGCTGTCAAGATTCTTACGACAAAAGTTAACATTTTCCGCGTTATTCGACTCTGATTTTTGTTTAGCGAAACACGTTTCTACCCTATGACCAGGTTTTTTGCAAAAACTACATGGCTCTGTTTTACTTGAGCTGGAGACTGGATAATTTCTTTGTACATTTCCATTGCTATTATTAGAACTGTTAGCAGCCTGGCGTTTGTGACAATTCGAAGACTTATGACCATATTTCCCACACAAAAAGCATGTGCCATCTTCGAATTTTCGCTTACGCTGACTTGTTTCGAGGGTAGATTTAAAAGAACGATCATTATTAGAAGGGTTGGTATACTTTTTTGAGTTTAAGTTCGATTTAACGTAGATGGAGAGGTATTCTACTAATTCGTTAGGCATTAGCTTTGCATTTGTGGCAGCGGCGCGGATTTGAGGATCCATTACGCCTCGAATCACAATTGCAGAAATGAGTTCATCACTTAAGCCCTTGACTATACGGAGTCTCAATAAAGAGCGACGGGCATAATCGGCATATGTTGGGTACCTATCAGAGTTTGTGCTCATAACCTCGTATAGGATATTCGCTACATCTGGCTTCCTAGGACATAAGGGCTTGAATTCCCTTATAAAGTTGCTCCATGTGCGGTCACTAGTGACCCACTCATTGAGCCACGTCTTCGAATCTCCTTTGAGGCAATTCCCAATGCGGGACAAGCATTCATTATCAGTCCAATTATTTGAAACCTTCGCGCGGTCTACCTCCTCGCACCAAGTGTCTATATCATTGACACTAGGATCGAAATTAGAAATAAAATAAGCTTGGTTGGATCTTACCGTAGTGTTGATGGATCGTATGGCGTCAATCAAACGATCGGTCACGGTAGCATCGCGATCGGCGGCTGCACTCACGGAACGTCCAGGTGAAGACGGAGCTGCCGAGTCACGAAAACCTGCTCCATCTCGTGCCGTAGTCGCAGTCTCTTCCACGAGCTGCTGCTGCTGGTTGGACGGTTGTCGCAGCGATGCTGCACGTGACACACGCCGGTCTTCCTCAAGCGATGTCAATCGATCTAAAATTTGTTGCATTTGTTGAGTTAATAGACTGTTAGAAGCAATATCAGGTTGCCTAGGAATTCTATTCCCTTGCAAATCAAGTCGACTATTGTGCGATTCACGACCCCTAGAACGTGAGATGCGACCCCGAGAGCGAGATTCACGGCTCCTAGAGCGCACATCACGACGATGATGACGCGATTCTCGACTCACTGAACGGCCTCTTCTTCTATGGCTATTAGGCATCTTGTTTCTTTCTAACTTGTTTCAAATCAAATAAAAGGAATCGGTAGAAAATTTAAATAAATCAAAGCAATTGTATGAATAGCAACAAATCAAAACATATGATTGTAAAATTCTACAACTATACGTAAACAAAAGAATTTGCTTTCTAAATATCAAGAAAAACTGGAACGTACTCACCAAAACCACTAATACACACTTACACTTGAACCTTATTAATTACGCGGACGTTACAAATGCTTAACAGTTAATTTAAATGTTGAAATGTACCCACTTAAGAAAAAGAAAAAAAAATACGTTACGAAGTTTTAAACTGTCTTGATTCAAGGCGAACAAAACGAAATGGAACGCGAGGCGTATCCCACTTCTGATTTTGGCAACTTCAGGAAGAAAATATTAAAAAAAATACAAATCACAATCTTATTTATTAATAACACAATTACAATAAACAACAATTTAAATTTTAATTAAATAACGAATTTTGAAATTACAAACATAGATCAATCTAAACTAAAGACACGCAAAATTAATAGCAGACAAGACAGTTTAACCCTTCAAACGAGCAGAGGTTCCCTTGTACCATGTGTACTCAACGCAGAAAGAGGACTCCACTGAGCGCGCAGGCCCTTTTATAGGCAACCGTAGCTTCTCCCACCAACATCCCCTCCGATGACAGCCAAGACGTCACTCTTCCGCCAATAGTATATACTATTTAAAAAATGCAACTGACCATCCTATATTATTCTTTATTATATCCCTAAAGCAAATTAAAACGCTATAAAAATGGTCTCCTAACTAAAAAAATCGCTACATACATCTAATGTATTTGAGCTGGCAAAAGAAGAAATTCTAGACCTTTCCATAAACGTGTCGTGTCTATATGGACAGGTCCATAATTGAATAACTCTGCCTTTACGTACAGCACTTTGTCAGGTCCGTGTTGTACTTCGCTAAATAGCACTTAAAACTGTCAATGTGTGACTACCTTTTTTATTCTAATTTTGCGTTAAAATGTGGACTGTCTCTTTGGTACAAAGGTCGAAAAGAGGCTTCTGTTGCTAGGGACTCTTTTACAGTATGTAGGATTTTAGAAGTATCTTGTTAAACGTATTTGTGAACATTCGATTTTATAAAGTCTGAAAATTCAGACGTTCAAAGGTTTTGACTCTAGCGAGAAGATTCTAGAACAATGAAATTTAATCCGTTACAAATTCTACTATGAGAGAACAATCAAAGCAATGACTTTACTTTGATCTATCAATACCAACAAACATGATACAACCTATATCACATTTCTCAATTTACCTATCCAGAAATAAACTTTATTTACATCCCCATGGAATTGATATTTGTTTAAAGAGATATTTATGTTTATTCCGAATGATGAATGTTGTTTAGCTTACGTCTTTCTTACTAACTTTTGTATTCAGCATATTAAGTGGGTCAAACATTTGTAAGTATTTTCCGAACAGATATAGCAACTCCCTCATATCCATAATCATTTTTGATTCGTCCCTGACCCAAACTTTGCTTCTATATATCATTGTTCTGTCAACGTTTTGGATTCTCCGCTGCATAATTTTCCCATCCAAAGTATTTGTTTGCCAAAGGATATTATGCATTCAAATGACTGACACGCAAATACAGGAACTGAAATTGTGCTCCTACTTTTTTCCTTAAAGGGGTGGGCAACGTCAATACAACTATTTTTTCCGGGTTTTAGAAGGATACCTACTATAAAATAATTATGTCATAATGCTGTATGGCTGTCTGGAGGTTAAAAGAGAAGTTAGAAGCCAGAATTGACACAGATGTTCCACCAAAAATTTGAATTGTTCTGTAGTAGGTTCTAATACTTGTTATAAATATAAAATGGGTTTCTGATTAAGATTCTGGTAAAAACAAATTCTGCTTCTTATGATAGTGTGGCAAACGAATTACCTGGTGGTTAGCAATTGGAAGACAGATTTGGCCTTCAATAACCTCTATAGTCCAGCGAAATACAACACAAGCGTTTTCTAACGCCAAAATTTCGTGAGGTTGTGGTATTGTCGAGCTTGCCATTGTGAATGTAAACAATACTCACCCACAATTACGTATATAGGAATTATATGATAAACCACTCTGTATGGAAAAAAGTCCAACATCAAAAGTTATGAAAGGACATGGCCAAAAAAGTACATTCCACGTACACGAACAAAATTAATACACTGTAAAATACAAATAGAAATATGAATTATTACGTAGTTTTTAGCCTCTCCAGACTTGACAATTTTTATTTTTTTTTTGAAACCACGTGTCTTAAACTACAATCGTAGAAAACGTGTGATATGATCGACAAATGCATTACACTAGGAACATTTTATTCATACGAAACTGTATTCATTGATTTTAGTTGCATTTTAAAATATACTCATTTTATTATAATATTATGTTTTATTTTTATCCAATACACAAAAAAAAACTTAAACGAAACGGAACGTGTTTGGCACTTTTGACAGCGTGTTTTTGTTAACCTTGCTAATAATACTGGAGTAACTGTTTTGCGTTTTGGATTTGTTTTGTGGATTACGATGAGGTGCATCAACTGCGGAATAGGCATACAAAGGCTGCAGAGGCGTCTTATATCCTCGCTTTCTGCACACCATCAAACAAAACTTTCACGTTGGTTAACCATAGCTCAAACCCAGGTATGAAGTTGGAATAGTATAATACTTAGTCTGTTTTTTTATGTTTTATAATGGTATGCGATTTTAAATAGTGCATCTTTTTTTAAGTTGCCTCCGGGGACATTCATTTGTCAACCACGCTTCTTATTATTGAATACTGAGGCTGGCGAACATGAGACACTACTGGGGCATAACATGGCTTGTCTTGGTTGTGGAAAATCGGTTCGAAAAATAGGACACTATAATGTCAGTATGGACTCTCCATTGCTAGCTGGCCTAATATCACAAAATACTATTAATGTGGTAAGCATTTTGTTTTTTATTCATTGTTTTACATGTTATATATGTACTTGTATTTATCTATATTAATCTATAAAAAAGTACTCATAGTAGGTATGTGTGATTATAATATATATCTTTATGTATTTTCCATGTTTGCATAGACTTCTTTAAAGTAGGCATGTTGTAACATAATACTTCTCACTGTACAATAACATAAAACTTGAAAACATGTGTTTATTCTAACTGGGGTTTATTTTCAGACCTCAAGAAGCAACTATGTTTGTCATGTGTGCTGTATGCGGGCAAATAGACAGATAGTGCAGGACTTATCACGAAACTTGCAGGAATTGGGTTCGGACAACAATGCAGCAGCCCCTTATATTCAAGTGGTTAGCCCACCAGAGCCACCACCATTACCACCTGTTTTAAGCAAGCCGCTTCAAATGGAAAGTACTACCATATTATTACCCAATTATACAGAATATATATTACAGAAATATACACTTTATAATAAAAATATAAAACTGAATTATTACGTAGTTTTATTTTATTTGTTCTCCTTAATAAATAAATCATTATTCTTTATACATATTCTTTTGTTTTATTTTATAAATAAATAAATAAATAATTAAAACTAAATATATTTTAAAAGCAAAATCTTATTTCGTGCACTTATGGCCAGTAATCTGACTAAAGGTTTAGTAAAACTATTTACGTCTTGTGTGTTATAATTACGAGTTCTTCGTGTGTTTTATTTATTGCAATTTAATTTAATAATATTCACGAATATAAACACCAAAAATCATTGATGTACATTGAATTCAATAACTATGCAAACGCCCATACAAAAGTTGGCCATGTCCTTTGGAAATTATTAATGCGGTTGTTAAGAGTGTATCATTCAAATAAAGTTTTTTGGCTACGATTAAATTACAAATTCATGTAGAAGAATAAATGGGACCATTCATTTTAGGTCTTTTTAGTTATAGGACACATAATCACCATATTAACCACTAGCCTCTAGAGGGAAGCTAATCTTAAGGAACTAGAGTCATAATCCTCCTTCTAAAGACAGTAAAACCACAACTAAAGGGAATGCGAATTCACCCCTTTACGAAATAACAATCACGTCTCGCTAATTTATTTTATTTGTACCGCGTTATAAAGGGAAACTCGGGAACTAGGTGTACTTTAAATGCATATACATACTTACATACAGCTTGGATAAATGAATCTGTTTACTATGTATTCAGTAAATTGAATTCTCCTTTTTTGTCAACTTACACGATATGACAATACAATATAAATAAAAAAAACAACAAATCTAATCCAATAAATTGAAAAAAATCGGTAACTCTGTGTGTATAGCTCATATAGGAGTTTCAGTATTAAGTACCATTTTTTATCCATTGTTGGATATATATGCGTTTACAGTTGCAAACCACAATTAGCTATAACAGGAACCTCGACAAACACGACGTGAAACATACTAGATTCATTGAAAATGACCACTAAATCATGTGAATAAAAGTAGTAAGAAAAAGAAAAGCTAACTATTATGTTTTCGTAATAATTTGACGAGATACTCGACTAGTTTCAAGCCACGACGGGCGACAGGCGCGACAGTCGCCAAGTCGCGCGTCGCGGAATGCTGCTCATGAATATGGGCTTGAAACTAGTAAGTGTCTCGTCAAATTATAATGTGAGTAAGCCGAAAACATAATAATTAATTTAGAATATCTCACGAAAGTTATAATAAAAAGAAAAGCTCTGCTAGTACTAGTAGTATTCACAATAGGATATTATTCGTCGAGATATGGCGACGTCGACTATGCATCGTAATTGCACACAGCGACAAATAATATCCCTTCTTAACTTGAAACTAGTCTCTTTTCTTTCAGTCTGTCCCTTCTTTCAGTTACTTGACGTGATATTCAATAAATAAACGATCTCATTAAAAAGTCCTTAGTCATTCTCCTAAACAAATCCAAACGCTATGAAAATCTGAACAACCATTACTGACTTTTAAAATGTGTATCACAACTGTGTTCTACACAGCAGATACAATTTCAACTCACGTCATAGTCAGTGGTTATTCAAAAAATCCCTAACAACCGAGCAAAAATACCAGTGCACGCAAAACAACTTTGTTACTAAAAAAAAGAGCCAAGTGCGATTCAGACTAGCGCATGTTATATGTTTTCATAACTAATTCACATTTGTAGTGTTTAAACCCTTTTCAATATTTATTTTATTTGTGTCATCATCAGCCTACTGTAAGACCCTATAAGTGCCCACTGCTGAGCAAAACTTCTTGTCACACGAAGAAGGTTTGTGCATTAATCACCACGCTGGCTCAAAGAGGATATCATAAGAAATTATACATAAGTCCAGGTTTCCTTACGATGTTTTCCTTCACCGTATGTCAGTGGTATCTAAATAAATATAAAAAGTACATATAACTCGGAAAAATCACATGACAAATTACCTCCGGACCACCGCGAGCATTCATTTATTTATTGTTTTATATGCTTACAGAAATGCACCACTTTTAAATTTTAACTAAGTATCTAGCTATCGCGGTACACAAAATGCAGTCTGGTAACAGCCATACAGACAGACAACGGATTCTTAGTTCTTAGTAATAGGGATTCCGTGTTTACTTTTCGGGTACGGAACTATAAAAGAATTTCAACCTAAAGCGTAGTGTAGACTGGACGGTATATTTTACATAAAAGACATTCCCACTTTGACCACATTTATCTAGTGGTATGTTTACTGCTGCAGCGTGAAAGTCAATATGTACGGTGACGCCTCTAGCTTTATTTTTAGCTAGAATTCGCATGTGTACTCTATGCTCTATATTTTGGTATATGGCTGTTGGTATTTTAAAACAACCTTTGAAAATAGAGCTAGAACTCCGAGTATGTTACTAGGCTACTAATTTGTTTTTGTGGTCTTATGTCTTTACTCAAAGAGCCAGATACAACCACAGATGGGGTCCAACAGTGGCAATGTTCTGCTGGGGGCAAGGGCAATAAGGTACCGCGGCCTTAGCGTGCAGCAATAGAAGGAACGGGGTAGATTTTATATTGTAAGTCTCGAACACTTCCTCTCGTCTCACCCTGGGTTGGAGAAATGATAAATAGTGAAGATAAAATCGATATCTATACTATTATTATTATATTATATAAAGAGGTAAAATTTGTAAGTCTGTAAGGGGGTAATCTTTGGAACCGCTGGTCGGATTGCCAAAATTCTTTCACTAATAGATAGCTACAATGTTCCTAAGTGCTTTAGGCTATAAAACATCAAGCTATGATCAAATTGAGCTGAACAGCAGGTGAAACCGCGTGAGAGTTGCTAGTTCATAGTAATCAAAAACACACTCCGCTTTTTAATATAGCCAATCAACATTTTCTCAATCCTTCCAAAGCGGATTTGAAAATAAATCATTCAAAAACAGACCTTTACAAAGCTAGTAGAAATAGAAACGAAAATACGATCTGATTGTGAAATTAATAATTACAAACCCGTAGTAGCTCCTTCTATAATGATAAATGAGTTACGCACAAGCGTACTAAGTAGAGTAGTTAGTAATTAACGGAGGAATATAAATTATCTTCAAGCTAAAGTAACAGTTTATACCACCAAGCTAAAACGAACTGCGGTATGAAGTCTGATATACTGGCTTAATAGGTCAACTTATGATAGACAATTATTTACAAATTACAAAATGATGGATGGAAAATGAGAAGAGACGAATCAACGTTTTGGATAATTCTCAACTTTTGCTTTTCAATACTTGTAATATAGGTAAATTTAAGATCAACTCTTTTCAAAATATCTAGATTGATAATTTAGTCACTAAAATATTGTAGAAAAGCTTTCTGAAATGGTTTCTAGAACCCATAACATTTTTCAAATAACACAATAAAATATTCTCAAAAATGGGCTCATCAGAACCAGAGAACCGCAGATTTGATACCAAGTATCCGAAGAAAATATACAGTAATAAGTGACCTTGAAAATATTGCTAAAGAAAACCTTGTTAGTTGCTAACCTAATTAGTGTAGAAGTACCTTTATTTTGTCAAACTCTTCAAGGTATGAACGTGAGTTGTGTACGAAAAATTCGGTAAACAATTAACAGTTTTCGACCATCTATTGATTATCCAACCTGTCCCTATATTTGACCTTGATTCGTACCAGCGGCTAGAAAACTTCTCTGTTCCTCTAGAGAAAAACAGTGATCTTTATTCGAAGCGCGTTTTGCGGTAACCTTTCACTTGACCGCATGAACCACTCGGCTTGATAGCTCTTCCTAAGTTCGGACAACCTTGAATGTTTAGGGCAGGTGTTCGTACAAGCATTTAACTTTGGGCTTATAAAACTTTTGTGATATAAGAGTAACATGTGAAATTTTCACCATATGTGTATATAAGTTTGTTTTTCCGTTATTTATATACATTAAGAGCGATTTATGTTTATATATATCAGTTATGAAATTTCTAAAACTGGTGTATCAAAAATGTTGGTTAGATAATCACTTTTAAAATATTTTTGATTATCAATAATAAAATATGTGTTTGGGTGTATTATTTACAGATCTGTTTTATAAATAGGTATAGGCGGTCAGTAATATTTTGAACTTCTGGTTGATACTATTGGTAATTCTGAACGTCCAACTTTCCTTATAGAAATAAGTCACGATTAATTTCCAAAACTGACAAAATACGAAATTACATTACGAATTACGAAAACATTAGTGTCAAAAATCGTAAACGTAAAGTACGCACTTCAGACAGAAATGTCCCTCCTATAGAATTCTCTATTTTCATTTTAATTGAATTACCTCTCGAGGAGAACTTCCAATGTTTGTCAAACACTTTAATGTCAAAACTTTTCTGAATAGAAAATTTCCTACAGAATAGATTCTGATCGTACCAAATGCAAATGTTTTTAATAACATTAAGAAAACAAACAAGTAGAATAAAAGAAAATTTGGCGACCAATAACGTTGTTATTATTTGCAATCTTACTTACTTGGTATAGGGTATAAAATGCTTAACAGACATGTTTTGGTATGAGAAGATTTAGCCAATATTGAACGTAATATGAAAACGTGCGATGTTAATACTGAATTTGTTACTTTATTAACTTTATCCTAACCTTAGAATAGGTTAATAAAATCCGTTAAAATATTATATTTGGTAACAAAAAAGTTCATTTTGTTTTGCGATATCATGATCCTGGAACCGAGCAATTTGCTGAACGGTCCCTACTTTTGCAATAAAAACTCTTTTCTCATCTATTTTATGTTTGTTGTCATTGTTCTAGATGTGGGTTTAATTTTCTTTATCCAAGTGTAATATCAGACTTTAAACAATTCGACAGTTGTGACTCCGTACTTTTCGTGGCTACGTTGGTGTATTTTTGGAGGAAATTTGCCATTTCTTTCTTTTACTTAATTTTCTCTCGTTTCTATAAGGCTTACTCAAAATTTGTTAAACTGTAGATTTCTTGCTTTTTTTTCATTTACGTGAAACAATTTAGATTTCAAACTAGTAGTAGCAGCTAGAATGACAATAAAAATATTTTGGTACCAGCTTTTGTCTGTGGTTTTGCGAACAGTAACAGAGCCAAAATAACCCACGTGTTATATGTCATATCAGACTATAATCCAAATCCCTGTATTGAGATTAATTCAGCAATTTTCGGGTGGAAGAATAACAAATATGCACCTATATATATAATAGGTATGTCCCATTCTTATACCTATCACCAACAATCAATAAGAAAATTACATAATTATTTAGAGGTTTTTGGACATTTCAAGAAACATATTTTTATTACAATTATCAAGAAAAGCTGGTAAACGAAACGTATTTCTAAACTAAATTTTAGCTTAAATTACTCATTTTAAATCTGAAGCGTTTTCCAGAATAAGAACGTATGGAATAAAAAGCTACCTCAAAACTGTACTGGCAACGATGCCGTGCCGCCACCAAATCTCCGCTTCTAAGCCGGCAGACGCTTCTCGCCAGGATTCTTATTAATGTAACAGGCTTAGCTGGAAGCCACATACGACGGCCACTTGACCTAATAGCTTTACACTAAGTCTTGGCTCTAAAGGAAGTACTAATATCTAGCTATCTAAACGCATTAGAGTTGAGTATGCGAACGCAAAAAGGGTTTTTAGCTCGTAAATTTTAATGCAGGACTTTTTCCTTTTTGAGCCTTTTCTGAGAACATCGTTAAGGTTGACTCGTGAATCTCGGCACTTTTCTGGTTTTATTTTAGTAATGGGGTCTTTTGCTAGATAAATTTAAATTATGCCATTAGGATGTTTTTGTTTGGTCAAGTTTGTGGGAGATGACTCGTTTTTTTTTCTTAGCGTTTTTCTAACGCCTATTTTTGGTATGCAATCAGCGCCATCCACGAACTTCTACTATACCAGGGAAGTTACAACTGCATGGCCGCCTTTTCTGGGAGGATTGGATTGATTACAAAAGTACGAGAACTTAATTATTGAATTCCATCAACTACATTATATTTTATTTTGGTTACTCTCTACAATCGATGGGCTTTTTGATATTATCCGCTGTTCGACAATAGGTTTTATAATTAGGGCTTACATAATCATTTACTACAGTTTATTTATTTCATACTTAATTCACAAATGGGTACATATGCGGACTTAAATATGCCTTAATCGTTTTCTACTAGTACTGTAGTAGTAGTAGGTTTGCAAGAAGCAAGCAAGCACCTTGACTTAATTTTATTATGATTATACTAAATAACAAGCCAATGCAGCACTCCTGATGCTATACTGCCTGCTCTTTCTGTGCCAGCATGTGAGACCACCTTACCTCATGGTAGAGGTTTACTGTTTAATAATTGTAATCCTAGTAATCATAATATTGTCATTTTCAGTGATGACATTGGAAAGAACTTAGGTTCAATGTTGACAAATGAATTACCTGGACAGTCTACATTTAATCACTGTATGCCCGGCTGTAGTTTTGGTAATATTTTGGATAAAATTAATAAATATAGATTTAATCCAGATTCTACCCTCATTATAATGTGTGGTAACAGAGGTAGTCTTAATAAAAAAAGTTTAATCAATTTCCATAATTCACTTGCCAAACTGAATTTAAAGCAGATAATTATATTTAGATTGCCTTATATAAAATCATTGCCACAGGAAGAAAACAATAGTAGATATAAAATTAATACTACATTGTATAACTTAAGTATTAATACTAATATTCACTTCATAGACACCAACAATTATGTTGGTCTTAATATATATAGGACAAAAGATAGGTACTATCTTTCAAAATATTATTTAAGACAAATAGCAATGTCGCTATCATATTTTTTTAATATATCAGCCAATAACTTGGCTAAACAGGTTACTCCTATTGAGCAACCAAAAAATATTGACATTCATAATGAGTCACCTAATACTGACATTCATAATAATTTAAATTATTAAATAAGTCAATAGAGACAAACTCTTGCAAATTAAATAGTAATAAGGTTATTAATCTGGTTCACCAAAACATTCAAGGCTTTATGAGTAAAGAATTGGAAATAGAGTTATTTTTAAATTGTAATAATGTGGATATTTTGTGTATTACTGAACATTGGCTAAAACCCCATCAGCTCATGTTCAATTTTGGTAAGCACCAGATTGGTAGCTCGTTCAGCAGAGAAAACGCTATACATGGTGGGTCACTTATACTGATAAGTAACCAGCTCAAATTCAAAGATCGTAAAGATATAGTTAGTTACTCTGTTGAGCGTACTGTTGAAATAGCCTGTGTGGAATTGGAGCGGTTTATTGTATTAAGCGTGTATTTTTGTGTTGTATTTTCAAAACAGTCATACAAACCTTTTGGTTTGTATGACTGTTTTGAAACAGTAATGGATGAAGTTCTAAGTAAACTTACAAATTCAAAGAAATCCATCATTACATGTGGTGATTTTAATATAAATTTATTAGAAAAATGTAGTTTAAGCACAAAAATTGTAAGTTTATTTTCTTCATACAACCTTGCGAATTTGTTTCTGGAGCCAACTAGGATAACACCCACTAGTGTCACTTGCCTGGACAATATTTATACTGACATTGTGCCAGTTAACAAAGAAATAGTTTCAGTACTTGATTCCGATCACTGTGGTCAGTTAATTTCTTTAACAAAAGAAATAAATATAGTATCAAAACAATTTATCACAGTTAATCCGAAGACTAAAAGACGCATTGAATTTTTCAAAGCTAAACTCAGCAACAAATTGCCTTTGTTGTTGAATTATAAGAATTCTAGCACTTTATATGATAAGTTTTTTAAAATGTACCTAACAGAGTTTAAGTCTACTTTTTCAGATAAAACTATACCAGCTAATAGCAATGCGTCTTTCGGTGATTGGGCAACCACTGGTATCTATAAGAGTAGAAAGCGCCTCTATGAGCTTTATAATGAGCGGACATATATTAACACTGTTGAATTCAGTGAATATGTAAAAAACTATTCTAAATTATTCAAAAAGGTTTGCTCTAAGCTCTAAGATAAAGAACAGTACCAATGTTATCAAAGACATTTGGAATATTATCAACAGTGAGGCAGGAAGGTCTAAAAAGAGAATAAATCAACATAGTCTTGTAATTGATAATAAGTTAATAAAAGCGGATGTAGAAATTGCAACTGCTTTTGAAAATTTCTTTTCCGACATTCCTGTATCCACTACTAAGTCACTGAATTCATCTCCCACTGTTGCAGAGTCTTTACTCAAAAAACATGTTGTAGCTTGCGATTCAGGGTTTTCCTTCGAGCACATAGATAACAAGGAAATTGTTAAAATCTTTAATACTTTGAATAACAAAAAGACTGCAGATCTATGGGGCAATTCTGTGTATATTACAAGCTCTGTAATAACTATTGTAGCACCTGTATTAGCTCAAATCTTTAATAACTGTATTGACTGTGGTGTGTTTCCTGATCTTATGAAATGTAGTAAAATAATTCCATTATTTAAATCAAGTAGTACTTCTGACCCCACTAACTTTAGACCTATTTCAGTGCTACCTACGTTCAGTAAAATTTTTGAAAAAAATATTTTAGATCAAATGCAAAGATTTTTTAATAGAAATAAATTATTACATGCGAAACAGTTCGGATTTACAAGGGGTCGTTCAACAACTGATGCCGGTGTTGAACTTCTTAATCACATTTACGACGCGTGGGAGGACTCAAGCGACGCTTTGGGAATATTTTGTGATTTATCCAAGGCGTTCGATTGTGTGCTTCATGATACACTGATCAGGAAGCTATCCCATTACGGAATAAGAGGTGCATCTCTGGACCTTCTTACCTCATACCTGAGTAATAGGGTTCAGAGAGTTGAAGTAAACAGAGTGGTTTCTGCCGGATCTGTTGTGAAGATGGGTGTTCCGCAGGGTTCTATTCTCGGCCCGTTTTTATTTCTTATCTATATTAATGACTTGCCTTACCTTGTAAGGGATAAACACGAGATAGTGCTGTTTGCTGATGATACCTCACTATTATTCAAACTCAGACGACGACAATTAGTTATTGACAATGTAAACAGTGCTCTCTCAGAAATAGTTCACTGGTTTGGTGTTAATAACTTATTACTAAACGAAACTAAAACTAAATGTATTAAATTCACAACACCAAATGTTAAACAGGTAAAAACCAGTGTGCTTGTCAAGGGCGAGGAGTTGAGTCCTGTAGATACAACTGTCTTTTTAGGTATAACCCTGGACGCTAAGCTCCAGTGGGGCCCTCATATAGATGGCTTGTCGAAGAAGCTCAGTTCTGCAGCATATGCCGTTAAAAAAATTAGAAATTTAACAGATGTAGATACAGCGCGGTTAGTTTATTTTAGTTATTTCCACAGCATCATGTCATACGGTATTTTGTTGTGGGGGAATGCTGCTGACATTCAGTCTATTTTTGTTCTGCAGAAAAGGGCTACTCGATCAATCTATAATCTTAGTCCGAGGCATTCGC
Organism: Spodoptera exigua; assembly: GCA_902829305.4. Classification (NCBI taxonomy): domain Eukaryota; kingdom Metazoa; phylum Arthropoda; class Insecta; order Lepidoptera; family Noctuidae; genus Spodoptera; species Spodoptera exigua. The sequence goes on along the minus strand of LR824625.2, from coordinate 4,888,765 downwards.
TCAGAGAATTATTTAAGGAAACTAAAATAATGACGGTTGCCTCACAATATATTTATGAAAATGTAATTCACGCTCATAAAAACAAAAGCTTATTTAAGAAGCATAGTGATATACATAATATTAACATGAGGGGGAAAAACAAATATGTTGTCCCTGCCTCCAGGCTTCAGAAAATAACTAGTTCGTTTGGATGTCAATGTATGCGCTTTTACAATAAAATTCCTAGCGATATTCAAAATTTGAGCCTCAATAAATTTAAAAGTGTAATAAAGGCTAAACTTTGCTGTAAAGCATTTTATAAAATAAAAGACTACTTAGAGGATAGTCAGGCATGGGAATGAGCCGCTGTAATGTCCGCACAGGTCATGTTGACATGTTTGTAACATAAGTTACACTTTTATATACAATTTGACATTACGTTTATTTTTTATACAATGACATAATCACCTATTGTGACATTTTATTTTTTATTTGACATTTTTTTTTATTTATTTATTGACATTTTTATTATTTTATATTATTGTTAGTGTAAGGACCGTGTGAGACTTGCCGTGCTTTTTGATTACCAGTTATCTGCGTTCTGACAGTTTGAGTACTTGCGCGACCCACCCAAATGTTCTTTAGATCGTTATTGCTCGTCGGACAACTCAGCAGCACTAGCTATACTGGTTGCAAACTGACACTTGCGTGCCTGTCTTCAGAACGGGTCCACTTAAACTGGTGTGGTTCTTTCCTCAAAAGACCACTACAGAATGAACTTGCACGATTCTCTCACATTATGTTATTTTTACATTGTCTGGACTTGAAAAGAGACTGACCTCTGAGTTTGTTTCGGCATTTCTTCTCAGAGTAGTCAGATAGGAAATGCCGGCTTCATCTAGTTTTTCACATATAAATTGACGTGTAAAAGTGCCGTTTTATGGCCTATTTGCAAAAATAAATTCATTGTTTCATTGTTTCATTGTTTCATTGTTTCAATAAATATCTTGAAGATTACGTTTTCGTATGTAAAGAACACGTAAATTACAATACCATATAATATAGAAACATAAACTTCCAACAACAAAAGTTTCATTTCTGTCTTTTACTAGTTTTATGAGTAATCAAATGATTAAGTCCTTGAACATCAGTGATTCGTCAGTAGCATTATAATTCCCATTGTAATTACAAGCCTATCACCATTACATACATTTGTAAATCCTTCTAACATTCGATATGTCAAGACCACCATTTAATAGGCTTACTGTTTACCTTTGTGTAATCAGATGAGCAGGGAAGCCTTTGCAATTCCTTTATTATACTTTCCGTGATGAGACTAGTAACTATTATTGTTTAATCAATGAAAAGGATTATCGTGGTTGTGTTTAAGGTCGTAAATACTATTGTATTGTCTACGTTGTCTAATGAGAATGAGACTTAATTTTTCCACCATCGTAATACCAGACAATCGGTTTTGCCGATTGTCACTGCAAACAGTAAAGTCACATGTAAGAAGTGATTTGCTTCCAGTTTTCTGAACCGCTAAGGAGTGGAATTGTGTTTCCAGAATATTGTCTTTAAAGTCCGAGTGAAAAAGTTGCTTACAAGTAGGCGTGCTCCATTGTAGGTTTGCACCATCGCTTACTGTCAGACGAGAATACATTAAAAGATATTGCAAATAAAAATAAAAGATTATATAGGTGATCAATTCGTTACTTCATTAAGGCCATGTTGAGAAGGCAGATTAGAATTCGCCGTTGATATCGAATAAGCAACAGTAACTAAGGTACCGGATAAGTACGCTCTCATTATTTTTTGTATGGCAAACGAGCCAATCGGCGTCGCTCATGGATACCTGCAACACCAGAAGAGCTGCTGACCTTTTAAGGATAAGGCGATTTGGGAATTTAGGGATCAGGGAGGGTACAGGGCAGTAAAGGATCAGTTCTACTTACATGACAAAACACGACGCTGTGATTGTTTCACGTCAGTTTTCTGTGAGGCCGTGAAATCATTCCGGTCGAGCTGACCAAATCGAGTCAAAGCATAGCTCTCTCACACTATACTATTATTATTATTTTTTATTTATTAAATAAAAAAAATACGTCTCTAATAAACCTGGACCTTTAAATGTCGATATAAAATTCACTTGCCAAGCACGAACGTTTTGGCTTATGAAGATAAAATCGATTATTGTCTAGCAATGCAGGAGATAACAAATATATTACAACTATAACGTGCCGATGAAAAATGTTGTTATATTTTCCAATATTTAATACTACGAAACGGATTTACACGAACTGTAAATTACAAATAAAATCAATAAAAATATAGACATTAAAATAAAATACATACGGAAAACATTCGCAAACACAATAACAAAGCAATATTTTACTGGTCACCTGAATACGTGTGTAAGCAAAAAAGGACCCAAATTGCATAAAAACAAGATTTTATTTTGATTAAAATTTTATTTTTAAAACGGTATCACGGTATGGTAAATGAGATGTGAACGGTGCGATTTAAAGTCTGGCAATTTGGCAAAATGACCGCATAATGAAAGGGTATCGTTGAAGCCCAATATTAATGACGACGGATGCGGTAAACCGCTAATAAAATTTAACAAAAATATATTTTGGTGTGGTTGGAGTTTGGATAAGTTAAATATTAAAATGTATGTAGCTATTAGAGACGGCGAACAAAGACTTACAAAGGATTAAAAATTGTATTTGTTATGCTACAATGGCCAAATACTAAACGCATTATTTGAGAACAACATATTGGACCCGACTAAATTACGTTTCAAAAAATGGATTTTGAAACTAATTATAAACAAGTAGCCTTAGTGACACCACGGCCTCACAGAAAACTGGCATTACACAACCACAGCGCTATGTTTCGCCATGTGAGTGGGGTTAGCGGAGGCCGTATCCCTCCCCCTTCCCCTCTCCCCATACATTTCCAATCCTTAAATATCCAAAACCCTTATCCCTAACAGGCTGGCAAGGCACTCGTAACTCCTTTCGTGTTGTCATGGTGTTCATGGGTGGCGCAGATCAGATGCAGCACCAGGTAATCCGTCTGCTTGTTTGCCGACCTATTCCATAAGAACAAAGAGTAACCATGGAGATTCTTGCCCCCTCCATAGGATCTCAACGGTGGTGTATGTGACACCCGCCACACCTGAAGAGTATGAAGTACATTGTCAGCCTTTTTAGGTTTTAGGCATCAAGGAGCGAAGTATTGGACCTCCAGTAACCAAAAAAAACCGAAAAACTACGTTAAGATTGTTTCACGCTTGTTGCCATTAAGTGAGGCTATGGTAACATTCAGAATCATCGCGGCACATTCTAACTGAAGCATGGCTCGTCCACTCTCCGATATACCTATGTGAGAATAAAACCCAATGACATCCAAATAATTAGCATGAAAACGGACCATAATAAAAATAACCGGCCAAAATTACACATCACGTAATACATTAATCACAAACGCGACGTGAAATACAGAATTATTTAAACATTAATGAAAGCTATGCGATCGCTTAAATATTTGAATAATTTCATGCGTCGCTTGCAAGCTGGGAACTGCAACAAGCATTGCTCAAAAGGTTTCGCTTGAAATGGTCATAATAACTTTAATTTAGTCTTAACTTACAACGTTTATAACTAATTCTACTAAATCGTAATCAGTTGATGTCATTTTTTTTTAATTTTTTTCAGTTCTATTAATTTACAAATTTTTCTTTTGTATTTACTAGGACGGCAAAAGAGCTGTCGGTGACAAACACTTTCGGACGATCGATATATCGAATATAATGTACTTTCATTATTTGCATTTCAGTTTTTCTGTGTTACAACCATTGTTTTCGTCAAACAACTGACGGTCTAAACATGTCGCTAATTTATATTCTGTGTCAAATATGTGATTCTAAGATATTACCTTTTACACAAAAGTAGCATACGAGTATGATTGATTACAAATTTTGAGTGAATTACTATAAAAATATCCTGTTGTTTTTATAAATATATACAGAATATATATCATTGGTGATATCAATTTTAGTCCGATTTGGTTATTACGAGTAATAAAGCTCTTTGTTCTATCTAACACTGATACTAAAACAAGTTACATATATTATTCATTAAACTGTTCTTTATAAGCGATTTTGTTTCATAATCAATTACAATGGATGAATAAAGAAGCCGTCACATTAATGACTGATTACAGGGGCAATTATTCGATAAATATTAATATGGATGATTAGAATTACTAATCTATTTTACCACTAACGCAAATCGCTTATAAATCACCATTTGATTCATTGTCATTATTTACACAAATTAGTTATAATTAGAACCAGCTTCACAACGTTCGGAAAGCGATGTGTAACGGATAAATTTGAATATTATTATTATGTAAGCCCCTATTTCTATAAATATATAATTTCGTATTAAAACAACAAATACATTACACAATATATAACACAAATAATTACAATACATAATTACACAAATACATTAAATCAATTAATAAAATACACTTTCGTTTGTATTTTACACTTTTTTTTATTTGTGGTACTTTTCTTTACTTGTAATACTTACACCACAAGCTGAAGCATAAACAATTATTTTGGCTTATAACATGAAATGTTATTTAATATAAAAACTTAACAGTTTATTCAAAAGAACATTAATTTAAACCAAATGCAATCAGTACAAAACAAGCCAGGTCTCAATAAAGTTATTTGTTTTCCGATAAAAAGGATAGAAATGTTAAGACAAATTTTGAAAAGCCTTTACTTCATTTTTTATGACATGGCCGTTGACTTGTACAAAGTTGTATAAAGTATTTTCAATAGCCAGTCACATAAGAATAGTAAGAGATAGTACGGCAGTGTTTGCTTCGAGCTCGACTCGACGATGGTACTACCGTGCCCCCAAATCAACACAAGTATTACTTAATATTTGAACATGTACACCAAACCTCTACACGTTGTAACTAAATAGTTTTACCTTAAGTTACTCTTGTAGTAACTGTGTCTGAAACTTGAAAGTCGGACCTCGGTCTGACCATGTTCTAACCTTAGGGTATCGCTTCGAACAGTAATTGGATTGTGAACGGCGTACGGTCGGTATAAAATACCTTTGCATACATGCATAGTTAAATAACATACAGCAGATACTGGGTTTAACGTAAGAAAAGTATTTAAAATGAATGGAAAATAATTTACAAATGAACATTTATTTTCGCTTGAATGATTTTATTAAAGACGTTGCCCTTTACTAGGGGTTTCCTTTTGTGTCATGAAGACATTCACAATGAGAGATTGTGCGGAAATCAAAACTACGACAAGCTGCAGAGCAGGCAGTTGTCCAGCCACTGCTCCAACTGTGAATGCATAGAAGTATAATATTTTATAAGGCAAGGGCTTTCCCTTTGGTCACCGTGTAATGGCAGCTGTAATGTTTTTGTTACCAACACTGTTCTTTGCGAGTATACGAACAATCGACTGAGCGACAAAACAAGCTGCTTGATAAACTTAAATCTTTTAAACTGTGGCCTCCAACTCACTAACCAGGAGAAGATAGAAAGGCAGACCTTATATTGGACAGCGACGGGTAGCTAAAGATTATGATAATGAAAGTGAAAATTATCTTTCCTTTTTGAAAATCCAATGCCTAATTTTGCAAGAGATTTATGTAATACTAAACAATACTGCAGCCTACAAATTACAGAATTTGAACACAAAAGAAACAATTAGCCAAATACCTAAACATTAGGATCATTCTAAAGGGTTTTATCCACAAAAAAGGTCTTTAATGGCCTTTTAAAATTAGGCAGTTCACCTGAACAACAGCATTAATTCTGTGAATGTTGTTCCACTGAATAATTTCTTAATCAACAGAAACCTTTGTGTTGAATAATTGTGCTTTCTTCTATTCTTTTTGTAAGAAAGAGAATCGCTAGGTTTGATGTAATGAGCTACATTTAGTCTTTGCGTTTGAACGACTACAATAAAACGGAAACTTTTGGCGGACTAGCTGTTCTTAAGGTTGTAAATAATTCACAGAATGAATCGAGTAGAGGGTTATACAATAATAATTATTATGAAGAAAAAATCAAAGATATCATTAGGAATATAGTATAGTGGCATATGCCTCATTTTGATTGTAGTGGCAATGATTGGTTAGGGATTAGGAGTTTAGGACATACAAAAACTAGTTGCTCATGAAGATATGATTTTATGGAAATACACTAAACAAAAACAGAAAAACTGCCATATCTTTCCAAACGAAAATCTTTTCACAGACCTATGATAAATAAAACTCAGGAAGAAGAAGAAAAAGTCTATAAGTAATATCTACTAAAAGTACACACACATACCTACACGAGACGGCCAAATATAGACGGAATAAGATCCCAAAGTACAAATAAACAAATTGAAATCACAAATCGTGAAAAAGGGTATCGTTATAGTAAAAAGCGATTGGCTACAAATTCTAACACCCATGTATATCAAACGTCAAAGTGACCCTTTGCGCATAATTTATCAACGCCACAAACTTGCTCAGGCATTAGGAGCATTTCTTTCCCTTTTTTGACTTGCAAAGAAGATAAATTGGCTCAATTTATATAAGAAAGGATGCAAAATAATATGTAAATAGCAATTTAGAGAATCTTAAAATTGAGATGTTCTCAGGAAATAATCGGATTACTTTAACCCTTACCAATGAGACAAATAATGAAACAATGAATTTATTTTTGCAAATAGGCCATAAAACGGCACTTTTACACGTCAAAACCTACCTACCTACTATATTACCTACCTACTATATTACCTACCTACTATATTATACGGTGTTTTATAAATTTGCAATAATAGCTTTTGACAAGAAACTATATCAAAACGAATCCTGCACAAACTAGGTTTATGCATGCCGATCTCTAAAACCAATTGGTCCATATAGATATAAGTTACTAACGGCCAAAATACACATGGTTGAACATTCAACGATATACTAAATGGTAAAACCACAGCCCTCGATTCAAGTCTAGATCAAGCTAATACAATCATGATGGAACTGTATGGCAACTGACACAACGATACTGGGTGTTTAGAATGGAGTGCTTGGCTTTGTGAATGGACTGTCTTGTCAATGTCAGAATGGAATGAAAGTATTGTTAAACTTTTGGGTATTGGTAGGTTTATTTCGTTTAGAGATTTTTTTTATTTATTAAAACTTCATGCACAATGGGTACATAGGCGGACTTAATGCCTTAGGCATTTTCTACCAGTCGAGCCTTGGGTGATGCAGAGATGAGCCAATGGTCGGTGCAAGAAGCAAGCAAACAGACTTAAATTTAAATGAGTGAAGACGAGATAGATACAAATATATGTGCAAATATTTACATACAAGTTACAATACAATAGATATATAAACTAAGTACTCAAATTACATAATATATTTATAAATAACATATACATATATAATATATACTTATACTTATTATAATATACTATATATATGGTGGTCACGATTCAGCCAAACCTTTTAGCAAGAGCTCACGAACCTTTTGTTTGAAGGTCAAACGACTAGACACCATCCTGATATCAGGGGGGAGCGCATTCCACAGCAAGACAGACTGAACGAAAAAGGAGGAGTGGAGAAAATCAGTACGATGAGTGGGACATTGAAGAAGACGGTTATGGGAAGAACGAAGGTTCTTGCTGTGGTTTGCGCACATGTATTGAAAGTAAGACGATAGATAGCTAGGCGAAAAAGGTGAGGTAAGGAAAGAGAACAGAGTGGTTAGCGCCCTTTGCTCCCTGCGCTGGCGTATGGGCAACCACTTTAATTGCAACCGATGTGCAGAAACATGATCATATTTACGCAGGTTGAAAACGAATCGAATGCAGTTGTTAAGAAGTCGGTCAAGTTTATTGAGTAGATCAGCATTCAGGTCGTAGTAACAAACATCAGCATAATCAATAATAGGAAAAACCAAGGCCTGCACCAGCATCGCTTTCGTAGAACACGGAAGCAAATTCTTTAGTCGATACAGTGTCCGTAAGGATCCAGTGACCCTCTTACATACGCTCGCAACTTGTGCATGCCATTTCAAAGTACAGTCAATATACAGGCCCAGATCCTTTACCTCATTGCTTAGCGGGATAGTGGCACTATCAAAGAGAATGTTTGGTAAATTTGCTCGGTTCATTCCGCTTAGCGTACGAGAGCTACCTATAATGATTGCTTGGCATTTTAAAGGATTCACCGCTATGCCAAACCGTTCAGACCAGTTCTTAATAGCAGTCAAGTCGCTATTGATCGTCATAATTGCTTCAGAGAGCCCATCAATATTAGCTGGACAGTACAACTGCAAGTCATCGGCATACAGATGGTACGCACACTGAAGTTCAGAAGTTATTAAATTAATGAAGATGGAAAATAAAAGAGGAGATAATATACCGCCTTGAGGAACGCCAGTTTTCAATTTGCACCAATTAGATGAAAACTCATCAAGCTTAATCGACTGCTGACGGTCCTGAAGATAGGAAGAGAACCATTCCAACGATTTGCCAGAGATCGCAAGATGGGATAAGATTGCTAAAAGGATTTCGTGACTGACCATATTGAAGGCATTCGAAAAATCAACCAAAACCAGAATGGTGGCCTTGGTATCCTCAAGAGCCGCTCTAATATCGCCAGTCACTTTGAGGAGGGCGGAAACCGTGCTGTGCCCAGGTCTAAATCCAGATTGTAGAGGGCTGATAAGTCCATTCGTGTAAATGTATCTTGAAAGCTGTTTATGAACACAGGCTTCGAGGACTTTGGATAGGAACGGGAGTATAGATATAGGCCGAAAATGAGAGGGAATAGTAGGAACAGTGACTTTCGGAAGAGGACGGACATAGGCATTACGCCACAGGGATGGGAAGGTTCCGGAAAAGAGGGAATAATTTATGATATGGGTTAAAGCTGGCAGGAGGTGATCCAAGATATTAATGATCATATGACGAGAAATGTTATCACAACCTACAGCTTTGGACTTGATGGATAGGATTATCTTACGGACCTCCGACAATTCAACTGGTACGAAGAGAAAAGGATGAGAGATGTTGGGGCGCATCAGATCAGAAATAAAGTCCACGGTGCGTTTTTTGACTAGACGATCCATAAGAGGGACTGTGGAGAAATGATTGTTTAGATCATCTAAGTCAATTGAATTGGGAAGACCTGAATATTGCGCTTTGCCGACACCTAGAGTTCGAAGGAATTTCCAGATATCAGCAGAAGAGGAATTAGAGATATTTTCGAGAACATGGCGGCGCTTAGCGTTACGCACCATCTGGTTACACCTATTTCTTGCAATCTTATAGGCTGTCCAATTTTCTTCTGTACGGTCCCTTCGATGAACGCGAAAAGCACGGTCTCGGCGCCGCATTGCCATCCTAATGCCTCGCGTCATCCATGGAGCAGGCGGCCGTTTTATTTTCACTTTCCTGAAGGGAGCGTGATGGTCATACAGATTAGTCACAGCTGTATTAAAAACTGCAACTTTGTCGTCGATTCCAGTAGCCTCCATTAGAGGCTCCCAGTCTATCAATGACGCATCTTTTTGCAATTTTGCTTCATCCACCCGCGCAAAACAACGCCTATACAAAACCTTAGGTTTCACCCTGGGCGGTTTTAGGATGTAGGATAGGAAGATCAGGTCATGGTGAGAAAATCCTGGAGCGTCACGTTGACCATGACAAGATACAAAGGCAGGATTCGAGGTAAGGATTAAATCTAGCCAAGAATCATCACCCACGGTGTTGTGGTGAGTGGGATTAAGAGCCAATACATGGAAGTTAGCAGATTCAACAATTTGAAGGAGTTTACGGGACCGATAGGATTCATGGGATAGGAGATTGGTGTTAAAATCGCCCATGATTACGTGATGTGTGTACTCAGAACCCAGAGATTCAAGAACCGATTCGAAGTCGGTGAAATAATCTACAGTAGGAGGGCAGTAAACAACTCCCAATACAATTTTACCCCCTTGGCCAGAGACTTCGAGGAAAAGGTACTCCGCAGGGCAGCCAGAAGCTGAAGTGAAGAGCACCTTATACATAAACTCGCTGCGCAGATATATACCCACACCACCCCCCCTCCTAACAGTCCGGTCATTCCTTATAAGGACGTAACCTGGGAGGGCATACGTTGTGGACGGCAGTGCTGGTTTTAGCCAAGTTTCGGATATCAGGATGGCATGGACATTACTGTCTTTGAAGGTATCAAATAGTTCGCTGTGATGGCTCGGAATGCTTTGTGCATTTATATGACAGACGTTCAACAAACGTTTATTTTTATTGATAAAAGTGTTGTGAATAAAGTCAGTCAAAGATTCACTAATCGAGCAAAAGCTGTCGTTTTCTAAAGATGAATTGGCTGTTAAAAAGGAATCATTATCAGACATGGACAAACAATAAAAAAATATATAGATACGGTATGTATAATAAATACAAATAGTTATTTTATACTAAGGATGCCTAAATAATTATGTGTTATGGAAAATTGTTTGCTTGACAAAAAATTGTTAGTACAACCCTGCACCACCCACCAGCCGACATCAACAAAGAGAAAAAAAAAAACAAAACATTACATGACGATATTAAAAGTCAAAATAATTCAAAAAAAAAACAAAACAAATGAAAAATATCAATCAACATAAACACACTAAAAGTATGCCTCGGTTGCATCAAAACGCACAAAACAAGTAATAAAACACCAAACAAAAATAAAGTAAACTGCAATCGGCACTGACTAGCAAGAGACATTATTCTGACAACAATCATTTAAATAACAGTAAAATTTGCATACAAAACACAATAATTATTAATAACACAAAACTTAACAAAAAAAAGTAAAAAAAATAAAAATCAATAAATACAAATTTCAACAGACTTAACAAAACGCAAAAAAATGTAATAGAAAACCGGCTGTTTTGTTATAAACAAACGTCAAGTGTCAATCTGTCATCAGTAGCAAAAATTAAACGTGACATTTAAATTAATTAGATCAGTAAAAATAAAATAATAAGTTGTAAATGACGGTTAATGAACGATTTAAATAACTTACAAAAAGTAAAAACAAAGAGAAGTTGTGAGATAACAAAATATAAACAGGAGGTAAAACAAAATAAGTGAACTTTAAAAGATACAACTACCCGAGACGAGAAACAAATTGATAAATTAAGGACAAAGACAAAGGTTACAAACATATTTTAATGGAAATATTTAAAATTAATGCCAAGTGATGGGACAAACAGACTGGTAAGTACATAAGACAAATATTGAGTGGTGTTTGTATTTGTAGTGCGTCTAATACTGCTAGATGGAAGGTACTTATCTGCGTGTACTTTTCAGGTTCCCGACAGTCTCCTCTGCACTCCGTTTGGCACCGGACGAAGACGCACCTTGCATCCTCGGGTACTTGGTCAGAATAGGATTCAGCTCTACCGTTGAAGTCACTTTGTACCTGCTTCCATCAGGTGCTTTTATGTGTATGATGCCATCCTGAGTCCAGCAAGACCGCAAACCGAAATGCTGACGCGCCTTCAAGAAAGCATTCTGCCTTTCCTTTGTTAAAAACTCCCTGATGGCAATCTTGGTACCCTTCAATTTGGTTTTGGCCCGCCAAACTGACAATTTATTGTCCACGCTTGCGAACCTGATAAGAAGGGGCCGGTGATGGTCAGCACTTGTCTGTCCCAATCTGTGACAGGCTTTTATGGAAGTTGTGGTGAAATTAAGGCCCAGTTTAGTGTTGATAACATCTAACACAAGTCCCGTACAATCCTCACCCTCTTTTTCAGGTATACCCTGCATGATCAGTGCTTTACGTCGACTCCTTGTCTCCATGTCATCTATCTGCCGGGAGCACTCGGTGATCTGACGACGCAGAAGCCCCAGCAAGCTGAACATTAGTTCCCTGAATGTTCGGAACTCCTCAGCCACTTTAGCGATGGTATCCTTGGCGGGACCGGCTGCCTGGATCTGAGCCTGAACTGCTTCCATCTTCTGCATGAACATCGCCTCCAAGGGTGTGAACCTCTCTTCCAAGGATTTCTGGTTGGAGAGGACTTCAGCAATTTGTGTCATAGTGAAGTGTGTGTGCAGAATGACTTTTAACTTTTAAATAAAATATGTTGATGTGCTGGCAGGTGGTGTGCCAAGTTGGTTTTATTTATTCAGGGTTGTGACAAACACTATTACTCTGTGACTAGGTATTTGTGAAGAACTTTTAAAATTAAAAACGTTATGAATTTAAATATTCGAAAGTCAACAAAAAATACGTGCTCTCTCTTGCAAATCCAACCCGCGAATCGCGAGATTGGCGCTCTTGTATCTGAGTCTTGTAAAAGAAATGCAACAATATAAAATTAGTATTATATAATGAGTTTATAGTTTTTATGCACCTAAGTGGTGGTGGTACAACAACCCACCAAAAGCGCTGCAACTCCGGTAAGCCAGGATCTACAGTAGATATAACCATGTAAACTCTAAAACACCCTTTAACTCTGGCGCATCCCAGGGACATGAGTGCCTGTCTTGCATCCCGCCACAGAATAAAGAAGAAGACATTTTTTAAAGAAAAGAAAAATATAGGAAATAGTTCCCGAATTTAATGCCTTAAAGTCATAAAATGGGAGAAGCCCAATCTCTAAACACCATAGAAAATTTACTAAAAATGTTACACTTGTTTCTTGTGATTGTTTTTAGTTCTCTGAACAAGCACAAGTTTTAATACCTCAAATATTATGAATGATGAAATGTTTGTGGCTTCCACCTGTTGCTTTGTTATAGCAAGCTAAAATGTTCGAAAAATCACTTATTATGTAATGCAAATTCCTTCCAAAAATGTTATAAAAAAATGAAAAGATAATGTGTCGATTAATTTAATGCAAAAAAAAATTCACTTCATCGCAAGTTAAAACTAGCACACAACTCACATCATAATAAAAAAACAACCCCAGACTTATACCTATACAAAAACGAAATAACAAAAAGCATTCTTTGGTTGCAGGTACCGCTCACTACGGAGAGGACAGCGTGGGGTCATTTCCGTACTTCGAATACAATGTGCCTCGGAATGTGACTACAGTGGTTGGACAGACCGCGTTCCTGCATTGTAGGGTTGAACAACTCGGTGACAAAGCGGTGAGTAAGATAGTTTATTTTACTTTAGTTTATTAGATGAAGTTGTTGAAGAAGATTTTTAAGAAGTTTGAAAACTAGTTGAGTTTGTGGTTGCGGTGTTTTGTCTATCTTCATGAGAAATTGGAAAGCAAAATAGTAGGAAAGATAATAAAACTCTCTCGGTTGGATTTGATAAGTTATTTTAAAGGGGAAACCAAACAAATTCGCTTTATTGGTGGAATAACTTGAAAACTCAAGTAACATTCTACTTGCAATGGTGACATAGAAATTGTAATTTAGTATAGCATGACTGATAACAAACATTTGAGCACTTTTCGAATTTTATCAATTTCTTTTCTGGCCAAAAATAGAATATTTTCCCCCTGGAAAGCTTCCTGCAAATAGATACTTTACGCTGCTGTTAAGCTGCCTCATAAAGGGCCATTGACGATGCATCATGTCTGGGCCGGAACTTCACCCTGTCTTTCTCCGTTCAATGCCCGAATCAGCAGTACAGGTCATGATACACTGGTCACAAAGCTTATTCCGGTTGTATAAACATGGAAACTTGGAACGCCAATGACAAATGAACTTATATTTTCTAGACACTTTGGACATTCAGAGGTCAATTTATATTGGGTTTTCCTGTTTAGTGCTCCCTGCAACATTTGTTGCACGGTTGACAGTCCAGGCAATGCCCGATGATAGTTTTCAGTAGAATAGGGTGAATAAGGATAAACGTAAGAGACAAAATTTGTTTTTCCTGTTTATACATTTCTTGTTTGACGAGTGACTTCAGGCTTCTGGAATGTCGAAAGTTGTATTTTTGCCCTCTAGGTTATTTATTTATTTATTAACAAGGGACATTTTAAGTTTTACGATGTAAAAAATGACCGATAAAACTATACACATAGTTTGCCTGTAAGATGAAAATTATTACTACCTTTACCTTTTTATTTGTAATGGGCAAGCATTTTGCCGAACTTTATGCCTACCCGAAAGCAACCTATTCACTAGAAACTTGAAGACACCTAGGTTATACCCTTCGGAGAACTCAGATTACGGCAAGAATTCCACTCACACGGTTCTGATAAGAAACTAGACACCGATTCGTGCGTGTGGGTGGGATATCCACCAGGAAGTGATGACGTTTTGCCAATTGTCTGGTGGTACCTCCAATGTATTCGCCAGCTAAAAGTATCCAATTAATTGTACCTTTAACTATTATTTTTAACTCTAAAGAAGCCTGCTTGTGCCATACCACAGTGAAAACAAAAGTGTATTTGGTACACAATTAAAAATATTAAAAACGCACTTGGCATAATCATGAAAAACTCATTCCTCCTGATCAATTAATCAAGATTGCTAATTACATCAACCGAACATCGCACACAGTTATCACAAACATTCCATTTTCACATTACATTTCAATCTACGACCAAATTTGTTCGGAAAGTAGACTCCACATTTCACCATGGGGCCACGACCGAGCCACTCTAGTGTGCCATGGTTCACACAAAGCCATGCTTATAATACAACATGTTTCATTAGCCACACGCTCACAATTAGATCGTTCTATGGGGTATTATGAATCGAATTTATGAGGTGTCGTGGCTATTTTGTTGGTCTTTTGGGTTATTCCAACTTATTGGTCATTGCCTTTATGTTACCCTGAATAATTTGCTTGTTTCTGTAAGTTCTAAATAAACAGTGGTGCATGAAAGTTGTTTATGGCAATTAAAAAAAATACATCCACCCATAGATTAAGATGTACCAATGTCATACTTGAACGGCATCAAGAATTAGGTTTAAAAATATTTAAAGAACAGTGAGTTCTTTCAGATCAGAAAAGAAGGATACTCCGACCAGACGAGATGATATTGTCTGGCGGGCTACTACATATGTGCGTAGGGATTTTTTGCGATATTAAAATACGCTCAATATTCTCTTGCATCAAGTAGGATTTGTGAAGTCGTCAGTTGATTTATTACTGTCCACAAATATTCTACTTTCATCGCAAATCTGTAAATCTATTTCGTCGCATTTTCATTGTACCTGTGGTATTTCATTGCTTAGAAACTATTTTACAACCTGTTAAAAAGTCAATCAAAGACCCTCGTCAATTTATCCTTTTTTCACTAAAATGTCTATCAACATCTAAAATAGTCTTCAGAGACTGCTTCTATCACCTCAGTATATTTAAAAAGTTACTTCATCGACTTAGATATTAGTGCTACCTAGCTTTATATTGAAAGGTAAATAAATCCATAAATATCTGCAAGCCATGTACAGCAGTTAACAATACCATCTGCCAACGCAAAATGAACCTTACACCTCATCCAACAAAGTCCCCCAAATAAGACCCAATTCTCTTCATAATGCGTCCCATGTCCCATAATGCCGCACTGAAATATACCAATATCTGGAAAGTCGTAAGTGACATCGCTAGTGGCCTTGACCCCATTCCGATACTGCGGTATAGGTCCAATACTGCTAATAATGTTTCAATTAAACGCGTCAATCAATATGGCGGGAATTATGGGCCAGGTGCGGTTAGTCACGTGATCTGAAATTTGACCAATTTATATTTTTTATACGTTGTAAGTCAATTAAGTGAGCTTTCGAGGTCGTTCAAGTATTAAATTATTTATATTATAAGATTTTTAATTCATTTTTTCGCTTGATGAAATTAATGTATTGTGTTTCCTTATGCTGATTGTTTTCGTAATGCAAAGATGTTAATTTATGACTGTTACTATTGAGTACAATTCCTTTACTGAACCTGTTTTTATACACTTTAGTCTATAGTAAGAATAGGTACTTTATTATTGCTCATACTGTCTCCTTATGAAAAGAGGTCTTTGCCCAACGGTAGACGTTATGATGACAAAGTATTGTGTTTATTTCCATGTCAATTCTGTTCAGTTTTAAATCTAATGTAATTAAGTAACTGATCAAAACTTTGCAAGTCTATGGATATATAGGACATTGTGACTGCAACTGCGTCAATAACCTTGCTAATCATATATTTTGGAACTAGCTTCTTTCCGGATAACCGACAGCTCAAAATGTGTAGTTTCAATGCAAAAATAAAATATCAATACATTTTTTCTAATAACGTCAACATTATGGTATACAAAAATAATGAAAACGGCTTTTCCTTTCTGAGTGGAGTTTCTTGCTCGTTCTTCTCCATTCGAATCTACAATTTGGAATGAGCACCTAGCTTCACTGATGAACAGACTGACAGACTACTTCTCTATTTTGACGTTTCAAAAGTACCTATTTATGGTTTAGTTGGAATAAATGATTTTGACTTTGACTTTGACTTTGAGTACTCTAAGAAGAAATGCCAAAAAACAAACTCAGAGGTCAGTCTCTTTTAAAGTTTAGAAAAATTAAAAACTATTGCGATAGTTCTACAAACAGAACCTTAAAAACACCAGTAATAAGGTTACAAAGTCTAAATGTTATTGTATCCAAACCATGTTCTAGATATTCATGACCAACGGAGTAACACAAGCTGTTGCTCCCCTGAGTATAACATATTAGATTATCGTATAACAATTGATATGTCCGCACTCAACCGTAAAGTTAGGTGGACCGTAGTCTGGAATTCAGGGAGCTTGAAACTCAATTTTGAATACGTAGTGAAAAACGAAGGTCGTTAAATTGCTTTAAGAACTCCTTTATTTTTCAATATCGCATGGATATGTATCTTTTTAAGGGGTGACAAAATCGTCTAATGACTTCTCCTGCTCTAGGTGACACTTTACATAACCAAAGGCTAAGCTAAGACCTCTTCTAACGCGTAGTAGATTTGAACATTAAACACCAAACTTGCTCAAGATCAATTGATGAGTTCAAACTTATGATTAGAAATTATAAGTCCAGATTTCTTCACGATATTTCCCTTCACTGATTCTGGTGTCTAAATAAAACTTAAAAAGTAGATATGACTTGATAAAGTCACATTCATCCTAATGACCTTTTATACCTTCACCCATGCATGACAAACGGACGCATTGACTACCACAGATGGGTGCAAGTGCAATTATGTATCGCGGCCCCGAACTTGGAGCAGGAGACGGAACGGGGTGGTTTTTTATCTGTAAGAGTCAGACCCTTCGTCTCATCGAACCAAGGGCGGGAGAGGTCTAAGTCATTTGAGAACTTTCTGCCTTGAAAAAAACCATCATGCATGAGAAGCGGGTATTTTAACCTACATGCCACTATGACAATTAAATACTAGTAATTAATCAAAGGTTTAAATCGACCCAAATATTGGAACACCTTGCTCAAAACTTTTTTGAATTGTGGGAGAGCCATGCTTCGGCACGAATGGGTCGGCTCGACAGGAGTGATACCACGGCCTCACAGAAAACCGGCGTGAAACAACCACAGCGTTGTGTTTCGCTGTGTAAGTGAGGTTATCGGAGGCCCAATCCTTCCCCTCACCCAATCCCAAATCTCCAAACCCCTAATCCTTAACTTACTAATCGTAACTCCTCCATGCGGGTGTCCATGGGCGGTGCTGATTGCTAACCATTAGGTAATCCGTCTGCTCTTTTGCCGATCTATTACATAAAAAAAACTAGTGAATGCATGAATTTTAAATTAAGTCGAACCAACTTCGAAGATAATGTTTAAAATTTTCTAAGCACTGATTTTCTACGTCCACGGCACACTTTCATCCACAAAAATAAACACCACAGAGTGAAGAATATAGAGCGCTCTACTTTCTCACAATACTAGTACAGTAACAAAGAGCCTAGTATTGATTATTAGCTATTTTAGCGTCACAATCTGCACAAGCTTCGAGAAGTTTGTTCAATAATTTATTCATATAAAAGGTAAATTTATTGTTTAATTTTAATTAAAAGTGATCGGTTATTTATTTTGTAATTTTATGATTGAGTTCGAGCGATTTAGTTGCTTGTTTTTCAATGTGACCTCATTTTTGATTTTGCTTTAAGAGGTGAACAGATGTATATGCGCAATTTTTTATTATTGAGCAAAATTTATTTTAAAACTAGCCCGTCGTTAAACACTAAGCTCAATCTTAAACATTTTGTGTTATTGGCTATTTTAAAATCAAAAAGTCTAACAAAATTTTACTTGTAATGCATGGCGCTCGTCCCAATAACTGCGTGCTCTTTTGAGGTCATCTAAGTGCTCAAATATGAGTAAGGTAACTGAGGATTCAAAAAACCAAAGCCCTTTGTGGATTAATTGTATGACATTAGGTTAAACATCGCATACATATCAATCATTCAACATTAACTCGCAAGTCAATTCCATTTGAACACTTCTACCTACGGTACAAACATACTCGTACTTAAAAAAATAAACAAAAAAAAATTCTGTCCCAGAAAAAAACAATTGGAACTCCAACAAAAAGTTTGTTAGCATAAAATTCAACACGTTTCCTTTAAATTTGAAAACGATGAACGAATTTGCGAGCGCTGAATTAATAAGTACCCCCGCCTTGACTGAACGTGCCATGGCGAATTTAAATTGGGTCAAGTAAATAAAGAATGGCAAATGACAGTAAGTAAGTTTTCCTTTTGTTGCAGGTATCTTGGATTAGGAAAAGAGATCTGCATATATTAACTGCTGGGATCCTGACTTACACATCGGATCAGCGGTTTCAAGTAAGTCCTTCTTTGATAAATATTTAAATGGACGGCCTTTGTAATAGTAAGAACGAAGTTTTCTCTGTTTTTTTGTTATGATATTTTTGTGATGGTTTTACACTTTTCAACATATTCAGGTACTTTCTTGGCGTATCCATTTAGAAGATTTTCTATGAGCTTTAACAAAGCGTCAACGTGTGTTGTAAAATACATATAAATCTATTTACTATTTTTTTCTTCACACAATGCTGTCTTAACTTCGGCTTAATGTCTTAAGGCATTTTTTAACAGGCGACCGTAGGGTGGTGCTGAGAATTAAAGCATCTATTTGTGGCTTTTCAAAAGGTTACCTCTTTATAAAATACGTTTATTCAAATAAAGTATAATGAGCATAACTGAATAGGAATGCAAGTTGCCATCTTTTTTGAATGAAAGTTTACAAGAACATAAATGTTAAGAACTTGCCAAGGGTTCTAAAGAGATACTTTCTAGACTGTGTAGTCAAGAAAGAGAGAAAACTCTTCAGAATATAAACTGAACTATATTTAAATAAAATGGCCTCTCAGGTCAATGACACTATACGACATTAGTTATTAGATTAATTTGAACAGTTATAAATAGCATAGTAATATAGAACAAAATTTTCTTCTTGTAAATACGACTGTCTTATACATACATGTACTTGTAGAACACATATATACGAATCCATATTTAAGCGGTAGTGTGATTTCCGTCGGTCAGTCCCGGCTGTCATCCTAATTTATGTACGGAAATTTAGCTTGTATGTAGTAAGATAGGGATGTGTAGGAAGATATTCAGAAGATTGTTGAATTTATATCTTTTAGTCTGTAAATATAAGAAAAGAAACGATTTATTACGTAATTATATCATAAAGAAATTGCTATCAATGCTTATTAGTCATAAAGTATCTAAGAATTATCAAGTATTTTTAATAAAGCTTGAAAATTATTTCTTTTCTTTTCTTCTTTCTTCTTTCTTTCTTTCTTTCTTTAAATTTATTGTACCAAGTTTATTTCTTATACCTCGTACCATACTCTCTCTACACTACTCTAAGGTTGACGACTGGTGAGAATTCCTATCGCATTAAGTCCGCCTATCTAATATTGTGTGGCATAACGATTAAATAAAACAAAACATTATTGATAAAACTGCGTCTGACCACGACAAAATCAAAATGAATTTATTGAAACCAATGTAGCACTACGATAATACTATTAAATAGTACACAAAGGTACATACATACTCTGTGATTTGCGCAAACCAAACAAAGATTAGATATTACCTCCCAACCGCACTATCTATTAATTAAGACCTACATCATAAACAGAGGTACTA
This sequence comes from Spodoptera exigua, assembly GCA_902829305.4. Lineage (NCBI taxonomy): Eukaryota > Metazoa > Arthropoda > Insecta > Lepidoptera > Noctuidae > Spodoptera > Spodoptera exigua. The sequence continues at coordinate 4,868,605 of LR824625.2, read as the reverse complement.
TTAGACCTTTCACACAAGTTCAGTTATTCAGTAAAGATAACGCCTAACTTCAATACCATATCTCCCAATCTGCAAATTGAATCTCCAAAGGAACCCTCACATAGCTCAAAGTAGAACTAGTGGTTTTAGAACTTATGTACTTTGTGATAAAGATCTGTTTCCTTTAATAAAAGTAAATCTGTTTCTCCCAGGTGATCAGGCCAGAGAAGTCAGAAAATTGGACGCTTCAAATAAAATTCCCACAGGAAAGGGACGCTGGTATCTACGAGTGTCAAGTGAATACTGAACCCAAGATGTCTTTGGCCTTTCAACTGAATGTCGTTGGTAAGTCCAATTATAGCAATTAATTTAATTTCTAATCTTTTAGACGTCCGTACGTGACTGAAAGTCGAAGGGAAAATGATTTTGTTAAACGTAGTTAGGACCCAATTAATATTTTGGGAAACTTTTGCTAGGGAAAAGAGACGGAAAAAATGTAATGAGATTTTTTTATCGTTCTTGTTAGTGTTGTTATTGTAGACGATGTTACTGAATACCTATTCGATATGTATTTTATTGAAATTCAATTTCCAAAATGGTATATAAACTGTTCATACTAAGAAATAGATGATTCGAGTGCGTCCGCCAGAATTCTCAGCCATAATTAGAATTTAAAAAATACTTTAAGTATGTAACATCACTAGTTTGTAACATGATTGCACGGTTGATGCGGTGGCTGGGCAACTAGCTGCCGTGCAACGTGTCGCGGGTTAGATTCCCTCACGGAACAACTCTTTGTGTGACCCATAAATTGTTGTTCCAGGCCTGGGTGTCACGTGTATGTGAAATTGTATGTTTGTAACCGCACCCACAACACAGGAGAAAATGCTATTGGGGGGCAACGTTTTTTAAAAGAAATAAAATAATAATAAATAAAACCACTTCCAAAAGTTCGTTAAACTGGTATTGATCCACAGTGAAATACATTAGCATTATAATTGACGCACAGTTTTTGATAAAAAGACATCATAATTCCAAAAAAGCCTTATCCGAACACAATACCACTCAATGAACAATACCAAAGTATAAAGACATGACGATAATAAGAGAAATGTTTGCTCTTTTCCAAATAAAGGTGACAGCGTTCTTCAGAAGTCTAATTTTATCATCCGCAATGCAGAGTCGTTAACAGGAGTTTTTATTTCAAAACACACAAAAGCCAGTGAACAATTCTCAGCAAAACGAAATTGTTTTGCTCTTATTTTCAAATATTTTGCTTCGGAATTTTCTTGCTTTGCTACCATCTGAGGTCAATCGTTCGAAAAGCCATTTAAGTCGTCACGCCAGCGTTTCCTGATTGATTAGAAACATGAAACTACTTTCGTTTGAAATTCTTTATCAGAAAACATGTGAAGTGATTGATTTTGTTTGTTTAGTTTTTTATAGTTTAACCTCCATTGGAATAAATATCAATTTCAATTTGTACCTGTTAAAAAAATTCGACAAAAATTGTAATTATCTATTTCTATAAATGGGACAAGATAAACAGTTTAAAATCAGGCATTCCACGTACGAGGTGTCAATCATGTGCATACATATACAAAAACACTGGGACCCTAATCCTATTAGAAGCATGAAAATTTCCGCACACGATTAACCCACTAAACTACAAAATTGACATCTCAAATCCAGAACTGAAGCATCAAATAACTTGAATGAAGCATGAACTAAGCGAAATAGGAGCGTTCATCACTGATGCAAGCTAAGTTTACCCGCAAACTTTCCAACTACATACAATACAAAGGCTAAAACTGGCATCATTTGACATTGCAATTTTCCAAGCTTCCTTAGCACTTAATGTTGCGCTGTCTTGCCTCGCCTTGCCTCACTTGAGCCGTTCTAATGACACGGCAAAACATGCTACCAAAACTTGAATATTTACGAAGTGGGTCAAACGCTAAAGATGTTTTTAGAGACTTTGGCTGTCACAAGAACTTTTGATTTATCAGACTATTTTGGTAAGATCGTAATGAAAGACGGACGGATCGGTGTTGAAATTAATGAAGATGAATTTATTTTTGATGATGATTTTGTTGAATAAATCTTGTTTTGTTTTCGATCTCTAGTAGGAGTTTACTTGAGCTTTTATCGGAAACATTATAACAAGAAACAATTGTCATTTATCTTCCCCGACACATGATAAGTCATAAAAGAACCTTAACTGGAAATGTGTAGCTCACTTTTAGGAGCATTATATACTTGGGTACAATATTCTGTATACACGCCTTGTGCTTCTGGTCCTTAAAATAAAATAAGTGTAGATACGAGTACAATGTAGCAGATGCATAAAAATGGACACAGGTCATTGGTATAAAATATTGTAAAATAAAACAAATAGCGATCACACTTCTACTCATAACATTAAAGAAAACATTATTCACTTAGATAATATTGATACAAATATTAGTTAGACTTAGAAAAACATACTTATTTGCTCTCATATAATGGAATAAAAGCAATATTATTACAAAGTAATGCTAAAGAAATCTGCAATCAAATATGAGTTTTATTCAATAAGTTTTTAGATACAAAATCTAATAAAAGCTTTTCAGCTGAGGGCGCGCAATGATAAATATAATTATGGCTCATGACGTCGTTATTTGAGATCACAGTAAAACCTATTTACACGAAAAATTTTGGTAATAGTGTCATAATTTAATTTATACTATGGCGCGCCACAACAGCTTTATATTTACGTCCGATGTCATGCTTAAAACAAGGGCGATATCATCAAAATAATGTATACATTCATTTACATCTCTCATTTTAAAAGGTTTTTGAGAAAAGGAAAATAATTGTTGCTTTTAATTTCTAAACATGTCGTCATATAATGCGTAGTTGAATCCAAAGCTTCAGTAAAAGTGTTATTTGAAGATTGTGTAGGTGTTAATTTTATTCGATGTAGGGCAATCAAGGCATTTGGGAGACACTCTGACATTTTTGTAAGATTCAAAGCCAAAAAGTTCGCGTAGATATCAACAACATCTTTGTGAACCCCTTTGAGAAAAACAAATCTTCTTTAATTATCTTTTTACTTTAACATTTCTGATCTTTTCCTTGCCAAAGTTTTAATAATAAATCCTTATTTTTTATCCTTGTTTATTAGATGTGCCTACAGAATCTCTTTACATGTACCCCTCTTGAACTTTTCAAATCCCCCGATAACAATGTGAAATGGGGGCTTCAACGCAACCTTGAGCAGATTTAATCTTACCCTAATTTTTTCTTCATCGTTTTAAGAGGCGTTTTCTGTCTACTATATACGTGCTGTATCACGGTTAGAAGGTACTTCATTGGCTCTTGTGTCTTTAATATCTTAACAGACAACATCTTTTGCGGAATTAGGACGATAAAAGAGAAAATGAGATTTTTTTCTTTTTTCAACGATTATTCAACACCCTTATTTATTCATAGAATTATTATTGTTATGGAAAACATTTGCGTTATTAAGAATCTTAGTCGTAAGAGTAAAATGAATTTGGCGTACATTTTTCATATTACGGTTGTGATTTGAATTTTAAATGTCTGGTCTTAATGTTGTTGAGCTGGTAGATTTGGCTTTTCGGTAATTCCGTAGTGCTTACCTACAGCAAAATTTTGTCTGGAAATTGTCTACTACGTAAAACACTCCGAACGAGTTGTTAAAAAATGTATGACGCTTTTCTAAATGTATGGAAGTGTACTTACTTAGGTTGAATATTTTGTTCCCTAAATTACTCTTGGGAATAACTAAGTGAATTCATTAACGAATTTTTTGTGTCGTCGGACGGGAATTTTCTTAGCTGAATAAAAATCTTAATCCGATTTGATTTTGTAATTAGGAATATTTTAATATTGCTGAGAAATATTTTAGATAAACGTTCTGACTAGAAAAAAGTACTTTAGTTAGGGGACACAATTATGGCATCCTAGAAACCAGCGTAACACCAGAAATGGAAACAAAGTTCTTCAATTTAATTAGCTTGTATCTCAAACAGCAAATTTCCCCAAGGATTTGCTCGTACTTCCACTACATTTAATACAAATAGTGGTTTCATACTTACATCCAGAGTTCTTACTGCAGTTGTGAGTTGTTCCTTGTTCAGCACTCTGCTTCTGACTTAACAGTATCTTAGAAAAAGTTCACTTAACTTCTAATCTGTACAGTAAGTGGACGCACAACTATCTGCTTGTCAGGATAAGTATAAGACAACCATTTATTTGAACGAAATTCTGTATCTGAGTGTAGGTACTGTGTAAAATGAAATCTGTACTTTTTTTTATAAAGCTGCTTCATATCGGAGAAAACTTACGATCATAATGGTGACGCGCAAAAAAAACCAATAGAGGGAAAGCACATTTGCTATAAAAGATGTAGCGACATCTATCGCACAACACGAACAACAGCACCAATCACGTGCAATATTCTACATCGCGGTATAAGTGTTTTCAACGCAATTAGCACCGATACAAAAATCCCGACAACAACCGTCGGGCAGTAGCCCACCAGACATAACACCCGTCTAGTCGGAGGATCCTCCTTTTTCAATGGAGGATGAGGAACTTCCCACCCTGTCCTCTCATACCTCTAAAAAGATAACAACATTTCCTTAAAAGCAACGTTATCTTATCGGCTATGGCAGTGTTAACTGTTTTGTACTATGGGATTATGTTATGTTAATCTTTGTCGTGATCAACTGACATGGTGGCGCACAGGATAATAAGGAAAGGGCCCTGATAAAATAAATAATTTTGTGTTAACAAGGTAAACATATAAATAAACTGATAATTAATATCTGTTCTGTATTTTTCTTGTTAACAGAAGCGAAAGCGCACATCCTCGGTCCGGTTGACCTGTACGTGAAAACTGGCAGTTCTTTGTCGCTCACGTGTATACTAAGCCAGGGCCCACACGATTTGGGCACGATATTTTGGTATAAGGGTAAGTTTTTTTTTGTATTATACCAATACATTTTCTTTCATAGTACATGTTTCAACAGTTAATTAATTTTTCCAGAAATTATAGACTTAACAAAATTTTAAAAAGGTACAATTTCACAAAAGGTACACGGTACAATTAACTTAAAATGTTAAAGATAAACAAAACAATATAAAATTTCTTTACAACCATCTATGTTAATTCTAGGTCTACTTAAGCAATTATAAATTAAAACTTAAAAATGCACAAAATTCGTAACGCCGTACTTACATTTGATTTCACACGGACTACAGATTGGGATAGTGGCTGGGCGATTGGCAGCTGTGCAACGTTTCGCGGATTCGATTTCCGCACGGAACAACGTAACAAAATATTTACGTACAAAATATTTGTATGTTTATAAACATACCCACGACACATGAGACTGGTGTTACTAAAAATAGTAGAAAAAATAAAAAATAAATATATAAAAATTAATTCTAACCACTCTCTTCAACAGGATCAAATATAATAGAATATAAAGAACTAGAAGAGAATGAGCTGGTTGAGGAACCGCGTGTGAGACTTAAGACCGAGTGGACGGAACAGCTGACGTCACGGCTGACGGTGGAGAAGCTCTTGCCGGGAGACAGCGGGAACTATAGCTGTGTACCGACTATGGCTGAAGCTGCTTCTGTCAACGTGCATGTCATAAATGGTAAGCGATTTTGAGATAATTATTTTTATGCTTTCGTTGTTTACATTTTACAAATTCGATAAGTTAAATGTGGTTGTAGAGTCTCGTTTCTAATATACATATTTTTTTTTAAGTAATAAAACAGAAAGGTATCAAAAAGATTACCTGATTGTAAGCAATAAACGACGCCTATGGACACCCGCAACACCATTGGAAGTACGAGTGCGTTGCTGGCTTTTTGGGTAATAGGGTCTCAAATGTTTAGAGATTTGGGAGCGACTAGGGAAGAGTAAGAAGGATTGCGTCTCCGATAACTTCAATCTCCCGGCGAAACATAACGTTGTGGTTGTTTTACACTGATTTACAGTGAGTCTGTGGTGCCCTCCGGTCAAGCCAAACCTTTCGTACCAATGCAAGTAGACTGTAATAATACTAAGAACGCTACCCCACCACGTTCCATCCAAATCCGATCTGAAACTGTGAAAATACAGGTCCAGAAAGCTCGGACAGGACTCAGATGGATATTCCTTAAAATAGTTCGGAAGACAGATGTAGTGTCTATCGAAATAGACCTGACCGGTCGGACCATATTTTCACGGGTTCAGATCGGATTTGTATCGAACGTAGTGCAGAGAAGTTCTAACAGTATTTACATACATATCTACATCCAATACGGTAACGAAGCACCATATTGTACTCTATATCTTCGATGCATAAAATTGTATTACATATATTTTATCTGTTTGCAAGTTTTACTGCTACATTTAAGGATAGGGTGGCTTTAATACGAATCTATACTATAATTTCATTGACAAAATCAATTATCTAAACATATCTATAAATTATGACAACCTTTGTTTCATTTTAACAGCGTATCTGTAACACACAGCAAATTAAACCCTTTTAACGGCACGGTTGGCGTAGTGGCTAGGATTTCGATTATCAACGAGGTTCGGTTCTGTCCATGCCCGCGATACAAAAGGACATCCTACAGTAGGGCAACGTTTTCTTAATAAACAAATAAACTTATTTTTTTCACTTAATGTTCGAGTTAATCGAACACTCAGGGAAAATGTATAACTGGGTCGATTTGAGTGAATCGAACACTCAGCGAAAATACATAATTGCATCGATCGCAAGTATGCACATTCGCTAGATTCCCACAATATCAGACCAGTTCGCGATTAGATCTCTTTTGAGACACCACGCACTCAAAACCATAACTATTACCATTTAACCATTACCAATAAGTAGTTATATAGTTTACCATTTTACTTTATAACTCTTTATAGTGATTCAATATAACTGTTTCCACTTTAATTGAAGACTGTAACTTTAACCAAATAAACCATTACCATATTAATACGAAAAAGTTGTGCTAGGTCACCATAGTACCGAGCGCAGCTTTTTACACTTAACAATCATGAACTTGCCACATTATAGTTTAAAGTCCTCTTAAGGGAGAATTTCTCAAGGGCTTTGCGCCCCTTCCATCTGATATAATCTTCAAGTTGGCACGTCACCCTTGTTAAGATAATGTGACCTAAATACTCGGTTCCTACTCAACCCGTATTGAATCAATCTGATTCTGTTTCAAATTAAGTTCAACTTGAACCTTCCTTGTTTATAGAATGGCTGTAATCGTGACGTGATTTTGAGTAAAGCAATTCCAATTTTAATTCGAATTCTTCAGTAGAAACCTAAAATTACATGGTATCTTGTAAATTATGTTTCTGATGTCCGAACCCTATCAATATATCATCATCAATATTGTACTGCACTCCTAATCCGGAACAGGAGAAGGAACGGGAAGTAAAGTAAAGTAAAAATATATTTAGTTAGTAAGAGTCTGACACTTTCTCTTTAACCACCCAAGGTGGGAGAAGTCACTTGATGGTATTCCACCGTCAACAAAAAATACTGCCTATGTAACTAACGGTAATCATAGCGCGATTTATTATTGAAAATAATTAAATTTTTGTTAATGTCGTACGTTGACTCGATATATGGCGTTGGGATCGAAATAAATCGAGCTAGGACTTTGTTACCGGCGATGGAATAGGTGTGAGCAGCAAGCATTATGGATAACTTTATTATACGCGCTTAATAAGTATTACAGTGTTTAAATCCTCTCTCTCCCAAGTCGACCTTCGTTCAAATAGCAAGGATTTCCAGATAGGCCGGTTGAAAACCACATGCGTTCCGTGGCTATTGGTAACTCATATTCTTATTTTACATGACTTGTAATAAACCTGGCAATAAGTGAGAGTTAGCATAATATTATATAGCTTAGTATTGATATCTATTATTATATTGACATCGCTTAGTAGCGAACACAAACTGGATCTGGTGTAAGATAATAATGAAATGGCTTTAAGGCTTAGGTGGACCATTGATTCCCAAAGGGTATAAAACACGTGTGTGTTCTTAATAACTACTCTCTCACTACATATGCGTTGAAGGCTATAGACACCACCCACTATCACATTAGTATTCCTATATGATAAGGGTCCAAGCAATTGTCATATGAATCTAAGTCTTGTGCTAATGCTAAGAGCATTTAGTATTACAAGCTACGAACCCTACTTTCATGCATATCGTTAATCCAATTCTTACATTTGAAGATGGAGCGTACAACTATAGGCTAGCTGAACTGGCGAACGCTGTTCCGCCTCAAATATTCACTTTAATATATGTTCTGAACTTTTAAACCTTTTCTGGACTTCGACGAATATTTTAAGACGATCGAAATAATCCAAAACGGACCAGCCGATCTCGAGTTTTAGCCAGACTAATGAATAGCAATCCATTTTTATATATAAGATGTAACAGAGTCCTATTTAACACCAATCTTTAAATTCCTAACAACCGGCAAAAGGGCTTCACAGCACAGTGCTAAGAGTGGTAAGAGAAGGAAGAGTCGGTAAGCAATTGGTCATCAGGTGATCCGTCTACTCGTTTACCATCTTACTCCATATAATTTTGCGTAGCCTCTTGGGCGTTAGGATTTTACAGATTGGGCGAATCAAGGATGACGTGATATGATTTTGGCTTCCAGTAACTTCCCTCACTAGGCGAAATACAAAGCAAGCGTTTTCACGCTGGCCGAGCCGGCCCATTTGTATCAGAAATGGCTCTCCCACACTTAAACTGTTGGTTGCGGGGTAAGCGCAATGAGGCACCGCGACCTCGGCCCAGAGCAGGAGAAGGAACAGGGGGGTTTTTAGTCAGGAAGAGTCTGACACTGCCTCCCGGCCCTGGGCGGGAGAAGTCATTTGATGATTTTCCCCACACAAAAAAAAACATAAAAATGTGCTACTTATTCTTATATATATTTTTTTTTTCTCAACAGGTGAACAGCCAGCAGCGATGCAGCATGGGAACGCAAACACAGCATCACCGTGTGCGCTGTCAGTTAATTTACTCATCTCATTATATTGCACTCTCGCCACTCTCTATACAAGCACCGTAGACGGATTCAGATGAAAATTACAAAAGTTCTGAAACAACACTAATGAAAGTCGTTGTAATATTTGTATGATAAAAAATGAGTCTTACCTAATTAGATTTTGTTAAGGAAATTTCTGTGGTAGCTGCGGACGTGGGGTTTTTTTTAAGGGAACTTTTCTATTAATCTTTGAGATTGTGCGTTAGTATTTTTTTTTCTAAAATATATTTTTTTTTAATTGAAAATTTTGTAAAATCTTGGATAATTTTATTGTAACATTTTGTGCTACTTTCAAACATTTGTGCTTAGTGTTAAGATCTAATTTTATTTATAGAATGGATAAAATTTCTAGACTCAATCACAGAATGACATTACGTAGTTCTAAACGTGTCAGACCCAGTCCAATGGGTTTTAAATTAAAGGATTTCATCGGATCAAAATGTAATGGACGATTAAACATTCAAGTAACAAGATGGCCGCCCAGTCTTTGATTTTCGAATGTTAATTTCGAATTTGTCCGCCATTTTTGGACGAGTGAACATGTTCAGTGGTTTTATCGAATTACGTTTTTTTTTGTTTCGTTCTTTCTTACAGGGAAGATTTTTGTTTCGATTTTGTTGGTAGCATAAAGGTTTTTAGATTAGTAAGAATGGAAAGCACGAGTAAATGTGTGAGAGAGTGGACATGTGTGGGAAAGAGAGAAAGGATGGAAAAGGATTTGAAAAGACAAGATGAGATAACATAAGATTCGAGGTGCGTGCTCTGTGCTCGGTTTTATTTGAAAAATTAAAGACTAACTAAACGACTGCAATTTCTTTGGCCTCAATCCTACAATACTGTCATTTTTATTAAAACTAGTCACCAGGTCTTTTCACTACTTGAATTGCAGTACCTAAAGTCTGTCAGTAATTATATATTATTAAAAATTAAATTAAATATTATTTATTTTTAAATTAATTTCGTATTTATCGATGAAGTAAAGAAATGATCAGAAGTCAGTGACGACGTATATTACAAAAGAAATTTAAAAAAATCCTTTAAATTAATTATATTTTGAACTCATCTTGGAAATAATAAAATTAAAAATGAATTTATCCCATTCAAAGAATCACACGTCCGTAGCCATTGTGTAAATTAAAACCTTTTTCATTGAACTGTGTATAGGATAGCCTTCGTTTTGATAAGATTAGGGTAAAATAAATTGTATGAATATTGTAATAACGTCGAATTTTAGTTTTATTATATTGCTGGGATTATTGTGTATGAATTGTAATACGTATGTATGTAATATATGTATAGTTTCTTTATAAGAGACTTTACTAAAAAAATAAAATATGACTATTTGAAGAATTTCTACGCCGATCCTTGTTACTACAATTTATTCTTGATTTATTTCAACGATTACAAGGAATATAAAATCTAGAACGTTATATAAATGGTAAAGAAAAATAAGTTACCAACGGCCCAATCCTGTTCACTTTCCCATCATCAAATTCTCAAATCCCCAACCACCCCAACCCAACAAATAGAAATGCAGGCAACTCACTTGTTACCTTGCTGATAATTATTGCTTAACATCAGTTGATCTATATGACTTGTGTAAAACCCATGTCAAATTACAAATTTAAAAAGGTTATTTTATTAATTAATAGATTTTGCGATACATTATTACTTTATCATTTTCTTGAATTTATTTCTACGAAATAAATTTATCTGGCAAGAAAGGTTCTATCATAAATTCTTAAAACCACACAATTTAAAACTGGCAAATATTTACAATTAGTCTGCACGTTCTAGAAAATTCTACGAAATCTCAACCAAACTTTTCCTATTAAACTATTTAATTCAAGAAATAGCCTTTTGAAGTAAAACTAAATTTAATGTAAGTACGTATACAGAAAAAAATGCCGAGACAAAGGAAAAACTATTGTATTAGGAAAAAAATACTACGAACTAAAATCGTTTTATAAATTTATTTTATTAATAAAATTCTAAGGTGCTACGTACACCAGTAATGTAGAGGTGGGTAAACTTGTAACATATTTATTTTTATTTAAAAATACATTAATAATTATTTATTTAAATTCAAAATGAAATGTCACCATGAATAAGCTTTTATCTTGTGATAGCCATCCCACATTTTATTTCAATTCCATCGAGAAATCTGTTTAGCAATTTAATTTAACTTTTTCACAATAATTTGGTCATTTCAATCCCGACACATAATGGAAATAAAATAAAAGAAAGAAAGAAAGCGGAGTTTTATTAAATGTATTCATTTCGGGAACGAAACCCGTACTTGACATTTAATTTAAAATTGTCTTATTTTTGAAATTATAGAAAGACTTGTAATTTTATTAGAAAATTAATATTTTACATTAAATTTTATTTCAAATCTATTATTTAATTTAAACTCTTGTTTACATATTATTATATTAATGTTAAATTTAATTATATGAATAGTAAATTTATTGTAAATAATTATATTATTGTAAACAGATTTTTAAGTACACGATCAAAAATAAATAGCACTGAATTATTACATACTTGTTGTTTTGTAGTTGTTTTTCTAGTCGAATGTTTAAAAATAAAAATTTAAAAGATTGAAAACAAATTGTATTATAAAATGTAAATAATAGAATTACACATAATAATAATATATTATTTGTAAATAGTAAATTTATAATAACTTATTATAAAAAAAATGATTTTATTTATTAAATTATTGCAATAATGTGCGTTAGGCAATCGAAATGTTTGATATAAATATGTTTGATTACTTTACGAAGTCATCATTACAAACTGTAGGTGAATGATACCTAATTAAAATGATTACTGTAATTTATTGATAAGGTAAACTTTGACAAATAAAGATAGAAACATTTATAACGTGTTTTATTTTATTTAGACATTGATACACTATAAGTTTACCATATTATTATTATTATTTACTTTCCAATAATTAATTCCATATGAGTATAAAATTGAGACGTGGGGACAGGAGAGAGTGTAAGAGAACCATACTTCGGCGGCAAAAGAGCAGCACGTCGATTCTATAAAATTTGTTTGATTTTGAATCGTGTTCGAGTGCGAAGCGAGTGTTGAAGTGACGGGGAAATTAAATTTTAGAATGCCACTTTTAACGTCATTTCATATTTTATCCATCAAAATGATGCTGTCAATTTAGTTCAACTCGCAAGTGTAGCGCTAGTGTACTACTTCTCACGGCGGATTCAGATTCGAAGTTTAGAATGAAGTCTTACAGAATCACACTGCAGACATGTTTCCTGATGGTAAGCAATCGGTGCTGCCCATGGACATAGATAACACCAGAGGAATATGGTGCCTTTTTCAGATGAGGCATTTAGGGCCTGTGTGGAGGGGAAGGTTTTCCTTGTGGTTTCACGTCGGTTTTCTGCGAGGCCGTGATATCACTTCTGTCGAACCAACCCATCGATGCCGAAGCTTGGATCTCCCACACAAAAATAATTAGTTTCTTATATATCTATTTTTAAGTAGGCGCACATGCTCGACAGACGTTATGAAATAACTCCTCATAATTTATTCGTATCAACTCCAAAGTTTGTAACTATGTATGGCATGTTTGCTACACGTTCACATAAAAACTACTGAACGGATTGGAATAAAATTTGTCCCATAAAAAGATTGAAGTCTGGTAGAAAACATGTGTATTGTGAGTGTAACCAGTATTTTTTTCTCAGTTACATTGTGGAACCGGCATCGAACAAATAATACTGAGGACCGATCGACCAACACGACAACCTTACATTATTCAAAATAAAACAAAAGAATAAGTATATCTATTTTACGAACCCCACAGCTTTACGTAAATTCAATACAATAACTCTGAGTATCGGAATATAATAAGATATCCAAGAAACCTCCAAAACCTTTCGAGAAAATGTCGCAAAAACAGAGGTAAATAACTATTGGTTTAAGACAAAACCCACACGCATGAGGCTATGATTTGCTTTAGTCTGTGTTCCCCAAAGGATATAACCTGGGTGTCTTCAACGGCCGAGTGAATAGGCTGCTTATGGGTAGGCGTGCTCTATTGTAGGTCGCATCATCACTTACCACTACCACATTACGGTACATGTCCAAGTAATGTATTTCTCATATAGTCATAAAATTTTGTTATATATAGGTACTTTTGTCACCTGCCACTCTCATCTCTCCACCATCTGAAGGTCGACTGTCAGACAATGCCTAAGGCATTAAGTCCGCCTGTACATTCTTTTGTATAAAGTGTATAAATAAATAAATTACGAAAAAAAACAACTGACGGTTTTTTTTATTTTTTCAATATGTATCGTTGCCTATATTATATATGTACGTATAATACTAGGTTTTTTCTAAGGTTTCGTAAATGCGTACACAAATATAAGATTTCACATAAACATCACCTAGACACGAAACATCAATTATTACTACTTGTGCATAAGGTACACAAAGTGTTGTTTCCTGCGAGACTCGAATTGGCAACACGTTGCACGGCAGCCGGTTGCCAAGGAACTACGTCAACTTTGCAGTGTAATTTATTACATCGTCATATTCCGAAGATGGTAAGTACTTATATTATTGAGATGATCACACGTCACCTGTGTTAATTGTTTCCATTTAAATATTAAATATGTTTGAAAAGGCAAACGTGCAGATAGATTACCTGATGGTAAGCAATCGGCGCCGCTGAAAAACCATTATCACACATATCAAGTTGACGCCGTTTTATATAAAAAAAGGGAAAAATGTTTATCATCCATGACTTTTAAAGGACGACTTTATGTATGAATACGGCAACCGCATTCACAAAAGATGAGGCTGGCTATAAACATAACATTTATGTCATTTCGCTACTATTTTACTATTCTAGAAACTTAAACGTGCCTACGTTTGAGTTTTACGACTGAAATCTTGGTGACATTCTGCATAAATATTTTTATACTATTTCCTTCAAAGGTTTCTTCCACGAACTCTGTATTTAAATGGTTTTTATTTTGATATATAATAATATTTTAAATATCTTTTTATTTTAAAAGAAAGTAGTGTTATTTACGCTATCTATGACTTAAGAAAGGCTGAACCGATTTGGTAAGGATGTAGCTAAAAACTAGCTAGGGTAGGTAAAGTAAGGTAAGTAGGTAGGTTAAATAGTGCAAAGTGCGCAGTGTAGATAGTCAAATGACTGGAGCGAAGCTGCGGGTAAGAGCTAGTAATATTTATGGAAAAAAAGTAAGTAAGTAAATATGGTAGATAAGTAAGGTAGGATAAGGCAGGATACAGAGGAGCAAGACACTGTAAAGCAGATTAGGGAGGAGTAGAATAGAGAAGCGAGATTTTTGGAGTTCTTGCTTTAAAACATCTACAAGTTAGACTAGTTCTCAAAACGTCATAACCTAAAATAAAATAATTGGTTTGTCGGCTGTAGCCGACCATGGTGATCAAAGGGTTAAGTGACAAGTCTACAAAGAAAATAAAAATAATCTATTGTCACCACAATTCTAATTTCAAAATACTAAAACTAAAATTAACACTGTGAAACGATCTAGTATTACATAAATAAACACCATTGTAGGTAACATACATTTTTAATTTTATTTCATTCCATTAATACTTTCATCCACTCTATCCATCCAATTGCACGATTTTGCGATTACTTTTCCATAAAATTGGTGAATACATTTTTAAAAACAAAAAGCAATCACTGTATTTGCAATCAAGCTTATATGTAAAAATAAATTCCCATGGTTCTGCTTCCAAAAAGTATAGTCAGAAAAGTTGTTTAATACCTCGATCACATCGTGTCGTCGATTTCAAACTTATAATTAGAAATTGTAAGTCCAAGTTTCCTCACGATATTTTCCTTCATAATATCAGTGACTAAATTATCTGAGAAAGTTTGACACGGTAAAATCCAATTATTGACACTTGCTTACGCTCTCATACATGAGAAGCAAGAGCCAGCAACACATTTACTTGGTATGCAGTTAAAAAGTAAAGCTGCAAAATTTAAAATGCATTTTTTTTATTTATTTATTCACAAAATAGTTTTACATTATTAACTTTACAACAAAAATCGCCTAACAGTAAGACAGTTTGTTGGCGATTGTGGCGTTCTTATGTTTTACAATATTGTTCTTTATTACTAGGTACTGTTAATAATTAGGTACATAAAATATATCTTTAATTAATTAATTTTTTATATCTAAAACAATACAATTAATTTTACTACTCATGTGTATATTTAAAAATTACGTTTTTAGTCTTTTCTTTAAGGATAATGTGCTTAGGGTATCACTGTTATAGCTTATGAACGCTTTTTTATTATAAATTATTGGGCTTCTTAGCATATGGGCCTGAAAAGAAACTCATATTCTGACCGCAGACCTGAAGATATCCGGCCCCCGTAAACGGCGAGTAAGGGTAGCTCACCGCCCGACCAGAACCAGACATGAGCGTATGCGGCGTAGCGTTCCCCGCGCGCCTCAAAGAGCCAGTAGACCACCACAGACCGGGCTCAAGTCAACAGGGCTGTTGCGTACGTAGGTACCACAGCCTCAATCTAGAGCAGGAGATGGAACGGGGTTTTAGTCAGTAAGAGTCTAAGACTCTCTCTCGCCTTACACTAAGTGAGAGAAGCAATTTGATGATTTATCCCTCCTCAACAAAAAACCTGAAGATGTGGCAGTCCGACCTACCACAAGGTAGTCCAACGACATCTTCTGAGTCTTGGAGAGCCAATGGATACAAGAGAAGTCTTGGAGAAACTATTGACCAGATTTGGACGAATACTGGCCGACATAAAAGATAAATTTATAGTCAAGCAGAAAGATAAAAAATGAATGAACTAAAAATGAATGAGCTCAAACTGAATGAGCTAAAAATGAATGAGCTGAAAATGAAACTGAAACAACAAAAAGTGCTTATGATTTGATTTAAAATGATATATTTCTCTTATTTCAACGAAATTATTTCATTTCAGCTTAATGGAATAAGTACCCTTTAAAACAAAACAATAATATGTTAATTAATTTTTAGAAATCTGACGATTTTAGGCGTAATCGTGCAATAATGGGCAACGATTTTGTATTTATGACCATAATAATTTAAATATTTATGTACTTTCTCAGAAATTTATTTTAATAAAATCAATGTTATTAATTCTGACGTAGAAAAGATTTAAAAGCCAACATACAACACCAATGTATTTATCATTTATTTTTAAAAATATCATTATAAAATCAATCACTTTTATTATTCGATTGTATTCTATACAACTTTTTTATATGACTTAATAAATATTTGCTGAGTTACTAAAATGTTCTTTAATAAAGACCTTTTGTGACCATATCAATCAGAACAGAAAAAGAATGATCAAAATAGGTCCAGACTTTATTGGGTTATGCGCTTATTAACGCATTTTGCGATTAATTTTCATGTATATAGATAAGAATCCACACGCTATACCTATACAAATATCCAACCAAAATCGCAGATAAAGTTTCGTATCCCGAGCAACAGATTTGTTTACAACCAACGAGGAAGTTCAAGCCACTTTTAATCCATCAACTAAAACAATACCAACACATTCCAATAACAAAAATGTATTACAACACACGTACAATAAAACTTTAACAAGAACTACTTTATGCAACATGCAGCCATGAAGCATATTAAATAAACAAAATATTACACCCCATATATGACGTATAACAGAGAATGGCATCACCAATTTCAGTTATTGCTGCCTCATGCATGTTGTATAAGGCGAGGAATGCAATTATTTCGTTGGTTCTATTTTGCATAATGTTAGAATTTTATTCCTGTTTTGATGCGATTTTAATGTCATTCATTAGAGTGTTGAGTTGATTCTGACGTAGTTGTTTATGAAATCACTTTATGTTTTGAATTATTTAGATGGTATACGCACTTGTGTATGTATTTGTGTGTTATGAATACTAAAATATGAAGTTGTAATGGCTGTTTAGTTTGTTGGGTTGTTACAATTATTACTGTAATATTATTTGTATGAAAATGAGTTTCGTAATACGAATGACACACATGAATATTAGATTCATATTTTTATTTTCGTTTGAAATCAGATGCTTTCAATGGTAAAGTATAATGATTTAAAAATTTTTAACGGTAACGTAAAATATGTAAAGGTGTCGTACCATCTTATAGGTAAATTCATATGATTCAAATATTGTCATGTTCAAAGACAAAAAAAACCGTATATCAGTGGTCTAAATACAATTAGAAATTAAATATTAAAAATACATTAAAAAAGGGAAATCGCTACATAAACGCATATAGAGATTATTGTTGTTTTTTTGTTATAAAAATATTAATGTAACGACATTGACGTGGAGAGTAAATATTAATATTAATAACATCAACACATTTTTAGTTATTCAATCATTATCATCGTCATTGGCCTGTGATATTCCAATAATGCACTATGAACCTCAAAATAAGAGGTTTGCGGATCAGGTTTATGAGAAAAAGCTGCTGGTATCTTAGTGGACTCTAATAGTAATTCTATTAAAGTTGTTCAACGGGCCTCTGCGAGTTGGCTTCGGCCCCTCGTACGCCTTCCAAAGGTCCGGGATCCTGGTATCCCGTGAACGGAAACGAACATACAAAAATTCTAATAGTATGGACAATTTATTGAGCCTCACAACACGACAGTCAATTTTTTACTAGTGACAGATGAATATAATTATTCAGTCTTTGAACGAATTCATAAGCAAACTAGCTTTTTATCTACGATCTGCCTTTGTGCTAAATTTCATTCAAATCCATATAGTAGTGTTAACATGAAAGAGTAAGAAACATCCATCTATCTATCTACACTTAGAAACTTGCGCACTTATAATATTGTTAGAATAAATTAACTGTTATTTATCTAAACAGTCACACGCATTTACAACAGGGAACCAATTAAGACAAGATAAATACTATGAAATTGTCCATTCGTTCAGTGAATGGGAAAATTGTAGTGCAGGACTATATCGTATTCATGGATGGTAAGACAACGCCACCAATTATGTGTCATCAATTATGTAGAGACGCAATCAAACTGGACTGTATTGTTATGGAGGTGATAATATGCAAGCTATATTATAATGCGTGTGTAGTAGTGTGAAGTCGATGAGGGAAAAAGGCAGCGAGTTATCCAATGATTTCTAGGTGGGCCTAAAGGGAGTAATCAGGCTTTTGGTGACTAAAAACCATTCTGTATTTCTCCTGCTTCGAGTCGATCCGCTAGAATTTGTTTCTTCACTTCAAAATTATTTAATTATGTTCAAAATAATCTTCTTGACTTCAAAATTATAAAATTGTTAATAAATATTATTTTATATTTAACTAAATGAAAATTGTGTATTATTTTAAACAAAGTAAATTTATTTTTTGCTTTTTAGTTTACGTTTTGAAGTCGGATTTTTTTGTTAAAAATTATTTTATTTCACCATTTTAAGTGATAGGCAGAGAAAGCTAGGATGCTTCTCAAAAGAGAAGACGACGGCTACTTGAGACCGAAAATCACGGTAATGGCAGTCCTGAGTTAGTTAGCTTTCAGTGCCGTAAATCGTTGAGGAATTCCCTCAAATGTCAATGACCTCCATCATCAGGTATACTGCAGGCCTACATTATACATAATTTATATAGGTGCAAAGTTCTCATCAATATAAATGAATGAAGTCCAAACACATTATAATTACTCCAAATAGTCAAAGAGATCCCACGACGGTCTTCCGGCTCCATCATCACAATTTACTGCATAACTTCATTGTAATCCATAAAGGTGCAAAGTTTTCATCGATATAAATGAATTAAGTCCAAACACGAGGTAGTTACGGTAAACCGTTCAGGAGTCCCCTGAGCTGTCCATCGTTCTTATCATCAGACCCTTAATGACAGTCACGACCAATCTTGGTGCAAAGTGCTCACCAATACGAATCATTCAAGCCTAAACACAAGGCAACTACTCCAAATAATCAAGGAGATCCCTCGACTGCCTTCCGGATCCATCATCACAATTTACTGCATAACTTCATTGTAATCCATAAAGGTGCAAAGTTTTCATCGATATAAATGAACGAAGTCGAAACACGAGGTAGTTACTGTAAACCGTTCAGGAGTTCCCTGAGCTATCCATCGTTCTCATCATCAGACCCTTAATGACAGTCACGACCAATCTTGGTGGAAAGTGCTTACCAATACGAATCATTCAAGCCTAAACACAAAGCAACTACTCCAAATAATCAAGGAGATCCCTCGACTGCCTTCCGGCTCCATCATCACAATTTACTGCATAACTTCATTGTAATCCATAAAGGTGCAAAGTTTTCATCGAAATAAATGAATGAAGTCGAAACACGAGGTAGTTACTATAAACCGTTCAGGAGTTTCCTGAGCTGTCCATCGTTCTCATCATCAGACCCTTAATGACAGTCACGACCAATCTTGGTGCAAAGTACTCACCAACACGAATCATTCAAGCCCATACACAAGGCAACTACTCCAAATAGTCAAGGAGATCCCTCGACTGTCTTCCGGCTCCATCATCAGGTCGGGTTCGAACATCGGCAAGTTGTAAATTTGTCAAAAGCCTACTGAAATCATATACAAAAGCACCACTCGCCCCTTACAATTTTTGAAAGTTCCCCTCGATTTCTCTGGTCTTCCATCATCAGATCCTGATTTCCCTTTCATGGGACCATTCTGGGACTATCTCCATTCCAATAAAAAAAGAATTATCAAAATCGGTTCATAAATAACGGAGATATCGGCGAACAAACATAAAAAAAGCATATATACGGTCGAATTGAGAACCTCCTCCTTTTTTTGGAAGTCGGTTAAAAAAGGCAGCGAATTATCCAATGATTTCTAGACATGGCCTAAAGGGAGTAATCAGGCTTTTGTTGACTAAAAACCATTCTGTATTTCACCTGCTCCGAGTCGATCCGCTGGAAATTGCTTTCGAGTCGGTGCTTTCGTTGGCCTTGGCATGCCTTTAGCCTCTATCTAACCTAGTAAGTACTGATGACGCAGTCGTTGATAAAGCGCGCCTGCCCTTAAGCAACCTATACACCCCCTAAATGAATCCTGTTCCCCGCAGAAAATACAGAAGATGTTAAAAACTATGTAGTTTTTTAACATCTTCTGTACTTTAACATCTAAGGAATATTCCTTAGATGTTCTAATAAAACAAAAAGACTTGAGAGAGAATGCTTGAAACAGAATGTAAACATGTTTTCCAAAGAAGCAGTGATATAGTTAGTACATCCAGATTTTGGTTTTTCGTCAAAACATATAAAACACGTTCAATTTAGATACAGAGAAGTTATTTTTTAGTTGCCTATACTAGGAACATTTTGTGACACAGGGGGTAAGAGTACTGAAAGTTACTTTCAATTTACTAAATTTATTATGTAAACTTACATAAAAATTTGACAGGGTAACTCGACTGATTTCGTCCTATGCTAAGGGTTCACAGCCGTACGTCATAAGTCAGCAGAACAGTAAATAATATGGTGAGCGTAGTGCCAATAACTATTCCTTTACGTAAGTAATAGAACTGATGTTTATATTTTCAACTAGAAATCTAAACACATTTGAACAATTCACCTAGAAATATACTCTGTCAAATGACGCACGACGATCATCAAACTTTCACCATATAAATCATTTAGAACAGTGGTTCCTAATGCAGCATCTGACCACTTCAAATTCTCGCAACTGCCCTCAAACCTGACCACGGAAATTTACCACAGCGCAACAAATAACAGAAGTTCAAACTTTGTATTGTTTTGGAAAATGCCTTTATTATGGGATCGCTTATGGACATCATCAGAAGAATTACAAGCATTGCCTCAATAAACACCTTATTATTGAAGACTAGCTACTCTTGCGCATTTTCACCCGCTGCTTGACTCCATTTGATCGTAGCGTGAGCACTCAGGAACATTGTAGCTATCTACCAATAAAAGAATTTTGGCAATCCGACCAGCGGTTTCAAACATTACCCCCTACATACAAACTTACAAATTTTAACTCTTTATAATATTAGTATAGATTGATTATGAGTGCAAATAGCAATATTTGGTCTCCCGTTACCTCTCTGCGAAACAAAGCACAAGCTTGGTTTCAGACCGGTTTTCAGAAAGGCCATTTTGGACTCGGGTCAAACCGGACCATTTGTTTCTCGGCAAGGCCCATCTGTATAATATCAAATGCCTTACCTACCACCACCCGTCCCAGATTAGCACGGATGCAATGCTGATTCTAAATTTCTCCACTATTTAATAAATGCTATTAGAATTACAAGCCTTCCCTTTTAATGTCTCTATCTATTAAATAAAAATCTAAATCCTTTGCGCAGTTTTTAAGATTTTGTTTTATAGGTACTATTTAGTGATTGAAAGTTATTATACAATATCGAAGTGTCGTGGTGGCCCGGAGGTTAAGGAACCCGCTTCTCATGCATGAGGGTGTGGGTTCGAAACCTGGCAAGTACCAATGTGACTTTTTCCGAGTTATATGTACTTTCTATGATTATTTAGACACCACTAGCAAACGGTGAAGGTAAACATCGTGAGGAAACCTGGACTTATAATTTCTAATTGTGAGTTTGAAATCGCCAACCCGCATTGAGCAAGCGTGGTGATTAATGCTCTAACCTTCTCCGTGTGAGAAGAGGCCTTTGCTTAGGGTTACCAGATGAAAAAATCAAAAGTCCGGAGAAAAGGCCTGATTTCCATGGAAAAGTCCTGAGATTTTCTACAGATGAGAATTTTCTCTCAAAAACGTATTATTATCGTTGTATACGCGTTTTACGCGACGCGTTGCAAGCTTGTATGTACATCGCACTCAAAACAGCGGGGTGGAGGGAGGAGGGGGGCGCCCGTCGCCCCGCAGCGCGGTTGCCGCTCGCTCGGTCGGTCACTCAGTCAGTTCGTCTTGCGCCATTGCGAAGGTTGGATTACGCTTCATTGAGTGTCACCACGGGACGGGCGAGCGAGCGAGAATCGGAGCTGTTGGATGGATACGAGTTAAAATGTCTTCAAGTACCAAACGACCACGATACGTGTGTACATTCACAGATACTTTAAAACAAAGATTTCCGATTATGAAAGATGGAAGAGAACCTACCGAAGTGTTTTGTTCAATATGTAACAATCATTTTTCAATTAAGTTCAAGGGAGGTGCTGATATTGAAAAACATATCCTAACGGAAAAACATAAAAAAAATAGTCTGACTGTTTCAAGTAACACCAAAATCGACTCTTTATTTCAACCACAAAGTTCTGGACTGACAGACCAAATATCCGCCGCTGAAGCCACTTTAGCTTTCCACACAGTGAAACATCACCAGTCATTTAAATCTATGGATTGCACCAGCCAACTGGTTAAGGCTATATTTGCCGATTCCAACACTGCGAAGAGTATTTCTTGTGCACGAACGAAGACTGAAGCCATTGTAACGGGCGTGATATCTCCGTGGGTAATTGAACAGGTACAAGTCTCATTACAAAATGTCAACTTCTTGGGCGTTTCCACAGATGCAAGTAATCACGGTGCTGAAAAAATATTTCCTATTATGATACAATTCTTCGACTGGCAAGAAGGAATTAAAACCAAACTGCTGGATGTGCTGAGCACACCCAATGAAAATGCTAACACTATAACAGAGATAATTAAAACAAGCTTGCAAAAGTACGACTTGTTGATGAAATGTGTATCATTTACAGCAGACAACGCTAATGTTAATTTTGGCGGAGTAAATCGGCAACCGGGACAAAATGTTTGGACTAATTTAAAAAACTTTCTGGACAAAGATATCGTAGGAGTTGGGTGCCCAGCGCACATACTACACAATTGTATTCAACATGGCACTGATAATCTGCATATTGATATAGAATCTGTAGTAATGAAGCTGTTTAATTATTTTTCCGTATACACCGTACGCACGGAGGCGTTGAAGGATATCAGCGAATATATAGACGTCAATTATCAGAAACTATTGTTTCATAGCAAGACCCGATGGCTTAGTCTGTTTCCAGCGATCGAAAGAATATTGAAGATGTATGAACCGTTGAAGCAGTACTTTTTATCTACTCCTGGTGTACCAATTACTTTGAAGAACTTTTTTGAAAATGAACTCAGCGAAGTTTATTTATTTCTTGCTCACTCATTGATGTCAATATTTCAGACGAAAATTGAAGACATCGAAAAAGAAAACAATTCTGTTTTAGATATTAAAAGAATCCTCGAATCCACACATGAAATTTTAGTTGCACGAGCGAACGCAAACTTCATGCCACTTAAAGTGCGAGAGTTGCTGGCTAAGTGCACTGCGGAAAACCAAGAAGTTTTCAAGCATGACCTTAAAAATATGTATAAGACTTGCGTAGAATATCTGATCAAGTGGATGACGCCTTTAGATGATTTCAAAGTCTTTAATTGGTTGATGCTGAAAAAGGGCCAAATGATCGACTTTGATCAGATTGCTTTATCAATTCATTATCTAAATGGAAAAGGAATACACATAGATGATGTGAAGTTATTCGATGAAATTGCATCTCTGAATAGTTTTTTGACAAAACAGGAAGAAGCATTTTTTGACGTAATGCTTCATGCGTTGTGGGCAAACATTTTCAAGACAATAGGTATTTCACGATTGCCAGAGATACTGCGTATTTGTCAATATATATTTGCAATAACAGCTCAAAATGCAAACGTAGAAAGAGTTTTTTCTATCATGGGAGCTCAATGGTCGAAAGAAAGAAACCGACTAAACGTGTCTTCAATTCGAGCTCTACTTTTAGTTCAATATAACTTGAAGAGTTTAACTTGTGAGGCATTTTATAAATCAATAATCAAAGAAAAGAATTTACTTAAAAAAGTTTCTTCAAATATTAAATACGACAAAACTAATTAAGTACCTATTTGGATAAATAAGTATTGATTTTACCTGCAAATGTTAGTAACATTATTTTTAAGGATGATTATTGAAGATGATTATTTTTAGTTTGTTTTACTTTGATAAATAAGGATTGATTTTAACTGCAACTGCAATTGTTACCAAAAGAAGATTGTCTTTAGTTCGTTTTACTTCGATAAATAAGTATTGATTTAACTGCAATTGTTACCAAAAGAAGATTATTTTAAGTTTGTTTTAAATTAATACATAAGTATTGATTTTAACTGCAATTGTTACCAAAAGAAGATTATTTTAAGTTTGTTTTAAATTAATACATAAGTATTGATTTTAACTGCAATTGTTACCAAAAGAAGATTATTTTAAGTTTGTTTTAAATTAAGACATAAGTATTGATTTTAACTGCAATTGTTACCAAAAGAAGATTATTTTAAGTTTGTTTTAAATTAATACATAAGTATTGATTTTAACTGCAATTGTTACCAAAAGAAGACTGTTTTTAGTTCGTTTTACTTCAATAAATAAGTATTGATTTTAACTGCAATTGTTACCAAAAGAAGATTATTTTTAGTAGTTTAATAAGAGAGATCTTTAAAAATGTAACCTGTATTTTATTAAAAATCCTGAGATATCACTAGATTTGCTAAATCCGGCCGGAATCCTGAGAAGAGTCGAAAAATCCTGAAATCTCAGGACAAATCCTGAGATATGGTAACCCTACCTTTGCTCAGCAGTGGGCACTTATAGGCTGATGATGATGATGATGATGATACATTATCGAGATCACACATGTTGCTATTATGAATGGTTACTAAACTGAAACTTTTCTTCATTAAATATTTCGCTTTAAAATAAATGCTTATCAGTGGATTAAGGATCAGGATAGAATATGATTAAACGCCTGTATAACGTATGAACGCTAATCGTTTAAGCGCTTACCAAAGCTTGTCATCATCTTGACTTTTCAGTTTCACACTTATAATTAAACAAATGAGTTAAAAAATCAATTAACAGAATTGATATCGAAATCAATTTTTTCTATTGGTATTATATTATAGTTTTAATAGATCCCACGTGACAGTGATAAAACAATTTTTATGCTTTTAATGAAGTAGACCAGTTTTTTAGGGCCTAGGAGGGAAACGAGCTTACGGTTCACCTGATGGTAAGTGATTAGCGGCGCCCATAGACACCTGCAGCACAAGAGAAGTCATATGCGCGTTGCCGCACTTTAAGGAAGGAATACGCTCGTTTCTTGAAGGTTTGAAGATCATATTAGTTCGGGATTACCGCCGCCGGAAGATCATTTAAAAGTTTCGCGTCAATCGCACTATTATTGACTGCCAAGCATCTATATGATGGGGCTTTTTCATCCCCGTTTCCGCGTAGAACGATGACGAAAAGATGCGGCCGGGGTTCAAACCAAACAATTCCTCAGAACACTATTACACTTCTGGATGTATCCTTCATGGTGCGAGCCGTCAATATTGCGTCGAACTAGCTTTAATGCGGTGACTGGTCTCCAACGCTCAATGCTAATGTAAATCTAGGAATAGCTCTGAGCGGTAACTGGCGTGAGCCGTTGTGATAGAAGGGATAGGCGCTTATTGTCACTTTTGATTATGGAAAATTTATTTATTGGACTTAATTTTAAGGTCTATTTTGGTATTGAGCCAAGAATTAAGATTAATAAAACCAGTCGTCTCCAGCCTTTAAGTGCCCACAAATTATTGAATTCCAATGTACTTGAAATGAGCCGGCTCGACCTGATCAATACCCCGGCCTCCCCGAATACCAGCGTGAAACAACGCTTGGGTTGTGTTTCATCTTGTGATTGAGGTAACGGAAAGCTAAATCCACCAATCCCCAAATACCCTATTCTTAAACCCATAAAGTAATAACTCCTTTCGCATAACGAGTGTCCATAAATGGCACCGATTGTATACATTCAGATAATCGGTCTATTCGTTTGCCAACCTTTACCTACCATAAAAATTGAATAGTTTTCATCATAGCAATAGTAAAAAATCCAATTGACTACATAAATAAAATCCAAGTACACAAGTACATAATTTCTGCTTGCGGTAAAGGAACCACTTTTACATTATCTATATAATATATTATGTACATTATTGAAAGAATCTATGAAACACCAGGAACCCATTTTTATAGCAAAGTTTCTAAACGCGCTTTGATATACTGGAACCCCTGTGGCGGTTGATTAAGAACCTCTTAAGCTTACTACAATATTTTCTTATTTAAAACCTCTATACTTATATTTTAACTACAATATTTTGTACCCTTTCTTCACAAAGATGTAGAAGATTTTTTGCATGTACATTTTATATATAATGCGACGTGTTTCTTAGTATTTAAAAATACTTTAGATCGTGATCAGAAAGAATGAAAAGAAAGAAAGAAAACTGTTTTTATTCGGAATGAGACATGAAGGCCAAGAACAATAAAAAAATGCAATAAAAAGTTTGAATTTTGCTGTCCTGTACAACAAAATAAAATAAAAATAAAATTAATCAAAACAATAAACTTAAAACAGACTAACAAAGTTAGAGTAATAGTAGATACCCTTTTTTTTGTCAGGGGTAAATCATCAAATACTTTCTCCCGCCCAGGGTTAGGCGAGAAAGAGTGACTCTTACTGACTAACTCACAACTAACCCCCACGCCCCCGTTCCTTCTCCTGGTCTGGGCCGAGGCCGCGGTGACTCATTGCGCTTAACCTGCAACCAATAGTAGAAACCCTGTGTTGGTGGACATGCCCATGATTCTATTCTTTCCAGGTTCAATAAACTGAATAATATTTTACTCAAGTTAAAGATTCATAAGAGCTAGGTTTTTTTAACAAATAATATTGTAACTATCAGGAGACACACTAAGTCGTAATGAGACATACTAAATTTATTATCAGAATGAAGCTCTACTAGGTTCAAGTCACAATCGGTGCTACCACGGAGCAAGTTGCGACCCATTGCAGATTCTTACAAGAGGTGCTATTACAAAGACTTATGTATGAGCTAAGGCTTTCAGCTTTCTTTTCGCTGTTATTACCAATCCCAAAGAAAACAGTACATGTTTGTACGTAGATGAGAGTTTATTAATTTAAAAGAGTAGGCATTGGTGATAAAATAGAAAGGATACTTTATTTATCGCTCCTACACAGTTAGTCATAAACTCAGTCTTTTGAAAACTGAATATTTCATTTTCCGACTCAAGAACTCGACCAAAAGCCTATTGCTTAGCTATCCAGAATAAATAGGTCGAAATGAACACCAATATCACATCATGAGCCTGTGGGTATCAACTACGGAGCAAAGGCCTCTTCTCACACAGAGAAGGTTTGAGCATTAATCACCACGTTTAATCAAGGCCTTATAGTGATTTCAAACTTACAATGAGAAATTGTAAGTCTAGGTTTCCTCATGATACCACCTAGAGGGCACGGTGGAGCATACGGTGGTGGTGTGCCCTGCTTGGGCTGTGAAGTGATCGGCGGCGGCGAAAGGCAGTGAAAGGAGGGGACGGAGCGCGTGAGGGAACTATCCTCCGCGGGGCGGGAGAAGTCTTTTGAGGACTTTCCCCTGACAAAAAAAAAAAAAAAAAACAAAGTATGTATAAGATGTCTAAATAATCATACAAAAGGAAAGGAACACCAATTTACTATCTAGCTGTTGGTCAACTTTTCACACTTACAATGGTGTAAAAGCTAGCGTCACTAGCGCCACCTAGTCAAAGCAGAATCATTCAAAACATCAACAGCCCGTGACTGACGTCAACTGTCGGACTTTGAACACCCTCTACAAATGCAGGATGTAGATGCCTGGCAAGGGATTGGAGGCCCACTTCAAAAAGTTCTGATGTATCAAAGAGCGCTACAGTTACTACTTTGTTAAATAATTGAGCATTGAAGAGATTGGAGAGCCATGCTTCGGCACGAATAGGCCTGCTCGACTGGAGTGATACCACGAACTTTCAGAAATCCGGTGTAAAGCACTAATTACCCACAAAAGCCGGTAACGTACTTGTAGTAACTCTTTCGATATTACGACTCTGTCCATGGGCGACTTTGTCGATTGCTTACCATCAGGTAATTCGTCGGTATTTGCCGACTTATCTATACTAATATTATAAAGAGGTAAAATTTGTAAGTTTGTATGTTTGTAAGTTTGTATGTAGGGAGTAATCTTTGGACCGCTGATCGGGTTGCCAAAATTATTTCAGTGATAGATAGCTACAATGTTCTCGCTGTATCACGCTACGGTCAAATGGTGCCGAGCAGCGGGTGAAACCGCACGAGAGTACTTAGTGGTATATCAAAAAGATTAAGATTATAGTGGCGGAATAATAAATTAACCCTGGAAGTGAGGGTGAAGTTGTTAGCAGAAAGTAGACTAGTAAAATAGGTAGAAAAACTATTTCAAAATATAGTATTACGTTTTTGACACCAGGAGGAACATAGCATCTTGTAACGATATATTTTTCATGCGATAACTACAAACGACCAGACGGATTGCCTGATGGTAAGCAATCGGCACCACCCGCAACGATATAAAGGTTAAGAGTGCGTTGCCAGCCTTCTGGGGATTAGGGTTTAGGAAACTTAGGAATTGGGGAGGGAAGGGGAGATAGGAAGGATTGGGCCTCCGGTTAGCCTCGCTCACATGGCGAAACGCAACGCTATGGTTGTTTCTTGCCAGTTTTCTATGAGTCTAGGTCTAGGCGATCCATTCGTGTCGAAGCTTGGCTTTCCCACACATAATTGTTTAAAATACGGTTTCGAAGATAACGCTTTCTAGAAAAAAAATACTTGTTTATAAGTTTTATATCAGTCAATACAAACTGAATTCTAATTCGCATTATTACGTTGAGTTGGTTTCACTTTGCGTTAACCACAGTCTAGGATTGCACACTTACGTATTTATGAGTATGCTAAACACGGTATTATTTGAACAATACATTTGTGTGTGCCACCACTAATCTTACAATGTTTTGGTAATGAATATAGATTACCTCCTTAGAGTAAACAACACAGAATTTGGAATTTGCTTGTTTATAAGGAGAATTAGTTTTTTGGGTGAAAGTTTGTTCAATTGTGTTATTTAGTTGTTTATTTTAAGTTGTCTAAGCTCTATTATTATCTAATATTAATTTGCTTTCTATGGTATAATTAGGTTCAGATAGACTAATATTCTTTTAATAGGACAAGTAAGCCAGTGTTTAAAGTTGATAATACCATGGAAACACCAAAACGCAATCATTCCCCAAATCCTTAAGCTCCGAAAGCCGAATTTCCAAATAGGCCATCAAGATAACTTCTCTGGTGTTACTGGTTTCCATGAGCGACGATTGCTTACCATCTTGTTAGCGCCCCATGAAATATAAAAAACGCTTATTCAGGGTCCGAATTTTCAGGGATAAGGATATAATTTTGAATTTTCTTGGATATCACAACCAAATAAATCAGAAGATATAAAAGGAGCAAAAAGCGAAAAAGTTACTACTTCTCTCAGTCAATTCAATGCAGGAGACGTCATAATGGCTTAAACGTTATAGGTACAAAAAGACTGCATAACTAGGAGATATCCAGGTGCAAGGCTCCAAAGAAATTTGACTAAGAACTACGTAGGTATGTGTAAGTTTGTTTCCAGTAATAGGTGAGGCAAAAGCACCTAAACGCACAAAAATTTGTTTTACGGTCCAAAAGGTCCGAAAGAGAAGAACCTATCTATGTTACATAAATTGATGTATAGAATCGAAAAATCTTTTGCCAGTTATTGAATATATACACTTATTAAGATAGGTGGAAAATCATTAGGTTTTAAGACTTAAGTTATTTATAATCACAAAATAATAATATGAAGTGACCAAAATGTTGAAAATTTTCCAACAGCGTCAGTAGCTACATAAAAATACAAAATACGACTTTTTAATTCCACAATTCACATAAAATACGGGTCGAGTACCTACCTACTGACAAAAATTTTTAATATTGACAAAACGTCTTTTATATTGCTCCAATTTGGAAAAGTAATTTTTCCTTTTTGAGGGGAGATCTCCTTTTGTAGCCTACCCATTGTAATATTGGTCTTCATTCCACCTTACATTGAATAAGTGTTGGTATTATGAGACAAATTCTTCCTGTTTACTGTGAAAATTCATTTCTTATTTTTGTATTATAAGGGTTCACATTTATGAGTTTATTGTTATAAAATGATAATTGATATGCATCTTCTAATTGTTTTTTATGCCATGACAGATAAACCGTTTTAAATTGTAAAACACGAAAATGATTAACAACCGTGAGGTTTGAACGCTCTTTTCTTTCTTAATTTAGGAGACATCCTGTCGTGATGGTCATCGCCGTGCTTTACTTTCTTATATCTAGGTATCATAAATAAGTCAATAACAATCATTATCGTCATATTAGCCATATGATGTCTACCACCGAAGAAAGGTCTTCTTCAGTGATATCCGTTGGAAGCGACCTGCATTCAACGTCTTTCTACGACCCTAATCAGACCAATCATCCACTAACTTGCGAATGGGTGCAGGGCTCCACTTAAGAACCTTTCGGTCCGATCGGCCTTGGTTTCTACGAGCTATGTAAATACACACAGAAAAGATAAGCGTGAAAAACAATACTCTTCCTATAGCCGTGAAAAACAGCCACAAAAAGCAAAAGAACAATTAACTTCAATAAAAACTCCGATAGCAAAAAATTCAAAATGTTTTTAAAGCCCACAAACCATTACGGCGAATGTTTAACCATGTACCGAACAATGTAATATCTATTTGAGAACACAGGTGTACATTGTGACCCATCCGCAAGGAATAATCCCTTTTTACGACCCCATAGCGATGTATAGGGTTATCCAACTTTAAACTGTAAACCAAAATGGCTTAAGGGCATTGCAAACTATTTTCCCATCGATATATTTAAGGGGTTCACTTACGTGTTGTGTAAAGCACAGATACATATGTAGTTCAGCAAGGTCCATGTAAGAGGGGTGAACCTTTTAGAGATATAATGAACCTATATTATATTAGTGTAGAAAAAACTGTTCACGCTCCAGCCTCCATAGTAGGCGTCCGCGTACGGCGAGAAGGGGTAGCTCGCCGCCCAAGCAGAACCAACCCCAAACGTACGGTGCGTAGCTTTTCGCACGCACTGCATAGAGCTAATTAACCATCAAAAAATTAGGCTCTGATGTTCAATCGGGGTTGTGGATCTAGCTCAATAAGGTACCGCGGCAGCAGCGGAAGTAACGGGGAGGTTTTTAGTCAGTGACACTACCTGGTCTACATATACTGGTCGCCGTGATCAAAATCGATCGGGATACTAATTAAAGCAATATACACGATTAAAGATTTTCTAAATACATTAAAGTACGTTGTAGCCTATAAAATGACCCAATATAATGAATATGAATGAAATAATAATGTTCTTCTTTTAAAAATCGCCATATCAACATTTCTTAGCAGTTTCCCCAACAATTATGACCACATTTTTTTACTCTCCCAACACCGCGAAAAACATTTTTGCAAATAAATATTCAAACTCAAACCTACAATGAATTTTTAGTTTTAAGCATCCCTTGAAATTAATCCTTGTTTACAGCAAAATAGTGACAGAATTTAAACCGTAAAAATATGAAATTATTTAACAAACAAATTATAAAGTAATTTATTACTTTTTAAACACGTCACATAATGTCACACGGCCGTGTTATCCCTTCAAAAATATTGAAAAATTTAACAAAAAATAATTGTCATTTTATTATCTTTTAATTATTGTAATTAGAGTGTACAAAAGGGTCCTTATCTTTCATATTAAAAATAAATGGGTTGTGCTAAATATGTAATTTAGATATTCAGGTTGGGTTTCAGTGGGTACTGAGAGACAGCGTATTAGACAAAGGCAGGGAAATGGCCCCAACAACAAATGAAGTAACAGCCACCGACCATCACGAAACTAATAATAGAGAAGTAGAGGTTATCTTACAAAATAATTATATGCCATAGAACCCATTAATAATAATCCTTATTTTCTAGTCACACAAGCGAATACTAAGTGTAGGAGAGCCATGCTTCGGCATGAATGATACCACGGCTTCACAGTACACTAACGTGAAACCACCACAGCGTTGTATTTTGCCGTGTAAGTGAGGTTAGCGGTGGCCCAATCCTTTCTCTCCCCCAAACCCTCCCCAGTCCATAAATCTCCAAAACCCTAATCACCAAAAGGTCGGCAACGTACTCACAACTCCCTTTTGTCCATGGCCGGCGTTAATTTCTTACCGTCAGGTAATCCGTCAGCTCGTTTTCCGCCCTATCACATAACACATGACAAGAGTAATATCAGTCAAAAATAGAACATAATATTTAAAAAAAATCGCTCAGTCTATCTCTAAGTTCACAACCTTACTTCAACGCCACTTTCCGTTTAATTTATTCAAAACAAAGAGTTTGATATCACACCGCTGTTAAGATAGACACTATATATCATTTTAAAATGTTTATTGAAATTAAAATCTTATTCAATGACCGTTAGTGTTTGTTTTCGCTTAGCTAGAATTGTGCAGTGTTTAGGCAATTAAATACAGTTGTATTCAGTTTGTGGAAAATAAAATGGTTGATCTTTAAAGTTCTTTATGGGCGCGTGAGTCAAGGTAATTTAATTAATTGTTTTTTATTTTACATAGAGACAAAAGCGCTCATTATCCTAATCCTGATCGATCAATGTTTTACTTAACTTGCATTGTATTTTTGTATTTTTTTTACCAAATGGGATCTTCTTCTTGGTGATCTTGCAACCGCCTTTTGAAGCAGATGGGATCGAATGGTTACTGAAAATTTGTATACACATTTTCAACATTGAATTTCTATGCGCTTACGCTTTTAGAATGGAAAGGATCTGGCATCATTGTAAAAAGCGGGTACTTCAGTCATCATTGGTTTACCGAAGACAGTGGTCATGGCGAAATCGCTGAAGAATCGAGGCACGATGTTTGATGACCTCTGTAGAGTTTTCCAACAGGTGGGTCTTCGAATAAACATGGACAAGAGAAATGCACTGATAAAAGTTGGGATACCTACCTAACCTCAAAATTGTTGACGAATATGTATAGATACTTTTAGAATAGTTTGTCCAGTTGGGTAGCCTTAAATGCGAGAAACTCAGAGTTTCTTTTTTGTGAAGAGAAACTCATCATATGACTTCTTGCGCCTAGGGTCAGGCTAGGCTAGGCAGGAACTAAAAACACCCCGTTCGTTCTCCTGCTCTGGGCCGTTGCGCGGTGGCGCATTGCGCTTACCCCGCAACCCCGGCTGAACATCAACCCTATAGGGTCTGTGGTAGTCTATTGGCTCTTTGAGGCGCGCTCGGAACATTACGCGCCGTCCGCTCGGATCTGGTTCTGGTCGGACGGCGAGCCATTCTTACTCGTCACCCACGGATAACCATGACAATTTCAATTGTCTGTCTGATATCTTGCCCCCAAAAGTAACATCAAAAAAACTGTACATTCCCCCTACGTTCAATTCGAAACATCCTTATCAAAGAAACACAAAATAATAACTCTATCGAACCTAACCACGAGAGGGAAGACTTATAATATTTTTAATTTCAGAAAACCTCTTAATTGCTGTGTCAGTGGACGGCGGAGTTTGCGTAAACATTGTAAATGTTCCCCTAGAGTTGACGGGGCCCGCTTTATTTAATTAAGTGGCCACCACAACGGTTATATTTCATTGGCTAACCAGCCTTTTTATTTTAGATAACAAAGATTAGAAATTATATTTTTTTGGAGAGTCAAGTGTCGAGAAAGAATTTGGGATTTGAGTAATTTTATAGAACATCTCTTTGTGTAATCTACAAATTATTGTTTCGGGTCTGGGTGCAATGTGTATGCTTAGTTCTAGCTAAGTATGTTTCTAAATACGCTTTTTATTTTTCAATGTTTGACCAAAAGAGTAAAATGAATCAGATTTAATACACGTAGTACCAATTGCTTTTTTTTTCATGGGCTATAATACCCTTACTAGGATTCTCTTCCACGCTACAGGTTCGTTTACAAACATTCAAACTCAAAGACACACATCATAGCCAGTACTGGAACAACAATTTGTAAATCACAGGAAGAGTTTCACGACGCCTTTCTCAATAGTCTGTTGGCAGTATTCGTTTTGGCTATATACTCGTATGTACTGCTGATGTTTACAGTTTATAACATTGATACACAACAATATATTGAGTGAGTTAAATAAAGATTTTTAATTATTGAAAATAAACGGGGAACACTCTATGGAATTTTTACACTTTTTGTAATAAAGGTTATACGTATAAATAAAATAATAAAAGTTTTAATAAAAAAAATATTTTATAAATATCGTGAGACATACTAAATTAACTAAAATTCGCGGGTTACTCACGTGTACATGTTGAGAAAAGCTCTACTAGTTTCGAACCACAGAGGGGTTCTTCCTCATGAGCAGCGTGCGCGGACGCGGCGACGTCGCGCAGCCTACCAGTAGCCAGCCCAGCAGTACCAGTAGAGTAGAGCTTTTCTCAACATGTACACGTGAGTAACCCGCGAATTTTAGTTAATATTTTATAAAGTTACAAACATCTTACTAATATTATAAATGCGAATGTTACGATGTCTGAATGCTTGTTACTCAATCACGCCAAAATGGCTGAACGGATCTAGATGAAATTTGGCACAGACACTCTGGAATAGAACATAGTTTACTTTGTATCAACATACGTTCCGAGCGAAGCCGTGGGTGGAACCTAGTTATTACGTAAACGATAATTACCTTACTACGTTCATTCGAGTTCCCTGTCAACATTAGAAAACTTGACGCATTCTCATACTTGGGAAGACTGAACAAAACACATTAGCTAATTAAAAGTAAATAGGTTGAAGTCAAACAAGTACTCATACTGGCTTTAGTTACATAAAAGAGACATGAAATTTATTTACTGCCGAGAAATCGTTCAATTTAGCCTGTTTTTTTGTGTAGATGGCGCTGTTGTATTTTTATGTCACTATCAATGTTTTACGAGTATTACACATAACTCGTAGTTATCAAAAACTTGTAACTTACTGGTGAAAGTGCGAGTAATATTTTGTGAGTTTTTGTTTCAAGGCGTAGGTATTGTAAATTCATTTGAAGGTGAGTTAATAACAAATTGACCAATTTCTTACAGAGCCCTTATTTTTCACACTCGTTATATCAAAGAAGTTGCTACAAGTGCGTTGCCGGCCTCTTTGGGTTATTAGGAATTTAAGGATAGAGGATCTGAGGATTGAGAATGGGAAAAGGATAGGATTGGGCCTCCGGTAACCTCCCTCACACGACGTAACAAAACGTAGGGGTTGCTTGAGGCCGGTTTTTTGTGATTCCGTGGTATCACTCCAGTTGAGCCAGCCCATGCGTGCCGAAGCTTGGCTCTTCTATACTTAAAAATGGCAGAATTATATCAGTAAATAAACAAAAATTTGAAAACCAGTCACAAAATTGGACCTCACCGCAGCCTTTCAACACTATAAAACATTGAATTAATCTCGCCATGGTACACCAAAAAATTTTAATTAAATTTTCCTCTGTAATAAATTATAGATTGAGTGGCCATAATTCGCTCAAAGTATGTAATCCAGCCCGGCTTTATGAATATGCTAATACTATAATTATGAACGAAATTTGTTTTCCATTGGTGAAACTTAATTATACAATTTCGTGGACTTTCCTTAGTAACGTGAGGGTCAAGATTTTGTGTTGTCTTTTCATTTTGATATTTTTTAACAAGAAATTAGGTTGGTGGTTGTGATGTTAAAATTTTCTCCTAAGTATGTTATTATTGGAAGGATGTGACCACGGACCGAAATTCGTCATCATCGGCTATAAACTGTTTCAATATATTTGTTCGCTTGAGGTTTTGTTTTTCTGATTGTTGAGCTTAAATATTAGTTTTAAACTGTTCGCATACATGAAACCATGAACTCATTGTTCTTTTCCGAAGATATCTATACTTAAGAACGAGCAAACAATTAAATACTGACTGTTGGTCAGTATTTAATTGTTTGCTCGTCTGAAAACTGAAAGTCCTTGAAAGAAAAAATAATCTATGGTCTAATAATTGAAATAAATAATTTGGATTTATCTTTGCTCGGATCCACAACAAGGGGTCGACGCCCAATTGGGATTGCGGGAAAATTTGTCTCCAATGCACTATTGAAACGGGATGGTTTTTAGCTAGTGGAAGTATAATTCGCCTCATCTAGGGTGGAAGAAGAAGAATATGTGACCAAAGTGTGGGAGAGTCATGCTTCCATGGCGAGGATATCAAACTTATAATTATAAATTATAATTAACGTAACTTATAGTTATAAGTTATAATTATTAATTATAAATTATAAGTCCTGGTTTCCTCACGATGTTTACCTTCACCATATATCAGTGGTGTCTAAATAATCATAGAAAGTACATATAACTCGGAAAAAGCCACATTGGTACTTACCAGGTTTCGAACACCCTCATGGCCACCACAGCCTTTGTAGTCCTATCACACAAAAATAGTAAACTATAAGGCCCTGTTATTCATGATTATAATAATATGTTCATCAATTTCCTACACGGCATAAAACCGATCAGCAACAGCAACTTCAAACTTAAGTTTACTAAGAAATTTTCTCACCAACTATATTTTCAAACAAAAGTCTGCGTTATCGGGAAAATTTCTTGTACTAAGCTCATCACATACAGTTTTTCCGTCACTATAATCTTGCTTACATTTTCTCTACGCTTGTAAGTTTCATCTTCATAACATTGTAAGACATTTTGCCAAGGTAACTGATGTAAAGTTTCTAGAATATCCTGTTTAAGTTAGTTGTAATTATTTTAAGTACGTATATTCCTTGAGTGAAAAGTAACTTTAAATTTCGGATTTCCAATTTAGTGTTAGATGTTGAAGGTTATTTTTGTCGCCAATTTAACAAAATTTACGATGTTTGTACTCAACCAACAGTTAATAAGGTCTTTTTTGACGGGACGGAGGAAATCTTTAATTAAGTACTCTAGCCCTAAGTGTGCCTAGAAGGAGTGTCAAACTCTTGCTGACTTCTCGTTAAAATGCTCCAGGCCGGTGCTGCGGTTCATTATTGCTCTTGCTCTCGCAACCTTGGCTGGATAAATAATCAAATCAACAAATGGTTGAGTTTAGGAGGATTGTATTACATGTTAGATGTATTTTTAATGATTGAGGTCCTTTTTATATATAATCAAAGAATAAAATACCAAACCATTTTAATCATCTCTCAGCCTACATTTGTTTTAACATAGGTTAACACATATGTAGGCTGCTTTTTCTATCCAGGATATCACCTATCTACATACCATATTTCGACCAAATCTGTCCAGCTGTTTGCGTGATAGAATAACAAACATGCGTCGGTACACTCTCGCAAACTTTCACATCGACAATATTAATAGGATATATAGTACGATTAATTTGAAGAAGGATAAGTAGGTTAGGATCATATTACGATTGTGGCAATTCCAGTTTGTGTATTTTATATCCTTGTCTAAGACCGACGAAATACTTTGTGTAAAAAAATCTAATAAAGTAACGTTCTGCACAGAACGTGAGGTTGTTTATTTAACAAAATAAAGTTTTTACTAACCTTCAAATTAAAATATTCAGTCCGGTGTCGGTTTACGTGGCTCGAAACATTCATTTTGCACCGTTTTACTACTTCTTTATGGTTCACTTTGGCTTTCCCACCTTTATGGCACACAAATAAACGAAATTCATAGTTCATATTGTTTAAATATATTATTCTGTAATTGTTTTGTTATTGCAGGTTTTATTTTATATATAAAATAAAAAAAAAATTACGTACACCTAACTAAATTAAAAGAAATTTGTCTGTCTTTCTTAGAATATTTTTAACTGGAAAGTTTGTACGTAAAAAAATACTGAACGGATCTGTATGAAAGTTGGCACAGAGGTAGATTTTAGTCTGTTATAGCACTAAGGCTGTATATGCATATATATCATAAGTTTAAGTAAGCTGTAGTTGTGCCACTATACTTTTTACACTGATAATGCTGGCAATGCTGATAAATATGTTTTTATTTGATAAGATTATCTGATGGTAACCAATTAGCATTAACTATGGATACACGCAACAAAGGAAGAGTTACGAGTGCGTTGCTGACCTTTTGGGGATGACGATTTGGATGTTTAGGGATTGGGCCTCCGGTAACCACACTGAAACGGTAAAACACAAAACTGTGGTTGTTTCATGCCAGTTTTCTGCGTGGCCGTATTATCACTCCACATAACTCCACGTCATTATGTGTAGATGTCAATGAACTTACACATCACTCGGCTTTAATTAAAAAACTAGTAAGTGCCTGAGGGTTTAAGCTCTTTTTCAGACTAATTTAGGTAAAGAAAGCTGTCAGGCGCAATTAATTAGTTTTCCACAAATTTAAAATAATGATTAGGTGATTTTTGACTAAGATTTCAATTTCATTTCCAAAATCTTTCGGACAAAATTATTAGTATTTTTTTATTATTCTACTAAATAAAATAATTCAGCTGGTTTTTTAAAACTAGTATTTGATTATCTTCCCGGAATCAATCAATGGGATACAATCAATTGTCTTTTGCAAATTTAACCAAACTTCGGCACGAATAGACCGGCTGGACGGGACTGCCACCACGACCTTACAGGATACCGGCGTGAAACAACTACAATATTGTATTTCGCCGTGTGAGAGAGGTTACCAGAGGCCTAATTCTTACCCTATCCCAACCCACCTCAATCCTTGAATCTCCAAAATCCCTTACACTCATAATGCTGGCAACGTGCTTGCAATTCCTCTGGTCTTTTGGCGGTGCTGATTGCTTCCCATCAGAAAATCCACCAGGTAGTCACATAAAAAACATAAATTAAACTCTAAATAAAACTCTTTAATAAAATCCGCAAATACAAGAACAAAAACCTGCACACACGAACAAAAATTCCACACTCCACTAAGGTTTCAAATGAAATGACTTCAAACGAAATTTTTAAACAAAGGTCACATATTCGTCATCTAAACTGCGGTTCAGCTAAAGGATCAGTCTGAATACATTGGACGGAATCCGACCATTACTGAAGCAAGTACTGATTAATTATGTACTTACACATGTCAGAGAATTTGGACTTAAGCTTACACTTGCATTACACCTCTTGGTTTAGCAACGATGTTTGGGTACTAAGGTTTCCACGTAAATGTAGCTTGTATGGTAATTAGAGAAGGTAGGGTCGTCATTAATAATTAATTGTTTTTAGCTTTCGTTTTTTTAGGTAATAACAGTATATAACGTTGGAAATGAACACAATATACTAAATATTCTTTCATAAAAAATGTAGGCTTTAGTGAACTGGTCCTTCTGCTGAAGCCACAATTCTTTATCAAATATTTTAATCCTTTTAAGATATAGCTATTGGATCTATGAAAATATAAAAAATATGAAATTTGTGAAAAAGTAATTAAACTAGTAATTATTCTCAGTTTAAACCAAACTCTGTACCAAAGGACCATTTTCACACCAAAAAGGACCAAGTCTAAAAATCGCTGGGTTTCTAAAACAATCAATTCCCCTTATCATCTCTCATTAAGTATAATTTTTGGAGCAACAAAGGACGGTTTAACGCTAAATCATGACGCAGTTAATTAGTCTCTAACAGACCGACTGATCATAATCAAACCTCAGGAGATATCCATCCGTTTGGTCCGCTGAAATGTCAATTAATCATAGTTGTAAATAGGTTATAATACCTTGTGACCGAGTGATGGTTCCGTAACAGTGTTCCGTCAACACGGAAATTGAATTTACTAGATGTGGTTGTGTTTCTTTCAATTTCAGTTTGTCCTTTGGTTACATTGTACTTTATTTAATTATCGTGCTTAATTAGCCAGGAAGTTAAGGGCGCTCGCTTTTTGTTCTTGTGCCAGTTCGAAACCTAGCACGCGCCAATGTGACTTTTACCAAGTTATGTGTACTTTCTATGATTGTTTAGACACCATTGACATAGGGTGAGGGGAAACATCGTGAGAAAACCTGCACTTATAATTTCTTATTATAAGTTTGCAATCGCCAATCGGCCTTGAGCTAGCAGCGTGAGAAGAGGTCTTTGCTCAGCAGTGGGCACTTATAGCCTGATGATATGGTGTATGTACTTTAGGTAACATTGACACTTGTTTTTACTTTTTTCAGTTACAATATGTGATGTTCTTTATATTTTGATATAGAATGACGAAAACTTTTATGCTTAGTTCAGTCTTGAATAATAATTGAAATCGATTTTCGGTGTCAATTCTATTAGTACCATTACACTATTAGTACCTAGCCTTCCCAGTAGGTACTAATAGTGTAGTAGTAGTTTTTATTCGCATATTATTTCTATGTTTTTATTCACAAAAATCATTATTCTCAAGATACTATTAAACTTTTTTCACAAGTAATAAAGTGGACAAGATAATCGCATCTCTGTATTCAATTTCATCCATTTAAAATCAAGCAGATCGAAGGACCAGTCTTCTCATCCGCTTCCAGAATCTAAGCATCATCGTAATACACATAATTCCAAATCTAACATGCACTAATGAGATGGTTAACCGAGCATTAATTGGTGCTGCCTGGCCGTTAGGATTGTCATGATAAATTACACCAACTAATGAATTTGTTCGCACACCGTCTGCCAGTGATGGAACATTTTATTGAGTGATGAACTTCGGATAATACGAGCTTGCGTGGCAAAAAATAGAATGTCTTATGTTTTTTTTTGCTGTTTTCGTGTAACCAAGTCTAGTAATCTAGGGAATGCTTTATCAGAATAGGTAGTAATAGAATCTGTACAGATTATTAAGCCTTTTTTATAATATTAAGTTTTCCACATTTTGTGTGTTATCATACAATTTTCGTTAAATATTATTATTTGAGTTAATATTTATAAAATTGTGTTTAATATTACAACTTACCTAAAGTAGCCGGGGTTGCGGGTTAAGCGCATTGAGGCACCGCGCTATCAGAGTACGAGCGTTTTTTTTATTTTTATTGTACAGGTCTGCTATCGAGCACACGTATTACCTGATGGTAAGCAATCAGCACCGCCCATGGACATCCGCAACACTAAAGGAGTTACAAGTGCGTTGTCGGCCTTTTAGGGTTAAGGGATTTGGATATTTAAGGATTAGGAAGGGATGGGAGACGGGGAGGGGTTGGGCCTTTAACCTTATACACATGATGAATCACGACGCTGTGCTTCACCGTTACGTTTATCGACGGCTCCACTGAATCAGACCACCAACAGGTTGGGGTATTAGACCTGCCCCATCAAACTTAGGTACATAACATAAACCTATGATTTTTTACCAAACAATCGAACTAAGTTCTCTTAAACAGATACAAATAAATAATTGAATCATTTGGTAATTTTTAATGATACCAAAAAATATGATTTTTCAACACCTCCTATGATAACAGTGGCGTTGTAACGAATTTTCTAATTAGGCATGTTCCAGCAAAAAATATCCTTAATTCATCAAACCCCAAGCGAACGCCAGCGTTCGTACACACAAATTGTCTTTCTATTGTGTCTCAAATTAAAACGATTGGAAGGTTAAAACAAACCTCCTTAGATACAAGTTCATTGTTTATGCTTCAATAGTAGCTCCTACACTTTTTTAGTTTTACGACAGAACAATCAATCAATCCGTTCACCATTTATTGAAAGCAAGGAAGTGTTGATAGCTATCTTGTGAATAAATTCGTATTTTTATTTCGTGACTGGAATGCGTCATAGCCAGCTACACTGTTTAATGGATTCCAGTTTTATGTTTCATTTTTAACAACCGATGAGAACGGCATGTCTTTGAAGATTGTATTACATTGTCGCTTACTGATGTAAATATGTAA
Source organism: Spodoptera exigua (assembly GCA_902829305.4). Lineage (NCBI taxonomy): Eukaryota > Metazoa > Arthropoda > Insecta > Lepidoptera > Noctuidae > Spodoptera > Spodoptera exigua. The sequence continues at coordinate 4,826,564 of LR824625.2, read as the reverse complement.
GTACTGGTCTTTCTTTGAGAATGAATTAAGGGTAAAGGATACTCATAAGTTTTTGGTTTTTTTTGTAAGGTGAGAACTTATATACTGACTTACCGTGGCCGGAGATCATCTCTCGTCTCTCCCATCATCATCAGCTGAAAAGTGAAAAAAAAATTCCTCTCAAACAAAAAAGGTTTGAGCGTTAATCACAACACTTGCTCAAAGCAGACTTGAAAAAGTCACATTGGTAGTAGTCAGGTTTCGGACCCGCATTCTCATGCATGAAAAGTGGGCATTAACTCTGAGCCACCACGACATTCACCAGACTCTTACTGAGTAGAAACCCCCGTTCCTTCTCCTGCTTCAAGCCGAGACCGCGGTACCATATTGCGCTTACCCTGCAACTCTGGCTGAATACCAGCCTTGTCGGGTCCCGTCTGTCGTGGTCTATTGGCTCTTAGAACCTTGCCTATTCTTTGTTATGATTCGTCATCAGCATATTATTTTTTCTTTCTTATATTTAGTTGTTCAATTCACCACTAGTGACCACTCGCGATCAATACCTGGACTATGCGGATTATAAGTCTTCCGTTACTCCTCTAAATATGACGAGAAAAAGATGTCATTTCTGGAGGAGTATAATAAAATAAGTATGCCAATAAGGAAATCTTTATTCTACGCAAAATCAGTTATATAATTTAACAATAAACGACCTATTAACACAATTTACAGAACAAAATACCAAAATAACGATTCAAACAAGAAGCCAAAGCCCTACTTTACAACACCTTGGAACACCGAACAACAAAACAAAAATATTACCCAAAGTCTCAAAAACAATTGTTTTCATACCGCCCCAAACAATTCTTTGTCCCGCGGTATATTGTCCTGTCTCTAAGATTTTTAATTAAAATAGTTATCAACTTCTAAGGAGGTGCTTAACTTTTTGCTTGAATAGGATTCGAAACTTTTACGCCGCGGCATCGTAAACAGTGTGGATATTAATTGTTATCTCATGTTTTTGCCAAGCACGTTTCAAATTTAAGTATAATGCTTTATTAATTTTCTTTAGAACCTTACTTGAGGGAATGTAGGATTTATGGGATGGTTCTTTTTGATAGTTTTTAAATCTTTGTTTTGGGAACTTTTATTTTTGTTTATCTATCTTTGTCTATGTCTGACCTCGTCTTGCATAAAGTCAAAATGAAATCATTATTTCAAATAGACTACTATAAGTACTATTGAACGTTAAACAAAATAATTAAATATTTTTTACTTTTGTCAAGCGCACTTTGGTACAGCAGCCTCGCTATGGAGTAGAAGAAGGAATGAAGTGGTTCTTCGTCAGTAAGAATCTGACAATCGGATCTCGCCTCACCTTGAACGAAAAAAGAAGAAGATTCATGATTTTCTCCTCACAAATAATAAAAAGTATAAAAACCAAAACCCAACTACGACAAAAAAGTATAAAACAAGATTTTCAGAATACTGAAAGGCGTAGTCACACGTTGTCAAATGTAGTAGTAGTACGGTAGTGTGTAGTACGGTAGTAGTATATGTAACGTGTAACGGCATATTTATCTAAACTTTATTTTTTTACTCTGAATGTTTTGTCTGCTAGAGGACGCCACATAAGATTTTGTGATACCTCATATAGCTTATAACCAGTGGACAATTAAGACCTTTCATTTGTCGAATTCTGAAAAGCAGTTTAGAAGTTACGAGGGAACAAATGAACATACATACATACATACACACACAAAGTGGCAGGGTCAATACCCAAACTCACAAAATTAAATAACACCAAAACCTTCGAATCTAAATCTGACGATCTTCAAAAAGTAATCTAAAAAAAAATACCTAATACATTTTCTGCTTCCGATAAAGCGGCTCTTGAATCGAAGAGAACAAATACTTTCACGCAGGTTTGAGCTTTCCGAAATAACAGTGGAATTGAATGGATTCCGACCTAGTACTTAGAACGATAACTAAGAGCGAAAGGTTTTAACGTTGGGACTCGCTGTAGGAGAAAGTAAACATTATGTTTGTAGGTATACTTGTACAAAGGTGAATGAACTGAGCATTTACTTGTGACCTCTTTATGTGGGCTTTACGCCTGGTCATTCGAATGTCTGTGATAATCTACGGCTTGGCAAAAGCGTTAAGGGTCTCATATATTCTATTCTTTATGCTCAGAATTTTTCTTTATAAGATGGGATGGGAAACTAGTCGGTGAATCAGCTGGTGGTAAACAATCGACGCTGATCAAAGACAGCTGCGATAACAGAAGAGTTACGATTTGATTGGGGTTTGGGGATAGGGAAAGGGGAGAATTTTTCTTTTTTTTTTATGGTCGGCAAAGGTCGGCAAGCGATGGATTACCTGATGGTAAGCAATCAGCGCCGCTTTTGCAGCGCCCAAAGGAGTGACGAGTGCGTGCCTGCCTTTTAGGGATAAAGGTTTCGGATATTTAAGGAATGGGAAGGGAGGAAAGGGGTGGGAAAGGGATTGGGCCTCTGGTAACCTCACTCACACGGCAAAACACAACGTTGTGATCGTTTCACGCTAGTTATCTGTGAGGCCGAAGTATCAATCCGTTCGAGCCGAGTGGTGCGTAGGCGGTAATGGTGCCGTTAGACCACCACAGAAGGGGCCCAATAGTGCGGATCTTCAACTGAGATTGCTTGTGCAAGCGCAATAATGTATCGTGGCCCCGGCACGGAGCAGGAGATGAAACGGGGTAGTTTTAAGTCAAAAAGGATCTGACACACCCTCTCGCCTACCTAGGGTGGGAGAAGGAACTGGGTGATTATTACTGCAAAAAAGAAGTCGTTTTTGACGACATTTAATATGACTTTAATATCAACATAAATTTATGAAGCTTACTGACCAAAATCCTTTTGAATGAAGAAACTAGTTTGGAAATCTCATCCCGTGAGGTCATGAGCTTTGAGCTCATATATTGGTTGGAAGTCAAAGTAATTATGTTTATGAATAAAATGGTCACCTTTGATATGAAACATAAAACCTAATGAGCTAACCTCATTATGTTTTATTGCTTTGGCTCTAAGCGATTTTTTACTTAAATTAAATTATAGGTATAGTTTGCACATATATTAGCAAATACGAAAATGAAGCAAAATTACAAAATACGAATTTTTGTAACTGACCTTACCAAAGGTTAGTAAAGATCTCGCTTCATTAAAAAAAATATTTATTATAACAATAGCTAAAGTCTGTTATTTTCTTACCTGCATACCAACATACCAAATAACTATATAGATTAAAATTATGAATAAGATCAAATGAAAAAACAATCTAGTGTGTCAGACTCTTACTGACTAACACTATCCTATTCCTTCTCCTGCTCCGGGCCGGAGCCACAGCATACTCTTGCATCAGCAACTCCGGCTTCCGATAATATCCTCAATAGTGACTGTAATGATCTAAATATTTTTATTCTAAAAGGAAAACTTTTGAGGATTCATCAGATTTTTTTTGCACATATTTAATGCTGTTAATCACCTTAATATTTATTTTTATTACATTCAATGCAGTAATTGACTACAGATTGCACAGCAGTCAATCAACAACCCCCTTGAATTTAATAACATCAACAACAAAATTTCATAATTGGAACCATTCAAAAGTTAGCCTACCATCGTTAAAACAACGACAAATAATTATGAGTTTACTAAATATATTAATTAATTAAGAACAAAGAGCGTGGGCGGAGGGCCATAACTAACGAATTAATGAACAGAATTCATAATTACTGTTATTTTAATCAATTAACCGTATTAAAATGTAGATAACAATGTTTTCAATCACTGAAAGATTTCATTAAAAGTAAGGATTTACGAACGTGTATTTAGGATTTTATAATAGGATGCACGACGTCGCTGTAGCACGTACGATTTTCATGATTAAGAGTCCTACTGTAACTTGAAACTAGTAGAGCTACTCTGAGTTAAAAAACGTGAGTTAGACGTGTTTTTCAATAAATTTTGTATGTCTCATATTAGTTATTTATACAAAAACTGAAGGATTATACACCATTTTAACATTAAGAGCCTGCTTTCCAATGTCTAAAAAGCCGTTATATAAAAATATCAGATAAATTTAAATATAAAACGTTATTTGTATGTACTATGTGACACACACGTATGGGAAAGCCATACTTGAGCAAATGTGATACCACGGCCTCACATAAAACTGACTTGAAACAACCACAGCGTTGTGTTCCGCCGTGTGAGTGAGGTTACCTGAGACCTAATCTTATACTCTCCCTTCATTCTTACCCAAGTCTTGAATCCCCAAAACTCCTTATCCTCATATGCCGGCAACGCACTTACAACTCCGGGGTTGCGGGTGTCTTACCCAGGGTAAGGAGAGTAATTTTGGGCAAAATCTAATTTTTTAATAACATTTTTAATAAGTAAGTGTGGGATAGCCAAGCTTCGGCGCAAATATCGCGATCAGAGTGTTACTACTACTACTATGGCCTCACAGAAAACCGGCGTGAGACCACCACGGCGTTGTGTTTCGCCGTATAAGTGAGGTTACCGGAAGCCCAATCCCTCCCCCTCCCCCCATCCCTTCCCAATCCTTAAATATCCTAAACCTTTATCTCAAAAACGCCGGCAGCGCACTCGACAACAACTCTTTTGATGTTGCGGCTGTCTATGGGCTCGCTAGTTGCTTACCATCAGGTAACCCGAATGCTTGTTTGCCGATCTATACCATTTAAAAAAACTAAATCTAAATACGACTACACTAATCACCACTAACTCCCAAGTACCAAAACACAAACTTAAGCAAAGATCTTAGTTAGATGTCGTCGCACTAAACCACGAGGGTATAAGTATTAATTTGATCAAGTATTTAGTCTGAACCGCTTGGGTTTAGCCACAAGGCGGGGCCCGCAAGCAGATATTCAACATAAACCAAGGTCATTGTTGTATATGAAATTCTTTGGAAATTAAATTCGATGCTGGCGTTACGGACGGTTAAGAAGAAATATTATAATATGAACAGCAAAAGAGAAAATTTCCAAAATTCGGTTGTTGTGCGACTTGTCGCGGGGCAACTCTTTTGTGATTTACAAATTGTATTAAGTACCTGGCCTGAGTGAGTGTAATGTGTTTGTGATATTCAATTGTGACTTCACGGTTGGCGCAATGCAACGTGTTGCGGGTTCGATTTCCGCACGGAACAACTCTTTGTTGTCCCGGGTCTGGGTGTGATGTGTATGTGGATTTGTATGTTTGTAAACGCACCCATACATACATACGAGAAAATCCTAGTGTGGGGCAACGTTTTGTGATGAATAAATAAATAAATAAATGTTTGTAATTGCACTCCTGACGCAGAAAAAACACCACTGAGAGCATTTATATTTTAGTTACAAATTACAGTCCAGGTTTTCTTGAGAAGTTTACTTTTAGCGAATATCGGTGATGTCTAAATAATCTCAGATAGAACATAATTACTAGGTACCCTGAAAACGTTACTTTGGTTTGTTTTGATTCGTAATTACAAGGTCGGAAATCTACACCCATACAATAATAGAGCCCTTATCACCACCTTCATACTAGCAACTCCATAATTTTATGTGGCAGATATTTCATTCTACATTATTTATCTACACAGTAACTATGAACGCGTGTGAAACATTTCCTAAGGCCAGTAGGCAAACTTGCATCCTTTTTCCGAACAAAGCTAACTAACAATAAATATTTTTCCTCAATTACACCAACATTTTGTCCAACCTCCAATACCCAATATTTGTCCAAACAGCATTCTTCAATAAGCTGATTAGACCAATATAAGCAATGCGAATCGACCCTTCCAGTTCGAAAGGAGAAAACGGTCCTATTTGACCGTTGGGCAATTTTTCGCACTATTTCACCTGTCCGAAGCAACACGCGGCCTTTTTTACCCCTTGGTGTTTAAGGGGTTACACTGGATGTGACAGTTTGTATTGTAAGAATTTTATTTTTAGAAAAATTGTGGCTGACATTATTTTACAGTGTATTTTAAGACGTAGAAACGTGTTTTGTACGTCACTGAGTGAGAAGAATGTTTATAGCTAACGGTAAATATTTTGCTGGCTTTATAGTAAGCGATGTAAGTTCACAGCATGCTGCATTGTAACAAAAATAGTTATAGCAACGATTTTTGTAAATTTTCAAAATTTAATTCAATCCGTAATTTATTCAGCGTGCAACTACCCAGTATGGGACTAAATAACTCTTTACAAAAAGAATATAAAGAGCTCTCTGATCTCCAGGCCAAGTTACAAGAGGCCAAAGCTAACGCAATAATAGAATAATGTACCGCAGCCTCAGAATGAAATATGAAAAATAACGGGGTGATTTTTAGTCAGTAAGAATCTAACACTCCCTCTTGCCAGACTCTTAATAAATTTATAATTTTTCCCCATTAAAAAAACGTATAAATACTGTATTCACTAAATAGTGCTTAAAAAGGATGTAATAATAAATTCCTTTTAATCATTATTTAGTGAAGGTACTTATTTAACTGCTTTTAGGATCGATTTTCAATTCAGATGGAAGGAGGTTATAAGGTTTAGTATGTTGGCGTCTACACCTTAACGTTTCAAAGTGATACAAGAATTTTCTGAACATTTTGCTCCAGCGAACTGAAGTCTTGTTCCTTAAATAAAACGACTTACTCCTCTGATAATCCCACAAAGACAGTTCCACTTACCTAACTCCGTTACAAAATGGAATATATTTAGAGCATGCGCTGCGTCCCTTATTTTTTCTCGAATGCTGATTGCGTACCGGAAGACTGTCTGTTTTGTGCCTTGATCAGGGTTAAAAACCTTTTCTATTTTAAGGTATGGATTCTATTTTTAGAACAAGTATAGTTTGGTGTATGTGCGACGTTATATAAAAGCTAGTTTAAGTAATTACAACTATAAATGAGATGAACAATTAGTTGAATTTACTTTGGGTATATATTACAAATCATCTACTATATCGTCTTGGCCGAAATAATGTCAAATTATTAGGGTTAATCTAGGGTTGCCAGCAGGAGAGCATGCAGTCCGGAGTACGAAAAGGGTTTGTTTTAATCATTAAGTGTGTAACATTCCTTTTCACCCATCCGAGGCTTGAGAAGTAATTTGATGATTCTCCCCCTTACAAAAATACACACCACTATGGACAAATAATAAATTCAGCTTATTTCAAAATTTTGCTCAAATATTATTTACTCCGAAGTCTGCTATTTACTGTAGTAAATACATACTGTCGTTGCAATGCTACGACTTGCTACGGCGTAGCACTGCCCAAGAATGCTACGACGTAGCTAGTAAGCGCAGCGCTGTCAACGGATTTAAAAATAAAATACGTTGCTTCGTAACTTTGTAAGGTACAGTCAGCTCCAAAAGTCGATGAACAGAATCAACTTTCCAAAACACCTGTTCACAATAAAATGCCATAAGTTATAGTCACAACTAGGAAACAAAATAGCCTGTACATCAGAAATTTACAAAAGTCGTTAAACACGACTAATTCAAAAGTATCTGTGCACTATAGTATTCCTAAAGTCGCTGTACACCATCAATCCAAATGTCGCTGAACATAATTGTATCAAAAGTCAGTAAACAGCAGAAAAGTCAAAATTAGGTTAACAAAGTATATTTTTAATGTTGCACTGTGTTAATATAATTTTGACGCTTATGTTGTTCAGCTACTTTTGGGACAGTGCTCGCTAGACCTTAATAATGTATTTTAACACGTAAGTATCCATTTCAATACTTATTTACACATCAATTATATTTTTAACCGACTTCAAAAAAGGAGTAAGTGCTCAATTCGATGCGTATTTTTTTTTATGTATGTTCACCGCTCGAAGAGGACTGGACCGATTTGCAAAATTCTTTTTTTATTTGATAGGGTTTACCTGCCATTTGATCCCATTGTCATGAGGTCAGAATCTGATGATGGAATTCTGGAGAAATCGAGGGGAACTTTCAATAATTGCAGGGGCGAGTAGTTCTTTTGTATGATGTTTAAGTAGGTCTTTTACAACACTATAACTTGACGAAGGTCGAAGTCGACCTGATATTGGAGCTGGAAGACAGTCGAGGGATCTCCTTGACTATTTGGAGTAGTTGCCTTGTGTTTGAGCTTGAATGATTCGTATTGGCACTTTGCACCAGGCTTAGTCGTAACTGTCATTAAGGGTCTGATGATGAGAACGAAGGACAGGGAACTCCTGAACGATTATAGTAACTACTTCGCGTTTGAACTTAATTCATATTGTCAGTAATCATACTAATATATAATATGAAATAACATAAACATCACTCTAACAATCTACGAAGTAGACAACTTTGTACACAAAAAAAATATTTTTTATGTTTGTGTTTACTTTTTGAAGTCGTTTGTTTTTTTTTGATTACAAAACATGTATTACATTGTACACAGAAAATTATTTTTTTGGTAAAAATTATTTTATTTCACCATTTTAAGTGATATGCAGAGCAAGCAAGGATAATGCGTTTCGAATGAGAAGACGACGGCTACTTGAGACCGAAAATCACGGTAATAGTAGTAGTCCTTAGTGTTCAGTTCTGTAAATTGTTGAGGAATGCCCTCGACTGTCAATGGTCTCCATCATTATGTACACTGTAGACCTTCAACATAGTTACATAATGTATATAGGTGCAAAGTGCTCACCAATACGAATCATTCCAGCCCAAACACAAAATAATTACTCCAAATAGTCAAAGAGATCCCTCTACGGTCTTCCGGCTCCATCATCAGATTTTATTGATATAAATGAATTAATTCCAAACACGAGGTAGTTACTGGAAACCGTTCAGGCGTTCCCTGAGCTGTCCTTCGTTGTCATCATCAGACCCCTAGTGACAGTCACTACCAGTCTTGGTGCAAAGTGCTCACCAAGAAGAATTATTCAAGCCCAAACACAAGGCAATTACTCCAAATAGTCAAGGAAATCCCTCGACTGTCTTTCGGTTTCATCATCATCAGGTCGAGTTCAACCATCGACAAGTTGACGTAAATACCTGAATAACTTCAGAAAATATACGAATCATGCCGACTGTCCCTATAAAATTTTAAATTTCCACTCGATTTTTCTGGGTTTCCATCATCAGATCTTGACCTGGTGAACATGGGACAACCTGGAAATCATACCATACTGAAAAAAAAAATCCAAATCGGTCCAGGAGCCTTAAGTAATCGGTTAACATCAAAAAAAAAACCCGACGAATTGAACCTCCACCTTTTTTTAAAGTCGGTTAAAAATATTATTAATTTTAATTTTTAAATAAGTATTGAAAAAGATACTAACGTGTTAATATACATTATTAAGTTACACTGTCCCAAAAGTAGCTGAACAACTTAAGCGTCAAAATTATATTAACACAGTACAACATTAAAAATATACTTTGTTAACCTAATTTTGACTTTTCTGCTGTTTACTGACTTTTGATACAATTATGTTCAGCGACATTTGGATTGATGGTGTACAGCGACTTTAGGAATACTATAGTGCACAGATACTTTTGAATTAGTCGTGTTTAACGACTTTTGTAAATTTCTGATGTACAGGCTATTTTGTTTCCTAGTTGTGACTATAACTTATGGCATTTTATTGTGAACAGGTGTTTTGGAAAGTTGATTCTGTTCATCGACTTTTGGAGCTGACTGTACGTTCTAAAGGTGCAATTTTTACTCAATATTATTTTCGTCCTTAGTCTTTAACTCTATAATTTTAAAACCAAATGTTAACTGAAAATTAAAAAGATGCAATGTGTAAGTAATTGATCCTATTTATATTTTAAACGCAAAAGTTTATAAGTAAGGTTGGATGTATGATAATCTTTAGCGTAAAAACTATACATCGAGCTACAATTTGGCAGAAAAATCGATTACAGCCTGAAATAACACCTAGGAAACTCTTTACCCTAGTAGGGCGGGTAAAACTGTGGGTTTAATGCTCTTATAGTATTAAAGTAAGAAAATGATTTTGTTTCATATTTAACTTAAGGAAGAACATGGAATATTCTCCTGATATGAGGTTCCTATGATAACATTTTCTAGAAAACATCTAGTGGTTTATTAGTTTTGTATCAGCCAACACTTTTTCTACAGTTAAACTCCATCCAAAGGTTGTCTGGAAGAAATTGTTTTTAAGCGACAAGACCGCCAATTGTACTATATTTTGTGTTTTTGTTTCCTATGTTTTTTTTTATTATTATGGTGTACAATAAAGTATATTCATTCATTCATTCATTCAACACAAACTGCAAATATTCACTTTTATTTTACACAAATCAGTTCAACGACCGATGACTCCTCGTAGCCATTTAAACGGGAGGTCTTAAATCGTACAAATAAAAGCTTCAAGCACAAGATTTCCTTATTAAAACTCTCTTTCACATCTATGGACTCAAATCGGCTTTTTATCTTCGATTGTACTAGAGTCCTTTCAAAGATTTAATGGGCCAATAAATTCATTCCGATTCCGATCTTGAAGATATCTACAAGGTATTTTAGTTCCATTGGCTATCGTTAGTTTTAGTGCTCTTAAATCTCTTCCTCGGCAAGGTAATGTGGACGTTATGTGTATATAAATATACGTGTACATATCGATATCGTGCTTTGTCTAAAGGACTGAGAAAAATGTGGTGTTTTTATTTTTAAAGATAATTCAAGTTATATGTTTACTTTCCATTCTTGAAGGCACGAATTCTAAATTAAAACCAATTAATCACAACTTTTCTTAGTCATATGTACTTTCAAATTTTATTTAGATTCCACTAACAATGAATGCACAAAACCATCGTGTGGAAATCTGGACTTATAATTTCTAATTACAGTCTGATCATTATCTGCTAGCTACTCTCGAGTGGTTTCTCCCGCTGCTCAGCTCCATTTGATCGTAGCGTGGCGTTTTATTGCCTATAACACTCAGAAATATTGTAGCTATCTATCAGTGAAAGAATTTCAGCAATCTGACCAGCAGATCCAAAGATTACCCCCTACGTACAAACTTACAAATTTATCCTCTTTATAATATTAGTATAGATTCCCTTAAACATGACATTATTAACATAAATATTCGCTACTTTCAAGCAAAAATTGTCCATTAGTTACCTCATTTAATCTTGAAAAATATCATGTTAATAATATTTTGTACATAAGATCAATATTAACTTGTAAGTGTTATGTTGTTTTACTCGATGTTGGCATCCACCAACCTCAAATAAACTCGACCTTCAGTCCTTCAGAACATATTCAGATATCGTAATAACATAAAAAGCCTGACACAATTAAGTAATCAAATAAGCTGGATTAAAATTATGCCCCACACTAAGATTTTTGAATCTATTATGGGTTTGTTTACAAAAACGAATTGAGAACCTCCTCCTTTTTTTGAAGTCGGTTAAAAATACAATTTCATTGATCACGGACAGACTATTTCTTGTTTACACAAAGAATTGTTCGACAGTACTGCAGCCAGCTGCTGAGCCACCGAGTCAACTGTAACTGCAGTACCTATATTTTTCCAATTTCCCTATTCCACGGATTCATTGTAATTCCATATTTATCATTAAGAACACCAAGCCCTATCAGCGTACGACACGTTTTTGCGACGTCTGTGCGGATAAATTCTTTCTTCTTTTTTTTTTCATGAATAAAAGTGTTTTTGAATGGTAAATTATTATCTCTTGTGATATGGCGACCTGCCTTTTGTTAGTGCGTAGGACATACCTTTGACTTTTTTAAGCTTCTTTCTCCATTTATTTTTAAACTTTGTTCTACACAAAACTTTTCCTGAATCGTAGAAATATAGTCTTACTGTCTTAACATAGATTGGAAACAATAATTTGTGAATTGAACAGTTAAGTACCTACTTTTGCCGGTCTCCTTGGCACTCCAAGAACCATGCATAAGCACAGTCACTTTAAACCCTATTGATAATACTAAAAATAAAAACATGTGAAGTTAACCAATTATAAAAAATACTGACAACGACGATGACGAAGGACGAATTTTTATTTTAAATTTCTGAATTATCTCAAAGCATTAAACGGCTTCTTTTTACTTTCTTAAAGAAACTAATAATTCAGACAAGACATCGATTCGATATATCGAGTAACGCTGCGAATTACACCTTTCTAGAATTGAGACTTCAAACTATTAACTTCTTTTATTAAAAATATTGTTTTCTGAAAAATAAAAATAAGTTTCTATTATATCTTCATAGGCAATGGTTCTTTTCAAGTTTCGAATTCAGCCTACAAGAATGGAAAGCGAACAAACTATATCCATTATGAATTTTGTACTATAAGTAAAGATAAGCAACTTTCCATTCCGTGTCTAAAACACAAGAACATTTGGTCACCTTACTATATGTCTCTACGTACGAAAGCGTCGCTCACAGAATAGACAGTTTCAGTAAATTATTTCATCTTGTCTCAAGAAAATGTTAAGCATCCTCGCGGATAGAATAAATTCTTTGTTTAAATTCATGTAGACATACGTCGTACTCTAGTTGGTAACTTAAATAACATATGACATAAGCTTTTTTACATAAACGTCTTTATGTTTTGAGAAATAAGAGTGCTTTTATTTTATCCATGCTACAAAGTCTAAATGACAAGTCAATAGTATTAAATAACGCAATTTTGAAAAGGTTATTCAGTAAGATACGTTTTAGTTACACGAGAAACAGAAATAGTTGACGATGGACCTGTAGAAGAAGGCTTGTATGAATGTTAGAAACACCCACCTGTTTACTAAAGATGTGATAGAATGTGTAGTTGAGCGTACACTACAAAATTCCAAAACCAAAGCAGATGCAGCAGAAAAGCGTACAAAACAAGATTAAGGGAAATATAATATGTAATGTAAGAGATTATTGTTCCGGTGTCGTCACGCGTTCTTGAAGGAAAGCCAGGTCAATGTTGTCAACGTATATATTTTGGTAAAATAAAATAGGCGCAGTCCCACACAACCCTTTCCGCTTGGACGAAGGTGGCGGATGCAGTCCTTTAATCCAAAAAATTATACAATTATTGAGATAAAAGTATAATAGTGTCCGTGCCTTGCTATGCAGAGGAGTCTCAAGTGACTATTCCAAGTAGGACGTAGCCCGAGAGTGCACCTTGATAGTAGCCTTCACTCCAAAACACAAATGTACTGGCGGGGGTCATTAAGTCGCGGAGAGTCTTAACACCGCCATGTAAAATATGACGTCATACGCACAACGGCACCTAGTATTGAATTGTGGAGTTATACAATATAAACGACGAAGTTCACTATTTAAATAGGTTTTACACAATATTATAAATAGTTGTGTTACAGTACTGAATATATATTATGTGTTCTGATCTCGAAAAACATAAACTGGGTTAGTCAATTAAAGAAGAGAGAGATAGAGTAGCTAAGAATTCGTACATTATCAAACGACAAAATATTTAGATCAGGTCATGATTACATACTTTAATTGGCGACAGAAAACTATTTAAATGCAACCCTCTGCTAACCCTGGTTTCCATTTACCTTCACCTATACAAGTTGTCTAGCTCTGTCTTTTACTCACACTGAAGTAGGGTTAAAACAGTCTTACTTTGAATGGCATGGTTACCCCCCAGTACAAAATAGTAGTAAAGTAAAAAGTCAACTTAACAAAGCAGAGAATACAATTCAAAATCACAACACGATCTAACCAAACAAAAATCTTGAAGTAAATAAAAACATTTAATTAACAAAAAGACGAGTAATAAAAATTTTTATTTACACTAGCGCTGTCGAAGCGAATCGTTTCATCGCTACGTTGAAAACCTGCCCATGGGAATTAATCTAATTCCGGAGTGTTTTGCACTAGAATAAGTAAACTGCTATAAAAACTAACTTTTTCGACCGTCAACTAGTGATGGGAATTACTTTATCGATTAACTTAAGTAAAGTAATAAAAGGTTTCATAGTATTATTTTGTTAGGGCAGCGAACGAAAAGTGACTGCGCAGAGGAGTTACAAGTACGTTGTCGAGAATAGGGGTAGGAGGAGTTTGGGCGAGTTTAAATGAAAGAAAGTATTATACCATTTTCTTATGTTTTTAATAACATTCAAAATCATTACTCAACAAACAATCACATGAGCTGAATTTTAAAACTGTCAATAAAAGTAATATTTTTAAGTATACTTAGTGGTAAATGTTTCGAAAAATAATTCCTAATAAATAAAAATACCAAAAATTATGTTAATAAAAATCAATCCAATTGGTCGTCTTGTCCCCGAACGATGATCTGTCATATAGCAATTGAATCCTACCATAGAGATATATGAATCGAAAAAATATCCGATACATTAAAGATGAAAGAAAAACAGATCACCCAAATACAGATGACCTTTCCTGAATATTCACTAAGCTGTATCGATTACAGATCCGATTATAATTCGACATCAAATAAATCGACTAGGGTTGAACGGACGGTCTGCATCATTACATCACTAGCTCATCGAGTATTCGTTTCAGGGTTGTCTCGTAAAAATTGGCATTAGTTCACACTTAGCCTTGGCGCTTAAAATTCAAGTGGCTATGTCGTTTTTGCATTGAAAGTGGCAATTACCTTACTCCGTTGGCATATGTGGACTTGAAGTCTTTAAAGTTTCACTAAAAAATATGGTTTTTGGAAGAATATTTTATGAATTAGTTTTCTGTCTGATCACAGTGTGCTGTTTACTATCTGGTTTGAATAAAATTACTCGACAGACAAAACGTTTTATTCGTTGTATAAAAGAAATTGGAAAATATTTTGTCTGGTATTTTTTTTTATTGAATTTGTATATAATTATTAGAGAGATAATTATCTACTGTTATAAATTAAAGAATATACATTATACAGGTCTTTGGAGACGCAGCGGACTAAAACTCCAAAAAAAAAAAAAACAAAATGCTCACCACAGCAGCAGTTCCATCATAAATTCCCATCTGTTACTCTAGCAATATACTGATTAAGTCCAATACAGGGGCAGACACGTAGCGGCCATTTCCTTAACAAAAGAGGAAGGAAAAATAAATCTACCATAATGTTTAGGAAAAATTCTTAAAGAAAACGAGGACCGCATTTACTTCGTTTAATCACCGGGTTCAGTAAATACAAATAGTGGAACGTGAGCAAATAGATTTGAATAGATAATGGATTGATGCACTGAAAGCGTTCGTTTTTTATGGTATGTAGGGGCAAATGAGCATACTGATTACCTGGTGGTAAACTATCGGTACCGCTCACCAACACCTAGACCACCGGAGAAATAGCAAGTGCGTTGTAATCTTTTTAAGGATAACGGATTTTGGGGGATAGGGGATTGACGGGAAGAGGGGAAGGATTGGTCCTCTGGTAAACTCCCTCAAAAGGGCGAAACGCAACGCTGTAGTTGTTTCAGTAGCGGATTGAGAGAGGAACAAGATTTTAAGAGATTCAGCAACCTCACTTATAGGACGAAACCAAAGAAACAGGTAATTTTTGTAATATTTACTGAACAAAATTTGCTGATCTATGATTTATTTGATATTTCTACTTAAATATCTTATCGTGTAACTGAAACTATGTTGTCGCTCCTTCGCTCCATAAAATATAATGATTCCTCTATATTTATAGCGCTGGCATTCTATTACTTCCCATAGAAATAGGATAAAAACGAAAAAACTATTCAAGATTATGGATAGCTGTTTTTCTTAGAAGAATAAGGATTATCAGTTATTCAAGAAAAAGTACTACACACACTTATATACGGATATATAGTGTTATGCTTCGATAAGAACGGGCAGGCTCGATTGTAGTGACGTGAAACTACGCTAGCTTTGTGTTTCACCATGTGAATGATATTAACCAAGGCCCTATCCTCTCACTTCATATAATCCCCTATCCTCAAAACCCAAGCCCCTTAAAGAGGACAAAACATTTGCAAATCCTCCGGTGTAACGGGTGACCATGGCCTGATCAGGTGATATATGTATGTATGTATCTGCTGATTTTATTTATTGACGACTAGAATGATGACTGAAACCATATGTTTAGGATTTTATGTTTTGTTTGTGGAATAAAGTTCATATCATCGGGCCTTTTGTGCATTTGACTCAATTTTCGAAATGCTCTTAGGTATTTCTTAACCAAAACTCTAAATCGATCTTGCCCCATCTGATAAAATACACGTCACTTCTAGAAGTCGAATATTCTTAAATGTATCTTATTTCAGTGTTGGACATTAGAAAATATTACTCTTACCACCGTTCTAAGAGTCATTAAACGGCTACTTAATTCTTGATTGACCCCGTCTTCATTTTTGTCTACTCAATATTGTTCACCAAGTAAGAGATTTAGAAACCATTAAATATGTCTGAATAGGCCAGTAACACGTCAACAGTAAACATCTTAAATAAATTCAACACCTTAGTCTGCCAAACGAATTTGAACCTTAAAGTCGTTCAGAAAAGGGAATAAAACGAGACTAATTTTGAACATTGGGTGACCACTCCCTTTGCCAAACGACCTACAATCAAGAGAAGACGGAAGCTTTGTAAAAAAACAGTCAGTTTTGCGAAAAATATCGTAAACAAAAGCATAAACCTTAATGACGCTGATATCATTGTAACCTTCAAACAAACAACTCTGATTTAGTTGTTTTTTATTGAGATTTTTAGATGTCTTAATCTACATCGATGTGATATCATGTGCTGTTTTCCTGTTCTAAGGAAAAAAGAGATGGCACATAGTTTTTTCGTCAGTTATTATTGTCTGAAAGTAGTATTATTGATTATGTATTATTTTGCTACCACTTGAACATAACATCAAGAATTGAATTATTGGGATTTTTATTGAATTCCAATTTTAAATGGCGAAGTTGTTTTTTTTTTCTAATTTAAAATGACTTGTTTATGTATGTGTTGTCGTCTGTTTTGTTTTTCATTTTTCTAGAGGTGCCACTTCATTACTTCGACGTTTTGAAATCGTCCTTGACATTGATTGACCATAGAGAAAACGTATTCAACAGCATTAAATTCAACCCTCCCCTCCTTAGGTTCACTCACGAAGCTTGCATTATAATTTTTCTATTCCAGAATCTTTACGTGTAGCCTTTTTACATCAATTTTATTCTTACCTAGTGCCCATAGGCAGGGCACTAAATATAACTAAGGAAAAGTTAATTTTATAACAATAAACTGTATGCTATGGTGCTGCCCCCTTAGGGAAATAAAAGGAGCAGTGATACTTTAGAATGTATGTTCATTTGCTGCTGTGTGGTAAAAAGCAATACGCTGTGTGGTGACGGGTACCACAGATTAGAATAATCTTATGACCGCCCCGTATTAAAGCTGACCTCATTGGGCAGCAGCGCTCTTCGATTACTCTAAACTTTTTAAACTGAGTTCTTCCATCTGCCTACTAAACATAGAGGGTGGGCGCACCACTATCTCCTAAAACTACTACAACTTTTGTAACCAGGATTTCCAGTAGATCCAACCATGACACATCGAAACACTGTAGACCGCCACATGATAGGGATTAAAGAAGTTCATGTCCATTTTATCCCGCAAGGATATTAACCAGAAGATAATATCTGAATAGAAGAAAAACGAAAAAGTTTACTCCTTCCCTCGTCGAATTTTATAGAGGAATCAGTTTGACTACTGATATTTCTTGAAGGCACAAAAGAGACTGCATAACTGGGTATAGTTCAGTCACCAATTAATTGGGTACAGATGCATAGAAGATCTTTAGAAGCTTCTTGTGTAGACCCACATTCCTTTTACTGCCTCCAGCAGTGGATTTTCAGGGGTTACAGATGATATTTTTTTTACATTTACTTTTTTTTTGGCAAACGAGCAGACGGATTACCTGATGGTAAGCAATCAGCTCCGCCCATGGACACTCGCAACGGCGGAGTTACGAGTGCGTTGCCGACCTTTTAGGGATTAAAGAGGGATTGGGGGAGGGGAAGGATTGGGCCTCCGGTAACCTCACTCACACGGCGAAACACAACGCATTGGTTATTTCACGCCGGTTTTCTGTGAGGCCGTGGTATCACTCCGGTCGAGCCGACACATTCGTGCCGAAGCATGGCTCTCCCACACTTAAATTTATATTTATATTTACTAAATATTTCATTGCTGTTTTTAAAATGTACGTAGATTATAGCAGTAAAACATATATTTTCTGACAAAGTCAGTACGTAAAGTCCAGTAATTATATCCATTAAAATCAATGCATACATTATCCTACCAAGATAATCTGGTTGTACATGATAAATCGATTGTTTTACGTAATAATATGACTTAATTACTTGATTTATAGTTCAATTCACATTGTAATGAGACTACAGTCATTAAATGTTGGAGTATTAATTAATTATTGTGTTGTACGTATTGCCTCGTGGGTTTAGCGGTGAGTACATGGCTGAAGTGACGTTGTCGTGAGGTTTCGAGTTGGTTGAATCACTGTCCTATATAATTATTGTCTGATAATTATAAATGAAAACGTCTAAATACTTTATATAGTTTATAATCTAAAGCCTACCAAACAATTGATTTTTTCCATGCTTCAGACGGTATGGGCTGGCTCTACCGGAGTGAAACCTTGACCGTCTAGAAAACCAGCGTGAAATTCACTTAAGTTTCCGGATATCACCAATTCCCAAATCCCCTAATTAAATCTTTAAATCACTCATCCCCAAAAGACCGAACACGGTGACATAAGTTCTCGACGATGCGGATACATGTAATTACCAAATTTTATGATAATACAACCATTAGAAGTATGTTAAATTTTTATTTTTACGCGATGGTGGCTCATGTTAAGGCGCCCGTGTCTCGCCTCGTGCATTGGGGCGCGGGTTCAAAAGCTGGCATAGTAGTAAAATAAAACTTTCCAAATTACTTGAACTTTCTATGATTATTTAGGCACCACTGACTTACGACCTTGGCAAGCGTGATGATTAATGTTCAAACCTTCTCTGCCTTTGCTCAGTAGTCGACACTTAATAGGATGATGATGATGAGGATGTAATTTTGATTTTATTAAAAAGTTCGTCACATTTTGTGTAACTCAAAAGCAGGTACGCCAGTACACAGTGTGACGTCATAATCGAAATGACAAAACAGTTTACTCTCGACTTCATTCATAAAGCCAAGCGGATCAGCTGTAAAAAGTACATAAACAAGATATTTCGCAGTCACGCCGTCAGTCAAGACACATTGTAACCGATAGGCGATATTTCAAAAGGTAAATTTTGTTATTGAACGGAAAATTCCAGGAAAATCCTGGAGACATCACGCTCGCTTGAGCTTAAATAAGATGTTCTCACGAGAACATGACGACGTTTTTGTTGTTTGCCACAAGGTACACAAGTAGAGGGTGAAAGATAGATATTGATTGTTTCATGTCACGTGATATGGGTACGTTAGGGGATAAAAATAAGTTTGTCACCATTTTTTGTGTGTAAGCGAGCGAATGGTTAAAATTATTAAAATAATGTCTAGACTACCTGCTTCACAACATTTACATTGTTGCTTTAGTAATGTCCCTTGTAAATTGTATTACCGACTTAACACACGGAATCAAAAATGTTATTTATGAAATCACAATAAAAATTCGCACTATCACATTTTTGTTTCGTTATTTCGAGGTAATTTTATACCATCAGAATTTTGCAATAATTAAAAACTTCGTATTGTAATTTTTTTTCACACTCGCTGTTCCTTATGATATGTACCACAAAAAATTCTCTCAGCCACATGAGGGAACCTCTAGCAAATGTGACGCGAACACACTTTGAGAGAGTAAATTTAAAATTTTACTTTTAAACCAACTGGTTATTGGTGTGTTGAATTATTCAGTGCCCTGTGACGTAGCGGACTTTGTCGGTATTATTGGGCTTTCCGGGAAGGCTAGCTGAGAATATATTTTTTATTTTCGTATAATAGAGTTATCTACAGACGTAGTTTTATAGGTTAGTACTCGTATTACTTTTCGCCTACACTGCATCTCCGTGGTCCTTTGATACGAAGAAGCCACTAACAGAATTTTGTATTGGAGATAAATGATCTGACATGAATCGGCCGGCTCGCCCGGTTTGATACCTTTTTTGTGAGGGCTAACCTCACAGAAAAGCATAAAACTCGTATGATCGGCTAACGTAAGCCAAGTCTTTTACCTCCTCTTCCTCTATCAAAACGCAAATCGTACGACGACCTTCTTGTAACTCTTCCACTGGCGTTACTTTACTTTGCACTAACTCCTACTATCAGGCTTGTCTGCTCGATTGCCGCTACATCCAATACAAAATAGACTTTTGTAAAAACAAGCAAATTGGCAGGCTAAGTAAGTACACTAAACTACGGAAAAGTTACAAGATATGCAGAACGATCAGTCTTCTACGTAGCAAGAGTGGTTAGTCGGTCCTCAAACTTAGCTTGCAAGTTTTGTCATACAAGTGCTATAAAAATTCTACTAACAATAAGTGCAAAAGCGTGTGAGAATGTTTATGGTGTTTGCAAAAAAAGTACAAACCAGAAATTGGATAGATGAACTGATAAATTAATAATCGGCGACTAAAGAGACGCCTACAACAGCAGGGTGTATGCGAGGTTTGGGAATGATGGTTGTCACCTTACTTACATGGCGCAAAGTTATGCTTTTCTGGGGCGGTATACTCATTCAATGCCTTCTCATGTCCTGGATAGGACGACAGAGAGTGAGAGATTCTTACTAACTGTTCTGACTGTTCCTTCCCTTGCTCCTAGGTGGGATGCAGATCATTATGGCACTTCCACCCGCAATCCCAGCTGGCGTGAATGACATAGTTCTATGGCAGTGTTCTGAGAGACCATAATTCAGTATTATTTTCTCTTTCACCCAAAATTACTTTTGGATTAAAATTGAAAGAATTTCAATGAAACTTAATATAACAATAAGCCTAGATTGTAGTTTAGAACATATATTTCGAAATGGACTAAGTACTTTTAATCCGGACAACGCGAGTAAAGCCAATGGCAAAATCCAGCGCATCCTTAAGTACTTACATTGCATGACTTTATTTCTGTACGTAGAGTTTTTGGTCCTTTTAGTCGAATACTTTTACGGCAAGAGTCAGGTTTGGTCTTTATGGTACATTTATAGCAACGAAGTGCGTATTTCTATTTAATATCCATTTTTCAGTTTTATATTATAGACATGTCATTTTCTAAAACTTGTGCGGTGTGGTATGGTATTATTCTTTATCTACTCATGATTTTAATTTCCAATAAATATGTGGGAAAAGTTATCGTATTAAGATGTAGTTAGTAGACCGCTTAAAAGTATTATTTATGCAGATTTAATTATAGAAACAAAGACGTTAAGAGATTTAAAAATGGAAGAACAAAATGAATGTTCGAAATTTATTTGAACACACAAAGGCAGATGATCCGCTAATATCAAGATTTTAAAATAAGAATTCTAAAATGCGAATTTATACATTCTAAAAATTCTGGCCGTATTTTGAATCTATTCTCGTTCATTCATGACGACATAGCGTAGATAACGTCAGTTCAGTGAACGGGGAGGTGAGTGAACGAATGAATGATTTCAGGTAACTCAGGTGAAAGTATCGGGAAAATTTTAGAGATACACATTCTGCTTTGTATGTTAACTTGGAATGTTTTCGTGGAATTAAAGGCTCATAGGATATGGATTTATATTTTATTTATATAATAACTATGAAATATAAACCTTTAACAAACAAAATTGAAGATATTTTGGTATAGTGGAAATGAAAGTTGAAAATACAAAAAGCATCTTAGAATAATGTTTGATTTGCGTGGCTAATACTCAACCAATTATTTGGAAGCGTCAGAAGTGGTTAAGTGACCGGCTGATGTGCAAGGTCGCGCGTGAAAGAACGCGGAACCATTTACAATATGTAGTAGTCCTTCCTCTGCTGTATATGTTAAATTGTGTAATTTTAACGCATTTATGACACGAAAGAATATGCTGGCGTCGTTTTCCCCTGTGTTGTTGTTTACAAGTTATAGTTATACACATCAAACTAAAACAAAACAATTCTCATAGTTATTAAAGTAGAATAAAACCATAAATTTTTTAAAACAAATAAAACTCAAATTTCTAAAGTCAATATCGAAAACTTGTATTAATAATTCGTAAAAAAAACATTCAGAAACATTAGGAGCAAGATTCTGAAAAAAAGACAATCGTAAATGTTGAAATAATGAAGAAGAATAAATACTTTTTGTATTTTAAAAAGTGATCAATGTCATTTGAATATTTAGTTATTTCATTTTAACCATTTTGAATAATAGGCTTCGACGTTGACATGTACGCTTAATGATTTTTTACATAAAGATAAATTTTAACGAAGCATTGTTCTGAAAAAATGAAATATTTAAAATTTGTAAAACAACACGCATGATATTGTATGTTATTATAAATATTACATTTTGTTTATACCTTGCGTTTATGTTGTTATATTATTATACCTACCAACATTGAATACATGTTCTTATGGTGTCTTTAATCCCATTATTAAATAATGTTCACCAATGACAACTTCCAGACCTACCGTTTTTTCTTCAAATAGGAAATTAACTAGCGTTTTTTGACCACTATTGTAATAAGACAAAGTGTCCTCTAGCTATAAAAGCACAACCAATGCTATAAAAATGTTACGGGACTAACAGTAACTATAGATGAACATCAGCCCTAATGTACAATATCTGTGGTAGTCTTTTGGCTCTTTTAGGCGCATACGGAACGTGACGCATCGTCCGCTCGGGTTCTGGTCGGGCGGCTAGCTACCCCTGCTCGCCGTCCGCATACCCGCGCATACGAACAATTTAGAAAGTTCTTGCTTCATGAATTAACTTTCACTATAATCCGCTAAATAGACCGGCTTTAGTTAAACTTATGCCAAAACAATATAACTGTGATCCACTATAATCCCAATTGATGTAACTATAGTTTGTTTTACTACAAAACCTGGGCTTTTAGTTAAAGACTCGTTAATCTGAAAGTATTTCGTGGGTATAAATTTCAAGTTTTATTGGTTGTAAGTATGTGATAAGTTTTTATGACAGAAACTGTATCAAACTCTTAGGACAAGAACAATAAGGTCAAAAATGCCTTACAATTACAGCAGTAAGTCTTTTGGTATCTCATATGTTGGCAAACATGCAATCGGATTGCCTGATCGTAAGAAATCAGCGCCGCCCGTGGACACTCCAAATACCAAAAGAAATACTACAAGTGCATTGTCGGCCTCATGTGGGTTATTAGGGATTTAAGGAAAGGGGATTTGAAGCTTGAAGATGGGGAGGATTTTGGCGATTCATAGGATCAATGTAACAAATAATTTTGACTTTGACTTTGAAAGGAAAAGATTGAGCGGCCGGTAACTTCACTCATACGGTGAAATACAACTTATGTGGCGCTTCACGCCACTTACATTGTATGTAGTATTTGTATCACTTCGGTCAATCCGAAGCCGTGCCGAAGCATGGCTCTCCCACACCTTATCTCTTATAAGTCTGACTCGTAACAATACTTAGCATTGAACACTAAGTTAAGAAAAAAGAACTCTGGTTTTACAAGTATGTTCGTTATATAATATTGTCTGTGTCTTGCAGTACTATTTGGCACAGTGGTTGGGCAACTGCTGGTGCTTTGTAACGTGTCCAGACCATTGTAACCAATGGGACTTTATTCGAGTTTTCTGTACTTCCTAGGTTTATTGAGGCAACTCTGACGTTCGGTGAAAGAAAATATCGTGCAGAAACAAGTTTTAAATCAACAATCCGACTTGAGCGAGTGATAAAATTACTGCATCATATTCCTATACCAATCCTTTTTGAGGACAAATATAAAAGCATTATTTAAATCATGTCATTGCATGTGTGCGCAAGGTATATGACGTAATCATTACAGTCCTTCCAAGAAGGCATTCCAACCCAAACCTACAAAATTTCGTGCCCATTAAAATTACACAACTCATCTTAAGCCTTCTCCCTAATGTAATAAAGT